>CM076934.1:5499460-6243058 GCA_039566165.1 Maruca vitrata | reverse complement strand
CTTATAGAATAAGTAATATAAGTCGATGTATATATTTAATGTTCTAGTAAGTTAATGTTAGTAATTTATTTTATTAGATTGTGATAGCTTTATTCCTTAAACATTAGTAGGAAGTAGTTTTTCATGATAAACTTGTGGAAACGTATCTTTATTTAGGATACAGCAATTTTGTAAATATATATTTTAAATGACTTTGTAATATATTTTACATTCATGAATGAGCGTTTCCCTAAATCTGTTTTTTATATGAACACAATATATTGTATTATTTCTAAAGCAATTATGAAAAACACTTGTAAGCCACATTTTTTAACACAATCTTATCACATATTTCCACCAAGTACCAATGTGTTTTTCAAATTTGAAATTCATATGTACCATCATTTGACGCTTTAACGGTGAAGGAAAACATCGTGAGGAAACCAGCACACCCTAGAGATTTTTCAACGGTGTGTGAAGTCATGTCAGAGGCCTACGGGCGGTTTAAACTCTGACACCAGGTTGTTCATCAACCATACGATAAGAAGAAGATCACATATTTCAGAGTAGCCATAGGTCTTTGGTACTTTGAATTGGTGACAAAATTACAAAAGAATTATATGCAAATCGTCGTATCTAAAATCTACTTTATCGCCGCATTATTTTACGTAAAAACAATCTGAAGAAATATACTAACAACACAATATAGTAATTATGATAAATATTTAATTCAAGGAAGTGATTTCATCAACATTTTATTATTATGTCTCTGATCTAGATATGCTATGCACGATTGATAAACGTTTTTTTTTGTTTGAGTTTTTTTAAGGTTTTTGAAGATTTCATGGGTCACGCTTCATTCATACATTCAGTAATCTTCCCAGTTCGTTTATAACCAAAAGTTAATTGTTAAGTACTTACGCGATGTAATAGGCTATGGACTAACGAGTCGATCCAATGACTTAGTATTTACCAATTTGGATATGATATAGTTACTACTTGATGTAAATGGGGTAAAAAATAAATGTATTAGAAACAATATACCCTTTTGTGTATTATTTTGTTTTATTTTAATCAATTACCTACTCCGCGATTACGGCAACGTATAATCCCACCGAACATATTGTCATTTAAAATTTGCAAAGACGAGTGTAGTAGACTCGTATTACCCTGTGAAAAGTAAGTTAGTGATAATTATTTAATCTTAAGTTAAAACTGCTGTATCTTTTGTTGGTAGTCCAATAAATAAATAAATAAATAAAAACACCTTAGTTTACCCTGTGAAAATCTCTCTCTGTGGAAATCGTGTGTATCGTTCTACATAGCCTACCATGTGAAAAAGTTCAAATCAGATTTTGTATAAGCCAAGCTCCATAAAAAAATATACGCCCTTAATCTATAAGCTCAACACTTCTCAAACAAATCGATAAAAAAGTGTGGTCAGATCTCATGTACAGCCAAGAAGAAGCTCTGTAGGGCTACCATGAGTTTAAAACTTATGTACTACGCCCTCGATATCGCCTACGTAAATATGTCTATGAAAAACTTGTACAGCGCCGCTGGTGGTTACGCGAAGAACTAAAATCGGCCGTATGAAAAAAACAGCTCGATAGGTTTTTAACGTACGTAAGTTTTTGATAGCCAACTCATGGTAGGCCCTCTGATCTATGCGCCTTTACTTTATCAGGCCTGACTACACAAACTCATGGACATTTTGCCTGGAAGGATGAATCGTGGTTCAAGCGTCTTCTTGAACGGAAACCGTGTAGACCAAGATCCCAGGGCTGCCAGACCTCACTTATTTTCTGACGAATGAAATGTGCACGATTAAGTAAGTAGTGTTAGTATGAACTACTACGTATGTACCTTGATTACCTGATATCTGAAAATTGGCCGGCTAAGCAAGCGGGTAGGCATGCGTTCTTAGAAAATAAATATAAATATTTCACAACATCACATACATCGATCTGATCCCGTGGTAAGTAGCTTAAGCCCTTGTGTTACGGAAATCAGAACCGACAGTGGATACACAAATATACTTAAATATATTTAATAACATACCCAGACACGGAACAAACACCGATGTTCGTCACACAAATATTTGTCCCGAGTGGGAATTGAACCCACGACTCTAGGTAGTGAACCTGGGTCACTAACCACGTTCCACCGAGCCAGTCTGTAGTACATACTGACACTACTTAATCGTCCACATTTCATTCGTCAAAAAATTAGTGGGGTCTGGCGGCCCTGGGATCTCACTCTAGTGGGGATAAGAACGTCTCAGGGTAGACCACAATGCGTTAAAAAGATGACGCGTAGAAAATAGCTGGTTCGAATTGGATGCAAAGAGCTAAATGTCGAGGGGTTGGAAGAAACTGAAGGAGGCCTACACCAAAATGCTAGAGAAAGGCTAAAGAATAAGAAACATTAATCATAAATCAGTTATTTGCAATATCTCAAAATAACTTTAATCTGTTTATTTTACTTAAGTATTTTTTCGGGGAGTTTTCACGATATCAGGTAATGATAACTAATCAATAAAAATCAGTAAGTGTGACGTCACAATCAATAAATCAGATCGATTTTCAAGGCAATAGATAATTATAATCATTCGATTGTGTACGTATCTATGTGATGGTAATAACATTTAAAATAAATATTGTATATTTATTAGTCATCATTATTTGATAATCTATGTATTTTTAATGATTTTATGCAAAACCGTCATTTATAATATAATATATAGATGTATCCTACAACATAATACCCCTTACATCAAACTCGTTTTGGACGTTTTTTGGGAAAAACTAATTTGCTTGCATCACAACACAATCACGACGCCTAATCAGTAGATCAAAATCAATGTAGGTAGCCTAGTAGGTAAAATATTTTATCGATAATTTTGCATTGACTTGACAGGAAAAATATGTGTTAGCCCCCATTTGATTGGATTTGGTTTATTAAGTTTTCATGTAATAAAATTTCAGTCATGGGACATAATTTATGATCCATGTGTGTTTATGCTTTAATGCCAAAAGCTAACTCGTGTTTTATTATCAGATCATATATAAGGAAAAAAAACAAATGTTTCATAGATTCTAATCGTACCATGATAAAAGTTATGTATTGAATGTTGATTTAATATTTTTTATACCACAGCAACTAATAATTTTCACCATAACCCAGTTTATCCATATATAGTAGAAGCTTCTCAATTCTGTAGCCTTTAGTTGATCTGATCCTATATAGGTAATATGTTTATTTTATCGTTGTCACGTTTTATTTCGTCACAGATACCATATTTGGAAATGAAATCCGAATCTAATCTAATTGATTTTAAAGCAGGTACCTACTGGCAAGGAAAACATCGCTGCAAAAGAACATAGTAGGT
This sequence comes from Maruca vitrata, assembly GCA_039566165.1. Taxonomy (NCBI): domain Eukaryota; kingdom Metazoa; phylum Arthropoda; class Insecta; order Lepidoptera; family Crambidae; genus Maruca; species Maruca vitrata. Next base: position 6,239,688 of record CM076934.1, on the reverse strand, counting down.
ATAGTATAGGAAATAAGTTCATTTACATAATTTATATAATAAATAATTTATTTGTACAAGCATTCTATTTTTAAACGACGAAAAGTAGGAGGTTTTCAATCGTCTGTATGTTATCTACGTACAGTGCTTACATTTTCATACGAAATGTAAACTTTACATTTAGAGTCCTAGAGGGTTGTTGATCCAGGGGTAGTTGTTGGGGCAAGTGTTGCAGATTTGCATCCAGTAGTTCATCTGAAATAGAAAATAAAATAGCTATAGTTTTTCTGCCTTATAAAATCTCCTGAACTTTGAAGACCGAGATAAATTATGTATCGGTTGATGATGAAAAAGATTGCAAAAAGGAATGTTGGTCTTTTTCAGGGATTGATACTCATTGATTGTCTCAATACTTCTGTCCACTACTACAGCAACATATATAAACGGCGCCTACTAACGAATGTCTTTTACAGGAGGTGCAATATTCTCTTCTCTTATTTCTCTCTAGCTTGTGCTACAGCTTATCAACGAACAAGAAAGCCATTCCTACTAAAGATATTACATACATGATGACGTTAAGGGCTAGTTAAGACTCAAAGTGTACAGTAGCTTAGACCGGCTTTTCTTTGTACTTACTCTGTGCTGTAACTACGTTCCAGATTATTAGGGGTGGAAGTTTTCTGCTCCCACAAAAATCTGGTGGTGCTGAACTAGCTTTAGTGGCTACCATCTCTTTCTGTCCCAAAACACGCCCCGCGTTCTCGTCACACGTTGGTCAATAAGCCAGTTGCTCCCACTCACCGAGTTATGCTCCGAGTACAAAGGTCCACAGCTGGAGGCTGGGCAGTTGGTGGGAGTGAAGGCCCTGCAGGACTGCTGTCTGTACTCGTTCACCGGGACTGGGTTCTTAGTCCACTCGACGGCTTCGTTTGCAGTCACCTAATTAAAAAAAGGTATAGTATGGTCACTGCCTCGTTGGTCTATTGGTAGCAAGTGCTGCGTTAGGACCGAGAGGTCCCCGGTTCGAATCCGGAGTCGGGCAAAATTTGTGTGAGTTTTTCTGTAATGAAATTACTCAGCCCGGAGTTAGGAAGTTGGCGGTTGAACGCCCGTGCCTCGGAAAGCACGTTAAGCCGGTGGTCCTGCGCCCGATCTCTCATCGGTCATGTCGGATTGTCGTCTCACCGAATTAAGACAGTAAGGGAATAGAGAGTGCACTTGTGTTTGCGCGCGCACACTTGTGCACTATATTATGTCCTGCGCACTTCGCTGATCTTAATTGTGATCGGCCGCCATGGCTGAAATCAGTCGGACGCCTTATAGTATGGTCAACAACATGAGAGTTAAATGGTTCGATCTATCTTCAAGGAAAAAAAAACAACACTGGAAAACTATTTGATTCAATCAGTTTCGTTTAGTCAATCCACTGGGTACATGTATTTGAGAGGAGATTTCATATTTTTATTTGGATATCTCCAATACACAGTAGGCTCGGAGATAAGTATCAACGCACTGACTGCTGCGGTATTGTAATCGAAAAACTTTAGGTCCTTGTACGATAAATCCGTACAAGGACGTAAAGTTTTTACCTCCTTGATCAAAATTACAAATGGATTCTGAAACTTACCATGAAAGCATCATTCAGGTTGTTCAGCATGTCCATGAACCGGCCAACCGCCCTTTCGATAGCGGGGTTGGTGGACAGGAACCACTCGTGCACGTAGAAGCCGAAGGGAGCGCGGTTGCCGAGGTAATGCCTCTCGAAGTTGCTGACGATGAAACGGAACCAACCGTCCTCGTCCCCATTGTCTGGGGTATTGCTGTTAATGGACAAGGTGTTAAATAACTGGATGTTATTGATGATGGAATGGGTCTTAGAGAAGTCGTCAATAATTCTATGGACCAATCGTGCCTATCTTAGTATAGGAAGAACTAAGTTAACACTGCTATTTTTGGCAGGTCCTTAATGTGATGAGCATTATGTGAAAATCGTTTGGAATAATTTAACTGACCTGACAAAAAAAGAGTCTAAAATGTATGAGCTCATTCATTCTGTATATTCTAATGCAACAATTGGAAAGTCTTCGGTAGTCGTGGTCATCGTGGCTACCTTATCCGTAAGTATTTGAAAGAAACTTTTAGTTGAAAGCAAATAATAAGAAAGGTACGCAATAACATAAACCCGTTAATCAACAACAGAGTGAAAAGATTTTCAAAATAACATGATTAAATGGCTCGAAAATACACCATGTTTGAGTGGTTGTTTTCCCGTGGCAGAACGATTTGCCTTTAGTAATTTAAAAAAAATTAACAAAAAAGTTATTTTCCAACTCGAAAACGAGAGAAGCTATCATTATTTTTTAAGTTGTGACTTAATCTGGTACGAAAGTACTTTCGAGTTTCGGTTATTCCTTTCGTAAAACCGGCATTTCTTGATTTTAATAAAAAGAACTGCACAAATCTATTGTGCGACTAAGGTAGAATCATTTTGCTGCGGGAAAACATCCACTAAATTTTCACGGTGTATAAAAAGTACTTTACACATGATAAAATACTTACGGTGGGAAGCAAGCATCAACCATGGAGCATGGGATGCCGTTCAGATCCTGCCAAGATACCATAGGCAGAACCCAGACTCCAGGGATCGACGCAGTTGGGCAGGGGGGAACAACGCAGTCTTGTGTTGAAGCATAGTCCAAGGTGTAAGGCCAAAGACCAGGGCTCATGAAGCTGATGGTAGGCCAAGAGCAATCGTACTGAAGGCCGACCTCAGCCATAACCGCGAAAGTGGAGTTGCCAGTCATCTGGAGGAACGGCATGCGGACACCTGAAAAAATTAAAAAAGATAATACTTTTGCCCAGTGATAGTTATTTTGTCTGACCATGAACTTGACTTTAGATTTATAAGTTGTGATTTCTTTCACGCGTGCACTCAAAACATTTTTGAAGCACATTTTGTAAGTTTGCTTGCAAATATTCCAATAGCTCGTCGAATTTGAATGGGTTTGACGTAATCTACTAAATATTTTGAAATCCGATTTAAAAACGCTAATTAGCGTTGTGGAATCAGATTTATGGCTTATACTGAAAAAGAGTTAAAAAAATAACAAAACAACTAAGCAAAACGAACGTGAAAGTTCAACTAACCCTTAATGTTGTCATAGGGAATATTAGCGAAATGCGACATCTGGACTCTCTGGTCTCCAAACTCCTTCCTCATTTCATCAGCAGTGGCACCCCTCCAATACTCTTGGTCAGTTTTATGCGTGATCGAGTGGAGGGCTACCTCGTGCCCCTTGTTGTAAAGCTCGTTCACCAGCTGGTAGTTGGTGTACTCGTGGTTGATGAAGAAGGTGGCACCGACTTGGCATTGGTTGCTGTTGCTGCGACCGTCCAGGAGCCGGCGGTAAGTTTCAATGTTGATCGCGTTGACGGCATCGTCGAATGTGAAGAGGACGAACTGGAATATAATACCAAGGTTTAATAGGACAGGTCTTATGAGTTCAACTTGAACTCACTCAATAAGTTAGTGGGTAAGATTAGGAACACCTTATTCACTTGATATTCAATTGGTTTCTCCTAGAATGACATATCTGTATCGAAGGTAGTAGGTAACGTTATCTAGCTTCGCAAATTTAGATAGCTAATAATATGATTACAGTGAATATAAAAAAGTGATCTTATCTCATTGCTCTGATTTTATGACTAAATGAAATATTGTTTTGTATTGCATTATTCTATACCATTATTGAAACACATCGAACATTTAAACATTTTAGAATCTTTAACCCCTTAATGTTGACTTAAGTGGTCAGAATCGAAGAACTCGGAAGAATCGGGGTAAGTAATAAATGCACCAATAGTCTGAACTGTCACCAACATTAACCAAAACCAACTACTAAACGTTTACTGTTTCAAACCTGTGGGGTATCTCTAGCGTCCAATCCTCCGGGAATGGTAGTGCTGGAGCATCTGCAGTTCGGCAGCTCACATTCATCTGGGACACAGTCATCTGCCAGGTCCAACTGAGCCACCACACCCGCAGCCAACAAAACAACTGACAACCACTTCATCTTGAAGCTGACCACTCAAGAAACTGACTTCGCAATGTCGTACTTGCAATATATACAGCGGTCTTCATTAATCGATTTATCTGATTGAGATCTGCATTTTTAGCGATATCTGATGATAGCGCACCTTTGTGGACTTATGCGCCTGTATGCGTTTTATCTTATCTGGTTTCTGAGTAATTATTGCTTAATATGTGAACCCCCTTTTTACATGGAAGTAAGTATTTTGATTATTCAGTTACCAAAATTTCATGTGACGTTTAATTTGGGCTAGCCCTCCTTCAAAGTTATACGTGTACTTAACAATAATTATCCTGATTTAGCTGGTATTTGTTGCCGCATAGTATATCATAAAAGTTTCTTAGGAAAATATTAAGTCAGCTCTTGACTACCATTGATTAGTGCTAATAGAAAAGTGCAACAGTAAGTAGTCCAATTTCGTATACTAAGATTAAGTGGACAAACAAATTGAAAATAAATGTGGTAAAACTGCTTATGGCCGTTTTCCGTGACAACAATGTGAAAATTAATCCTGAAAAAAATTTTTAGGAACTTTAAGGATTTTTTTTGGTTTTTTGCGGGTTGCTCTCTTTACATTACGGTACTCTTGACAATTTGTTATAGGGAAACTTGCTGATGATTGTTGCTCATGTCAAAAGCTAAAGCTTTTAATGGAATCTTAGTAATAATGTACCAGTGATTTCAAATTAATATATTACGGGATTGTTTCCTTTTCAAAGGTTTGAACGTGCATTAATTCTTCTACGGGCTATATTTTATTATTTACTACGATTCCATAACGAAATATCACATTAGCCAAGTGCTTCATGTGAGTCCTTTTATAAGGACTTACCGGTCTATTCAATGGCCAAATAATTATCAAAAGTAAGATAACTGCAGTTTGGGTGGTCATTCTGGCTGAAAATTGGGGTTACACCAGAAAACGATTGTGATAACACTGACTGTGTTTAAATGTCCATAAGTATTTTCTTTCCAACTATGGGTTAATTTAGATTAGCAGGTAAAATATCAGAATAATGAACCAAATACTACTAAACTACTGTTCCTCATTTTCTCCTGATTTTATCTCCTGATCATTTACCATTTTACATTGGGTCACTTAGAGAACAAGCTCTTTAAATAAAGATTAAAAAGAAACAACTTTCATTGATGCTACTTGTTTATTTTTTTAACAATTGAATGTATGTGTAATGTAAATTTATTTTAGTTATTTTTAATAATACCTTGTTTATATTTTGTCCATAATAAACAAAATGAGAAGAAATGTATAAGAACTTTATAGCCTAATTTAGTATGGCTGATGATCATGTTAGACTGTATTATCACATAAGTATCTTGGGAGATTTTAAAGTAAAATTTTACTTCATGTTGTGTGAAAAAAATTGCGAACTTATTGTTAGATCAAACATATTTTAAGGGGAAATAATACAAATCATTTTATGAAGTAGTTCATTTATTTATGTACAAGTAAACGACTTTGGTTCACAATTTGGTTCTTAAAACTACAGTTTAAAGTCCAAGAGGGTTGTTGAGCCATGGATAGGTGTTCGGGCACGTGTTACAGATCTGCATCCAGTAACCAATCTGAAAAATAAAACATAAAACATTAGAAACGCAAAAGAAAAAAAAAATCGATAGATTTTCTCCATATCTAACATGTTCTCCTAATCATTAGTCTTTATGGATCTACATGTGATATTAGGAGTAGCAAATTCATAACTTACTGCCCGACGTTTCGACTGGGTTACACCAATCATAGTCGCGAGCAATCACATCGTATAATCAATCATCCTCATTCTTCTGCACTTGTCCTACGCTGAGTTACTTCTTCCACTCGGGCCTGTCATTCGTCAGCTCTGTGCCTACTTTCGCTCCCATATCATCATCATCATCTCAGCGTTTTCCCGGTTGCATCCTTGCGGAGCCCGGGGTCCGCTTTCCTTCTCCTAACTCTCCACCTCGCACGGTCTTCGGCATCCTTCACGGAGAGTTTGTTGGCACGCATGTCATGCACTACGACGTCAAGCCAGGCCTTCTTGGGCCTTCCCCTTCTGCCGGGACCCGCTCGAGTTTCGCTCCCATATCATCCCTCACGCAATCCATTCATGTCTTCTTCGGCCTTCCTCTACTTTTACGTCCATTGAAATATAAACTGAATATAAATACTATTGTCAGCTCTTAAACTTACTTCATTGTGGGAAGATGATAGAGGCCCACAGCTAGACGCTGGGCATGTGGCGGCCTGGAAAGACTTGCAGGGCTGCTCTCTGTATTCATTTACTGGTACTGGGTTCTTCACCCATTCAATGACTTCGTTTCCTGTCACCTAGAAAAAGAAAGTTGGAAATTAAAGCGTGAAAGCGTCATTTTGTTAACAAAACGTTATCTATGTGTTATAGGCAATGTGTATAATCCGGTATTGTATAGATTACCTAGGTATTCTATACAATGCCTAAAACGTTCAGGCAATGTGTATAATACGATTAATTTCACACATTGCCTAGGTATTGTATAAAATGCCCGAAGTGCATCAGGTAATGTGTATAATGAACGACCACGGGTAGGACCTTATACATTTTTATTTATTTATTATTCAGACAGAGTTAATCAACCTTAACCGCGGTATATTTTGAATAATATGTTATTGATTTGCGTAGAAGGGTTAGGTAGCATTGGTTTTGAGTCCGTCCATTAACCCATAAATGGTCCATCCGTCCATCTGTCACCAGGCTTTAACTCTAGAACAGTGATATCTAGATATGTAGTTGCAATTTGTTGATCATATACATACACGAGCTGTGCCCGCGACTTCGTTCACGTGAACTACAGATATTACATATAAAGGGTTTTTCCCAATTACTCCTATTACCGTAAGAATTTTTCAAAATCGCGTTGCAAGTAAGCTTTTCGTTTATTAAGGTACATACTTGGATGTCAAATTTCAGTCATCTTTCTTTCGCGGCTTAGATTTTTTCATACAGAAGTTTTTTCCTGCTATCTCCCGTTCCCGTAAGAATTTTTCAAGATCCTGTTCCAACTAAGCTTTAAGTTTACTATGGTTTACTATGGCCAAATTTAAAGCATCTAACTTAAGTGGTTTAGATTTTTCATACAAAAAAATATTTTCGCGCTAATTCCCGTTCCCGCAAGAATTTTGGGAATTAATTTTTTAATGCACCTCTACGGTACCTTAGCTACGTTATTTCCAAATTTCAAGTGCCTACGTTAAGCCGATTAGGCTGTGCGTCGATATGTCAGTCAGTCAGTTCCTCCTTTTATACACCGTGAAATTTGAGTGGTTGTTTTCCCGTGGCAGAACGATTTGCCTTTAGTAATACTATCGAATCATGCAAATAATTCCTCGAAAAAAAAAATTTTTTTAATTTTTAAAATAATAATTTTCCAACTCGAAAACGAGAGAAGCTATCGTTCTTTTTTAAGATGGGACGTAATCAGGTACTGCTTGCCGCTTAAAATCGATGCTTAAAGCTGAAGAATCTCTACACTCTGAGTAATAAAGCGGTTCGAACGTGCTATCGAGTTTCGGTTATACCTTTCCTAAAACCGGCATTTATTGGTTTTACCAAAAAAGAACTGCACACATCTTTTGTACTACTAAGATAGAATCATTTTACTGCGGGAAAACAACCACTAAAATTTCACGGTGTATGTTACCGGACAAACCCGATTTCAGGACAAACTCGCTTGGCCTTGGATAAACTACGTAGTACTTGCGAGCTCAGGACTTCCTGGCACCCTAGACTGAGTTAAAAAAAAAAGAGTCCTATTTGTGTTAATTTTTTTTAATATATATGTAGTTGTGACGGAAAAACTAGTTTAGCTTAATCCAAACTAGTTTGTCCTAGAACTCCTATGTGACAAACGCTCTATACGCAAAAAGCACGGCATACCAACCGATAAAATGCAATATGTTTAATCAGCGCTATCTGCTTGTGACAGTTAAAATTAGGATAAGCTCTCAAAAGATCAGTAGGTACCTATCTAACTAACCAAATTACGGAGAAGACAAATCGATTAAATACATTACCTAAGCTTCAACCGGCATTCTATACAATGCCTAGGTATTCTATACATTTCCTAGGTAAAGTGTGAAATACTTCCAAACATTGAGTTTCATTTCATACATTGCCTAAGCAACCTCGGCATTCTATACATTTCCTAGGCATTGTATATAATGCCTGCATTTTACACATTGCCTATAACATATATAAGAAGTTCACTTTTTTTCTTTTTTTCCTATTTTTTTATTATTAATTCATTGAAAATATACAGTGATTTATTTAATATTACTTCAGTAGTCTCACAAAATGTTGCAAGCGTCATGATCACGGGTCAGTAGTTATCCCGGAAATATTCAGTTTTCATAGTATTTATTACTCGATTGAACATTGCTACAATGCATGTGACTATTTCTGATTAAAATATACGTCATGCATCATAAAAGACACAAATATGCGTCATAATATACGCATATAAATAGTGAGTAAATAGCTTCTTTCTTAATAAATTTCGTCATATTTGATGAATATCACACAATATCATATGAATTAAATTAATTCTATATATTAAAATAATGTCTAGAAATAATCTATTGATTTTTATGAGATAGAAATAATTGGGTATTGTTGTAAAAATTAATTCCAATCTTTTATGATATCTCAAGCAAATCTCAGTGACGTTTATCTTTTCTGGTTCTTTCAAAAGGTTTCGCATTGAAACAAAGTGTGATTTGGGACCCTAATATTTTATACAAACCATCTGTTCTATTGGTGATCTTTAAATCTATCAATAAAGCGTAAATTGATGTGTGTGACGATTCCCAGCGGGATTCCCTATGTCAGAGACATGATGAGTTTTCTGTCATAACTGACATACGACGATAGCTTGGAGTAGCCTCGTCATCATCACCGGACTTGCGGGGGAGCGGATGGCTCTCACCCCTGAATTCCTTATTGACATACGATGATGGCTTGGATTAGCTGCGTCATCATCACCGAACTTGCGGGGAAGCGGATGGCTCTCATGAGTGAAACAGACAATATTTTCAAAACACACACTTACTAAGCCATCCGGCTACGGAATAACTGACAAAGCGGTCCTCAACAATGATCACTATGTTGAAACGTACCATGAAAGCATCCTGCAAATTGTTGACCAGGTCCATGAATCTGACCAGCGCCCTCTCAATGGCAGGGTTTCCGGCGATGAACCACTCGTGCACGTAGAAGCCGAACGGAGCCCGGTTGCCAAGGTAGTGCCTCTCGAAGTTGCTGACGATGAATTTGAACCAGCCTTCTTCGTCAGTACGAGCGGGAGTGTGGCTGTAGAGAAATAAATGTACTTCAAGATAAAGTTTATCATAAACAGCAGGGAAAGAAGTAGAAAGAAAGAAAAATAATATGTTTAGGAATAAATAATATGGCATTGGACATCAAATAATATTAATATCATCATCGTATCTTTACAAGAAACTTAACTTTGATGGTCAAATTTTAATACACGCTGTAATTTATTAATGGGATTGATAAACATTATTATTTTTTTTATTATAACACCCATGTAAAATTCCTATATCGAGTGAATAATCGAGAAAAATATTATTTTTTCATGTAGACTATTCACAAAAGTCCATCAGCGTCATTGTTTACTAATACAATAAGAGGATGACTATGATGGGCGATTTTCATAGCGGCGATATCGCCGCGATCGACCTATCAAAACTGCATCCAAGAAACCGAGAACTGGTACTACTACTGAATTTACTTCCATTATTCTCAAATTACTTACTCAGCGAAACAAGAGTCCACCATAGCGCAAGGAGTACCAGCCAAGTCTTCCCAAGCGATCAGGGGAAGGACCCACACTCCAGGAACGGAGGCAGAAGGGCAGGGAAGGATCACACAGTCCTGGGTAGATGCGTAGTCCAGGGTGTAGGGCCAAAGTCCAGGGTTGACGAAGGAGGTTGTAGGCCAGGTGCAGTCGTATTTCAGGCCAGATTCAGCCATGGCTTGGAATGTGGCATTGCCAGTCATCTGGAGGAACGGCACTCGGATACCTGAAATTGAAGGATGAAGTAAATCGCTGTCACCTGACGCTCCTTTAAAATATTCACACCATTTTTATGATTACGGATAAGAAATTCAGAAACTCTGCTGTCATATAATAATGATGACTATAGCTTTTCCGAGTACGAACGTCGGAAAATCGGGTAGAGAGTAAAACCTGATGGTCATCATTATCTACAATAGAACACCTACGGAATACCTACTAACCGTTAACTTCATTGTAAGGGATGTTGGCAAAATGAGCCACTTGGATCCTTTGGTCTCCAAACTCCCTCAGCATTTCCTCCTTAGTAGCCTCCCTCCAGTACTGCTGGTTGGTGACGTGAGTGATGGAGTGGAGAGCGATCTCATGGCCCTTGTTGTACAGTTCGTTCACCAACTGGTAGTTGGTGTATTCGTGGTTAATGAAATAGGTGGTTCCGATTGGGCACTGGTTGCTGTTCCTGCGTCCGTCCAGGATACGGCGGTAGGTCTCGATGTTGAGAACGTTGACTGCATCGTCGAAGGTCAAGAGGACGAACTGGAATTTAACATATCAGATATTTAATTACGTAAACTTTGAAAAAAAGACAACTTTAGGAAAAACTCACCAATTAAGATCATGTTAGGTACACATAATGTTTTGAAACTTATGTCTTGTATGACTCAATTTGTTATCATAGCTAATTGAATCCATTCTAAACCTCACTTTAAAATATTATATTTCGTAAAGTAATAGTAAAAGTGGAAGTAAAAATAGTTATTCTTTTTAAAACTAGAAACACACGGGGACTGATGGTCAACAGCTAGAAGAGGCCGAAGGCTTATCTATGTAGATAGGGTTTACCTATGACGTAGCATGGAAAGCCTTATTGGTGACGTCTTTAGTCACGCAGTATGAGAACGCATACGTTCTCTTTCGTCTGATTGTAAGCTAATTACGAGATAGGAATAGTTTATACAGATGACTGTATTTTCTATTTCATAGAAGAAAAAAAATCTGTAGTCGATTGCAATAGATTAGAAAATCCTTTAGACAATGGAATCTAACCTGGGGAGTATCCCTAGCTTGCAGGTTTCCAGGAATCGAAGTAGATGAACACCTGCAGTCAGGGAGCTGACAAGCCTCCTGGTCGCACACATCAGCCAACTCCTGGGCCAAAGACCAGCTCACGCACACAACCAACAACAAAGTCCACTTCATCTTGATGGTTCACCTGAACGCAATCGAAATTTTCAGATCCTACCCTTTTATACGTCTAATCTAATCCTACGTTTCAATCTATGACTGTTTAGGAACTAATTGTTTTATCTGTCTTTGCTTTCCGAACAAAGGATATGAAATCAATTTTGATATCCGTTCACTAATCTGCCGGAGTAATAGGCAACATATAAAAATTGGTATACAGTCAAAGGTCTAGTTACCAGTTTTTTGAAAGAAAGCTAAAATGATTTCGTAAGATTTCAACGAGAGCGAAGGAATCAGTCCACATTTACATGAGTCATTAGACGGAGAACCGGCGACTAAGGCCAGCCACACTAAGCGGAAACTCCGTTGCGGATCTTCCGTTACGATATGGTCAGGAAAGATCCGCGTCGTTATAGCCGCCTAGTGTGCACTGGCCTTAAGTATTACGTAGACTGTAGTGGTTTGTAAAAAAGCTTGTAATGAAAGACGCAGTGTAGGTAGGTAGTTAGTTCCTCGCGAGATGGACTGAATATATTTTAGTAGTAGAAGCCTTTGACCAACTACAAAGCCCAGACAATAGCTAAGTGTTTGCTGTTGTTTTTATCGTGTTAAGACCCATATTTAATATCAAAGAAACATCGTTTCGTGTAGGTAATTGAGTAGATCTTTGCATCCAATCTTGCGGAGAGGTTTACATCGAATGTTTTTTTTTCCTAAAATACGATGATGACTTGGATTAGCTTCGTCATCATTACCGGACTCGCGGATGGCTCTCACCCCTAAAAGTCGTCCATAGGTTATTGCGGATAAACGAAAATACACACAGTTTTTATTTTCGTATTAAATACCTAAGTTTATTAGATTTCATGTTATCAACATCAAACGTATTCAATTATTATAATATCTAATCGGTCCTTTTAAAGTGAGATAAAGTATTTGATTTACTTTTAATATCCTTATTAAAATATAAAGGCATTTTCCGATTGAACGATCATTGTCTAAAGTTTATCAAAAAAGTTATTTTTAAATCTTCATTGTCGTGTCTTGATTCTCGAGTGACGTCTTTAAGATCATTGTATTATACGCAAAGAAAGATAATTAAAATTAAATTAATGAAATTCGTTAGCATAGTACTTACTTGTTGCTATCTTGGTTATTGTAGTTCAAAAAAAATCTAAATCAAAAAGTTTTTATTGGAATATATAAAGAGTACATAATAAAATAGGATGTTCTATAAAAACTGCGGTAGTTTGTAAAACTGTGGCGCGGGTGCTAACGCCCACCGCTGAGGAAGAAGGTATACATGGTTGTTCCTATAATAATAAAAAATAAAAAAGAATACTAGATTAGATCATACAGTGAAAGTAGATGAAATATATGAATGAATATTAAGTATATAAGCCTAAATTTTTCTGATTCAGAGAGCGGTGAGTCGTTTTAGCCGAGTAACATTTAGGTACCTATAACTTTTCAGAATTTGATTACCTTCATCTTCTCTCATGATCGTAAATAGATTTTTATGTAAAATTACGAAATAGACTAGTCTTTTTTACCCAAAACATTAACTTACACAAAACGTAGTAAGTTATTGATAAAAAAAATCAATTTAATTTTAATTAGGTTAGGCTTATACATTATAATACTACGCAAGGAACGAAAAGTTGGTGCGTCTAGAATCCTAGTATGGAGTAACCTTTGTTCCTATTTTATTGAATTACTTGATAGAAATAGAAATCAATTATTGTCCATATATTAATAGTAAATTACACATCTCCCTCCCTGCCTATTATATTCACATGTGTGATTTAGTATTTATTGACCCTAAGTTCCAGGGATTGTTACATTATCTAATCTGTTCTATTATTTTATAAAAACCCCTATTTTTACTTAGAAGAATTTACAAAGACAATTTAAATCGGAAAAACCACGATAATAATCGCCGGATGCATTCAATTATTCTATTATCGATCACACTTATCGAATTACAAATATCATACTAAATATATGTATTTTCATTAATAAATAGATGGCTTACTTGCCTATGTATATCTAGGTTTTTTTTTCATCCAAGTTTTAAAATATTCTCACTAAGATAAGATTGGAGGGTAAGATGAACCTAATTCCAAAATTGTATGCAATTCGGTTCACAGTAAAAAAATTCAGAGCAATAATGCTTCAATGACTGCATTACACTGAATATTAATAATGTTTAACGCACCCAATATAAACTAAGTAAGTAGTTTTTGTCTTAACATAAAGGCATACAGGGGGCGTATTACGTACTTTTAATTCCAGTCAGTTTAAGATAGGGCATCGACTAACTTCTTGTTTCTGGTAGATACACTTAGTTGTGCACTATGGTTGTGAAATCATAAACACTAATATAATTCCTCCATCATCTATGTTAATAAAAAAATAATTGTATTAATAAAAGGTCTTCATCAAATAGCCACCATAGCTGGAGAGCTAGTGAACCCTGGGAATAACGGTCTTCCTGTAAGGTTAGAAAGGACAATGGGCATTTTGGGCTAAAATAAAAATCGCGTGGCAGTCTCAAATTTCAATTGCATATCATAGTTCGTGTCATAAATAAAAACTTATTATATAGCAGTTACTTCGAGTCATGGTTAGATATAGAAATATAGAGTGATGAAGATTGTTATATTTCATTAACGTATTATTACATAACTATATTATTTTGATAATTGTGTAAAAGCAAACAGCGGTTTTTTATTTAAATAGGATAATTCAGAATTACAATAAACCTGCGCCTACGAAAAGTGACATTTTTTTTATAGTATAAACTCGTCTGACGGAATCAACCAGCAACGGCACGATACCAAGATGAAATTCGATTACCTGCTGCGTTTTTAGACACTATTATTATAGAGACGAGTAAGTTTTTTATAAAAAAAAGCATTTTTTTTAAATATTAAACTAACAAGATAACCTCACTCCACCTGATGATAAGCGGTAGTGAGATCCAAATATGAGGTCGACAGGCACAATAGCCTTTCGCACTCACCCGGAAAGCCCGCTTAAAGAGGAGACTATTGCTGCGGCAACAACGAGACAAGGCGTGGAGTCTCGCATTGGTTTGAGCTGTGCGGGTTGGCCAGTCCGCCGGACGGAAGGGCCCCCGTTTCTACGGGTCTCCCTGGCCGGCAGGCTGACCCTCTCCGCCCGCACAATACCGCCGCTAAGACTCCACTGGTCCGGCGCTTGCCCCAGCAATGGTCCCCCCTGGCTCCGGTTCGTACAGTGCTGATCCCGGAACGCGACCTGACCGAGAGAGGCCAGAGTCACTTGGCGGGTTTTACGCAACTATATGGTGTTGGTATGGTGGTAACAGCAACCGGTCGACAAAACTTCTTTGGACGTTTTTATATTGTACCTTTTGTATGTGATTGTATTTATCATAATAAAATCTTAAAAATATGGTCGGTTTTTTATTTTCTTGTAAACCTTTGAAAATATTAGACTTTTTAATAGTTATTATATACACTTAACAATAGGAATATTATAAAAATAAAAAATTTTTTGCATTGAATCATCGAAATATACAAAGACAACAATATTCGATATCTCCTAAACTAACCGGTATATGCTCACGATTTTTTTTTTAAATAATGTTGTTTAATAGTGCCTCGCAAGATATACTGATTCCGGAGACTGCCACTCAATTTCAAAAATAGACCAAGCTCCATACATTTTTGCCCATTGTCCTTTGTATACTGACGGTTTATGGCATGCTAAGAGCAATAGCCAAGACCTGGCAGGCGTCAGCCCTGCACGTTATCAGCCCTTTTATTTTTCAAACTGTTAAGTAAATGGGGTTTCAAAACTTGTTCCTGTAAGTTTGAAAATTTAATAGAATAAAGTTATTTTAGTATACATTTTAAAAATAAATTGACAGGCGATTACAATAAGCAGAAGTATACGACAGGTCAATTAGAAAACGCACAGTTGATGAGTTAAAAAAAACTTTATCCTGTATACTTAAATTTTTTATATTTTTTTCATTAGACTTCTCAGAGTAAATATGTACAATGCTAGGCGGTTTTGAACAGCATAAGACCTTGCCAGGCGAGGGGACAGCTGCTAAAGGCGTGCGAGTGAGAAGTGTTACATGAACGCATACAGTAAATGTAATGTATTTTATTATGTTTTATACAATGTACATTATTTTTAACACTCATTTTCTTCAGCATCATCCGAAATTTCGCTATCACTGTTTTCATCATCATCTGATTCTTCAACAATGTTTTCCTCATCTGAAAATAGTAAAATATTTTTTATGAATCAATATGGTTGTTGAGAATTAAATATCAAGTTCAACGCATAGGACTGCATATTAAATGATACAGAATAAAATAGTTGTATGTTACCTGAAATGCATTCCTCAGTTTCAGTCGATTGTGCTGTGGAAGTATCAGCATGTTCTTGTAAAAGTATGTCGTATTAAACGATGGAACCATATTCCCCTCAAACCAATTAAAATGGTAACGATTATTATCAATAAAGTTCCAACCGTTATTTTCAGGTGTAATAATTGTTGGTTCTTTTAAATGACAATTTCGCCATATATTTGTAACTAGCTGTGCCAGCGACTTCGTTCGCGTTTCCCCCATTTTTTACACATTTTCCATTGTATCTTTGCTCTTATTGGTCGCAGCGTGATGTTATATAGCCTAAAACCTTCCTCGATAAATGGTCTATACAACGCAAAAAGATTTTTTCAAATCGAACTAGTAGTTCCTGAGATTAGCGCGTTCAAACAAACAAACAAACAAACAAACTCTTCAGCTTTATAATATTAGTATAGATGTAGGCAGTTCTCAACAATTGTTGATGTAGTTCACGTTGGCAGGGTGGTAAATTCGATGAATCATAGCTTACTACTTTTTTCATAAACACTTTAGGATTAGTTGTGTTGAACGTAGCAACGAACTTTTCATATCGTGCATTTTTAATTTTGAAGATTTCAAACCATACATTTGGCATACAAATTTCTCTAGTATCGGGATTTTTTTTTCTTTCTTCTGTACTATTTCTGCGTTTCCTAATTTTTTGCATGCTTTCTGATATATACTCGATTTTTGCAATATTTGGAATGGTTTTTCTTTATCTCTTCTTGAAAAAGACGGATTGAAATCGCAACCGGTTAATGCTTGAAATCCAGGTTAGCTTTGGCATATAGAAGGTCCCAATTTTGTATATAGTTCAGAAATATTTATCGATTTTTTTCAATTATTAGTGCCATATTCCATATAGATTTTTAAATTCTTATTGTGGAGATGGTCCATGTTTCCGAGCAATAATATTAAAATGTCTGTGTCACATGTATATGTCACGGTAAAATTGTAAATAACAAGTGTTATTCAAGTGATTGCTATCTACCTAGCAAGATTGTGAACCATCGAAAATTTGTAAACCATAACCTACTGCTTACAATTTAACGTATTATTATTCGTCAGTTTGCATTTCATCGATTGTACATTGTATAAAAGATAATAAAATACATTACATTTACTGTATGCGTTCATGTAACACTTCTCACTCGCACGCCTTTAGCAGCTGTCCCCTCGCCTGGCAAGGTCTTATGCTGTTCAAAACCGGCTGGCATTGTACATATTTACTCTGAGAAGTCTATTGAAAAACATACAAAAATTTCAAGTATACAGGATAAAGTTTTTTTTAACTCATCAACTGTGCGTTTTCTATTTGACCTGTCGTATACTTCTGCTTATTGTAATCGCCTGTCAATTTATTTTTAAGATGTATAATAAAATAACTTTATTCTATTAAATTTTCAAACTTACAGGAACAAGTTTTGAAACCCCATTTACTTAACAGTTTGAAAAATAAAGGGGCTGATGACGTGCAGGGCTGACGCCTGCCAGGTCATGGCTACTGCTCTTAGCATGCCATAAATCGTCAGTATACAAATTTCTAACCTTACAGGAAGACCGTTACTCCCAGGGTTCACCAGCTCTTGGACTACCAATGCACATTTACTTCATGACTGGAATTAAAAACTTAAAACAATTGAAAACTTGCATACTAAACAAATTTTAGTTATTATTAGTTTATTTAGTTAGATACGTATTTATTAATAAGGATATTAGTGATGCCTTACACACTTGTATAACATATACAAATACGTTTGTGATGAAAATGCCAGATTTTACTATCTTTACCTGAAATTTATTATTATTAATAACAAATATTTTGGGTGATACAGATAAGACCACTGATTAAAAATAGTATGCATTTAGTTTGGTTTTGCCTAAAAAGTACACACATACAAACATAGAATCACGTTTTTTTCCTTTTCGCCCAGAGTAGGGTAAGCAGAGATCACTTCCTGCCATGTGCTACGGTCCCGGCACCCAACTTTCGCTTCTTCCACATCCATCAACCTCTTCATGGACGCTAAAAAGTGCTGTAATAAATTCAGAAGAGAAGAATTCACCATGAATCAAGGATTAGCTAGGTCAACATCGCTCATTTTTAGAATTCCGTACCCTAAGGGTAAAAAACGGGACCCTATTACTAAGATTTCGCTGTGCGTCCGTCCGTCCGTCTGTCACCAGTAGCGCCAAAGAGAATATAATCACTACGTTTTAAGTAGCGCTACCATGAGTTCAAAAGTGACAAATTCGATCTCGCATATGTAAAAGTGTCTATCAAAAAAAAATGTACAGCGGTAACACTAAGAACAAAAATCGGTAGTATGAATTAACAATTCGGTAGGTTTTTAACGTATGTAAGTTTCCGATAGCTAACTCATGGTAGCGCTAAAGGCTGTATCTCATGAACAGTGTTAGCTAGACGGTTGAAAATTTACAGATGATGTATTTCTATTGCCGCTATGACAATAAATAAAATAAAACAAATCCTTAAATGGGGCTCCAATAAAACAAACGTGTTTTTTTATAATATTGGTACGGAACTTATCGTGTGCTAGTCCTGCGCACATTTAACTGGTTTTAATTTTTTTTAACTTAAAAAAAAACCGCCTTTAAAAACCCGACAGACTAAAATAATATTATAAGAGCATTAACAAATTATATGGAGAATTAGATTCGATTTTGAAGGTAGGTATACTAGGTAATGTTGCTTTGAAAAATACAGTAAACTTTACATGTGCCTTAGACCGACTATATTTTTATTAGTCCCGCACTTGCCCAGCGTGGTTGACTAAGGCCTTATCGCCCTAGTTTACAGTAGGCCCGTGCCCTAGCAGTGGGGACATATATGGGCTGATGATGATGATGATGATGATAACAAGAACAAGTATAAAATAAATGTAGAATAAATCGCCTACAGAAAATTATGTACTTATTTTTTAATTATCAGCTTATCTAAGGAAGTAGCTACGTAAGTAGCTATTTGGGGAATCACTATTTGTCGTATAAAAGTTATCTATATGCATTATTAAGAGATAATATCGTAAATATTTGTGCAAATAAGATAACAAAAAAATAACCAGTTACACAGAACTGATTATGATCTACAGGTAAATTAATTTTGTGATTTTAAATTGTAAGTGAATACGTAAGTCAGACACAAACACAAAATTCAAACAAAGAAAGACGTGTGGCACTCGGGGACTGCCGCGGTATTAGTCCAGTCAAATTAGGAAAAAATCTCGGAATTCGAGATACCCAGCTGTAAGTCTGTAAATACTTGTATATTGACGTCCTAAAAGTTGTCTCAAAACCTACATATTGTAGGGTGTACGCAACTATTAAATTTTCAAGGTCAAATGTCACAAATATCAGTTTTATGAACTTTGGGCAAACAGGAAAGTTTTATGATAAAAGTGTGTAGGAGAAATTTACTTATCTTCTATTTATCTATAAAAATTGTCTGTACGTTTTATTCTTAAGATTCACCATTTCAGAGATACAGAGATGCAAATAGTTGAAAAAGTTGTATTTTCAAAAGCTTCCAGGTCCACGTGTAATTGTGCTGCTAGACAGTTAAAATTTTCACCACTGATGTATTTCAGTAGCCTCTATAACGTCTAATACTAGAAAAAGCTTAAAACCTATGTTTAAGTGGGTTCTAATAAAAAAAACTATGGTTTTTTTTCTCAAACTTGGCCGGTTTTTTAACGTGGTTACCTCAGTAAACCTATTCCAGGCGACACCTTTTATAAGTGAAGAACACGTTGTTTATATGAAAGCCTAGTTAAATAATTGTTTTGTGTTGTTTTTTCAGCATTCAGAAGATTTAAGAATTCTGCGTTTCCTTAAATTAAATTTGGTTAATGGATAATAATAAATGGATCTTCACGTTCATAATAGAGTTAAATGGACAGTTAACATTTTTAAAATGTTTTTTTGCAGTTATACTTCAAACAGAAATTCTAATAATTGTTATTTCGTACTTTTTGACCCATAATAAGCAGTTTGAATATACTGAAAAACAACATAAAACAATTATTGAACTAGGCTTTCGTGTTCTTTACTTATAAAAGGTGTCGCCTGGAATAGTTTTACTGGGGTAACCACGTTAAAAACCGGCCAAGTGTGAGAAAAAAAAACATAGTTTTTGTATGAGAACCCACTTAAACATTGGTTTTAAGCTTTTTCTAGTATCAGATGTTATAGAGGCTACTGAAATACATTAGTCGTGAAAATTTTAACTGTCTAGCACAATCGCACGGGGGTCTGGAAGCTTTTGAAAATACAACTTTTTCAACTATTTGCATCGCTGTATTTCTGAAATGCTGAATCTTAGGAATAAAACGTACTGACAATTTTTATAGATAATTAGATGATAAGTAATTTTCTCCTACAAACTTTTATGATAAAACTTCCCGTTTCGCTCTAAAGTTCATAAAACTGATATTTGTGACATTTGACCGTGAAAATTTTATAGTTGCGTACACCCTACCATATGTAGGTTTTGAGACCACTTTTAGGGTGTCAATATCCAAGTATTTACAAAGTTACAGCTGGGTATCTCGAATTCCGAGATTCTTACCTAATTTAAGCTTAAATGACTGGACTATATAGCTATTGCATAGCATCGTCCGATTTCGGAGCAGCTCGTCTCGATTCGTGTTAGTTTCGTAGAGTCGTACAATACGTCTAACCGCACGCACACAAACACCGTGCGAAGTCTACCAAACTGAAACGACGTTAGACGATTGTGAGGTTTTTTCGTTACGGAATTTCTTGGTTCGGTCGCCGCGCTCAAAGCCCCGCGATAAAAGCTATGCAATAGCTTAAAAAAGGAAACCCCAATGTAACATTTCAATGGACTATCACGTTTTGCTTTAAATGTATCTAGAGAAAGATAGGTCTGGGGGCTTATTAGGTACGACATCTTAATTCCAGTCAGTTTAAAAATAGATATCGGTAGGTATTTGATAAAGAGCTGTTTTTACTACCTACAGTTCTTTTTAAAATTTACATAGACAATGTAGAGGTTATATCAGTCTGTATGATTCGACAACCATAGCGCACAACTACCTATGTGTATCAGAAACACGAAGTTAGTTGATGCCCATTCTAAAACTGACCGTAATACGCCCCCTCGTAAAGTATGAGAGCATAGAACAAGAATGACTTGACCATTGTTACCATCAGAGGGCCTACCATGAGTTGGCTATCGTAAACTTACGTACGTTAAAAACCTATCGAGTTGTTTTTTTCTTATGGCCGATTGTAGTTCTTCGCGTAACCACCAGGCGGCGCTGTACATGTTTTTCATAGACATATTTACGTAGTCGATATCGAGCGCGTAAGTTTTAAACTCATGGTAGCCCCACTGGTCTGGTAACTTTTTCACTATGTAGACTGGTTTTGGCAACTATTATACGAAAAAAAGTTTCATTCTCATCATCAACAAGGTGTAATGTTTCATGTTCGTACCTATTATATCTACTACTAGTTTGTATACCAAAACTTCAACTTCTTAATCATGCATGATAACGCCATCTATTGTTACCTTATTAATTTAAGATTAATAGCTTCCAAGGAGCGCAAACGAAAAAAAGCATTTATCCAGGAACATGGTGACATCGCTGATTTATTTCCAAAGTTCGCGGTCAGATGGCGCTTTTCCAAAAATACGCTAAAGAGTTGAGGAATGAAAAACTATAAAATAATTTAAATAATGTTATGTGCCAAAATGAAATTAGTTATTTGAATGTAAATTCAATCTCTATCTGATGGATTTTTGTTAGGCTTGTTTGGTATATCTTGCTATGGACCCACAGAAAACAAAGTGGGGTAGGTCAGTTCTCTGCAATGTAATTTGAGTTGGTATTCGTACGTAGTAGGTATGTACTATTCTACTACTATTCACCTGACCTATAACCTGAATCTGGAGACAAAAGAGTAAAAGCTCCAACATAACAGAAAAATCCTTTTTTTATTGAAGTCAATTCATTACATTACTCGCACTTGGCCAGCGTGGTTGTCTAAGGCCTGAGGGCCTACCACGAGTTGGCTATCGAAAACTTACGTACGTTAAAAACCAATCAAGTTGTTTTTTTCATACGGCCGATTTTAGTTCTTCGCGTAACCACCAGCGGCGCTGTACAAATTTTTCATAGACAAATTTACGTAGGCGATATCGAGTGCGTAAGTTTTAAACTCATGGTAGCCCTACTGATTGCCTTAGATTACGGTAGGCCCATGCTCCACGGGGACGTTTATGAGATGATGATGACGCACTGATTGGAGACTTGTATTTGTTGTTGAATTATAGTAGTTTCAGTCAGGGGATACCAGTCACAACTATCTCCGGTCCGGTGGTTGGTAAATGGGATACGGGAAAACGTCCCCCGGCTCCTCGAGCTACTATCGACTCAGTCCAAATCATCCGAGGCGTTAGTATCCTTCCTCCCCTTTTCCTTCCCCCGTCATATATCCTTGCTACTCGTAGGAACGCAATGACCTTGTTAAAACAATGCACAAGGCAGAATGGCGGCGACGTGGTCCACAACCCGTCACGTCACGTTTTCCACAGAGGTGAAAAGTGGATCGCTGGGAGTGATCTCTGCTTACCCCTCTGGGAAAAAGGCGTGATTTTACGTATGTATGTATTATAGTAGCTACTAGCTAGCTACGTAGTAATAAAGATTAGGATATCTCATTGTGCCTCGTCAACATATACATATCCACACACATCCGATGAAGTTTAGCTCAGACCGACCGCTGTCACCACATATTAAGATGACAGCCGTAAATGCGTTATCCCGTGCCGACCCCAATCGAATGAATGGCGCACGACAGGTGTCTGATAGGTGTAGGGAGCTTTCAGCTAGGGGTGAAATATTTCTACCTCCCGAGCTTTTCTATAATTTATTGTTTAATTTTTAGGGTTCCGTAGCCAAAATGGCAAAAACGGAACCCTTATAATTTCGTCATGTCCGTCTGTCCGTCTGTCCGTCTGTCCGTCTGTCCGTCTGTCACAGCCGATTTACTCGGAAACTATAAGTACTACAGTGATGAAATTTGATGGGAATATGTGTTGTATGAACCGCTACAAAAAATATGACACTAAATAGTAAAAAAAGAATTGGGGGTGGGGCCCCCATACATGTAACTGAGGGATGAAATTTTTTTTCGATGTACATACCCGTGTGGGGTATCAATGGAAAGGTCTTTTAAAATGATATAAAGTTTTCTAAAAAACATTTTTCTTAAAGTGAACGGTTTTTGAGATATCAGCTCTCAAAGTCGTAAAAGTATGTCCCCCCTCTATTTTTATAACTACAGGGTATAAAATTCTAAAAAAAATAAATTGATGCATGCTAATTAACTCTTTCAACGATTTTTGGTTTGATCAAAGTATCTCTTATAGTTTTTGAGATAGGTTGATTTTTATTATATTTGCTGCTACGGAACCCTTTGTGCGCGAGCCCGACTCGCACTTGGCCGGTTTTTTTAATCAATACAACTCAATAAAATTTAAGTGTCTGTTTGTAATATTAAAATAACGCCCTATTACTAAATAGGGATAAATCTATATCTGGTACCAATAACAAAAATACAATAAAATTTTTTTTGGTCTGCATCTGTTTGTTCCCGCTAAACTTCGAAACGGCTGGACCAATTTCAACGGGACTTTCACTAATAAATAGCTAATTTTACAAGGTACATTTTTATAAATCATTGCTGCCAAAGTTACTATTCATCGCGTTAAAAGTCGCAGGCGGATGCTAGTTTAGGTATAAAAGAGAAAGTTTGCATGTGTGGATTGGTGTATAAGTGTGTTATTTTTATCTTTTTTTCTAGGGCTAACTGCTTTGTTGTTATTATTAGCGCAGCTTTAGCTAGGGCTGAGAGCTTTTGGCCTCCCCAGAACCCCGATTGTTTGATAAATCTGCATAAAATAGAAATCAATAAAAACTGCATAACTGGCGTTCATTTCATTTCATTGTGTCTAATCTAGCTTGAGGAAATGTTAAATAAAAGCTTGTAAAATATTGATTTTGCATTGTCGTAACTGTGTTATCGTAAAATAGGCAACATGGAATTATTTACAAAGATTGTTTTCATATTATTTTTTATACGATCCTGTGGTAAGCAGCTTCAAGAACTTGTATTACTGATATCAGAAAAAAAAAGTTAAAATTTTAATCACTTAGAATCAAACGTGAGATTTAAAAAAGACGTGTGGCACTCGGAGACTGCCGCGGTATAGCTATTGCATAGCATCGTCCGATTTCGGAGCAGCTCGTCTCGATTCGTGCGAGTTTCGTAGAGTCGTACAATACGTCTAACCGCACGCACACAAACACCGTGCCGAAGTCTACCGAACTGAAACGACGTTAGACGATTGTGAGGTTTTTTCGTTACGGAATTTCTTGGTTCGGTCGCCGCGCTCAAAGCCCGCGATAAAAGCTATGCAATAGCTTAAATAATCTTACTTTTGTTAGTAACGATAATTTGTCTATTAAGAACACTATACGTGTCCTATATGTCGTCAGGGGGATAGTCAAGTGTAAATTCAACTTTATAAAGTGTCTGAGTGGGCGTTGAATTGCATTATAGGTCCTAGCGACAGATGTTTGAATCATTGAGACAGTCTACATGTTTATTTGAGTAAGGGGTCCAGATTGAGCAGGTCTGATTGAACAGCTACTATATTTATTTACACTAAGATAATTGTGAGTCGCAAGTTTTATGGCTTTCATGCAAGATTATTAAATTAAATTATTATTATTATATGCCTGCCGCGCAACCTAAATAATGAAGTCTGCATTTATTATTGTGATACTCTACTCTTAAGAAATCATTGATTTTGAATTTTATGTTTGTGGCATAAGATATTTGCAGTGAAAGTGTATGTCCTGTTATTGACCTCATGCTACATAATTTACATGTAACATAATAAATTCATTGTAAACGCTGTTGATTTTTTTAATATAAAAAGTTGTTACTCGTAAAATGTAAAATGATTCTATCTTAGTAGCACAATATATTTGTGCAGCTCTTTTTTATTAAAATCAATAAATGCCGGTTAACCGAACTTCGAAAGCACGTTCGAACCGCTTTATTACTTAGGGCGTAAAGCTTCTTTAGCTTTAAGCATCGATTTCATGCGGCAATCAGTACCAGATTACCTCACATCTTAAAAAACAACGATACCTTCTCTCGTTTACGAGTTGGAAAATTATTAGGTTGAAAATTTAAATAATTTTTTTTTTCAAGGAATAATTTGCATAATTCGATAGTATTACTAAAGGGTGCTAAAGGCAAATCGTTCTGCCGCGGGAAAACAAGCACTCAAATTTCACGGTGTATAAAAGTTTTTAGTCGTATATAAACAAATGTATAATGCTATCGTGTCAAGCCAGGTGGGAGACATTTTGTCGACCGGTTGCTGTTACCACCATACAGTTGCGTAAAACCCGCCAAGTGACTCTGATCTCTCTTGGTCAGGTCGCGTTCCGGGATCAGCACTGTACGAACCGGAGCCAGGGGGACCATTGCTGCGGCAAGCGCCGGACCAGTGGAGTCTTAGCGGCGGTATTGTGCGAGCGGAGCGGGTCAGCCCGCCGGTCAGGAGACTGGCCAACTCCGACCTGCACAGCTCAATACCAATGCGAGACTCCACGCCTTATCTCGTTTTTGCCGCAGCAGTGGTCTCCTTTTTCACGGCTTTCAGGGTGAGTGCGTGCGACAGGCTCAATATGGTCTATTATGCCTGTCGACCTCGTATTTGGACCTCACTACCGCTTACCATCAGGTGGAGTGAGGTCATCTTGTCAGCCTCTTATAAAAAAAAAAGTTGTCTAAACAGCGAGTGACTTTATGCAGCTAGATCACTGTGGATTTGGAGTTTGGACATCCGATTGTCTGCAATTTAGTATGTGTTATGAAGCAATTAATTTACCACCGTAAATCTCACAAATACCAATGTTTCTTAAAGTTTATTAGTATTCCTTGTCAGCCATTCAAGAGTTATCCGAAACTGACAGTTCTAAACACTGTCCAATAGAACTTGAGCGCGGCGTACCGACTATCTTTGATGTGGATTATTTGAACAGGATTGTCCAGGATTTGAAAACCTGTCATCTTCAACGATTGGACAATGCTATGCAAATAATCCTTGATAAGTGGTTTTCGATGTTGGTTAATTGGGAGAAAGGTTTGTGAGGTATTACTGACATACCAAATAATGTACCCTGATAGATTAATAAACTTCCCTAAAAGCTGGATATTTTAGTACATTATGATCCTGTAAAACCCAGAACAAAAATTCTTGATTGGATCATGGTCGTCGGTTCGATCTCCACTAAGCTATACTAATATTATCTATACTAATATTATAAAGCTGAAGAGTTTGTTTGTTTGTTTGTTTGTTTGTTTGTTTGTTTGAACGCGCTAATCTCAGGAACTACTGGTTCGATTTGAAAAAATCTTTTGGCGTTGTATAGACCATTTATCGAGAAAGGCTTTAGGCTATATAACATCACGCTGCGACCAATAGGAGCAAAGATACAATGGAAAATGTGTAAAAAACGGGGAAAACGCGAACGAAGTCGCTGGCACAGCTAGTGACAAATATTTATAATATATATATGTTACGGCTAATACCCGAAGTGCGGCTACACCTAGGTTTAGCCGGCTAGAACTAGGTGTAGCCACTTACTCTTGGCTAAACCTAGGTGTAGCCGATTGTTTTCGGCTAAAACTAGGTCTAGCCTTCAGCATGCCGGCTACAACTAGGTCCAGCCATTCCATGTCGGCTAATACTAGGTTCAGAGAATCCCTGTTGGATAAAACTTAGATGCGAGTCCCGCCAAGCCTTCCGTCCTTCCCCGCGTCACACTCAGGACTCACAGCATCTGCAGCAGCAGCGCGGAGTGGAGGGCGTAGCGAGACACGCGCCTCTGCAGGTTGTGAGCACCAAGTGCTGCTGATCTACTGCAGGTCTACTAGCGAGTGTGACTCATAGCGTCTGTACATAGTTGTAACTGCCACGTTGGTCTATTGGCAGCAAGCGCTGCGTAAGGACCGAGAGGTCCCCGGTTCGAGTCTGCGGTCGGTGAAAATTTGTGTGAGTTTTTCTGTAATGAAATTACTTAGCCCGGAGTTAGGAAGTTGGCGGTTGAACGCCCGTGCCTCGGAAAGCACGTTAAGCCGGTGGTCCAGCGCCCGATCTCTCATCGGTCATGTCGGATTGCCGACTCACCAAATTATGAGAGTAGGGGAAAAGAGAGCGCACTTGTGTTTGCGCGCACACTTGTGCACTATAATATGTCCTGCGCACTTGGCTGATCTCAATTGAGATCGGCTGCCATGGCTGAAATCGGTCGGACGCCTTATCTTACATAGTTATAGCCGGCATGTTATCGGCAGAGCTTTTTTAGATATTACAAAAACATCCATTAATTAGAAAACATGCAACTACAAAACCAAATGTGGCAACATAAAGTGCCTCTGCAAAGCTGTTGGTATTATGTGCAACTCAAAATGTCACTCAAGTTTAGATTGTTCTAAATAGTTTATGTTACTTTATAAACCTGTGATTTATAATTATATTCTTTAAAATTATAATATGCAACTATTGTCTGTTGTTAAAAAAATGTTCCTGATTGTTCCTATTGTACTTAACAATTTACTTCTAACAATATGTGTTATTTATTACAATTTGATTTAAAAGAATGAAAAACTACCTTGTTTTCTAATTATTGGATGTTTTTGTAATATCTAAAAAAGCTCTGCCGAAAGCATGCCGGCTATAACTAAGTATGTAAGATAAGGCGTCCGACCGATTTCAGCCATGGCAGCCGATCTCAATTAAGATCAGCCAAGTGCGTAGGTCATATTATAGTGCACAAGTGTGCGCGCAAACACAAGTGCACTCTCTTTTCCCCTTCTCTCATAATTTGGTGAGTCGGCAATCCGACATGACCGATGAGAGATCGGGCGCTGGACCACCGGCTTAACGTGCTTTCCGAGGCACGGGCGTTCAACCGCCAACTTCCTAACTCCGGGCTAAGTAATATCATTACAGAAAAACTCACACAAATTTTCACCGACCGCAGACTCGAACCGGGGACCTCTCGGTCCTTACGCAGCGCTTGCTGCCAATAGACCAACGAGGCAGTTACAACTATGTACAGACGCTATGAGTCACACTCGCTAGTAGACCTGCAGTAGATCAGCAGCACTTGGTGCTCACAACCTGCAGAGGCGCGTGTCTCGCTACGCCCTCCACCCCGCGCTGCTGCTGCAGATGCTGTGAGTCCTGAGTGTGACGCGGGGAAGGACGGAAGGCTTGGCGGGACTCGCATCTAAGTTTTATCCGACAGGGATTCTCTGAACCTAGTATTAGCCGACAAGGAATGGCTGGACCTAGTTGTAGCCGGCATGATGAAGGCTAGACCTAGTTTTAGCCGAAAACAATCGGCTACACCTAGGTTTAGCCAAGAGTAAGTGGCTACACCTAGTTCTAGCCGGCTAAACCTAGGTGTAGCCGCACTTCGGGTATTAGCCGTAACATATACAGGGTGTAACAGGAGGGGTGGATCATCGTAAGTCAATCGATGGGGGACTTTAATACCTATCGATATAACCCCCATGTATGTTCAGCGATTTTCAATAGTTCCAAAGTTATTGCGATTTTTGTGAAATTTTTGTAAGAAGCCAGAATTCAGTATAAAAGTCTTCACTTTAGCTTAACTACTGGCCCTGCTTGCATGATTTTTTTTCTAGAAATAGTTCAATAGTGGGTCTTTATAATTACGATACCGATTTGAGTCATAACCCTGTCACATTGGAGTAAAAAAATAATTCTTCACAAAAGTTTTACGAATCGAATTGTGTCTACCAACTTTCAAAGCCTCCAGTGAAAAAAAAGTGCCTGTGTTTTTTTTCTAGAACTTATTTTAAAAACTACCTACATTCATGGATAGTATACCCTGAAAATTTCATACCGCTACTACCAGAGCATTAAAAGGAAAATTGAACACGAATGGCACAGGTGCCATAAATCAGTGTTTTTATTTTTCATGTAAAACTTTAATTTAAAAAATAAATTGATATGTTTCAGCGAATTTATGCTATGTTAGTAACATTAGAAGCAGTAATTTTACAGAATTGCAAATTGAAGGTGTGAAAATCAAACAAAGAATATTTACATAATTTTTTTTAATATTTTTTTTTATAGTAAGTGTTCAATAATGGGCATTATTATTGGCTATGCATAGCTTAGATCTTCTTAAAAAGCTTTTTTGGAGGTTGTGGAATGCTTCTTTCTTGTAAAATTTTTCAGGGGCCCAAATTGTGACAAGGTAAAATGTAGTAGTAGCATTTTGCAACATCCGAAAAACCTTTGTAAAAAGGTGTCGTACTCGTTTATGCATAGCCAATAATGGAGCCCATTATGAACACTTACTGTAAAAAAAATAATTAACAAAAATTATGTAAATTTTCTTTGTTTGATTTTCACCCCTTTAATTTGCAATTCTGTTTTAATTACTGCTACTAATGTTACTAACATAGCATAAATTTGCTGAAACATATCGATTTAAATTTTAATTTAAAGTTTTACATGAAAAATAAAAACACTGATTTATGGCACCTGTGCCATTCGCGTTCAATTTTCGTTTTGATGCTCTGGTAGTAGCGGTATGAAATTTTCAGGGTATACTATCCATGAATGTAGGTAGTTTTTAAAATAAGTTCTAGAAAAAAAACACAGGCACTTTTTTTTCACTGGAGGCTTTGAAAGTTGGTAGACACAATTCGATTCGTAAAACTTTTGTGAAGAATTATTTTTTTACTCCAATGTGATAGGGTTATGACTCGAATCGGTGTCGTAATTATAAAGACCCACTATTGAATTACTTCTAGAAAAAAAATCATGCAAGCAGGTCCAGTAGTAAAGCTACAGTGAAGACTTTTATACTGAATTCTGGCTTCTTACAAAAATTTCACAAAAATCTCAATAACTTAGGAACTATTGAAAATCGCTGAACATACATGGGGGTTATATCGATAGGTATTGAAGTCCCCCATCGATTGACTTACGATGATCCACCCCCCCTGTTACACCCTGTATAGTGATTAACATCACTATTACATATATTTTGGTAGACCTCTGTTGTTTCTAATAGCCGTAAT
Organism: Maruca vitrata; assembly: GCA_039566165.1. Taxonomy (NCBI): domain Eukaryota; kingdom Metazoa; phylum Arthropoda; class Insecta; order Lepidoptera; family Crambidae; genus Maruca; species Maruca vitrata. The sequence goes on along the minus strand of CM076934.1, from coordinate 6,209,759 downwards.
ACAAGTGCTCGAGGAAATTATTTCGGAAACGGAACAATGAATGTTATGTTTCGGGGTACCTTTTTATTACTTATCCTGCAAGTCAAGCATGATGATATGGGACTGCTATAAGTATGTTGACCGACTATTATTTGAAATAAAACTAATTTTACGGATAAAATTCGCGTGTATTGTTATTATAAGCTTTATTTAGAGATCCGACGTTTCGAGCTCTTTCAGCGCTCGTGGTCATGGGTAAGACTGTTATTGTTATTATTTGTCAATATTCATACTGACTTAGGTTCACAGGTGGAGTCTATTTGCATCAAAGCTTTTGATAATAATCTCAAAGATTCTACAATATAGGTTCCAACGTTTCGAAGAAACATCTTCAAAGTCTGCTCGGTATAATCGGCGTTCGTAACCTGTTCCGAAGAAAAATGGTCGTTTACTACGCCTTCAATTAACCACCTAAAAACGCGTAAGAGCTTTAAAATTCTTATTTATTTTATTTATTCCGTGTTATAAAATATCAACAGTGTGTATGTCAAGAATAGCTATAGGCTTGGCAATTTCACAAACGATGTGGCCATTTTTCTGACGACGCGAAATACTTAAAACAAAATAAAATAAAAATCATAGGGGTTTGCTTAAAACAGACGTGATTTCTTTACTAGCATAATATTACGTAACTCTCGGTGCGCAAATCGGACTCGTACTGGACAAGTTTTTAGAGTGTGATGCGTTTCGTTGCGTACAACTGCTAAACACTTGAGCCCGTTTACAGGAAAATGCGTAATTTTGAAATTGGAAAAATTCACATTCACGCCCGGCCGGAAATGCGTAATTGGACAAGTTGCAAAGCGAATGCATCACACGCCACCCCCTACAAACATAATTCGGAATCTAACGTGCGCTAATGAGTTGGTTAACCGTACATTAATGGATGTAGCTGGCCAGTTCGGATTGTCATGACAAATGGCCTCTAATGAATTTGTTCCCAATTGATGTATGGGAGGGGGTTCCGCCGTTGGCCGTCTCAATCCATTTTGTTGAAAAGGTAAACATTCCCGGGATCCCGATATATGGACGCCATTTTTTATTTTCTGCACACAATAGGTGACTGAGGCGTGCGGGCTTACGCGGTAGAAAATCACGCGAAATACTGGAGACAAACATGTAGATACTAGATAGTTCTAAATTGAGAAATTTTTCAGGGTTTGGGTAGCAGATGATGACATTTGAACTTTTTGAATTAACTTGTGACCGAATAGTCATAATTTTTGTAATTTACTGTACTGTAATGTAATTTCTGTGAATAAATTATAAAAAAAAATATTATTTGGCTTCTTATCTTTAAAATTGGTTAATATGATAACACAGTTTAAAGTTTGATTCGCTATGTATGTGAAATGCTGATCTCAATGTTTAAAATGTATATGAATAGTAAACGTTTCAACGGGTGACGATAAGATATTCAATTACAATAATTAGGACAAAAATACTCCTATGGAAAATGCAAAGTATGTTTGTAGTTGATAACAAAAATTGCTTAAGACCAATTAAGTAATAATACCTACATAAGATTATGCAAACATTTAGGTTGTGGTATTTGGTTACTAGCTAAGTAAGTAATGCATTGCGAGCAACGATGCCATACATGCCATAGATGAGTATCTAAGGCATTTACCTATGGCATTGTTGCATTTGGCATTACAACAAGTGTTGTAATACACAAATGTCACATTATGCACAAGTATACAAAATCCTAGAATATTCCGACAATCTGTTAGACGTAATACGAAACATCGTAGTACTGAGTTTTAGATTGCGATGATAATACTCGTATTTTAGGCTTCCACAAACTCCTTTCTTAACTTTCGCTACCGTGCCTTATCTTTCCTTAGTGATAAGGGCTGTTCCAACAAATTGTGCAATGAAAACACAACTTTATGACATTCCCAACTTTTAATTTTTGCATATCTTTGACCTCAGTCGTAGCGCCCTACTTGTTTAATAGCTACTACGAATTTGCATCAAAATGAATTCACGATTAATGTTGTGTTGCGTGAAATTTAATCAGCATTCAAACCTCGGTTTAGCGAACAATGTTGTTATTAATATTCCATTCGAGTAACATGGTACTTATATTTTTTTGGTCTGCTGAAGCAACCCACGGGTTTATGGATTTTTCCCTAACTCTTGATACTATTTTTATCTTTCAAGGTTTTACATTTCGTCGCCTACTTACTAGGTATTCGTTCGTTATTAATACCTTAGAATTTTTACTATCTGTCTTGGTCGTGATGAGGTATGGACGTAATTTGTATACTTATGTATTATTAAATTAAAAAAAAAACTATGTATTATCATTTGAAAATATAGGTGTTTTTCAATGGGGGGGGGGGGGGGGCGGCAGTAAAAAGATACCTGTTTATAGACTTGGAGTGGAGGATGGAGTAGTGCCATGTATAAATTGGTAGCGAGTATAACCTGAATAAATTGGATCCAGGTTCGGAACTTAGTTTGTACCAAATAAATTTGGCTGGACTATTATACCTATTTAGGTAATTATCAGTAATTACCCAACTTTAGGAAGATAAATAATGTACCTGATGAATTAATTTATTACTTATTAGTGGTCCCGGCGAATTTCATACCACCAATACTATAAACCTTCCCTGGACTATCACGAACATTTTATAACCAAAATTACCTAAATCGGTCCGGGCGTTCCCGAGTTTTAGTCAGACTAACGAACAGCAATTCATTTTTATTTATAAGAAGATAATATAGGTGACTACGGCATAATTTAATAAAATGTAGGCTAACTACTACGTATATATTTTTATAATTCCGAGGTAAGTAGCTTGAGCAATAGTTTCAGATATAAAAAAAAAACAAAAGTAGAATATTAAATTTTTACAAACAGTTAAGTTACAGAATAACGGACTAAATACAAATGCCCATCTTAAGATTTGTACCGGGTAGGGATCGTGCCTACAACATTTGGCGCAAGAGAGGTAGGGTAGGGTAGTAAAGTAGGTAGTATTATAAATATGTAAAAGGGGTCCGACCGATTTCGGCCATGGCGGCCGATCTCATTGAAGATCAGCCAACTGCGCAGGACATATTATAGTGCACGAATGTACGCGCAAACACAAGTGCAGTCTCTGTTCTCATACCCTCATAGTGGACGACAATCCGACATTATTGATGACAGATCAGGCGCAGGACCACCGGCTTAAACGTACTTTCCGCGGCACGGGCGTGCATCTGCCAACTTCCTGACACCCGGCTGAGTAATTTCTTAACGGGAAAACTCACACAAATTTTGCCATACCTCGGACTCGAACCTAAGACCTCTCGGTCCTAACGCGGCAATTGCTACCAATAGACCAACGAGGCAGTCATAGGGTAGTAGGTACCTAATGTATCATCATCTCAGTCATAACCCCGGTTCCATATTTCAATGATGGACATTCAATCAGTGCGTCCTATTTTCCCATCTGACAACGGACGCCGTTTATCAGATGCTCCTAAAACTCAACACGGCAACAACCCTCAAAAGCGATTACAAAGTCCACATCCAAATATCGTCGGTGAGATAATTCATCCTTCATTTGTTTACCAGTCCAACCCTAAATCGCTCACGGGCCCAGCTGACCTCAGAAATCAATCCGGCCACTAATTACCAGACGTGATATGAAATCTGACACGCAATTAGCATTCCCTAATGATTGTGATCGGAGGGAAAAATAATTATCGTCGCTACCCATGAAATTGACGGTAATTGTCCGTATGGGGTTGAATAAATTATGTGTAGAGATTAATGTACGGATAGGGTCTTCCCTATCCGTACATTAATCTCTGTATAACTCTGTGTGTATAACTGTTTTTATTTTTTGAGTGACGTAACGCAAATTATTGGGTACATTTGGAGTGACAACACTATTATTAAAATAAGGTAAATAGAAAAATATTTATTTGATATTAGAAATCTGATTCCATGGAAATGGATTGCTTAAGCACTTGTATTATGGAAATCAGAGTCAACCGAGAAAGACACAACTGTATATAAAAACAACTGTATATGTTGTAAATAAAAAAATAAAAAGCGTCGAGTGGTTAAGATCGTTGCTTGCCATGCGAGAGGTCGCCAGTTCAAACCCCGCCAGGTACCAATGTGTTTTTCAAATTTGAAATTCATACGTACCATCATTCGACGCTTTAACGGTGAAGGAAAACATCGTGAGGAAACCTGCACACCTACGAAGATTTTCTTAGGTTGTGTAGTCGACCAACCCGCACTTGGCCAGCGTGGTTGACTAAGGCCTTATCGCCCTGGTTTAGGGTAGGCCCGTGCCCCAGCAGTGGGGACGTTTATGGGCTGATGATGATGTTGTAAAGAAAGCCCACCCAGACACGAAACACACATCGATGTTCCTCACAGAAATATTTGATCCGGATCGGGATCGAACACACAACTACTGGCGTAAGAAATAGGGGCAATACCAAATACGCCACTTAGCCAGTCTCTATTTAGAGAACTGTCTTTACGAAAGAAAAGTACAATGACGATTTTCTCTTAACACGGGCGAACGTCATATCATCGTCATGATCATAACCATAAAACAGTTTAAAATTTCATTTTTGTTCACGCTTACATAAAATTTCATTTTTATATCCTAAATTGCCATCGAAAAAGAAGTCTCTTTCATGGAAAATGGACAATGTCTAAAGATAGTTTGACAAGGTAAAAGTAGTGCCTTTTTAAACAAAGCATAATTTTATTGCATACCATTCCGTCCAACCTTTTTCGTCATTATGACAGAAATGGCCCCGACATCGTTAATACATAATAAGGGTTCACGTCACAGTAAAATAAGGAGTCAGTGAAGAAACTACTAGAAAAGCGTCGATTGCCGAGTGGTTAAGGTCGTTGCTTGCCATGCGAGAGGTCGCCAGTCCACACCCCGCCACGTACGACTATGTTGTCAAATTTGAAATTCATATGTACGAATGCGACGCATTAACGATGAAGGAAAAAATCTTGAGGAAACCTGCACAGCCACGAAGAAATTCTCAGGTTGGGTAGCCGACCAACCCGCACTGGGTCAGCGTGGTTGACTAAGGCCTCATGGCCCTAGTTTAGGGTAAGCCCGTGCCACAGCAGTGGGGACGTATGTAGGCTGATGATGATAAAGAAACTACAGTTATTGAAGTACCTGTCAGGGCTTTTATCTGCCGTATCAATCATATCAACCAGAGGGTAGCCACAGAGCTACAGTAAGTAAAATGCTATCCACTTCATATCCCCCTAATAAACTAAGTGGACTCATCTGACAAATTTTATTACAGGACCCCTTCAAGATGCTACCGCTAACTACCGCACCACGCATCCTTAAATAAAATACTTTAAAAATGAAAAAAAAAAGAGATATAAGCATTTAAAATATTTAAGTGTGAAAATGAAGAGTTTTTAAACCCCAGTTAAAAGTGGTGTCAGTTTATTTTCAGCTTAGACAGCCTTTTGTTAAGCTCATCGGACAAAATATAAAATGGCTGCTCTCAAAAATAGAAAAACACTATTTCAATATCACTGAACAATTTTCCGACGTAAATTAATGGAGAAGTACTCTCCGTCTTTTGGCTTGCATAACATAAAAGAAAATACATATTGTTTTCAGACTTTTCCAGTTCTTTAAAGTAGCCTATGAAGTCTAATGAAGAGCTTGAAACAATTATGTGTATAATTTTATTACACGTGAGCTTCCTCCGTAAAACTACTTGTATGCGCAAATAAAATATAATTTAAAAAGCTGAAAAATTCTGACCTATTTCTGAATACAGTTTCTTGTAATGTGTTTCACTGTGGCTTCGCAGTCCACTAGCCTTTGTAACTTCGTCATGTTCATCCATCTGTTATAAATAGGTTTTTTACATTTTTTCCGGGAAAATTGACTTACGTACGCTGATTTTCATAGCTGATTCTCGATAAAACATTGCACATTTTTGAGAGTTCCATCCACTGGCTGTGGAATGGATGGAATGTGGAATGCATTTGTAATATTCGATTTATATCAGATATCGAATGCTCTCGTTAATGCCGATATTACACAAACCTTTGTGGGCATTTATATTTAATATTGCTTTTTTAAAATAAAATATTTAGCCTTAATTATATTATATTATACACCGTGAAATTTTAGTGGTTGTTTTCCTGTGGCAGAACGATTTGCCTTTAGTAATACTATCGAATCATGCAAATAATTCCTTGAAAAAAAAAAAAAATGTTTTTTTCAAATTTTGTAAAATAATAATTTTCCAACTCGAAAACGAGAAAAGCTATCGTTTTTTTATAAGATGTGACGTAATCAGGTACTACTTGCCGCATGAAATCGATGTTTAAAGCTGCTAAAAAATCTCTACGCCCTAAGTAATAAAGCGGTCCGAACGTGTTTTCGAGTTTCGGTTAAACCTTTCGTAAAACCGGCATTTATTGATTTTAATAAAAAAAGAACTGCACAAATCTATTGTGCTGCTAAGATATAATCATTTTACTGTGGGAAAATAACCAGTAAAATTTCACGGTGTATAATATGATGATGTTTTATATAGATAAACAAATATAAACCAAACATACGATAAAAACTTATACTTAAATTATGTGCTATATGCCCGTAGGGCAGGCCTGATACTGATTTTCAGTGATTACCCCATTTTTGAAGAAGGAATGCACCATTTCAACTAGCAATAACTTCTCTATACACACGCACACACATATAGAATTTAAGTATAAGTTAGCCTTCGTAGTGTACCTAAGTAATACTTAAAAGCACAATCGTTCCTCTGTGATTGCATTCGCATTTAGAGACGAACCTTTGATACCATGAGATTCCTTAGCAAATCCGACCGACTAACATCTACAAAAATAAATGAACCTAATACCTACGCCAATAAAGTTTCGTTTAAAACCGGCAAACTATTCACACATCGGGGTTTAAACGTGCGCTCATCCATTTTAGTTACAAGGATGAATAGTTTAACCTTTTCGTTGGCAATCCAACAGAAAACTAGACATTGTGAGTTTGCCAGCTTAAACCTGCCTTGTTGCAATCGAATATGGCTCTTATGGCTTTGAAGTTATGGTGGTCGGAGTTGTCAAGATACACCAGGCATTCATAGGTTTCAGTGCCTTTATAGGAGAAGTGTCCTTTCATGCTCCTCCTTGGCTGGAGGCTGCAATTATAGTTAGCGGGCCTGCGGGTTCCATTTCAGGGTTCAGTAAAGGTTGGGATCTTTAGACCGTCATTAAAGGATGGCTGATGAATAGGCTACACTGTACACGATCTATGGACAGTTTAATTTCTTTTGAGTTTAAGAGATATTGTGTTATCTTCGAATATTAAGCTTTTAAATATAAATAACTTAACATTATACTTACTAAGTCAAATATTACATGTATTTATAAGTCTAAGTCTAAGTATATGTCATGTCTAAGTTATAATGTGATGTGACTTGCAAAATAAATAACTAAATATTGTTTATACTTGCAATGAAATAAAACAATTTGAACAACAAATTGTTGCGTTAGTTTGGTTTTATATTGAGGTAAACATAATTATTCTGTTAAAATTGATAATCCTGTGATAGTACTTGTTATTATTCAGCAGTAATAGCAGTTAACACCAAAGACTTAAAGAAATGTAATCTGACTTAAAGAAATGTAAAATTATGTATAAGCTTATTGAAATCCAGTGCTTAAATATCATAAAGCATTATATTTTTAGCGAGGTAACAAATCAACATTTAAAGGAAAACCAAACGTAGTTCATAATGATTTTTTTATTAGATAATCTTATTGTTATATATAGTTGTTTTTGTGTTAATATTTTAATAAATGTGAGTTCTTCTGTGGGCTTATCCTAGTTTCTTAAGTAGGCTAGGAGGCTTAAGTAATCGTCGCAAATATTGTATCTTCTTCCACAAATAAAACTTGACCGTTTAAGTTATAACTTAGCCGATTAATCATAAGATTGTTAGGTTGGAATCGAGACTAATAAATTAGACTGGATTGAATAAATCTATGCGTATTTGAATAGATTTGAATCTGAACCTAATTTAGTGCTTGCGCAAGCCAAGTGATATTAAAGGGTCTGTTAGCTATCTTATTAATGTCTGTATCTAGTAGAATGGGCTAACCAAACGTAAGTATATTGGAAATGAGATCTAGATTAGATATTGGAAAAGATATAACGGCGAACTGTATTGAGTTGTTTAATTGCATCATTTAAAGTTTATAAGATCAATAAACAATCAAAAGTACCCGTAATCGACGAGCGTGCATGAAGAGGTTGATGAATGTGGATGAAGCGAAAGTGGTGTGCCAGGACCGTAGCACATGGCGGGAAGTGATCTCTGCCTACCCCTCTGGGAAAAAGGCGTGATTTTATGTATGTATGTATGTATAAACTGACTATTGATTTTTGTAAGTGTTTCTCGAAGCCTTTATAAAAAATAATAATAACTTGAGTTTAGGTTTCGGATGTTTCAATAAACTCCGTCTTTATCTGACTGGTTCGGTGGGACAGTGGCTGGTAACCCAGGATCACTGTTGATTCTGATACCTGTAACACAAGTGTTAAAGCTACTTACCACGGCATGAAATCAATGTATGTGATGTTGTGTAATATTTATTATTTTTCTAAACGTAATCCGAATATTTAATGTTTTTTTTAATGTACGGAGCTTTTATGTTTGTGCAGGATTTTGCATATATTTTCCGTTTCACGTTGAAAGTCGCTTGTTTTGTTAGAGCGTCATAAATCCACACAATGTCCTTTTTTTTATTCATAACTAGCAAAGACATCGTAGACACACACAAAAGGTGTAAAACAGGGTAATATAAACCTTTTAGAGTATATGCCTTTGCACATTCGCATAACTCTTACGAGACCAAAGTTAAAGCCTTTATCTTCCTCGAGACGGAAATTGAATATGACTCTGCCATCGCATTATCTGTCGTAATATCAAATATTCATACGGAATCCTTTGTTCTATGCCCATGCTCTTTCCCCATACTTTTCAGGGGACCGCGTTGGAGGACTCTAAACGGTTCTTAGGAATTTAGTTGTGGATTGTTGTGGGGAATGGTTGTTTTATGTTTTTGTCGGCACATGACGTATGCGTAAATAATAGTCCTGGAATAGTGAAGGTTAAGTGTAGTTATTAGGACGATTTTCTAGTTCAGTCAAAATATTCTAAGGGTTACAAATAAAACTGTTAGTAAATACTTATGTATGTAGCAGTACGTTTCAATATACTACGATGCCTGATAGTTATAAATGATTTTTTTCAAAGAGTAATTTCCTTCATGGAGTATTTGACTCGTATGTATGTAAAATAATGATGTAAGGCACAAAACAACAATACCTAAAATGTATATTATACCGGAGCCGTTCTTAGAAGACTGATTTGACACTTTTTAACCGACTGCGCTATAAAGAAGTAATGTTTTAGCCTTGTTAAACATCTCTACGCGGACGAAGTCGTCACAGCCACTGGACAGATCGAGATGAAATTTCAGGTAGATGTCAAATGCACGTAGGCATCCGTTAGGACAGGATTTCCCGAAATTCCCACGGGAACGGGAAATAACGGGAAAATCGTTTTGTATGAAAAATACTAACCGCATAAGTTAGACGCTTGAAATTTGACATGCAGGTACTTTAATAAATTAAAAGCTTAGTTGCAACAGGATATTGTAAAATTCCCACGAGAACGGGAGTAATAGGGAAAAAACTTTTGTATGAAAAAATCGAAACCGCGATATAGATAGACAATTGAGATTTGGCATGCAGGTACCCTAATGAACGTAAAGCTTACTTCCAACGCGATATTACAAAATTCCCATGGGAACGGGAGTTATTGGGAAATAACTTCTGTATGTAAAATCCCTTACGGGGTTGAAATATATTATGTAGAGATAGAGATATACCCGAAGCGAAGCGAGGGCGGGTCGCTAGTGTAAAATAATGATGTAAGGCACAAAACAACAATACCTAAAAAGTATATTAACAAAAACTAGTAATACCTAAGTGATTAATAAACCATTAGAAATCCGTGCATTGATATTAAGTAAAAATTACTCATTTTACTGTTCATTTAAAAGTCTTATTTTACTGTTCATTTAAGCCCGGCATCCAACATTTTATTATCATATTATTTCCTAGTAAAATTTATATAAATCTTAGAACGACATTTCATCTAATCTTGTCTTATTTAAAAGCTTCGTTCTTGTCGGTGGAGTAATTTCTACCTCTTTCTGTACACTGCCAGCATCTTTAATTCTTTACACACCATGATATCAGCTACCATTCAATAAATTCTAGTCACTACATATTATAGTATTTAAAACAAAGTCGTTTGCTCTGTCTCTATATCCCATGTATGCTTAAATCTTTTAAACTACGTAATGGATATAGATGCGGTTTTTTATTAGGTACCCCCTACCTACAATAGTAAGGTTTTTATGTAGAATTCATCTGAAGCGAAGATAGGCCGGGTCAAAAGTATTATTATAAATGCAGTAGTTTGTATGTGGGCACCGATGTATTGATGTTTGATCCTCTTCAACACAAAAACCATGAAACGGATTTTGATGGAACTTCACAATAATATAGCTTACATATCAAAATAACACAGAGGCTATAATAATATATGATACAAGTGTACTATCCAAAATATAACGATAACTAACTCCACACGTACGAAGTCGCGAGCGGCGGCCAGTAACAAATATTCCATACATATCCCACATACTCGTACCTTCTGAGTCGTATTCATTTCCTAGGATTCCTAAGAATGTTGCATAGAGTGCCTAGATTTCATACATTTCCGGGGAGACGTCTAAGCTGAAAGATTAACTTGAGAAGTCCAGTTGCAACATTCAGCGTCGCGCTTGACTAGTTTCTCAAAGATTTTTCACCTTTTGTGTGCATCGCGGCCCTTCTTTTTTTTTGTAGACAAAATACAGACTTTTTTTTGCACTTGTTTCTTTTACATTGCACAAAGGACGAAGTATAAGCTTAGGATTTGTAATTCTCTACTTTGAATCGTTGCGAGCGTATGAATGAACGTAGAAATAAAACGCGTAGACATAGGATTAGTAAGGGTTTATGTGGATATAAATGAAGAATGACCGAATTTTGTTTGAAGAGTGGAATAATAGATATCTACTAGGACAAATCTTTATGACTTCGATATTTTGGAAAAAAAATAGTAAGCAGTTAGGTAATTTAAGGCGTTATTAGAGGTTTTTTACAATAATGCCTGACTTTATGTATGTGGCAATTTGACAAATGGGCAAGTATATTTAAGTTTATGAGTTAAATAAAAAATACGAATTATTTAGTGTCCTTGATACTAAATCTGAGTAAGTACCAGTGGGTATCTCCTTTTAAAAGCTTTTATTTTATTTCTTTTTGTGTATTTCATAGCAGGTTTATCGAATAGAGGAAGATCCCAGAGCTGCCAGACATCACTTATTTTCTAATGGACAAAATATATACGATTGAGTAGTGGTGGGGTGTACTATCATCATATGACTAGTTGCTACCTTGACCAGACGGCCATTTTTCGGATATCAACCAATCAAGGTACATAGAAACACTGCTCACCTCACTTAAATTCTGATGGCTGATTTTAACATATATTTCACACAATATCATTAAAAATCAGGTTTCATTACTCCCAGACACATGCGGTCGGCGGTTTTACCTTACAGACGCTTTAAAGCTATGAAAAAATTTATTAAGTTTACTTATTTTCTGATGCTTGATTTTTATATATGTTATTCAAACAACTATTTTAAAACGTTTTGCAAACGGACAGACCGATCCAAGGGGCCAAACATTCACCAGACCCAACTGTTTTAGAATTTTTTTTTTTATTGAATTTAGTTAAGTTTTTCTAATAAAATAGTTTGTAAGGTACAATTCTATAATTATTGCGGTCAGATGAGCACTTTTTAGTTGTTTGAATAACATATATAAAAATCAAGCATCAGAAAATAAGTAAACTTAATAAATTTTTTGGCCCTGCGCTGGGCCTCACGGCGTTGGGGGCGTCCCCGGGTGGCGGATGGGGAACGGTCGGTGGTACAGCCTAGCTAGCTACCGGCTAAGTCCGATGGACTCGCTGACCAAAGTAGGATGTGGTCCTCCAACAGTTTGGGGTTGTGCGGCGGGCTAACACCCTCCCACGTAAAAAGTTTAAAACGTTACGAAACCGATAATAAGACAGAATACATGCACATGCGGCGATACAAAGACCAAAGAGTTCTCAGGTCGAACCTTAAAGCTGGTGGGGCTACTTACAGGGGGGTGGACAAATTTAGGTACTTGGGTTGCACTATAACGGACACCAATACAAGGGAAGAGGAAATAGACACTAGGATACAAAACGCCTTACGTTGTAGTGCAGCCCTGCATAGGGTGTTGGTGTCCAAGCTTCTCAGCAAACGCACAAAAATTCGCATTTACAAAACAGTGATTAGACCGATCCTGATGTACGGCTGTGAGACCTGGACATTGACCCTTAAGGAGGAGTCCAAACTCTTGGTAGCGGAAAGAGGAATATGGCGGAGGATTCTGGGACCAGTGCGCACGCAGGACGGAACATGGAGGCGGAGGAAGAACATAGAGCTTCAAGACCAGGTGGACGAGCCAAACATCATAGGCGAGATAAAAGCTCACAGACTTCGCTAGCTCGGCCATTTTGAGAGGATGAGTTCAGATCGTGCTGTGAAACAAGCGTACATGGGACTTCCCAGTGATCGGCGGCCAGTAATTGGACGTCCCAGGTACCTCTAGGAGGACGAGGATCTCCGTGAACTCCTTGTGGTCGACTGGCGGGAAGTGGCGCAGGACCGGACTAGGTGGAGGAGCTTATTATCGGAGGCCAAGACTCATTTTGGGTCGTTGCGCCAACCTAGTAAGTAAGTAAGTAAATAATAAATTTTTTCATAGCTTTAAAGCGTCTGAAGGTAAAACCGCCGACCGCATGTGTCTGGGAGTAATGAATCCTGATATTTAATGATATTGTGTGAAATATATGTTAAAATCAGCCATCAGAATTTAAGTGAGGTGAGCAGTGTTTCTATGTACCTTGATTGGTTGATATCTGTAAAATGGCCGTCTGGTCAAGGTAGCAACTAGTCATATGATGATAGTACACCCCACCACTACTCAATCGTATATATTTTGTCCATTAGAAAATAAGTGATGTCTGGCAGCTCTGGGATCTTGGACCAGAATATTTTTTATTTGAGTTTACAAAAAATCCACTGTAATATCAGACAAGAGTCTTACATAGTTCAAAATCCTAAAAGAATAAAAACTTTTTTGAACATCCATTCTTTCGAGGCAGATTTTAGGTTACGTAACTAATTAGGGATTCTTATTAAAATACCTTACATAATTTTGCTTGTTACTTAAATTTGTTTTGTCTATTACCAAATGAAACATCGAATAAAGTAGCGTCTTCTACTTTTTATTTCGTTAAAGTTAATTCTTTCGAAGTAATTAAACACAAAAATTGGCTTAGTTCTTTTGATAGCATTAGGAATTTCTGACCCAGACATTTTCTCGGAATATCTCTTTACGTACTTCTAAATACTTTGTATACAAAGCATCGTTTAATTTGTGCTAAATGCCAACAATAATAAAACTCCAGGCCCAGAATACACATAAAAATTCTATTCTTCGGGCTTCCCTGTATATTTTAATTAAGTTGGTGTCAAAAGCAAAATTCAACATCGTAAAGTTTACGCTTGCCTTCCACCGACTTACTCATAAACTAGCTCGCTGTAAAATAAAAGGGAAAATAGCTACAGAACTGTTGCCCTCTAAAATAAAAGGCTGGTTTTATTGCGGTGAATACTTCTGTACTTATAGTTTAGTTTGATACTGGCGAACTTTAATTCCTTGAATGTCCCTGGTTGCCGTATGCGTACTTTGTTTCACTGTTTCGATGGTAAGTAAATTTTATAAATTTAAATAAAGATTAATAAAAGAAGTTAGTTTTGTCTTGCACACAAAGTAAATGCATAGTAGGCGCATTTGTCAATCCTCATCCGGGATGATTACTTTGAGATTAGTATTGATATAGGTGTGTAGATATAATATCTACCTATAGAAATTCTGGGACATTTCCACTCATAGTCATCTGACCCCAAACTAAGCAGAGCTTGTACTATGGGCTATTTTACATATTCACACCCATCCACGGAACAAACACCCATGTTCATCACACACATATTTATCCCGATTGGGAATCGAACCCACGATACTAACCACTGTTCCACCGAGCCAGTTTATTCACTATTTTTGTATCTCAGCTAACGTAGGCATAAAACTAGCCGTTGTTTCTTATTAAAATCCTAGATAAACAATCTTCCTACCCTTTAAAAGGTTAAAAGGCTTGAAAGCCATTAAAATCCATCCCAAGACTTTGATCAAGTAACGAAATTAAATCACAAAATAGTTTGAAAATGATTTTAATTCTATTACTCAGGCCAGATGGCCATTTGTCTTACAAATCGGTTTAAAAGATTCGATCATATTTCCCACCGTTTCGTCACCTGAGACCGTCATGGAAATTAATCGAATGCTTCCAAGAAATTCCTAATTGGAATCCTCATTCAATTTATGTGACATTGCCAAGAGCTATGGCCAGATTACTCGCAATATGTTTTTGGATTCGGTGGCACAAAAATGTTTTATACTGTATTAGACAGATGTTGCTTTAAAAAAAGATGAAAGGTTTTCCGCTGAAAAATGAATTACAAAGTAGGCGTGGGAATTACAATGAGTTCTTACTTAGTAGAACTTTTAGGCATATTTAGTGATTGTTTTTAGATGAGAAACAGTTTAATAGGTATGGGTAACACAATGATTTTTCGTGATTAGACTCAATAAAACATATGGAGTATCACATTGCCGAGACTCATCTAGTTTAATCGCAACACTCATAAATATTGATTTAACTTTAATTCCCAAGAACAGTCACCATATCCATATTACTAAGGAAGGTATATAATAAAAATATATGAATATGTTTATTCATAGAATCTTATTTGTCCTATTGAGATTTTAAAAAAAGCCTCAACTATAATACGGTCAGGGAATAAAGCCTTTTTTTATATTTCCTACTTCTTATATAATACTCCTACTATTGTTTTCCTACTTCTTGCCCAGTAAACAATATCCTTACTAATATTATAAATGTGAAAGTTTGTAAGTATGGATGTATGGATGTATGGATGTATGTATATATGGATATTTGTTACTCTTTCACGCTCAAACTTCTGAACCGATTTGCATGAAATTTGGTATGATGGTAGCTGGCACTCTGGAATAACATATAGGATACTTTTTTTTTTAATTCAACCCCCATGGCGGTCATTGGAGGGGTGAAAATTAGTATGGGAGAACTTTTACGTTTATAGATTTTATAATATACGTGGTATGGAGGTAGCTGGCTATTTTAATACATCATTGCTACTAAAACCCATTAATACGCGGACAAAGTCGCGGGCGGCCGCCAGTATAAAATGTTTCCTTGTTGTTCCTAGTTGATAAGTCTATGTGAAATTCTAGCGTACTCACCACTACGACCCAAAAAAAATCCATTTTTATAAAAAGCACTATACACTACATGGTTAAAAGTCTAGGACAACTAGGACCTAGGTATTGCGAATACTATCCTCATTTCAGACCGCAATGCCTGAATGCAGACCAAGGAGTTTTGCAGCAAACCCGTTTATATGTTTGCTGTGAAAAGTACACATATTATTTTCCAACTTTATTAATCCACTGTGGTGCGTGCCGTTCGTGATAGTCCTAGAGATAGACTTCACTGAAAAAAAAATATTACCTCATAAATACGTGGTAGCATTTTCCAAAAAAAAAAACAAGATTTTCATACTGATAAATCCTTACTAATATAGTAAATCCAAAAGTAGCTGTGCCTGTTGCGCTCTTAAACCTAGTTTAGGCTAGTTTAAAGCAATGGAAAAAAATATTTTACAAATCCGTGTAGGTACTATTATTATAAACGCGAACGTAGGGTTGTCTATCTGTATATCTAATATTTCTCCTTTGTAGCCCCATTTCCTCCGATACATGCTTCTCAGGCTCTGACGCTAAAATCATATATTTCTATAAAGGATAGGTTATAAAGTAGTAATATTAAATAATCCACATAAACAACTTTACTCGGGCTGAGTCTCGAGAGTAAACATTAAATTTATCATGATTCTAAACGGTAATCATTATAGTCGTAAGTAAACCAACTTTCGTAATGCTTCGGCAACCTTAACATCTAGCAATAAGATAATGTAAGGTATCCTGTCTCCAGGTCTACACGGTGAGTCAATTTTGCTCTGCAAAATATTCCGCGTGAGTTCGGTACTGGAACCTTTACCCTTTTACTAAGGGTCAGGATTTTTCTGAAACTGGATTGCCAGTTGGAACTAACTGATCATCAGAGCGTGCCTGCGTTTAGTAAACATGCAATGAAGACTATCGCTATTAGGGTTTCGTACCAAAAGGGTTAAAACGGGACTCTTACTTACTAAGGCGTCGTTGTTCGTCTAACCGTTCGTCCAGAGGACTGTATCTTTACCGGCTCCAGCTATCATGCTAGTGTGTTAGTAAATATATTTATTTGTGTATCCACTGTTGATTCTGATAACTGTAACACAAGTGCATTAGCTACTAACCACGGAATCAGATCAATGTATGTGATGTTGTATAATATTTGATCTTATTTATAAATTATTTTGATTAAAATAGATTGTGTGAGGTATTTATAATTCGCAAAGTAGCGGTCTCACCTAAATTAAGGATTGCATTGTTTGATAATAAAATAATAGAATAAAAGAATACAATAATTCTTTATTGGATACAGATACCTAAACATATTATAAAACGTTTATCATTATATTTCTGATTTAATAGAAAGAAATAAATAAATAATAAATAAATAATTCACAACATCACATACATTGATCTGATCCCGTGGTAAGTAGCTTAAGCACTTGTGTTATGGGTATCAGAATCAACAGTGGATACACAAATATACTTAAATATATTTAATAATACACCCAGACACGGAACAAACACCGATGTTCGTCACACAAATATTTGTCCCGAGTGGGAATCGAACCCACGACTCTTGGAACCGTAGGTAGTAAACCTGGGTCGCTAACCACTGTTCCACCGAGCCAGTCAAATAATTTCTTTCAATAGAAATATATCAAAGTTTACACATGTACATCAAAATAATTTGACACTATCTCTAATTTACAGAAGTGCACCTATTTGAGAAACGTTGTGCGAACATGCATGAAATCAATTAAAACCGTTTGATTTGATACGATTCAATCTAGACATTTGAAACAGGGCTACAAATAAATAGGTACACTTGTCAAAAGCGACGTATTTCGGTTCATTCATTTTCAATGATCAATACACTCGAAATATAATATGTAGTACATTCTCAGTATTTCTCGAACACATTGAGGGTTATTTGAAATATTAATCAGTATATTTCGTACATTGAAAGGCGTATTACTGGATGCAATTATGTGCGCGTATGTATTTTTACCCGACTGTCGAAGAAAGGTGAGTAATGTTTTCGAGCGGGTGCCTTTAATTTTGAGTCCTGGTCATCGACATAGCTCACCGGATTATCAAGCCGATGTGTAAGTGGGCTGCCCAGTGCCCATATTAGCCTTAAAACCGACAACCGTTGGGTTAAACGAGTTCTATAGCGCTACCATGAGTTTAAAAGTTACGGACTCGATATCGCCTACGTAAATATGTCTATGAAAAACTTGTACAGCGCCGCTGGTGGTTACGCTAAGAACTAAAATCGGTCGTATGAAAAAAACAACTCGATAGGTTTTTAACGTACGTAAGTTTTCGATAGCCAACTCATGGTACCGCTACTGGAGTGGAGACCACGTCTCGGCAAACGTTGTAGGATGCTCTCAGGCCAGGTGGAGTGACGATCTGCGCAGGACGGCTGGTGGGAGCTGGATGCGAGTGGCCGAGAATAGACGGGAGTGAGAAGACGTGGGGAGGCCTACGTCCAACAGTGGACGGACTTATAGGGTAATTTTGATGAATTTTTAGTAAATAGGTTTTGAGTAAATTACTTCATTCATTTTGCTAACTGCAAAAGTTTGTAATGGACAGACAGTTGTTTTTTTTTCCTAACTTACTAACGATGATGGCTTGGAGGAGCCTTGTCATCATCACCGGGCTTGCGGGGGAGCGGATGGCTCTCACCCCTAATAGACAGTTGCATGATTTTCATTCGATTTTATGATATGAGCACAGAATATACCTCAATCTCTCAGCCAGAAACTGACTCACACTTGACTTCTGAAGTATAGAGAGCGATCTTATACTGAGCTACTAATGTGTATTAAATAAAACATGTAATACATCCATGAGTATTGAACGAGTATCTTTCATCTACAGATAAACGTCTTCTTTAGTATTCGGAACACTCAAAGGAACTCAATAAACTGGTACAATTGTCTATCCATATTATCTTCTTGAGTGCCGATGCATTTTCCATCGCAGACATTTAGACACCAATTTGCATTTAGATCATACGACTATTCAGAGGAGAGCATTGAGCAAGCGATTTAATCCTAATTACTTCACTTTCGTACGAAATGAGTTTTCCAGTAGACGAACGGTGGAATAGTTTATCGATTGACGTTAAAATAGTAGGTTTTTGATAGTAACTAGTTGTTTCTGTAGCACATTCACAGAATTATAAATGCTTCATTATCATCATCAGCCTATATACGTCCCCACAGCTGAAATACGGGCCAATCCTGAACTAGGGCGATCAGGCCTTAGTCAACCACGCTGGCCAAGTGGGGGTTGGTCGACTACACAACCTTAGAATTTCATTGTAGGTGTGCAGATTTTTTCACGATTTATGTTGATTTTCATGTCTATTCTAGTGTTTTTCTACATAACAACTATACTACCTTTCCGCCCGGGACGCTGTCTGGATAACTACGTATATCGAGCAAAACATTACTCCCTTACGAGTATGACTTTAATCTGGTGTACGGTATCAAGATTTAACCTATATCACACCGGTAGTTTTGGCGCAAAAACGAGACAAAAAGTCAACAGTGTTTCTTACGCATTAATACTATTTCTTAGAAAACCTATGTGTAGTTATGAAAATGAGAAAGTGTTGTATTTAAAATGAAGCGCAAAAGAATCGAAAACTAACTTGTGATAAAACAAGTGTTGTGCCTCTGTATTTTTCCTTTTTGTAAAGGTACTCATAACTAAGAGATTTACCTTGTTCTAGTATATGATTAATACAAAAGAAAATACACAAGAAAGAGCAGTAGGAATATGGTAAAGCGTCTACAGCGTAAAGAAATACATAATCTACGTATCTAAAAAGTCGGTTTAATAAATAATTAAGACTGATTCTAAGTTGAACCGCCTCCGGATGCAACAGGCTTGACACTGTCGACCTCTTTCATGAAGTTATGACAGTTTCAAAGTAATTATTTAGCCGCTGCCAATTTAATAACGAAGGCAATTCCGAGTGACAACTTCAGTGGTAAAGAAATTGCCCCAAGATTCCAGGAGGATTGTCATTTAGTAGAGAAAGGTTTGCGGTTTATATTTTATTAATTTATTTAGTAAGGTTAGATAAGGGTCTCTATCTGTATGAATTTAAAAAATTCAAGCATCAATTTGAATTTAACTAGTATAGCTTAAACGAGACAAAAGTATGTGACTAAATAAAAACGAATTAATATGGCTATACAACTCTTTACGTAAATTGGAAACTCCCTTTATTGCATGTAGTGTACTTAACACCCATATTACTAGTAGTAGTAGTAGTCAGGGGATACCAGCCACAACTATCTGTCCGGTGGTTGGTGAACGGTATACGGGTAAGCGACCCCGGCTCCTCGAGCTACTATCGACTCAGTCCAAATCATCCGAGGCGATAGTATCCTTCCTCCCCTTTTCCTTCCCCCGTCCTATATCCTTGCTACTCGTGGGAACGCAATGACCTTGTTAAAACAATGCACAAGGCAGAATGGCGGCGACGTGGTCCAGTCACGTCACGTTTCCCACAGAGGTGAAAAGTGGATCGCTGGAAGTGATCTCTGCCTACCCCTCTGGGAAAAAGGCGTGATTTTTTGTATGTATGTATATTACTAAATAAGTAAAAAAAACACACATATTTATTTGTAAAAATAAAACATTTTCTTCTTACATACATAAGCTAACAACTTAACTTAAAAATAAAAGTGAATCTGGTTCTTTAAGCAAGCTTTTAGACAAGTAGCTTATAAGTAGAAAACAATACTAGAAATGGTTTTTCAATAGCTTTAGTATAGATCTAATCTATCACTCTTACATAAATGAACATAAAAACATAACCAAATAAAAAGAATGGGTTTAATCAATTCAATTCAAATTCAATTCAAAATCATTTATTAGATAACACGTAAGTACAAAGCATTTAAAAAAAAAAACGACAAGAAGAAATCAGTGTATTATTACAGTGTTGGTCGAGGTTATTCATTAGAACATTCTATGATACCCACACTAGAATCAATCTGTATCGTGGGTATCCATACGATTTACTTAAAGTTAGCGGCCTCATGTGACATCATTACATGGAATTGTTTACAATATGACAATGCTTTAAAATAAAATAAATCGTCGAATCATTCCCTTATACTAAACCCAGGCAAAGTTATACACATACAAAGATGCGAAGGCTATAGCGCACTCAGGCCGGAAATGAGTATCGAACGAAATCAACTGCGAAGGCCCGAAGATGATAGCTTTCACGACCTTTTCGAGTTAGAATTACTGTCGATTGATCTCACCCTTCATATTTGTTGTATCTGTATCATATAGAAGGCAATACAAGTGACTATTAATGAATTTTCATGGAAGAATGATTGCTACGTATAACCTTACTGCCTCGTCGGTCCATTGGTAAGCGCTGCGTAAGGGCCGAGAGGTCCCCGGTTCGAGTCCGGGGTCGGGCAAGATTTGTGTGAGTTTCTCTGTTATTCAGCCCAGAGTAAGGAAGCTGGTACTTACGCACGTGCCTCGGAAAGCACGTTGAGCCGGTGGTCTGACCGTACTAAAAAGTTAGTAACACTTGTGCACAACAATAACATCATAACATAATTAATTTATTCTACTTATACTTAATCATGCACTGCATATAATATGTCCTGTGTTGATTCATCTCTGTTGAGATCGGCTGCAATGGCCGAAAACCGGTTTAACACCTTTCCTCATAAACTCATCCGATTAAAAAAACAATACGATATTTATTTGGTAACCGCACTGTTCACAACTAAATCTGTAATAAAGTGAAAAACTTCGACCGCACCAATTTCCTAAATCAAAAGCACGCGAATGTAAGTTACAAAATGGTTCCGGAATATAATAACTCTCACGCAAAAGCTTCACACAAAAATTCGTTGAAAGTTTCGCTTCGCGCTCGGAGCTATGGTATTTCGATAGAGTTCCACAAATCCGCGCACAATCGGTTTTGCGAATCTTTTTTTCGACCGAATATAAAAGGTGTGCAAAAATGTGTGAAAATCTCTTAAAAACCTTTTTTCGGGCCCGCCGTGTGAATAATTTGATCTTTTGTGACATGAAATATCGTTTGACGATTGTCGTTGTCCAAGTTCTATTGGTTCGCGAAATCGATGCGATCCGATGGTTTCATTGTTTAGATTTTACTTTCGTCCTGTAAAACAGTTTTAGCATCAGATATAATATTAGTTGTAACAATCCTGACTGGCTCGGTGGAACAGTGGTTAGTGACCCTGGCTGGTGGTTCCAAGAGTCGTGGGTTCGATTCCCGCTCGGGACAAATATTTGTGTGATGAACATCGATGTTTGTTCCGTGTCTGGGTGTGATTATGTATTTAAGTATGTATTTAAAAATATATTGTATGTATATCAGTCTCTGGCGCCCATAGTACAAGCTTCGCTTAGTTTGGGGTCAGATGACCGTGTGTGGAAATGTCCCAGATAATAATTATTTATTTATTTAATAAAAATCGAATAGAATAATTGTTTATTTGGTACAAATATTATTAAAATATGGTAACAATGGTTAGTGTCTGATATTACGTATTTTCTATTGTTCTTTTTAGGTATATGTAGTAAGTTTGGTACGTTGTAAACCTAAATGGCGTGAATTCTCATGAAGCTACCCGCCCACACTCAACTTTTTGTAGGACCGATTAGTAAACCGATTTGTATGGGATATTTCAGCGACTTTTTGAAGGGCGTGTACCGACAAATAATCAATGTCCGATTACCGGACGTAGGCGCCTGCCTAAAATAGGCCTCTGAGCTCATAATCATTGTATTTATTTTAATATCAAAAAGCAGAATTAAAAATACCAAACATTTAGCTTTCCCACAAAATAATCACCGAACAGCTAGCTTGCACACACACGCTTTCAAAGCTCCAAAAGCGGCGAATAGCAAATGAAAACTTGCAAGCAAACCTGATGTCTAGAGCTGGGAAGGAATGTTCCTTGGCAATATTCGCTGCGGCGGCCCACTGTGTGTGTTAAGGCTAGGTGCACAATACCTGAATTCGACGTTATGTTGTATTTATTGTCAACTATTTGCGCGAACACTACAATTTTCTATATCTCTCTCTAGTCGGTCCTTCATGCCTGAAGACCGGTATTATGGTGGGTTGCAAGTCGCGAACGGACGAACTGTTTCCAACGGCCCCTGTCAGTTGCAATGGTAGCCACCGTGTAGAAACTTGGCGTGTCGGGATTTTTCAGTTGGTCGGACCATCTAGTCGGCGAGCGGCCTCTAGGTCTTTTCCTCCCGTGTTCCCAACGATGACCATCTTTTCAAGGCTCTCGTCACCGCGTCTCATTACATACATACATACATAAAATCATGCCTTTTCCCAGTGGGGTAGGCAGAGATCACTTCCAGCGATCCTCTTTTCACCTCTGTGGGAAAGGTGACGTGACGGGTTGTGGACCACGTCTCCGCCATTCTGCCTTGTGCATTGTTTTAACAAGGTCATTGCGTTCCCACGAGTAGCAAGGATATATGACGAGGGAAGGAAAAGGGGAGGAAGGATACTATCGCCTCGGATGATTTGGACTGAGTCGATACTAGCTCGAGGAGCCGGGGTCGCTTACCCGTATACCTTTCATCAACCACCGGACAGATAGTTGTGACTGGTATCCCCTGACACCCCGCGTCTCATTATGTGTCCGAAATAGCTGACCACACGCTGATAACACGTAGTGGAAAGACGCTCTTTTATTCGCAGCTGTGGTAAGGCTTATGCACTTGTGTTACGGAAGACAGAAACAATAAACAAATAAACTTAAATATACAAATAAGAATAAGAATAAGAATAAGAATTTGTTTATTGCTCACATAAAAATTTTACATAATATGGCACAAATACAAAAACGAAAAAAAAAAACAAGTAATGAGCAAAAGGACGTGGCTCAGCTTGTGCTGACATAGGACAAAATCCTTGCCAGCGCTGATTTTCAGCCACTCCAATGTCAACAAGATGGTAGGTGTGACTGATGGATATGAGGGCTACTATACTAACAAAATAATAATAAATAAATAATACACCCAGACAGAGAAAAAACATCACAGAAACATTTGTCCTTAGTATTTGAAATTCTAATTCTTATTTGAAATAAAACTAATTTACGGATTAAACTCGCGTGCATTGTTATTCTAAACATATTATTTAGAGACTTACAACGCTCGTGGTCACGGGCAAGACAGGCTGTGTCAGTCCTCCCCGTGACCATGAGCGCTGTAAAGAGCTCAAAGCGTCGGGTCTCTAAATAATATGTTTAGAATAACAACACTCGCGAGTTTGATTCGTAAATTACATTTATTTGAAATTCGACGTTGAGGTTAAGACTACACCCTGGCGCACCAATTACCGAACGTAAATTTTTTAACTGCCCCGATGGGATATTTATTGGTGACTTTTGTGCTAGGGTTCGTGGGTTCCATTATTACTAAGGACAAATGTTTCTGTGGTGTTTTTTCTGTGTCTGGGTGTATTATTTGTTTATTTAAGTTTATTTGTGTCTTCCGTAACACAAGTGCATAAGCTACTTACCTCAGAACAATGTAAGTGATTTTGTGTGATTTTTTTATTTATAATATCTAGGTGTCAATCCCCGTCCTACATTGATCTGTACCCAAGATGAGCACTGAAAGCTCGTGTGTAAGGAAATTTAACAGTCGAATATTCACTTTTTTTTATTACACCAGGCGTGTAGTCAATAGACAAACAAAACAACGTCTCCTGGCAAAAAAATGATGGGGCACTACCAACCAGCTTTTTGCTACTTAATTTGTTATTAAGTTTGGTGCAACCCAATCAAAACGTCAGGTAGGAATTGTTATGTATTGCTACTTTACCAAATTTCATCTAAAATTTAAGGCCTTATCGCCCTAGTTTAGGGTAGGCCCGTGCCCTTGCAGTGGGGACGTATATGGGCTGATGATGATGATGATGATCTAAAATTTTGTCTTCAATCTTTGAAACAATTTAACAAGAAATAAGTTTAGAGGACAAGTATGTCATTTCTAGTGCTGAAACAGTAAACAGTCGTTCCTCAAAAGCAACAGCTGAAAGTTACCTATGATAGGCCTAGCTTTATAACAAAGCCAAGCATTTCCCAGCCAGTATGAAACAAAACGTTATGCAGCATTCAAACAAATGGAAGCTGCAACACGTGGAGCCGACCGCATTCTTTGTGGTAGAATCTGAATCAGAATCAGAATCAGATCTGATTCTGATTCATTGTGGTATGTTCATGTTAAGGTGTGGATAGAGGTGGATGAGAAATCGAGGGTATAGGGATATATTTTAGGGTTAACAAACCTAGGCCATTGATTAAATCTTTTTTAAAAGGAACCCTATTTATTGAGTTGAATTTGAAAGGAAAACAGGACCCATAGATTATGAAACAAGCCCACCATGACAATGCTTAAATATGGACTCGTTTGGCTATAAGGCGTCCAAAAGATCTCAATTAAGATCAGCCATGTGCGCAGGACATACTGAAGTGCACGAGTATGCGCCCAAACACAAGTGCAGTCTCTGTTCCCTTACTGTCACAGTTCGATGAGACAGCACTCCGACATGACCGAAGAGAGATCGGACGCAGGACCTCCGGCTTAACGTGCTTTCCGAGGCACGGGTGTGCGTGCATCTGCCAACTTCCTAACTCCGTGCTGTGTAATTCCTTAACTGAAAAATACACACAAATTTTACCCGACCACGGACTCTTAGTAATGTCCTATTTGCGACTGCGTGGGCGTGAAGTAGTTTATCGCGGAAAACATTACTACCTTTTAGCGCAGGTTGGCTAAAAAGAAGGCTAATATCTTTCTCAGGCCTTAGAATACCGTATTCCGAATTTCATAAAATCGGTACTACAGTATCGATTTGGCCTGTAAACGCGTTACACAGACATGGTCTCTTTGAAATAATTAACCCCTTCACGAATATAATATTAGAACCACCATAATAGAATACTAGTACAGCAAAAAAAAAATGACGCGTGGCACTCGGAGACTGCCGCGGTAATGCTATACAATAGCTTTACCGCGGCAGTCTCCGAGTGTCATCGGTCATATCGCACGCATACAAACACCGAAGTCTACCGAACTGAAACGACGATAGACGATTGTGAGGTTTTTTTCGTTACGGAATTTCTTGGTTCGGTCGCCGCGCTCAAAGCCCGCGATAAAAGCTATGCATAGCTTAAAAAAAAAACAAGAACGCGATAATTGAACAGAAATACTTCCGTGAAGCAATTATTCAAAATCAAGTCGAAAAAAAAAATACAAAAAATAGGTAATTGTCCGAATAACAAATGGTAAAAGCTAAACACCAATACGCCCAATAGGGCTGTGAAATATGTCGACTGAAAGGTATGTTTTCAGGGGCACGTAAAAACGTTAACAAAGGCATTTTGAATGGCACCCTTCGCCCTATTTCCGTACTAATGAAGTATTCATCAGTGCCAGAGGCGCGTTGTATTATGGTGCAAGTTAAAAAGATGAAAGCATATTTACATAAATGTATTAACCCTTTTCGGGCCTGAGAATGGGACATTTGAAAATTTCCGTTGGAAATTTAAGGTCACTTTTGGAATGAACTCTTATGTAGTAAACGAAGTCAAAATTTGTTCGCTTGATGACAAAAAAACGTAGTTTTAAGTATCTGTAGCGCTACCATGAGTTTAAAACTTACGCACTCGATATCGCCTACGTAAATGAAAAACTTGTACAGCGCAGCTGGTGGTTACGCGAAGAACTAAAATCGGCCGTATGAAAAAAACAACTCGATAGGTTTTTAACGTACGTAAGTTTTCGTTAGCCAACTCATGGTAGGCCCTCTGTACTCGTAGAGTTTTTAGATCCCAAGACTTCGCTACGTAGTATTTTATTTATTCGGATATCCATATCCATAATACATAAGAACAAAGCAAAGTCTGTCTGTATGTATGTATGTATGCTTAGATATCGGATTTTGATCCGGTATTTTTATAAATAGAAGTATTCAAGAGGAAGGTTTTTATGTAAAATGCACCCGAAGTGAAGCAAGGGCAAGTCCCTACTTTAAATAAGCCGATAAATTAATGCCGCTACTAATGATAACGAAAATGAACAAAACAACTTACTCCCGGGCTCTTCAGGCGGGGAGTCAAACAGCATCTAAACAAGCCTTCAGGGTGAGGTCGACAGGATCAATAGGGTCTATTGTGCCTATCGACCTCATATAAATAAATAAATAAATAAATATCTGGGACATTTCCACACACGGTCATCTGACCCCATACTAAGCAAAGCTTGTACTATAGGCGTCACAGACTGGTATACATATATATTTATAAATACATACTTAAATAAATAATCACACCCAGACAAGGAACAAACGCCGATGTTCATCACACAAATATTTGTTCCGAGTGGGAATCGAACCCACGACTCTCGGAACCGCCAGCCAGAGTCGCTAACCACTGTTCCACCGAGCCAGTATGTGGACATCACGACCATTTACCATCAGGTAGAGTACGCGAGCCTGGGAGTAAAAAAAAATCTATTAATAAAGTGGCTATAAAGCGTTTGACCGGCCATGGCGGCAATAGCGGCTAAACTTAATTGAGATCTGTCAAGAGCGCGGAACATATTATAGTGCACAAGTGTGCGAGCAAGCTCAAGTGCACTCTCTGTACCCTTACTCTCATATTACGGTGAGACAGCAATCCGACATGACCGATGAGAGATCGGGCGCAGGATCACCAGCTTAACGTGCTTTCCGAAGCACAGGCGTGCAACCGCCAAGTGCCCAACAGCAGGCTGAGTCATTTCTTTACAGAAAAACTCACGAAACTTATGCCCGACTCTGGATTCGAATCGGCGACCTCTCGGACCTTACGCAGCGCTTCTTGCCAATGAAATAGACAAACGAGGCAGTTAAAAGTTTCCATATTAAGAAATCATATCTCGTTGTTTGTGTTCCTTACTTTATATGCGTAGTATTTTTCTAGCTGTACTCAATAAAGTTTAAGTAGAACTTATTCGCTCATAACTTAGGCTATACGCTATTAACATTAGTAGTAATGAAACGCAATTCGTATCGTAGTTTTCATTTTTACTAATCTCTGCGTATTACGATGCAATTGTTAGTTTAAACACTTAATTGGATAACTTATAAAATACGCTGTATTTGTTCGTATTTTTAAATACCAATTTTCTTTAATTTCGAATAATAAAGGGAACACCTTTCAACATAGTAATTTATTTATAAATATATAAAAACATTTTTATAAAATGAAACTATGCATCAGTAACTTAATTGGATTTTGCCAGATAACTCAGATGTGGCCGAATTCTGGGCCGACTAAGTTTGATGTTGCCATTGACTCGAAAGAAGAAGAATAACTTAATTCTTTATGATTTTTAGAGAGGAAAACAAAATTAAAGGGTGTAAATAAGATTTCCTAAATCTTATTTAACGTGTTAAAGTTTATACTGTTAAACATTTCACCCCGTTGGTTATAAAATTAACTACGTAAATTTAAACTGTTTAGATATTAAGGTTTATGAGTAAGACAAAGAGACGGATAAACAGTATTTATAGATTCAAATCTGAACCTTATGTCCAATACACCTACTTCTAGTAAATATCAAACATTTTACGTATCCCCTGAAGGTGTAAGTTGTCTTGTCAATTAGTACTAAACATTTGATTGCGTGTCATCTCCCGTAAACTCCTAAAATCTGCAGTGAAGACTGATCGGTCCTTCGAGTGGGATTAATTAGTGAACATTGCGTGGCCCAACTGGGGTGGGCATGATTAGATATTTTGACAGAATAGCGTAGCTTTTAATGATTTATTAAATCCTGGAATTTTTCAATATCAAACCACGCGGAAACCAAAATGTAAAGCGAGTCTTTTGTTGCCTGCCCTTGAAATAAACAATTTATTACATAGTTGGCTAATCTCCAATTACATGGAAGATGAGCTATTTACAGTTGATACCACCAAACTATGAGATAAAGAAAACAGACAGTGTACTTGTGTTTGATTGCACACTTGTGCACTAAAATACTTGTCCTGCGCACTTGGCTTATCTCAATTGGGATCGGCCGCCATGGCCGTTATCGGTCGGACACCTTGTATAAAAAGGTTTTAGTTCACCCGTGATTAAGGCGCTTTTCTACAGTGCCGAAATATCGGGAGCTTATTAAAACAAAACAACATTGTAAATATCCCGGACAGTTTTAGTTTTCTAATGTGTGTAACTGTGTAACCATGACATTTTTAAATTATATACCTTGTATAAAACTCGCGGTCCCACATACAGTAACCAGTACACATCAGTACCAGTTGTTCCCAATCCTTTGGTCACCCTATTCCTTCGCCCTCGGGGCTCGTCTGTTAGGGACGAGGTAAATAAATGCTAGACTTAGCACACCGATCATCTAGTTTGCGCCTTTACTTAGTTTTGAGTGCTAGTAGATAACTTGGGGACTTGATACTTCGTACGTAAACGTTAGGTACACATACGGTTCTCAAAGTAGGTTCGGGATTGTGAAATCGTGTTGAGATTTGCTTCGGTGCGTAAATTATAAAATGTAAGAAATTTTTTGTAGCCCCATATGAATTTTTTGACACGTCATAAATAAATCTAAATAGAGAAGAGGGCCGCTGTACGAAACTTTTGTTTTATTTAGTTTGCTGTAATATATCACTAAAATGTTTAAAGCAAAGTCGCTCCCCCTATCTGTCTGGCCATATGTATGCTTAAATCTTTCGGAAGGATTCAAGAGGTAGGTTTTAATGTATGAAATATCCTAAGCTAAGCCAGGGCGGTCACTAGTTCTTTAATACAAGCTATATGCATTTGACTCTACTAATCTATAATTATTTGATTGTTTGAAGTAGGGACATCTTGCAATGCAATAGCCAGTCACTAGGATACCAAACTTTTTAGCCTAATATAAAAAAAAACTTTTTTGTTATTAAAAATATAACTATGTATTTTAAAATGCCTTTTGTCTTTAAATCATTAATCATTGCTATCAACTTTAAAGCCTACGGTTAACGAACGGACAGCGTCTATTCAGTATCCATTATCAATCCTTTGTTATCCTGCTACTTCATCGTTTTTAAATGAATTATGTGCCTTTTATTTAACTCTTTGTTTTAAATGTTCTCTCTGTATCTTTTGTGTCTATTCTCTTTGAGTGAGACGCTGAATGGAAAAGAATTGCCATTCAGTTAGGTAAAATTAGTGAACACACATACCCAATCCATTGTGAGACTTTTAGGCAATTCCCTTTTTTTCCTAGAACTCAACGGTTTTTTATTTATTTATACTAGGTTAACAAGATGCCTTACTCTACCTGATGGTAAGCGGTAGTGAGATTCACATATAAGGTCGACGCTCACAATAGACCATATTGAGTCTTCCGGTTGAATTATTATTATTATTATCACGGATTTCGATGAAAGTATAAATGAATAAACAAATCTAGCGCGATGGCTCACTTGAACTAGTGTCTGTTGCATCAGAAATCATGTTTTCAATTCCCAACTAGGACAAATACTTGTGTGATGTAAGAACGCAAGTCCGGTGATGATGACGAGGCTACTCCAAACCATCATGTCAGCTAGGATAAAATACTACTCCAATCCATCATCGTATGTCGTATAGGGTGTGTTATCTATAATATTGAAGTATATTTTTGTATTACTATTATGCTAATTTGGTAATTAGCATAATCAGAAACATTATCTGATTTCATGGTTTCAATCAGACAATCTTTCTTAAGCCAAAACTCAACTAGGAAGATTAGGCTTCAGTCCACCACGCTTGCCAAGGGCGGTATCAATTTAGTAATCAACCTAACCATTACTAACGAAAACTCCACCACCGTCCCCAAGAAAATATCTCAAGGAAATTTCCTGAGCAGTTTAAAGTCGCCAATTTTGAGCGCGCCAATGTGATTCCGATAACGGTGACCGGATCGTCCGGGCCGTCCGGGCTATCCGGAGTTCCGGCTGCGGATGTATCCGGAATGCTCCGGTAGAAGATTACACACCTGTGATTTATACTGACGCGGCCAATGGATAGGACGTCTTCGGAGAATTTTCGCAATTTCACGTGTTGCCGTCTGCAATTCAATTGGAAGATGGAGTTGGCTCGTCGGAATATTTTCGGTTCGGTTCATAAATGATTTGTAAGGAATTAAATATAATCTAACTGAACAATTTGCACCTTAACTTATTATTGAAATTAAACTTAAATGAGGGAATATTACAAAAACTTAATTTGTCGGAAAAAAACTGTGTAATGTAAAATAAAAAAAATAAAAGTAAAATTTTATTGACTTTTCCAAATTACAGTAGGTGGGTACGAAAATATCGGTGAACATACATAAAAAAATAAAAAAAATAATTATGCAATAAACAAACAAACGAATTGAGAACCTCCTCTTTTTTCTTAGTCGGTTGAAAAAAATATAAAATTTACCTAAAGGCTTTCACCTGGATCAATAGTAATTCAATGGAATTAATTCCAAACATTAAGTACCTACTACAAAATATGTGAAAAATACAAATAATAAGTATCATTTCCAATAGATTAAAATTTTTATAATCTAGCTAGATTGTACCTAGTTCTAGTTAGATACTCCTTGCTCCTTACTTTTAGATCAAATCACATCCTAACCTTAAACTTATTTATTTACTAGCTGTGCCCGCAACTTCGTCTGCGTAGAATAGTAACTTTTGCCTGTATTTTTAATTTCAGGAAGATTTTTTTTAAGAAATTACAGGAAAAATAAATAAAGATACAAAAATTATTAAAACTATTACAAAATAAAATATAATTAAACTTTGTCATTGATTTGATTAATATCCATTAAAGAACCTGAAATTGTTTACAGATTAATAGGTGATAAACAACATACATATCACATTTTTCATTACAGATCGGCCAACTAAAAGATAATTCACTCGCACAATACATTTTTTTTTGTCTAAGCAATAATCTAGCCTGAGAGGAGAGCGGTAGCTAGGACTCACAAAAAAATTTTACGCATTTGAGTACCAAAACCACGATAAAAACTTTAATTTATTTGACAGGAACAGGGTTCAATGGTTGCAAACAGCATACTGTACCTATGTAGTGATATTTAAGGATAACTTCAAAAGGTAAAAAATACAAACTACCAATCCACTGTCTCAAAATATCTATAAAGAATGTGTGTCGCCATGTGACTAATTTATCAGTATTTGCTTTGCTACTTTGTTTTGTGCCACTTTTGCGCATTGTTTTTGTATATTTCTCGTAGATTGTATTGTATTCGTAATAAAACACTGAGATAATAACGTAAAGCGCAATAAAATATAACTTATGAATTACTTTTTGTATTTGAAACAATATTGCGAAATAATAGAGCATAGTGACATCTCTTTAACTAACCAAGAACTAAACACTCATCACGTCATATAAAATCTGACAGCATTTGACATGACTTGCCAGCTAAGAACGTGATAGTTGGGGAGCCCAACGGGAGTTTTTGGAGTATTGATCAGACTCAGACTCTGTCTTGTAAGATTTTTAAATGGGAGACTCCTTGCACCCTTTCATGTACCTCTGCCGTGTATGTACACTTCATACGGGAGGGAAGGGGTGCGTGATCGTAAATAGGATAGCTGCTGATGCTAATTACAAAGACACTGTTAAAGAATTGGGCAGAATTATGAAGAACTAATAATCTCTGATGGTTTCCATGGGGCGATGACCGTAGAATCGCGCCTATAACAACAATTACTAAAACTTTTGACACAACAAAGATCCAAGGGGTACTTGACCAGTTTTCTAATGATCTATGTGATTTTATTTGTAACGATCTTTATATACGATAACTTTCTTTAATTTTATAATGTCCAACATTTTTACGTGAATGTTTATAAATTTCCCTTTATTTGCTTAGAATAGCGATATCCCTATATGTATATAAACATTCAGATAATATCGAACAGTCTATCAATTGGAACAACACAACCCACCAATGTAAGCCAGCAAGCAAATATCGGACAACTGACCACCTCCATACCGAAAACCAGGTAATAGAGAAATGTAGCGAATTCATTAAACCTTTGAACCTGGCCTTTGTGGATTATTCAAAGGTTTCGACGGTATCACCCACATCAACCCATTTAGCTTTCTCTTCTACAGCAAAACATCGAACCCACATATAGAAAAACTTCTCCAAATCATTTAACAACAAAGCACAGCCGATATCAAACTGCACACTGAAGGCCTGACATTCAAAATACAAAATAGAGTTAAACAGGGTGACTCCCTATCACCAAAGCTTTCAGTAGCACGCTCCAAGAAGTCTTCAGGTCACTATGATATTCTTAGGATACAAAAGGAATTGGTGTAGAGGATAAGCGACTGATAAACTTTCGCTTTGCAGATGACATTTTCCTAGTCGAAATACGTATACATCGACAGAAATTGAATTAATGCTCGAACAACTGAGTGCAGAAAGCGTTGACGTTAGACTGACGATGAATAGATCCAAAACCAAGGTCATGACCAACAGCATCACTGATTTGGTGGATTACAGTCAACAGGCAGGTGAAGCAATATGTAGAGGAGCATACTTGAGCTAGGCAGTCTCCTTCGAAGACAGGCAGGACAAAGAAATAATCCGTAGAGCAGACAACGCCTGGAAAAGAATCTGGTCCATGAATGGGTATATGAAGGGTGATCTTCTTATATCACTGAACCGCAAACTCATGGACGTTTTCATACTGTCTATCCTAACACATCTTGGTCCCCCACCGAAAATCAGAAGTCCAAACTCAAGGTTTTACAAAAAGCTATGAAGCGGAGTATCGTAGGTATTAAGTGAAAATAAAATATACCACCATCCACTCCCGTACTGGTATTGTTGTTGGTTAAAACTGATGTATCAATGAGGGGAATGTGATATGAAATGTGCGAGAATGAAGAACAATAGATGGACCAGAATTGTTACACATCGCGTGCCTGAAGACGATTTTCGCCGAAGAAGACCTAAGAAAAGGTGGTATGACAATCTGGTCCATGTATCAAAGAACTGGCAAGTCCTAGCATTGGACAGAGAGCAGTAGATGAGTTTGAAGGATACTTTGCCCAGCAGTGAGGTGATACAGGTTAAGAAAAAAAATTACAGATTATTATACAGCAGGACTTCGATATCAACTTGAACCTCCTGCATAAAAATGTAACGCGCGTGAAGTATCTCAATATTATGTGTGGTCCAAATCGTTACAATGTCACTTTTTAGGGATTATTTAACATGCACTTTGAATGACTGACACGGACAAATAACTTTTTTCTTTCAACAGTTTGTTACCAGGTAGCCCTCCTGTATTAATCGCTGTCCCCCCACTTATAAAGAAAGTGTAATATACTTTTCTTAATCTTTCTATTCCGACTCCATGTCGTTCGAGTAACTGCAAATCTAGCCATTTACCTCCCCTACTATGACGTTTTGCTCAATAAAGTAGTTCGTATAGTCCTAGTCAGAAGGTTCATTTTGGTCGATATACTTTTACCATTTTTGTACGTGATCTAATAAAGTTAGATTTTTAACTATCCTACAGGAATTTCTGTGACTAAAAGTATTTAAGATCTTGACCGGGGATGTATGGTACCACCATGCAAAATTTCATTTTAATCGGTGTAATAGTTTCAGAGATCAGTCATTTATTAAGGTTTTTTGAATATCCCACGGGAACCAGTTAACTGTCAGTGATTTAAAGTATCCTATGCATTTTTCCGGAATTTAAAATACCTTCGTGTAAACTTTCATTTAAATTGGTTCAGCCGTTTAGGAGGTCAGTCGAAACAAACAAACAAACAGACAGAGACACAATTTTTTTTAAGTATGGGGATGTGTTCTGTTACTCTCAAAACATATCCCTGACTGGTTTTTTTTTGCGTTTTTCAAAAAAGTACAAGAATTTTTACCTCTACGTTTTTATTATAGTATAGAAGATTAATTTAAAACATACACGGACAACTTTAAAACAATATTTTTCCTTTTCGGCTTTCGTGAAGTTAAATAAGTCACTTGTTTATGTTTGTCGCAGTAGCCCTGCCCATCCGCCCTCACTACAAATTGTTTCTCCCGAAAAATTACACGAAACCGCAGAACAAAGTGACTCGCGCCAGTTTTGGAAGCAAAGGAAAACAGGCCGTCAGACGTGTCTTATCCAGGGCTGCCATTTAGGGATAAGCGGGAATCTTTTTTAACTAGCGCCAGCCCAGGACTTCGTTCGCTTGGAAGTAGTTTTGGTAGCAATGATTTATTAAAATAGCCTATATTGTACTTAATAAAATTAACTATTTAAAAGTGGTCCAGCCCCAAATTAACTATTTAGCGTGTACAAAATATGTTTAAAAAATAATTTTGTTTTAGGCACTCGATATAGATTTATATCCACTTAGTAAAAAGTCGTTATTTTATACAAACAGACACTTAAATTTTATTTAGTTCTACAGATAAAGTATTTATTTAATTGTAGTAGTAAGTAAAGTTAAAAAAAATACATCACACAAAATCACAAACATTGTTCTGATAATCCGAAGAATGTAAATTGTAACTAACTTGTGTTACGGATATCAGAAAAAAACAGTGTTATAAACAATATTCGAATTTTTTTACGGTGCACGTGAGTGTGCACCGCTACCCACCCATACCATATACCACCATACCATACCATGTACCCATAATATAATAATAACACACTCAAACACTGAACAAAAACCTATGTTCGAAACCGCGGAACCGTAAACCGTTGGCTCGGTGGAACAGTGGTTAGTGACCTAGATTCACTCCCTACAGTCTAAGAGTCGTGGGTTCGATTCTGACCTGAGACAAGTATTTGTGTGAAATCATCGGTGTTTGTTCCGGGTCTGGGTATGTTATTTTATTTTTGTATATTTGTGTACCCACTGTTGATTCTGATATGTGTAACAAAAGTGCTTAACCTACATACACGGGATCGATCTAAGTGTGTGGTGTTGATATTTCATCTTCATCATCAGCCCATACACGTTCCCACTGGTGGTGCACGGGCCTACCCTAAACTAGAGCGATAAGGCCTTAATCAATAGTTATAATAATATTTATATAAAATTTTGTTATGTTGTTAAACGGCCCTGACAACCCTGTCCTTATCGCAGTTTGAACAAGGACGTCCGAGTCATTAATCCCAACGCCTCTGGTTCCCGCTTTGTAGCCGTCCTCTTGATTTAAGGCCTAAGGCCTTCACCGATCGTAATAGGAGCGACTAACTAGGGCTGTAGGGAACCGGAAGTACCTTGCAATTTGACAGGTGATTGATATTTTGCTAAAAACAGTTCAATATGTGACTTTTTGTATATACTTACTCTCTCAATGGAGATCAGTCAACTACGCAGATCATTATACACCGTGAAATTTTAGTGGTTGTTTTCCCGCAGCAAAATGATTCTACCTTAGTAGCACAATAGATTTGTGCAGTTATTTTTTATTAAAATCAATAAATGCCGGTTTTACGAAAAGTATAACCGAAACTAGAAAGTAACTTTCGAACCAGTTTATTACTTAGGGCGTAGAGCTTCTTTAGCTTTAAGCATCGATTTCATGCGGCAAGCAGTACCTGATTATGTCACATCTTAAAAAACAAAGATAGCTTCTCTCGTTTTCGAGTTAAAAAATTATTATTTTGAAAATTTGAAAAAAAAAAAAAAATTTAAATGGAATAATTTGCATAATTCGATTGTATTCCTAAAGGCAAATCGTTCTGCCACGGGAAAACAACCACTCAAATCTCACGGTGTATAGTGCACAAATGTGCGCGCATACACAAGTGCACTCTCTGTTCCCATACTCACATAGTTAAGTGAGATGGCAGTCCGACATGACCGGAGAAAGAGAAATCGGGAGCAGGATTACCGACTTAACGTGCTTTCCGAAACACGGGCGTGCAACGGCTAAGTTCCTAAATCTGGTCAAGACAATTTTTTACAGAAATACTTACTTTAATTTTGAAAATCTCAAAAAGTCATAATATAGTTACTAAGTTTTTTGTAAAAAAAAAATATTAAGACCATATTCTCAATTACGCCCCTACCCCGGACTCAAACCGGCATCTCAGTCCTAACGCAGCGCTTGCTAACAACATGCCAACGAGTTAGGTAGCTGTGAGGGTAGATATGTTATGGACCAAATGATAAATTGGGCATTATTCATACTGCCCGGTCCATATGAAAAATGCCCAATATGAGAGTGCAATTCAATAATCATTATTCAAATAATCACTTTGACCGGGCATTATACATAATGTTTATCACCTTTTGGGCAAAGTAATACAAACATATTATGTAGAAAAAACTTTAATCATTATTATCATTTGATATACAATAGTTTAATATAAAAAGTAGTTACGCCTCTAAAAATATTGTGGCGTGAAAAAAATGTCATAACAAAAGGGGATAATGGACATAATTTGGCGGCGTAACTCGTAAGACACGCTATTATTCAAAATTGCAATATAAAGAAAGGCGTTTACACCCAAAATCACTGCACACCTGAGTGTCATTATTATTGTCAGTATTGATGCGCGGGGGGATTAAGATTACGGAGACATTGGCTATTTATTGCTTTTCCTCGTTTAGGCATTTTAAATCAAAGCCCAAACACAAAGCAAAATCAACGTCCAATAACGCGTCAAAGTCAACGTAACGGTCACAAAATATAATAAACTAGCTGTTTCACGCGGTTTCACCCGCGTCCCGAGGGAACTACTTCTCGTACTGGGATAAAATATAGCCTATGTTACTTCTGAATAATGCAGCTTTCTAATGGTGTAAAAATTATTGCAATCGGTCCAGTAGTTTTAAAGTTTATTCATTACAAACATACAAAAATACAAATATTTCCTCTTTATAATATTAGTGTAGATGTAGATACACGGAGGAACGTAATCTATGCGCACAAGTACGAAAATGGCTGAATACAATATAGATAAATGTATGGTCAATACACAGCAGCGGGGGCTACGAATGATGAAATTAATCGATTTACGTAAAAATATACGTGAGGTTTCCCATATACAAAAATTAATCATTAATTATTCATCCTATTCTAAAAATTACGCAGTGAATATTACCCATTAAGTCACTATGAAAACGTGTAACTTTGTAAAAAAGCGTAATACAGAGTGGAAATTTTACGTTTTCTTTTATTATTAAATTATTTTAAAGCACAAAAGACAATTATTTACCTCAAATTACGCACAATTATCATATTGCCCAATTATCACATAACCATATAATAATGACCGCGCATTGTGATAAATAATGAAGTTGAAATAATAATTAATCACTTGGCCCGATAGGGCTAGACATTATACATAATGCTCGGGCATTATTAATAATGCTCGCATTAATCACTTGGTCCATAACAGATACAATACTAACCTAAATAGAGTAAGTCTTAGTGACCTCTCGAATATACTAGAAATCCGACTTAAAAAATGCGACCTGAGCTTTTGTCGCGATTTGATAAAGCACGTCCGATGGCGCTTCATTTTCAACTTGTAATTTGACGTTTCAAAAAGAATGAAAAATGGTCCGGTGAAATTAAAATCTCTGTTCCGCGCTCCGGTCTCGATAAAGCAGAAATGTTAAATGCTGAGCTGATGTTACAGTCGACTATTGTCTCTCTGAACTGTTCAGCTAACCTCCCCTCGTCTCCCCTACAGGGAATGCACTTTGAATTCCTCCCCGTTGATTACTTTTCACGGAAATTTTTATTAAGTTGGGATAAAGTGGCGATGAGAATCGATGCGGTGCACGTATAAAATCTAACTGGTTTGTCACTTCTGGAGCGCATTTGATTCGCAATATTTACACTATAGTATCAGTAACTACACAATCCATAGTAGGTACTGTACTACTTGTACTTTTGATACTTTTAGCTACTTGAAAGATTGTCAAAATATTTGAATGATTTTTATTTATAAAGGTACTCCAGTGAATGTTCAGATTAAATCAACTCTATGTATTTGACATCTTTAATGTACAACATTTTATTTAAAACGAAATAACTCTACATGCAAAAAGTGCAGGGAAATTAGTAGAAGAAGTAGTAGTAGTAGTAAATAAATAACTACTAAAATTCTATGAAAATACATAACTATTCCTGTCAAAAATAATATACTTTGACTTTTACTCCTAAAAATCACTAAAACTAATAAAGATATGAACTTTTACTTTAAACTTAAACTTTTACTGCGTTTATCATTTACATCATATTACAGATAGTTATCTGTGTACCAAATTATATTGAAATCAGTAGTTTTACTGTCAAAGCATGAAAGATTAATTCTGCACACCAGTTAGGAACATATATAATTTTAAACTGTCATGGTTACAAACATTAGAAAACTGAAAGTGTCCGGGATATTTACCATGTTGTTTTGTTTTAATGAGCTCCCGATATTTCGGCACTGTTGCAAGCGCCATGATCACCCGTGATCACCCGTCCGTCCGTAAATATCCCGGACACTTTCAGTTTTCTAAAGTTAGGAACTTGTCAATCATAATATTGTAAATTTTCATGCAAACACAGGTTAATACAGCCAATTTTCTAGTTCCCAATCTCAGAGTTGAAAAAATATGTTTCACGATTTGATGCCATAAAAATAATACTCGTCCATTCTGTAATTTTGCTCTGACCAACTTCCTACACAATTTATCGGGCTAGTTTGCAATTCGCAATATTCTCACAACGTTTGGTTGCGTTAAAATAAATCACAATTTGAAATGGAAGCCGAAATTAAAAACGGAACTGCAATTATATACAGCTTATTGATTCAATCTACACTCCGTTAAGCTAAATTGTTTTTCATATTATTTTTTACTGTCATTTTCCAATTCCTCTTCGGACGAAGTTTTGTCAGATTCAGGAATTGATAACTAAGTGATTAATTCTAGAAATTGTAATAAAGGAAAGTTCTGTATTTAATATTAAAAATTCTAGGAAAGAGAAATTACTTTATATTATTACTTGTAAATTTTCTTAATATTGCTTCTATGCCTTAACTATTACAGCTGTGATCTTAATATAAAATGAATCGTTAAATTGTTTTTTTAAGTAAAATTCGTATGAAAGAAAAACATACGAACATTTCGACGGAAATTTAAAAAGCATCGAAATCCGATGCGTAATTTTAAGGAATTAGGCATTTTAAAAATTTTTGGTTTAATGTTTGATCTACTTATTACAGATATTTAAATACACACAGATTATAGGCAAATGCCTATACAAATAACGCAGCGTACTAAAAAATAAAAAAAAATCCAGTTCCGTTCGTAAGGAAAATATAGTTCTTCCATCCTAGTGTGTACATGGGCTTAAGAAGCCCGAAACAGTAATAAAGACCGCGGATCCCGCGAGAAAAACAAACTGAACTAAAAGTGGAACTACTATGAATCAAGCTTTAAAGAGTCGAATAAACTCAGTTGAATTGTTTGTCTACCTTAAAAGCCCGCAACACTTCTCATTTGATAGATGCCGGTCTGTTAAGGAGCGCACTAAGAATGGAGTTTTTAGGATTTATTTTACAAGGGGCAAGTTGTTTGTGGATCGGGAGTGGTATAATTCATCTTTGAATATTCTTCTTTTGTTCAAGGGTGGAGAAAAATGAACCATTATTGTTTGGCCTTTTATGATCCAAGATTTTGTTAAGGCATGCAAACTTCTTGGTGCCGTTTGACATCAATTTGTATCTTCGCAACTATTTGCGTGTCGAAAGGTAAATTTAAAATTGGTTTTTCTTTTAGGAAGTATGTTGTATTATTTACATAATAGATGGCGCTATGTGTACTCTGAATCGCGCAAGTAATAGTTTTCTAGGAATGATGACCACCATGACACACTGTGTCAATTCAATAAACTTGTCTTGCAACGGATCTTGTTTTGCTTTGTAAGTTGTTAGTTTTGCTGAGATATAACGACCATTGCAAATAAATGCAGCGATTATTACAAGCCCATTAGTGTCAAATACAAGTCAAAAAACGTGTTCTGGTGAAGTGGTATTTATTAAAAAACTTTTAATCAAAACACTCCTTAAACATATTTACTGTATATTATTTCACCACTGTTCCACCGAGCCAGTCAAAAGGAGGAAGAAGAATTAAGTTTCGTAGCGGAATCATTTCAAATATACTTCAAATACTCTATTAGGGAACTACCCAAGAGTTCAAACTTTCGCCAAAGACTGCGTAGACTGTTTACTCATGAGCTCTTTGACTTGGATCTTGTTAAAAGTCATTTTGTGCATTCATAACTTAAGGGCGTAGTTTCAGGTGAAACTATTAAACGGTTCTTAGTTTTCGAGGAATCGGGTACTTATTTGAATTTTATAGTCTGTTTGAGAATAAGTTATGTTGTGTAAGATTTTAGACCCATAAAGACAAATTTTTAGTGTAATGGAACGCGAAAGTCAAAAGTCTTACGTAACTTGTAATCATACAGCATTTTAACAATGGACGCATTAAATTCATGTCTTCTCCTTAACCTGGTACCGGCTAACAAGTCAGTCCTGTAGGCGCGGCCATCAATACTGATTCGCAACTGACGCTGGCTTCGAAACGCAAACTTTACTCCGAACTGATATTAGTTCTCCACTGAGCAGTTAATGAGAGTATCGGTTGATCAATTGATGTTATATAGAACTCCTGTAGCTTAGAACTTAATCTATTGGCTCGGTGGAACAGTGGTTAGTGACCCAGGTTTACTACCTACGGTTCCAAGAGTCGTGGGTTCGATTCCCACTCGGGACAAATATTTGTGTGACGAACTCGGGACAAATATTTGTGTCACGAAAATCGGTGTTTGTTCCGTGTCTGGCTGTATTATTAAATATATTTAAGTATATTTGTGTATCCACTGATAATTCTGATATTCGTAATACAAGTGCTTAAGCTACTTACCATGGGATTAGATCAATATAATATAATATAATACGTTTATTTTCCTTCACAATATAGGCAATTTTTAGTACTAACTTAGGTCTAAGAAACAATTGTCAATCAATGTATGTGATGTTGTGAAATATTTAATATTTAATAATAATAATCTATACTAACATTATAAAGCTGAAGGGTTTGTTTGTTTCAACGCGCTTATCGCAACTAAGGAACTAAGGCTCGAATTGATATTTTTGTGTGCTGGATAGGCCATTTATCCAGGAAGGTTATATAACATCCCGTTTCGACCAAAAGGAGCTAAGAAACAATGGAAAATTTGTAAAAACTAGGGGCAACGTGGACGAAGTCGCTGGCACAGCTAGTGTAGGTATTGATTAGGTTGTAGACATTTGGTGCTACCTTTCGCGCAAAGAGTCGTGGGTTCGATTCCCATTGTGGTCAAATATTTGTGGGTCTGATACCCAAATACTGAAACGCCATTTCATATCACGTGCCCACTGCAGGGGCACGGGCTTACCCTTTTTTTTAACTACGTGAAATGCTTTATGCATCGTCCCTAGGAGAGGAGGTTGTCTCCTAGTGGTGTGTCAGGACTTGCCAACGGTTAAAATAACTTGCGTACTGGGTCGCCCCGTCGCCTCCCTTCGGGGAGGCTTTAGGGAGCTCGTGGAGGCTGTCTGCCGGTGGTGTTGTGAGTGAAGGCTCTGCCAGGTACCACGACACCACCAATAGGCGATGAGGTATGCCGCGGAGTTTAGTGGGTACACCCCTGGGCATTGCACCTTAGCCCAGGATCAGCAGCTGGTCTTTTCCATCTCAGCACCGGCAGCCGGGAGTCCCACACACCACCTTGGGTAAACCCCTGCCCAGGGTGAAGGTGCATCAAGCATTATCCGCGATAAAAAAAGGAGATCAACTTTTTTTTGACGACGCGCGACGCATAGTTTTGGACTTATATAACAAAAATTTTGGGGAATAGGGATTTAATAGGGATCTTTCTTTAATCATAACATTTTTCCCGACCCTGGACTCAAAACGGGGACCTCTCGGTCCGTAGCGCTTGCTATTTACCCAACATAATTTGAAGAGAATGTCGACAAATATAACTCTTCGTCTTTATTCTATGCCACTAAAGCTACCTTTTGTTCTGGTAATAACTCAATAATTTCACGTTAAGTATTATTCTGGGAGGCTCCCAAAGTCTCTTTGT
This sequence comes from Maruca vitrata, assembly GCA_039566165.1. Lineage (NCBI taxonomy): Eukaryota > Metazoa > Arthropoda > Insecta > Lepidoptera > Crambidae > Maruca > Maruca vitrata. The sequence goes on along the minus strand of CM076934.1, from coordinate 6,166,872 downwards.
TAACTTAAACAATGACATGCAAAGATATAATGTATTATTTCAGGAGTATCTTAGAAGATCGAATATTATCTTTGATGCTGTTTGAGTACGTTTGTTGTGTTCGCTCATCTTGTATCGAAAGAGTTTTTTTTATTGTTTTATACTTACAATCGGTACGTATTCATATGACATAACCATTATGCAAAATGTTTTGAATCATCTATTGTCAAAAGCCGTCTGCTTTAACACACACTTCTTTATATTCCAGAAGGCATAGGCTTATTTTTGGGCTTTCATTAGATAAAGAGAGCGGTCTCTCCTAGCACAAGCAAATGTTTGCTTAAAAGGAGATTCCAAAACATTGTAATATAATGCAAACCTAAGTAAATGAGAACAAAATAATTATTTGTATTTGTATTAGAGCCAAACTACAACAAATATCTATCTTTTATATCGACACACCAATCGATAAAATATAGTTATAATATATTTGTCTAATATACATAGATATTTGTTAATAGTAACCTAATGTTTTACAGACGGAAATTTTCTAACCTCTCCTCTTCTTCAAAATGATACAAAATAACATTCGAAATCCTAATACACCAACAAAAAACATACATTAGAAATATCCGCTCCACCGCGTTCGCTCCATAAAAAAACAATTGCCCACGTTCGTGACCGAAAAAAATTAGGAAGGAAACCATGGCGAAAGTTGAACACAGCGAATCTATTAAATGTTTAGTTCGGCAAAGCACCCCGGTAAATAAATTTGGGCGAAACAACTTTCCGAGGTGGCGAAACCGAAACTACACCAGGAAAAAACAAACATCACGTAAATCTTTTAGAAGGAAAACTCATCAAAGTGGAACGAGACCGGGTAATTTGTACACCATAAACACTGTCAAATAAAAAAAAACGAAGGAGCGATTCGCTCTGGGACATCAATCCAAGTTTTTAAATTAAAGCGAGCAAAGAAAGTTGGAATAAATCCGAAATGAAAGAAACATAGAGATGGCTCTCCTGGACGGACAATCCTTAATTTATGATTCGTGATTTTTTGGCTTTGCCACGTAAATGGTGTTGCGGTGTGACAAAAATAAGCTTTTTGAAAAAAAAGTTTGATGGAAATAAAATGTACGGTGTCCAATTTTTGTTTAAAAATTAGACTATTTTTCTTTTTTATTTATTCCACGGCTATGAAAATAAATAAAAAATATGGTCAAGTAACTAGTAAGTAACTAAAAAAAACCATACAATTTTCATTAAACGATTTTAACACTGACCTAAATTAGCTTTATTGGTTATTTATCTCATACAAATTGTACCTCACAAAAATTCATTTAGGGACCATAATAACAGCTACCAATAATTACCTCATTTATTCTTCAGTTCTAAGAAGAACTGAACAGAACACTAAATGAGCAAAACAATATCTTTTTGTTACTAAAATAATTTCCTATCCGCAAGCAGAACCTTTGTGGTTGATTAATATCTCCGCCGGGCTACTCCTCTAGATCTCCAAAAGACTAATTTGGTCTAGAATAGCGAAGACAATACCTAGTCTAGTCCGCTGACGTGCACACAATTGAATAATTTTTCAAGTGAATAAGGCTGTGCACTGAAAAGGACCGGCTCTGAAACCGTCAAGAGTGTTGCTGTTTTGAAATGACGGGTTCCGTAGTTTGATTTGACAGGAAGAGAAAAAACTGGTGTAATTTGAAAAAGACACTCAACTCAGTCACGTTGTAGAACTCTACGTTATATCTTTATGCTATTGATACTCAAGTAAGTATATTTTCAAATTTCTCGACAGGTATCTAATATTATAATATAGTGACCCGACCTTGCTTTGCGTAGTTTCAAAGATTTAATAATTGTTTATACTATGCAATGATTATTAAAGTTGTAAATGTAGAACTCAACACTTATAGGAATGCAATTAAATAGCAATCCTTGCGATACCAAATTTGAGTAATCTTAAGTAAATTATTTCTTATGGTTCCGTACCCTAAAGGTAAAAACTGGACCTATTAACGAGACTTTGCTATTGGTATAACCCGTCTTTCATCAGGTTGTGAGACACAGCCATTTGACAAAAGAACAGTTATACTTAGACAGACGGACTAGAATTTTTTACAGAAGATGTACATCTTTTGCCGCTATAACAGCAAAATAATACTAAAAAATAAAGAAAAGACAATTTTTTTAACTATATTGATCGAATATCTAAATATCGTGATTGATTTCACACATTTTTTAAATAAATGAATACATTATTTATTTATCAGGGCATAATAACATTATAAGTCACATAAACTTTTTGCGATTATACGAAACATAAATTATTTTTAGAAACTTGTCTGCAAACTCTGTCGCTGTCCACCTCTACTTAAATTTCAATCGAGGACCCCTAACAAATCTGAGGGGATATCCTCAAAACTGTAGAGATAACAAAGGCCATAGTAATTGTGGTACTCGTTTGTGAGAACCGAGATGGATCCCGGAATGGCCTTCAGGGTGACATCTCAATGGGGCGAGTTTGTCGTCCTAGCGACTTTGTCGTTGGCAAGAAAAATTGGGATGTCGTCTTGAATCGCCTAATTATATTTGAAAGGAGTTGAGGACCGCTCGAGTTTTTTTTTTCATTTTTTAAAGAGGTTCGTTGGAGAGACAATAGTCGTTGAGATTTGTACTTTTAAAGCCTTTTGCACTAAATGTTGTAAAGGGGAAATGTCTGGCTAATCTTGTCGGTTTTCGCACAGGGAATTTACAGGTAGATTAATATTACTCTTAGTGGCGCTCTCAAATTAAATTTTGTACACATAGATTGTCAAGCGTCATAGAAAGGAGTTAGGCTAGTTTTTAACCAACTCAGATATAATTTTTTATACAATCAACGACTTTACGCAAACGGAGACGCAGGCGGAAAGATAATCATCATCATCAGCCCATATATGACCCCACTGATGGGGCACGGGTCTACCTTAAACTAGGACGATCAGGCCTTAATTAAACACGCTGGATAAGAGCGGGTTGGTCGCCTACACAACCTTAGAATTTCTTCGTAGGTGTGCAGGTTTCATCACTATGTTTTGCTTCCTTAACTTACAAATAACAAACCAAATAAAGACCATAATTATCTTAATTTAATATCACGAACTTAGCATACCGAACACTGTTTGTTTTAATGTTTCAATGATTTTAATATTTCAAGTCTAATTAAGTACAATTTCTTAAAGAGTTATCTTGTTTGAATATTATGTAGCTCATAATTAGCGTATGTGCGATTAAAAACATCTCTGTAACTTTATCTGTGACTCCATAATACGAACTTAAAATGTGAAAACACTCATGTAATTTTGCAATCTGATATTTAAATTTAAAATTAAAAAAAACGTTACATTATTTTTAATGCTAATTAAAGCTTAATGTAACAATGAATGTAAAACAACAAAAAATATATCTGATATTTAGTTATGAAAAAGCCTTCTTTACAACACTTACATAAACAAGCAACATTTCTCATGAGGTAAATACTCAAATCAGATTTCATTTTACCAAGTTATTCACAAGTTAGTCCCATACCATTATATAATGTGAAAAAGCTTTTTAACCATGTTTTTATTAGTGACTGTTACTTCAAACAAATGTATTTACTTATTTCCTGAACATTCAATGAAAAATAAGCCAATCTAATGGCAAAAATTAAAGATTTTGCTATTTATAATTTTTAACTTACCAAAACTGCTGTTTACAACTGCGTCTTTAAATAAGAGCCTTTGTTTATACATAGGCCAGTACCGGAGATCCAAGCCAGCTTAAACCTTTTTCATCATATATTCACTAAATTTAATAAAATTTCTGTCACTCTCGTATATAAAAATCTCCTCCATATAAAGTTGCGAACAACATTATTTTCGCCACTTTTTACTGAAAGCGATGACTAATTACTATATCTGACTATTAGTAGGCTCTTCAACGAATATTCTCTGAATACGAACTTTCCTAGTCACGGACCAAAGGCGGAAATTAATAAAGAAAACGCTGAAAACTGCCTGCCGTTCTGCCACAGTGTATATAGGTGAGACAGTGAAATAACTTGTTTTTAATGTGGCAAAAGGCTGAGAGCTATCCGCTCTCCCGCAAGTGTGATGATGCTAAGTCATCATAGTTTGATAAACAATGTGTCAGGGAAATTTGTGGTATATCATGTATATCACCAGACAAATGCTGTAAACCCCAATTTAAGACACTGAAAATGTTGCCATTACCATGTCTATATGTTTATGAGATAGGATTTTTTAAGGCAGAATGGGAGTTCTTTCAAATTGGCCAAATATATATTTCCACCAGCAATGGTAACAAGTCAAAAGTACATTTTGCATGCATTAAAAAATTGGATTTTTGTTCATGGATTTTATTTATTAGAATAGTAATGGTCCATGGTGCCGGTGGTTCAGCGCCCGATCCCTCATCGGTCATGTCGGATTGCCGTCTCACCGAATTACGAGAGTAAGGGAATAGAGAGTGCATTTGTGTTTGCGCGCACACTTGCGCACTATAATATGTCCTTCGCACTTGGCTGATCTCAATTGAGATCGGCCGCCATAGCTGAAATCGGTCGGACGCCTTATAAATACACAATAATATGGAAAGGTGTAAATACTGGTGTACTACTTTACTGCATATTAATCATAACCTCGCTATTAATTTTTCCCACTACACTCGCGTATCGCAGGCGTGAATTTCTCTTTAATTAACGGCACAGTCTTGGCACCTAATATATTAAAAAATACGCCAATCCACTGACCCGTTTGCCGTTCCGCTTTGGCGTGAAAACGGTGTGTTTCCCGGAAAACGGAACGGAACGCTGCACTGCCTAAAAGTTTTACGCTAGATTAATATTGCCCGAAACCTTTTAGGGGTTTGATTTGGTTGGTGGGAAATTTACGGGAATTTTTCTCGCGTTATATAGTGATTTTTTCACTACCTGCACTATATAACTGCGATTCGCAGATAAATTTAGTTAGAATTATCTAAAATTATATTTAAAATCAAAAGCGTCGATGGCCGAGTGGTGAAGGTCGTTGCTTGCCATGCGAGAGGTCGCCAGTTCAAACCCCGCCAGGTACCAATGTGTTTTTCAAATTTGATATTTATATGTATCATCAATCGACGCTTTAACGGTGAAGGAAAACATCGTAAGGAAATCGTAAGGTTGTGAAGACCAACCCAACTTGACCAGCGTGGTCGACTAAGGAATTGCCCTAGTTTAGGGTAGGCCCGTGCCCCAGCAGTGGAGCCTAATATGGGCCGATGATGATGATGATGATGATTATTTTAAAGGTAAACTATGTATGAACAAATTCTAAGGTACTATTCTAATTCTGTGTACTTGTTCAAACCCAACTTGACTGGCTTGGTTGACTAAGGTCTGATCGCCCTAGTTTAGGGTAGGCCCGTGCCCCAGCAGTGGAGCCTAATATGGGCCGATGATGATGACCTAAATTTGTGTATACCACTGTTTCTTATATTCAAGAAGCACTTAAGCATCTTAGCCCAGTATCAATAATCAATATAAATCAATATAATGTGATGTTGTGTAATATTTATAAACTCGGTAGGGTATACATTAATTAGTAACCTGGTTGTTGGAATAAATATTTTCACCATATTATTTCGTCGCCCGCTAAGAATAACAAAAAACATTTACTCTACTACACAAACCTAATTAGTTTTGTTCACGTAATTAACAAAATCCACAAAGATTAAAAATAGTTTTAAAATTGGCTGGAAATTTATGCCAGGTGGATTTTTTTATCTAGCCTGTTATGTCCCGCTGCTGGGCAAAGGCCTTCCCCAATTCACTCCATGTTTTTCGATCGGTAGCAAGAAATGGCTAGTTTGTTTGTTGGGCGTCGAGTTCGTCGCGCCATCTCTTTTTTTGTCTTCCCCTTGCCAGACGACCGCTCGGCTGCCACTGCGACCAATTTTCCAGCCAGGTGGATTATACACCAATATAATATATATTATAATAATAACACATAATCCATATTTCACGGATTGCGTTCTTTATTTTGGTAAGTTGGAAACATTTGGTTTCAACAGTTTACAATATTTGAACTTTAAGTTCCAAACAGGGTTTGTATTGTATTGATGACTAGCTGTGCCAGCGACTTCGTTCGCGTTCCCCCGTTTTTTACACATTTTCCACTGTATTTTTGCTGCTATTGGCCGCAGCGTGATGTTATGTAGCCTAAAGCCTTCCTCGATAAATGGTCTATACAATATACAAGATTTTTTCAAATCGAACCAGTAGTTCCTGAGATTAGCGCGTTCAAACAAACAAACAAACAAACAAACAAACTCTTCAGCTTTAAAATATTAGTATAGATGACAAACCTTCATACTTGAACTCGGCCACCCAGTTTTTGACAATCGCATACGAAGGAGCAGACTCACCTAATGTAGCAGACATGTCTTCATGTATAGCTTTTGGAGTTAAACCTTTCAAATACATGTATTTGATCACTGCGCGATGTTCAATTTTATCCATTTTCAAAATTAGGTCTGACTTGACGTACGGTATTACGTGTAAATGAACAACGAATTATTGTGACTAAACTGTGTATACTTGTTACTAGATAATGTAGCTACAAAATGAGGGTAATTATAAAAAAACAATAATTTTAAATATGTCAGGCTAAGAACTTTTCAAATGACCCTCGTACGTTATTTACTTCTAAATGCTTCAAAACTCGCAAAGTTTTATATCAGATATTAAATCAGTTCTAAGTTCAAATCTCCCATATAAATTTTGAATTTTTCAGTGGTCATCCGTTAGCTTGTCAAATTCCGTAGCCAGTAGCAAATGGATGTATCTTTACTCTAGCTATTTCCGAATACAGAGATCCCTTGTTTGCCTCTATCTCATATCCGGCCGTTCAACCATTGTGTTTCGATCTTTGATTAATCACAGCCGGAGGTGAAGTCAGACAAAGTGGCAGTAGTAACTTTGCGTTTAGGGGTGAGAGCCATCCGCTGCCCCGCATGTCCGGTGATGATGACAAGGTTACTCCAAGGCATCATCGTAAGTCAGTTAAAAAAAAAAAGCTTTGCGTTTCTAAAGAGTAAAACAGTCTTGAGCTCTAAGTAGTAATCCTACTAAGCCTTACTTATACACCGTGAAATTTTAGTGGTTGTTTTCCCGCAGTAAAATGATTCTATCTTAGTAGTACAAAATATGTGTGCAGTTCTTTTTTGGTAAAATCAATAAATCCCGGTTTTACGAAAGGTTTAACCGTAACTCGAAAGCACGTTCGAACCGCTTTATGACTTAGGGTGTAGAGCTTCTTTAGCTTTAAGCATCGATTTCATGCGGCAAGCAGTACCTGAATACGTCACATCTTCAAAAACAACGATAGCTTCTCGTTTTCGAGTTAGAAAATTATTATTCTGAAAAATGGAAAAAAAAAGAAGTTTTTTTTTCGAGGGTTAATTTGCATGATTTGATAGTATTACTGAAGGCAAGCCGTTCTGCCACGGGAAAACAACCACTAAAATTGCACGGTGTATTATAAACGCGAAAGTAACTTTGCCTGTAGTATATGTGTCTCACGCCATAGGTGATCAATGAAGTAAACTAGTCTAATTTATGAAAAATTATATTTTTGTGTATTAAACCTACTGCAATAAAAGAGAGAGATGTATTTAATCTTCACATGGACTGAGTCTCGGACGGAAGCCAGCTGTCTAAAGCATCTTTAGCATCTATCTAAAGTACATTTTCATTATGGATCTCATTGTCTGGCCTACAGATCTATAAACATTATTACTCTAAGACCCAGATTCATTCAATTGAACTAATGTATTGGTCATCTCGACCCCTCGAATGACGATTGCTATCCATTTCTTGCTATCGTTTGATCTATAAACATTCTTGGGACGAAGCGATCAAATGGCGTGACAAAGGGTTAAGTATGACGAGAAAAGTGAAATTCTGAAATACTTATATTTTGCTAAACATTATTTCTTATGAGATAGAGATAGAGTTTCACTCGCGACCATGATTGGTATAACCTAGTCGAAACGTCGGGCAGTAAGTAACTATGTATTTGCTACTACTAATATCGCGTGTGTAGACTAATATTTAGTTGTATAATATTCCAAGCGACGAACGGTAATAATTATTGCCTTCACCATTTACTTAAAGGACTGCCCATAACTCTCGATATCTAATTACAACCAAGGCCTAAGGGCATACAAAATTCAACGACCCAACGCCCAAAACTATACCCGAAATAGAATATTATTACAAACCCTGAAGGGACAGACTGTCTTATCTGCCCTTTTTAGGGACATTTAAAATGTATCAAGACGTCATCGAAACGGCCCTTTTCTAATGGCAGCCATTACGGAATTTCAGTCTAAATTTCTAGGGACGTTAATGAGAGACTTTAAGATTTATTGCAAGGCGACTCATTAAGACACCTCCCTTTGCATAGATGTTCAGGGTCGGACCTGTTTGAATTTGGATTTAACGACGCCTTTTGACGTTCGGGTATTTACATGCAGTTATATGACTTTTAAGGGTCTTTACACCTATTTAAGTTAATGTCATGACGTACAAGGAGTTGAACGTGCTAGCAGAGTCTATATAAAAGAGTGGAATTTGAAAGAGATTTATGAAAGAGTGGAAAACGAGATCTTTACGATGTTATGTATAGCCTATGTATTATTTTATTTTTAAACTGTCATTGTTACACACATTAGATAACTGAAAATTTCCGGGAAAACCATGTTGTTTTGTTTTGATGAACTGATATTTCGGCACTGTTGCAAGCGCCATGATCATGGGTTTACCCGTGTTAATGAGCTCATTAAAACAAATCAACATGGTAAATATCCCGCAAATTTTCAGTTTTCTAGCCTATTGTTTTATTCTGTTACTAAACTTTATCATTGAGACATTTCGTTCAAATCCTTTCAATGGTTTTGGGGTAAAACATAAACGAACATACCTACTGCAATCCGCATACCATTTAGGCACTGGTGCTGGTGGCCCAGACCAAGAAGTTAAGTTCCTATTTTCTTCCCCGAGCCCTCAAGGCATGGAATGCCCTTCCAGCTCTCGTTTTCCCTCCCCCTTATGATCTCGGGCTTTTCAGGCGTAAAACAGCAACTAAGAAGGCCTTCTGGGTGATTGCGAAAGTGTAACTTACCATTAATTGGAGTGAGGTCATCTTGTTAACCTTTTATTTTTAAAAAATGAAGTGAGGTCATCCTGAATGTCACTCTATGAAAAAAAAACATACGTACGCACTTTCTCATTTATAAGTAAATCCGACTAAGCTCTACTATCTACTACAAATGTAAAAGCAATCTCTTCGAAATAACAAAGGTGAAGTAAAATTAACTGTATAAAATGGGTAGTAAGAGTCATTAACGAATTATTTCTCATAGCAACACCATGTTATAGTCCTGATCACGCGGATTTCCGGAACTCTCACTAACTATTATACATAGTTTGAGGTTTCACGTTAGCGAGGTCATTCGAACTATTAAATAGGCCAATTACTTGCGTGTGTGAGTGTCAGTGTATCGGCCCCTTTATCGAGTGGATGATTTATAGCAGCCTCCGCTAGGCAATAAAGGCTGCCCACAGCGGACCGATGTGAAGGGACCATTATGCAATGGGATTTTGGGATAAATCCAATGGAAACGGAACGTACTCATGCTTTCTTTTTTGAGCGAGATCTCACAGTGGCAGGTTGAAATGAACAGAATGTAGCTATAAATTATTGATCTATCATTTTGTCACCCTTCTAAACTAACTTAGAACTATAACATAACTAGTGACCAGACCTCGTTTCGTTTCGGATATATTATACACAAGCTTGTGCCAGCGAATTCGCTCGCGATTTCCCCCGTTTACACATTTTCCATTGTTTCTACGCACTAAAGCCTTCCTACTGGAAAACAAGTACTAAAATTTCACGGTGTATACTCAATACATTTACATACATTGAAAGCATAGCCACCCGAAGGGAGTGTTTTCGTAAAATGAAATCACCGCGTCACGGTGATCGGTCCATCTCAGCGCCTAATCGATCGTGTGTTTTTCTCCTCTGTTCCCTTTTTCCAGTTGTCTGTTTGCGCATTCCACTCATTTAAAATTCAATTCTACTTCCTATTCTTTGTTGAAAAGATGAATGAGTAGAATTTGTGTACTTACTTTACTGGCACTTGATAATATGATAATAAAATAGCTTCATAAACAAGATTCTCGCAAATCTCTTACCTTTGTAACTTATTTACTTTCACCATCAAAACTGATGAAGTATGGTATATGTGAAATATTGTCTAAATTTCTAAAAAAATATCCTAAGAAGTATGTTCTACATTACTTTATATGAAACATTTCGTAGCAACAGTGTAGCAGCGCCATAACTTTATCGTAGGCTGTATGTATGGGTAGCGAGTAAATACTGCTTTACGCTTCATATGAATGAAGTACAGACTCGTAATAGTATAATGCGATTGTAAATTCCCTCAATCATCAATGGTACATAGTGAGCTTAATTTGAGTGGCTTAGCCCGGGGGTATATGAGGCACTCGGGAAAAATGTTGATACCGCGATGCAGGATTCAAATATAGAACGCTACGTGAATAGTTAGAAACAATACTTACCTCTAAAGCGTATCATTCTTGGCGGGCTGGACGTTTGTTACTTGACTGTCACTTTAACCGTAAACAATGATGATGATGATTAAGGAAGTAATACTGTAACACGATAAACGCGGACGAATTCGTAGGCGGACAGCTATTTCCCTATAAGATGTGCAGAGCACTCAATTTCATTAATCAGCCGATTGTACGCTATATCTGCCTTCAGAAGATCCTTCAAACTGTATTAGGGTAATTATAATAATAATCACTTCCATGAACCCATTTAGTGACAGTTGTTGGAACCCTTCATCATTAAATCGCATTAGTTACAGTGGCTTTTCCACGAATCAGAAGTATTAATACACTCCTAATTCGGGGTAACTCTATTACATTAACTAACACCTGCTTGAAACTTTGTTTACTGCCTCGTTGGTCTATTGGTAGCAAGCGCTGCGTAAGGACCGAGAGGTCCCCGGTTCGAATCCGGGGTCGGGCAAAAGGGTATAGCGAGGTAAGGAAGACGAAATGGCCCCCACGGCCCATGACGGAATTATCATTTGTACTGGTATTGGCACTCTAAAAGAATACGAAATGTAAGGTCGTTGACCCCTGACCTTGACCTGTCTTTGAGATATTCGAGAAAGTTCGTAGGCGCGCCGATTTTTTTCAAAAATTTTTTTCCGTAAAACTATAAAAGCTAGAAGGATGGGACCAATTGCGTATAATGAGGGATACTTTGAAGAATATTCTGTATTTTTTTCAGAGTTCTCGTGAAATGACAACTGTGAAAATAATTTTGCAAAATATAAATATTTTTTTAGTACTGTTCTATTATGTCTACCGCACCAAAAAAAATATATAATACTCTTTGATTTATATATATATACCACACAAAAGACAATCAAAATCAAAGAGGCGCTTCTTGAGTAATTATGAATTTACTTAGTGTGCGTACGGGCTGTTCCTACCAGCAACTTGCAACATGAGCGCAGTATCCAACTGTCCTGTTTCGATTCGGACAAACACAACAATATCCTCGGATTCCTTCGACACTGTTCATATAAGGAAAATAATCAGCATCCTGTAACACTTTCTTCATAATAGTGGCATCATTTTTCGTACCATAAAATGGCCCGGCAAAATCAACTATAAACCCGTTCGTAGTACAGATTGTGAACGGCTTGCATAAATGGGTTTTCTTTTGCCCAGAATACGATTTTCTCTGGTATTCATTGTTTTTTTTCAACTTTTTTGATGCCTGATATAAGTGCCGTCAAATATCAATACCAGCTGATCATCTCTAAGGTTCAATAACATTCGAGCTGTTAAACTTGTGTTCTTTATAAATCTTCTCGAGAAACGGATCGCTGAAATAATGGACGACATGAGTAATATTTATATATATTACGTCAAACAAACCCCAACTATCATCAAGTTAAATGTTCGTTCCAGACATGTAGTAGTACCGATTGTTCATTGATTATGTTCCTAATATGAACAGTGTCGAAGGAATCCGAGGATATTGTTGTGATTGTCCGAATGGAAACAGGACAGTTGGATGCTGCGCTCATGTTGCAAGTGTAATATATTATTTAGCTCATGCGAGATATCTATCTCGCATTTTACGTCTTGCTGAAATTCTGTCGAAAATATTTTCAGATGATGCAGTCAATGTTGTAATAAATGAAAATAGTGATGATGATGATTAAAATTATGTTCAACATGTAATTATAATAATTAATCCAAAAACTACCTCTTTAATTAGTTCCTACCAGCCGTACGCACACTAAGTAAATTCATAATTACTCAAGAAGCGCCTCTTTGATTTTGATTATCTTTTGTGTGGTATAAGAATATAAATCAAAGAGTATTTTATTTTTTTTTTGGTGCGGTAGACATAATAGAACAGTACTAAAAAAAATATTTATATTTTGTTTTATTATTTTGCACAGTTGTCATTTTACGAGAACTCTGAAAAAATACTAAATATTCTTCAAAGTATCCCTCATTATCCTTCTAGCTTTTATAGTTTTACGGAAAAAAAAATTTGAAAAAAATCGGCGCGCCTACGAACTTTCTCGAATATCTCAAAGACAGGTCAAGGTCAGGGGTCAACGACCTTACATTTCGTATTCTTTTAGAGTGCCAATACCAGTACCAATGATAATTCCGTCATCGGCCGTGGGGGCCATTTCGTCTTCCTTACCTCGCTATACCCTTTGTGTGAGTTTTTCTGTAATGAAATTACTCAGCCCGGAGTAAGGAAGTTGGCGCCTGTGCCTCGGAAAGCACGTTAACCCGGTGGTCCTGCGCCCGATCTCTCATCGGTCATGGCGGATTGCCGTCTCATGAGAGTAAGGGAACAGAGTACACTTGTGTTTTCGCGCACACTTGTTCACTATAATATGTCCTGCGCACTTGGCTGATCTCAATTGAGATCGGCCGCCATGGCTGAAACCGGTCAGACGCCTTACACTTACAAGAAAAAAATAAATGGTGTATTCGAAAGCTTTAAATGAAACAAAGTATATCCTGAAACACTTTGCTTGACTGGCTCAATGGCGCATTGAATAGTGCCAAGAGTCGTCGGTTCCTTTCCCACTCGGGACAAATATTCATGTGATGAACATCGGTGTTTGTTCCGTGTCTAGGTGTGTAACTACTAGTGGCCCTAGCTTCGGGTATATAAAACATGAAAATCTTCTTCCTTCTATTAAAAAAACTGTTTTAAATATCTAAGCATAACATAGGAACAGACAGACGCGGGAAGTAACTTTGCTTTATACTATGTAGTGATTTGAGAACAATGTCTTATTACTTTTATAGCTCACCTATATATTTCATACATACAATCACGCCTTTTTCCCAAAGGGGTAGGCAGAGATCACTTCCAGCGATCCACTTTTCACCTCTGTAGGAAACGTGACGTGACGGGTTGTGGACCACGTCGCCGCCATTCTGCCTTGTGCATTGTTTTAACAAGGTCATTGCGTTCCCACGAGTAGCAAGGATATATGACGGGGGAAGGAAAAGGGGAGGAGGATACTATCGCCTCGGATGATTTGGACCGAGTCGATAGTAGGTCGAGGAGCCGGGGTCGCTTACCCGTATACCGTTCACCAACCACCGGACAGATAGTTGTGACTGGTATCCCCCGACTTTATATATGTATTTCATTCTGTTTATTATCATCAGAACAAATACCTACGAATGATTTTTAAGGTCGTTATACGTAAACACAATACAGTTTGTATTCGTTTGATGTTATTAGGAAGGAATAGATCCTATACGCCGCCATCTTACATCAAAAGGCACTAAATAAATATAAATAAAGACGTCGTTTGAAGGTTGCGGAAGGGCCCGAAGGGTTTCCAAGATATTAAATTTGAGATGCAGCTCTGCGCCACGTGCGTACATCGCTCTCTGCACCTGCAGGGCTAATGCTAAGGGACGGAACCCTTCCAGTCAGCCCTTGTTATTTATGTTGGTATTTTTGTCGACCCGAAATATTTTAATACAACTCCATCACTACGTAGTATAAAGTAACGTCGCTTCCCGCGTCTTCCTGTATGTATGCTTAAATCTTTATAACTACGCAACGGATGTTTTTTTTTAAAGATAGAGGAATTCAAGAGAAAGGTTTTTATAGGTATAATATACCCAAAGAGAAGCAAGGGGGGTCACTAGTAAGGTATATTATGAGGTAGTTGTAGACATGTTCTCGACCAACTTGGTCAAAATCATGTCAAATGAACAAGGATTCTTGTTGGCATTCGACATGATTTTTTTCTTAAAAATACGTGTCAATTTTATTAACAGGGAAACTGAAATGCCCAACTCAATTCAGTTACACAAGTACTCTTTCGTATGCATTAAACAGTAAAATAAATAAAGGCGTCCGACCGATTTCAGTCATGGCGGCCGATCTCAATTGAGATCAGCCAATTGCGCAGGACATATTATAGTGCACAAGTGTGCGCGCAAACACAAGTGCACTCTCTATTCCCTTACTCTCATAATTCGGTGAGACGGCAATCCGACATGACCGATGAGAGATCGGGCGCAGGACCACCGGCTTAACGTGCTTTCCGAGGCACGGGCGTTCAACCGCCAACTTCCTAACTCCGGGCTGAGTAATTTCATTACAGAAAAACTCACACAAATTTTGCCCGACCCCGGATTCGAACCGGGGACCTCTCGGTCCTAACGCAGCACTTGCTATCAATAGACCAACGAGGCAGTTAAATAGACAGAGGCAATAAACAGTATTACTTCCATCATTCTGTTTAAATAATAATGTATTAACTGGCTCAAAATAGTGAACACCTAAAGACGGTTTTCAAGAATAGGTGGTGTGATGATCTGTTCCGGCTATCAAAGAACTGGTACGTCCTGTCCTTGAATAGAGAGTAGTGGATACCTTTGGAGGAGACCTCTGCCTAGCAGTGGGATGACATTGGTTAATTTAAAAAAAAGTGAGTCGCCGGTGGTGTTGTGAGTGGAGGCTCTGCCAGGTACCACGGCACCACCAATAGGCGATGAGGTATGCCGCGGAGTTTAGTGGGTACCACCCCTGGGCATTACACCTTAGCCCAGGAGCAGCTGTCGGTCCCTTCCAACTCAGTACCGGCAGCCGGGAGTCCCACACACTACCTTGGGTAAACCCCTGCCCAAGGTGACGGTGCATCAAGCATTCTCCGCGTTAAAAAAAAGTGAACAGTTAAATATTTGTGGGTTATCCAAACAACTGATTTCCATATTGTTACTAAAACTGAATGGACGGCGATATTAGCCAATTCATACCACATTATTACCCACATATAAGAAAATATAAACAAAAACCATTGAGCTTTCCCAACCAACCTTGATCCACATAATAGATTATATCTCATTATTTATCATTTTCCTTGGTTTATTAATTTCTTTTTTATCGTATCAATTTGCCGGCTGAGAAGAGGCTAAGAAAACTCAGTTGTACCAAAAGCGGATAAAGTTGCTCTTACAATCCAATTGGCTGCTTATCACACCGAAATGAGCCGTAATAAAATCACTAGGTACTAATTTAAATTGCGAAAATAAAACTACCTATCTATCTTGCCGTCTGTCAATACGTCATAGTTTCACGACAAACTAACTACCACTAACTACCAACTAACTAAATAAACGATTTAAGTGAAATTTGGTACACGCTCAAAGTATATTTTCATATTTTATTTATTTATTTAAAATAGGTACACAAACCGATTCTGTCATTTTACAGCCACAAAATTAGTACAATAGATATAATTAACTAGACAGCAATCTATAAAATTGCGTACACAGCATGAACCATTTATGATTTTACATGCTAATACAATAAGTTTAAACTATAGAAAGAACAATACAAAAAAAGAAAACAATAATAATTATGAATTATTGTACCAAAGTCCTCGTCCAGGCAGTATAATGAATGTAATTTTTTTTAAATTTTATAATTTACATTAGAACAACGAACATTAATGTGTATTTTAGGCAATCTTAGACCTTTTTGCGTTCTCTTCCAAATAACGCATATTACCATTTTTTTCTTGAAATAAATGAAAAAAAAAATTTTTTTTTAAAAAGAATACCGGATAAACATTTTTATTAGTTACCTACTCCTTTGTGTTAGGGTACATTTTTGTAAATAATGAATTACTTATGTAATGTGTCATTTTATTTAATTGTAATGTGTAATATGTTGTTGTAATATGTATTTCAAAATAATATCTAAATAATATAAAAATTAAACCAAAGTTGATTAAGCCTGAGTAGGCAACAATATCTTTGCCTAGTGGAAGGCGCGCGGGACAACGACGGTACGTTTTGGCGGGGATATTTAATTCTGGTGGGTGCAGAATAGAAAAAGGGTAAAGTTTTTATTGGAGGCTAGCTGAAAAATATCAGGTTGTACCTTTGTTTAATTCCGATTATTACTGTGTATGAGTTATTTTTATGTGACATGGTGTTAAAATACGATTGTAAGGTAATTTTTAATAAATTGTCAATGTATATTGAAAGGTGTTGTTTTATTACGCATTTAAATATAAATGGCCTATTTTAGCTCAGAAGTGGGATGAACGGACATTAACTCACGTTAACTGTCTGTTTATCCTGCCCATAAGCAATAATTTTGGATTTTGAACCTTTCTAGATGCATTTTTTTTTTGCTGTGGCGTCGAGGCTATCTCAAACAACCATGTCACATAATATTAAGATGCCCTTAGTGTATTTAAAAGGGAACCTACGTACATTTAAAGTTATTTGTAATGGGTTAAATATAGACCTTGGTGAATAAAGCAACATTATCGCACGTGTTGATGCATTTTAAATTGTTTATCTGACCTGCTTTAATTTGATCGTTGGCTAAAAGTGGTTTTGAGAGATTACTGCTTCTCGGATTCTGACTGGAAAGGGAGGAAAGGTGATAATCTTATATGCGTATTTGTGTAATGTACATTAAATATCTGTATAATTAAATACAAGACGAATCTCGAAACTAAACCATAATATATCTATGCACTGGGGTTACATTCCTTATTTGATGGTTTATACACGTAGCAAGCAGTGCATTTAGCAGAAGTATTTATACATGATTTGAATTTCGTTTGTACATATTTTAGAGAAATGGAGTCTGATGAGGTGTTGAATGTCGCTCACAGTATGCGAAGATCTCGTAGTCGCCAGGCTGGGCGCCGTGGTGCATCAATGAGAGAATCCAGAGACCAAGGACGTCGTGATTCGCGACCGTGTGAGGTAGAGCCGGGCGTCTATCACATCAGCAGTAAGGTACATCAACCCATTTTGCATGAAGCTGTGGTTTGTCAGCCAGGTGATAGTGAGGGCGCGGGAGGGCGCCTAAGGCAAACCCGCAAGCGCTATTTACCTGAGGAGATTGATAATAGACCGAATAGTAGTGAGGGAGCGGAAGAGCGCCGCAGGCAAACCCGCAAACACTACTCGCCTGGGAAGTTTTCTAGTGCCTCTCGTAGTAGTGAGGGAGTGGGAGAGCGCCGCAGGCAAACCCGCAAGCACTACTCACCTGGGAAGTTTTCTAGGGCGTCTCGTAGTAGTGAGGGAGTGGGAGAGCGCCAAAGGCAAACCCGCAAACACTACCCACCTGAGGAGTTATCTAGGGCGTCCCGAAGTGGTGAGGGCGCAGGAGAACGCGTGAGGCGAACTCGCATTCAACATACACCTGAAAAGATTACTAGACGCTTTCGAAGTACAGAGATGGTTGCAGATAGTCGTTCGAGGTCCCGTTCAATAATTCTACCAATAGATAACACCCCAGCACGTGCACGACGCGTTGAAACTCCAGATCCTGATCATATTACACGGTGTGTTTTAGATACAAATTCTCAAAAACCAGTCTTAAGAAGTCCGTGGTCTCAACGGTCGACTTATAATAGACATGTTTCGCGGGATCAATCCATTAGCCCTACGAGGCGGAGGGCACGTATGAGAACCGCTGATCGCAAGGTGAAAGATGTAGATAGATTTAATAATCATTTCGGTCGTAAACGACGTCAATTTGGTTCTTATAGTCGTAGTCCTCCGGCTCGTCGAGCTCGTGATGATTCTACAAATGTTATTTTGGATAAGTTTTTGAATATTTTAGAAGGCGTAAAAGGTCAGTCTAGTGCTAAACTTTCAGTAAATAACGTGATTCCGGAATTCGACCCAATGGTGAAAGATCAGACTATACTAACATGGTTGACGAAAGTTGAGGAATGCGCATCAATATATGGGTGGGGTGAAAAGGAAACAATTCATTTTGCTTTACCGAAACTTACGGGCATTGCAAAATCTTGGTACCAAGGGTTGGATACACTGCTTTATTCTTGGAGCGAGTGGAAACGAAAACTCGTAGAATCATTTCCTAGCAGAGATGATTACGCTGAGTTATTAACCACGATGCTGGCAAAGCGAGTACGTTATGGCGAATCACTCGAACACTACTATTACGAGAAAACTAATTTACTCAATAGGTGTGCTATTAAAGGTCGTAAAGCAGTAGATTGTTTACTACATGGAATAGAGGACCGAGCAGTGCGAGTAGGAGCACAGGCTGCAAGGTTTCACGAGCCCGAGGAAGTATTAAAATATTTAAAAACTGTCAAAGTAGGTAGTATTAGGGATTTTGATAAACGAGGGCAAGAAAAACGCAGCTCTATTGGATTTTCAAATAAACCTAAGTTTGATCAGCCCAGAAAGGTGTTCAAATGTTTTAATTGCGATACTGATGGACATAGAAGCTTTGAGTGTACCAAAAATAAAAATAAATGTTCTTTTTGTAGTAGAATAGGACATTTAGATGTTTATTGTAAGAATAAACCATTTGCTCAGACTAAATTTACGACAAAAGATGACCCTGTTGCTATCAATGAGAAACAAATTGCTGAATTATCGACATCTGATGAGACTAACAAGAAATACGTCATGGATGTAGCAATCAATGGATTGAATTTAAAGTGTTACATAGATCTTGGTAGCCAATGTACTTTGATTACGGAACAAGTGTCATCTCAATTGAAGTTAATCCCAAAAACTGAAAATTTGCCGGTGATGAAAGGGATTGGTGGACACAGTTTTACACCTATAGGTCGTTGCGAAGTAGAACTTAATGTTCAAGGTTTAAGAGAATTTATAGATGTATTTGTTGTCAAGAACTATATTTTAAAATATCCAGTACTACTTGGACACTCTTTACAGAAAAACCCGATATCGTTATAACGAAAACTCCCGATAAGATCATATTCCAAAGAATGCCAGCCGAGAAGGTGTTTTTAACGGGTATGGATAAGATAGTTATACATGCCCAACAACTGAAAAATTGTGCCTGTTAATACAGCCTCAGAATATACTGGTAAAGTGTACGTTAACGGTTCGGTAAGGGGTAAAGCGGGTAAAGAATATTATCTTTTGCCTGGCGAATATTCGGTTGAGATGGGATTTTGTCGCGTTCTTGTACACAACGTAAGCGATTCTGAAATTACATTAGAAAAAAATACACTAATTACACGTGCTACTCCTGTCATCTCTAATTACGATGTCAGCTCTGTGATATTTTCAGAGTCGCATCTAGATGATGATGTAATTTGTGGTCCAATAGTAACGAAAGAACAGAAACTGAAGCTGCAACAGCTTTTATCGGAATTTAGTAGTTGTTTCTCAACTGGCTTGAAAGATTTAGGATTTACCAGGGCTGGAGAAATGGTGATTGAGCTTAAAGATACAGAACCGGTGGTTTATAGACCATACAGAATGTCACATGTTGAAAGGACCCAAGTGCAGAGCATGGTGCAGGAAATGTTGGACGCTGGAATAGTCCGGGAATCCGCATCACAATATGCTAGCCCAATAGTTTTAGTACAGAAAAAAACGGGTGAAAAGAGGTTGTGTGTGGATTTTCGTGCACTGAATCAGCGAACTAAAAAAGATCATTATCCTCTTCCTCGCATTGAAGATCAATTGGACCAACTAGCTGGAAGCAAGTTATTTATATCTTTGGATCTTGCTTCCGGATACTACCAAATACCGATTGCAGAGTCTTCTCAAGACAAAACGTCCTTTGTCACCCCCGATGGACAATTTGAATATACAAGAATGCCTTTTGGTCTTGTAAATGCGCCATCGGTTTTTCAAAGGACAATAAACAAAATATTGTCAGATGCTAAAGTCAAGTACGCAATTGTATATATGGATGATGTGCTCATCCCTGCATCATCCTTTGAAGAAGGTTTTTCACGACTGAAGGAAGTTCTTAGTCTTTTGCGGAATGGCGGATTAACCCTAAAATTGAGCAAATGTAAATTTTTCTTTGACCATATTGACTTCTTAGGATTCGAAGTGAGCGCTGATGGCATAAAACCAGGATCTCGAAAGACAGACGCGGTGAATAAATTTCCGACTCCTAGGAATGTGCATGACCTACGGCAATTTATAGGGTTAGCCAGCTTTTTCAGGAGATTTGTGAAGGGGTTTGCTAATATCGCGAGACCTTTGACTGATCTTCTTAGAAAAAACACAGATTGGAAATGGGAGAAGATACAAGAGGATGCATTTTGTCAACTAAAAGATATTTTAACTCAACGACCACTGTTAGCGCTGTACGACCAGAAGCGAGAAACGCAAGTACATACCGATGCGTGCAAGAATGGTATTGGGGGCGTACTACTCCAAAAGTCTGACGAAGGATTTTTAAGGCCAGTGGCTTACTACAGTCGGAAGACAACAGCTGAAGAGCAACGTTTGCACTCGTTTGAGCTGGAGACTTTAGCAGTGGTCGCATGTTTGGCTAGATTTCGAGTGTACCTAATAGGGTTGCCATTTAAAATATTGACCGACTGTAACGCCCTGAGGACGACTATGACTAAACGGGATCTTGTGCCCCGTATAGCACGCTGGTGGATTCAGCTACAAGAATTTGACTGCCAAATTGAGTATCGAGCCGGGTCTACTATGTTACATGCTGATGCACTGAGCAGGAATCCTGTTGGTGAAGCTGTTGAAGGTGTACACGTTCTGGACGTATTAGCGGTTGGTTCAGAAGATTGGATTGCTACTGTGCAATCTGATGCTGACGAAATAAATTGTATTAGAGCAATATTAAGTGATCCCAAATCAAAAGATGTACTAGATGTTATTAAAAATTACAAATTGGTAGGTGGCAAGGTATTTCGCATAGTAGGCGCTGATCGAACTGATCTACGGTGGGTCGTACCAAAAGGCGTACGTTGGCAGGTATTGAAAATGAACCATGATGACATAGGTCATTTTGGATTTGAAAAGACTCTTACTCGGATACGGCAATCATTTTGGTTTCCCAAAATGCGACGTTTCGTTAAGAAATATGTCAGGTCATGCCTAGAGTGTGCGTACCACAAAGGTGCTTCAGGTAAGCAGGAAGGTGAATTACATCCAATACCGAGGACAGAAATCCCCTTTCACACAATCCATGCTGACCACCTAGGACCGTTTGTTCAGAGCTCTAAAGGTAATTCTTATTTACTGGTAATCGTAGACGGATTTACAAAATTTGTAAATATTACCCCAGTCAGAAATACCAAGACTTCGAGTTCTATTAAAGTATTTCTAGATCACAGCAGCTATTTTGGAACCCCAACAAGGCTTATCACCGATAGGGGTACATCTTTTACAAGCCATAGTTTCCAGGCCTTTACTAAATCCCAAGGAATTAAACATATTTTAAACGCAGTATCCACTCCTCGCGCTAATGGTCAAGTGGAGCGCTTTAATCGTTCAATTCTGGATGCCTTATCAGCAAAATGCTCCGATAAGAAAGACGAGAACTGGGGTAGCCACATTTCCAGTATTCAGCGAGGGTTGAGTACGACAGTTCCCAAAACTACTGGGAAAAGCCCATCTGAATTGGTTTTTGGCTTTAAAGTTAATAGTGGGACTGAAAATAAATTAAGCGATGTGATCATTGAAACGATTAATAGAACTTCTCCCGAAGATCTGAACGAGTTGAGATCTGACGCTGGTCGACGGATCAATTTGCAACAAATAAAGGATAAAGAACGTTTTGACGCAAAACGTAAAGCTAGTCATCATTATTCCGTAGGTGATCTAGTAAGCGTAAAGAGGGACGTACCTAGTGACGGCAAATCAATGAAATTGGCAGCTAAATATCAAGGACCTTATCGTATATCAAAACTATTACCTAACGAAAGATTTGTGTTAGAAGATACACCTTTGACTAAAAAAAAGGGTCATCGAGGATACGACAATGTTGTAGCAATAGACAAACTCAAACCATGGTTGACTTTCGACAAAAACTTTGGGTCAAGTTCCGAATCCGAATCCGAAGTAGGGAATAATCTTGAAGATGAATAACTATGTTTTGTGTACAATAATTTCGTTTGAATTTTTTGTAATAAGAGTACTTTTCTTTTGTCATTATAGTTTATTTTGTTGTGCATAATGGTTAAAATAACCACAATTTTGATGCATTTGTTTACATTGGGACCCAAATAATCTTTTTTTCATATTTTTAACATGCCGAATGAACAATGTCAATACTTACAATACATACTTTTAAAGGTATAATTTATATTACCCTGGATAATATTGTTACGTTATTAAGATAGTTATAGCGCTTGTTATGTTACTATTATTATATTTTTTTTTCTTTCTTATTTGTTTTTTCTGTGACGAAGGGACTCGTCTAAACAGGATGGCCGAGTTGTTAGGGTACATTTCTGTAAATAATGAATTACTTATGTAATGTGTCATTTTATTTAATTGTAATGTGTAATATGTTGTTGTAATATGTATTTCAAAATAATATCTAAATAATATAAAAATTAAACCAAAGTTGATTAAGCCTGAGTAGGCAACAATATCTTTGCCTAGTGGAAGGCGCGCGGGACAACGACGGTACGTTTTGGCGGGGATATTTAATTCTGGTGGGTGCAGAATAGAAAAAGGGTAAAGTTTTTATTGGAGACTAGCTGAAAAATATCAGGTTGTACCTTTGTTTAATTCCGATTATTACTGTGTATGAGTTATTTTTATGTGACATGGTGTTAAAATACGATTGTAAGGTAATTTTTAATAAATTGTCAATGTATATTGAAAGGTGTTGTTTTATTACGCATTTAAATATAAATGGACTATTTTATTTGTATGGGTACTCGGGAAAAATATTTGTGTGATGGACATCGGTGTTTGTTCTGTGTCTGGCTGTGATTATTTATTTATGTATGTTCATAAATATTATAATGTATGTATATCAGTCTCTGCCGTGCATCATACAAGCTCTCTTCGTTTGGGGTCAGATGACCGTGTGAAGAAATGTCTTAGATATTTATTCATTCAAAAATGTGTTTGTTACGCTTCGGTCTAACAGAGTGAATACCAAAATTAGATAACAGATAAAGAAAGAACACGTAAGAGATTATTATCATGTTTATTATTTTCGTTTTCATTACCGAAATAATAATATAAAAGGAGATCTCAAGTAACGGGAATATACACGTTTTGTATGAACGCTTTGTTGTGGTTGTTTGGTAGCGGGAAAATTGGGTAGTATTATAACGAAAATACGACTTATATTGTCTGCCATATATTCATAATTGTGTTATTATGAGAATAACGGTGCTAACCGATTTTCATTATAGCGGCCAATCTTAATAGACAATCTCGACACTTCAATAGAAAAATATATATTGAAATACCTAAAACAAAATAAATTTATAAGTCCTATAAATAATTCAATTTTGGTGCAATAAATTATTGATGCTGTAAGAAAAGAAAATTTGGGCACCATTATTAATATTCCTGTGCCTTAAAACGCCCAGCAACTTCGACGTGATTCTTTTATCATCAGCCCATATACGTCCCCACTGCTGGGGCACGGGCCTACCCTAAGCTAGGGCGATAAGGCCTTAGTCGACCACACTGGCCAAGTGCGGGTTGGTCGACGTGATTCTTTAAAAATTAGCATAACATTTTTATTTTTGAGCCGATTGACATGAACCGAATAGTACATTTTAAGTAAAGTAAGCTGACCACTATAAATTACTGAAACCTCACCTAGGTCAGATAAGACATTTCTGAGATTTGCGTGCAAAAATGTACAAACAGACAGACAAAAATACTAAAAATCATTGTTTTCAGTAGGTATCATTGTGTTTCCTATCAGTAGACTTGGGTATTTGAACCCATGCATGCCTTTAAAAGTAAATATATCAGAATCCAATTTCTATACAAAAACAAACAAACAGTTAATTAAACAGCCCACATCTAACCGTAGATCATAAATCTTAAACGGAACAGGCAAAGCATGCTACCAAAGCTTCGTATTCGTAACAGGAATATTTCTCCACACCAGCATTTTAGGGTTAAAGCTATATTGTACCCTATCACCTTACAATAAAGACCACGAAGCGTGCAAGTGCTAAATTGCCGATGTACCGCAGACGATATCGTTCAACCTGTAAACGCGCGCGGGTGCAATAGACCGATGCGAGTAATTTTATTCGAGGAGCTTTTATTGGCTTACCGTATTTTGGTGTTTGTTAATTGAAATTGCTAAAACAGAAATGCTTTGATTAAAAATGTGACTGAATGTGGATGTGCATTTATAACGTTAATGATGTGTTCAAAAACATGTTTGTAACATAAAGGAAATCATTTGCGGTTTTTAATTGTATGGAAATAAACTCACCATTTTTCCATAGCTCAGTTTTTAAATAATCTGTATTTTACGCAAATAATAGACAAAAATAAAAAGCTACATTTCCACACACGGTCATCATCATCATAATGTTATTACATTCTTGTTTACAGAAAAAATTTAAAAACGAAGAAATAGAACAAAATATTTGATCTAGAAAGTAGGTCACAATAATCAGGCGTGCAATTTGATTTATACTTTCGTGATTCTGTTATTGCATTTTCCTGTCCGACCGACATAATTCAAAATAGTAAGGTTTTGCAAGGATATATCGTAGGTACACCAAAACTTAACAATATTAAGTTAATGATATTTTCCAATTTTTAGGACACAAACTGGAAAAAGAGAAGGAAAAGGTGTTATACATTTTCAAATGAATGTCTAAAAATATTTGTACCTTTTATGTCCATCAAGAGATTTCTCTACGGAGAAGAACTACGTCATACATTTCTTCAAACTTGTAATAACAAAAGCACCTAATAAATTATAAAAGTTCCAGCTTCACAATGAATGTAAACCCCTGTGCAAATTCGTAGTAAATGGGAACTAATTACTGCACTCCAGTTGGCATTTCAAGGCTCAACGATGCACAGTGGGACGGTATGAAGGAAAGATGGAGCACATTTATTTTAACACTTTTTATTTTTACACCAAGAAGTTTTAATTATTTAATGTTTCTGTATTTTGGTCTGAGTGTACGTTTTGTGCCATCTACAAAAACGTGATTAATTAGGAGCAAGTGTGCTCTGCATTTAAACGGATTTAAATTCATCTGCATGCGTAGAGTAAGCAGGTAATTTAATTTTTTGTTTCTTTTGCGGAAGTGAATTTGCATTAAATTTTCGCGTTTATTTTTAAACGTATAAAATTCGTAGTCATTATCCGTTTATTTGTAGAACTTCTTTTTTTGTAGTCTTACGGCATTTATTTAATAATATATGCCACTATTGGCGAATTCAAATAATAATGTAAAATTAATTTGAACTCAAATAACGATACATTTTAAGCGACGGACTAAAATATACTTAGGCGAGACAGTTCGTAATTATGGTTGCTACCACCATAACAAAATTTGTTCAAATTGTACGTTAAGTCAGATTGTACAAATAACTTAATACATGCGTTCTACGATGGATAATAACAACTTGAGTTAATTGAGTTTCTTCAGCAGTGATAGTGTCTGGCTATGTAAAATGGGCAAAATTTTACCCATTGTCATTTTGTAGATAATGTCCATGTACAAAACTATATTCTAGGCATAAAGTGAAAACTATGACCGTAATATTTCTGACATTATCTACGCCTCAGTTCTCCCGAACGTGGTCCATAGTGCATCGCTCCCCGATCATTATTTATGCACCATTTTGACAATGTAAATTACAGCGCTCTAGTTCAGATTAATGTCTGCAAAATATGGAGGTTCTAACGTTTGAATTTTACAAAATAGGTTTTAATTTTATCTCGGTTGGATTTATCTCGAGTTTTGTTTCATAGAAAGTGATTAATTAAGGTAGAATGTCGGTTAATATCATTTATAGAATTAATAATAAAATCACATTCTATTTGTTTTTAGGAACCTAAACTTATAACAAAATATGTTGAATGTTTGAATTTTTCATATTATTATACCTGCTACCACCTTTACAAAAATGAACAGTAATCATCTTTAGGATAGTCGATTGTAACATAATATTTCAAATCTAATAATATTTATACTTCGAATAGTTCTGCATGGGTCTCCTAACATTATACCAAAGCTTTTTGATAACCATGTCGTTACTATTGAAAATACTACGGTCAATTTTGCCATCGAGTGCAAGCAAGGGTTATCGTTATTCCGACTTACAAACGCGTGAATCGGCTTAGATTCCTTGCGATTGCGATTGGCAAAGCCACGGGGTGTATTAAACATGCCGACTATAACCAAAGGACCGCAGGCTTTTAGTCAAAAGCAGAAACTGGTTGTGAACTAGCGATCGGGGTATTGAGTCAATATTTACATTGGTTTATCACACAGGCCGAAAAAGAGTAGTACGATAGTATGAAATAAAATAACCTTAACAGAATAACCATATTTCATACATATGTTACCTTTTTGTTTTAAATTTAATACTTACATTCAATTTCTAGTAAGAACTTAAGTTAATCTTTAGGATTAAAAATTCGTCGTATATTCGTATGTGTCGTATAACTCTTACATATATTTTCTTCCTATTCATTAGTATAACAGTAAACTTATGTAAATAAATAAATAAAATATGTAGGTACCTTAAATGATTCGTTGTTGTACTGAATTTTGGGTTTTGAACGAAAACATCAAATAAAATTAAAATGTCAAACAAACAAAAATCTTTAGACAAAGATTTCATGCGAATCGTAAAAGCACTCCGCGGCCAATCAAAATAATGCACCCACGAAAACAAAGAACCGATACTTCATCAACTGTGTTCCTAAAGCCAATCCACTAGGACCACCATAAAAAAGATGAAACGCCGACCAAAAAAACAAGATGGCCGCTCAAACGCAGGTACGAATGTGAAAAACAATAGCCGATCCGAAAGCTCGCCACCGCGAGAGGGCACTTCATTTTTAGCCAGTCTGTTTTCACTAGCAACACAAACATTGTGTCCGATATTTTGATGGATAGTTCAATGTTGGTTTCCTTAGGGGTGAGAATGAAAGGGGCGGGTTCTGTAGCGATCCGTTATTTTGGCTGCTTGTGTAGATAGCTGTAATCACTATCGCTATTTGTTACATTATATTCGGTTAGAGTATCTATCGAGATACTTGAGGGTGTGTTATGGGTGGAATCATTTCGAACCGGTAGCAGCATTGAAGATTTAGGATAGGATTTTTCTATTCTATGAAAAGTTTTTTTTTCTATATTGCTTTGATTTTATCATACAGCAATGTTTCTTGTCTGTATAATTGATTCTTTTCTTTTTTTTAAGTATACAAATTCGGTACTGTTGGTTAAAACTTTTGTAACACAGCTTTTACCTTAAGCTCAGATTTATGTATACGTTCTGTTGTTAGATCTTTATTAATTTCTTTATAATCTTTTAAATTTATTCACGCTGTTGATTCATGAGGCATCCATAAAACTCCTGCTTATGTTACATATCACGAGTTGTCTGATCTTCATTTATTTCTTTTGAGTTCGTTTAAAACATTTCCATGGCAACGGTACCCTACTTATCCACTGTGGGATGTTCTATTTGCTAGCCGAGTGAACGTGATTCTGAATCGCGTAGGTGTCAATACAACCCAGCTGTTTGCGATGTCCTCAGTACATTTGCCAGTGTCTTTCAAGGGCTTAAGACCTGATGTTTGTCCGGCAAAGTGGGGTAGAAAGTTTCAGACGTCTGAGAATAAGCATACAGGTATGTTTGATATGTTAGTCCTGTTGTGTTTTGTACATACATACTTGTTTGATTTGTTACAATATAGCTCTGCAATAACAATCGTAGACTTTCAAATAGTTAATGAATGGTCCAATACAAACTGATCCTGAACTGATTTAGATGCTAAAGTTATTTGAAGATTACATTGAGAAATCAATTAAAGTTTTCAAGTAAATCTGGAACAAATCAAAAATTACCAACTGTTTTTCAAATGACTTCAAAATTTGTATCTAACTCTTATTTCCTGTTGAAGTAGTCTTAAATACCACTTATTGAGATATATAAATATACACAATAGTGTAATACATACATTAATCTCACTCCGTGGTAAGAAGCTTATGCACTTGATATCAGAATCAACAGAGGATACTTAAATATAATAACACACCCTCACACGGAACAAACACCGATGTTCGTCATACAAATATTTGTTCCGGATGGGAATCGAAAACACGACTCTTGGAACCGTTGGTAGGTAGTGAGCCTGGGCCACTAACCACTGTTCCACTAAGCCAGTCAACGCCCTACCTAAAAAGTAAGATAAGTAGAATACCTAGTAGAATACCTAACCTATAATAAACCTAACCGAAGCTTTAATAAACCTAACAATAGCTAACCTACCTTACTTGCCTATTTACGAGTAAACTGCCTCGTTGGTATATTGGTAGCAAGCGCTGCGTAAGGTCCGAGAGGTCCCCGGTTCAAGTCCGGGGTCGGGAAAAATTTGTGTGAGTTTTTCGGGCGTTGAACGCCCTTGCCTCGGAATGCACGTTGCTTCTGCGCCCGATCTCTCATCGGTCATGTCGGATTGCCGTCTCACCGAATTATAATAGTAAGGGATTAGAGAGTGCACTTGTGCACTGTTTGCGCGCACACTTGTGCACTATAATATGTCCTGCGCACTTGGCTGATCTCAATTCAGAACGGCCGCTATGGCTGAAATTGATCAGACGCCTTACAGTTAGGCGATTACCGGTATTACGAAAAGCATAGCCTATTCAAAACGCGTCTTAATCGGATTCAAATTCGGAAACTAAGCTATATCTCTACTCAACTTAAGATATTGACAGTGACAGAGCATAGATATTCCGAATCCGAGCATCCGAAAGACTGAATAGGGACTGGTTCCAACCGGTCCTGGTCCTTTCAATTAAACCATCCAGTAATCAGTAGCATATTATCTTAATGAATAAACCGAAATAGGGTTGAGTACGTGGGTGATACGAGGGCATGGTGAGATTACCGTAGGGTCATGTTACGATGATCAGGGTAACGATGCATTCACACCGTTACTTTTTGTGAACAGTAGCACTACCATTAGTTTAAAAGTGACAGACTCGATATCGCCTATGTAAATATGTCTATGAAAGACATGTACAGCGCCCCTAGCGGTAACGCTAAGAACTATAATCGGTGGTATGAAAAAAATAATTCGATAGGTTTTTAACGTACGCAAGTTTTCGATAGCTAACTCATGGTACTGATACAGAACACGATAATATTAGGAGACTTAGGTTAGCGAGCCTTCAGGGTGACTGCAACCTGCTCAATAGGGTCTATTGTGCCTGTTGATCTTATAATGTGTATTTCCAGGCCTCATTTATAAACCTCACGGCCGCTTAACATAAGGTAGAGTGAGGTCATCTTAAAAGTCTCTCTATGAAAAAAAAAGATCCTTTACCTGTACTACTGTTTGCTAGATGCTAGATATTGCATATTTTTAATAAAAAGTAAAAGCTAACCCAATGAGCCAATCATTCATTATCCTGTAGGTGCATCACATCTATACACACACAGGTATACCTGTTGTATTGTTGTACCTATTGTATACAATACAGAATGTAACAATTCCTAAAATTTGTTAGTAAGTATATTAGTGTTTCCTAATAGAGTATTACTATTCCTAACACTTGTTAGTAAATGTATGAGCGTTAGAAAAAAATTGAGAACATTTTAAACAGCTGTGTGGCAACACCTTGAGTTCGGGCCTAAGATGTTATCACGTCTTTGATAATTGCACGGTCTAGACGCCAAGATAGTTGGGCAGTACGTTGATTGAAGCAGATCCAGTTTGACCGTTAAAGCAATTAGTTCTACTTTCACGTGAACTTGTAATTTGATTTTGGTTTTTATTACTATATACGCTTGTATTATTATTGATTATTGACGTTAAGCCGGTGGTCCTGGCCCGATCTCTCATCGGTCATGTCGGATTGCCGTCTCACCGAATTATGGGAATAAGGGAATTGAGAGTGCACTTGTGTTTGCGCGCACACTTGTGCATTATAATATGTCCTGCGCACTTGGCTGATCTCAACTGAGATCGGCCGCCATGGCTGAAATCGGTCGGACGCCTTACGTTACGTATATATTATTGATAAATTGTACGTACATGTTACATAGTAACAAAATAAGTCACATTGTCATGTCAAGGGATAGACAGGTTCAATAAGGTAAATTGTGCCTGTCAACCTCACCTCACGACCTCACGACCACTTACCATCAGGTGAAATGAGGTCATCCAAGAATCTTCCATTTTGTACAGGAAAACGTGTAGGTAGAGAGCACATAATAATTTTCATCTTAATCTATACTGTTGGTAATAGACTCCCGTAAAGAAAATTTAGCAGTATGACTTGGATGACCATGTCAGTCGGCCTTGACCATATATCAAGATCTTTAGA
This sequence comes from Maruca vitrata, assembly GCA_039566165.1. NCBI lineage: Eukaryota > Metazoa > Arthropoda > Insecta > Lepidoptera > Crambidae > Maruca > Maruca vitrata. The sequence continues at coordinate 6,135,909 of CM076934.1, read as the reverse complement.
GTGATTGAAATGTATCATCAGCTCAGCATCATAACATTATGATTGCCAGAAGCAAATGCCAATATAACTTCAGAAAATATGTAAAACGTGGTACATGTGCCTATAAAAATTGAGGGTTGCCCTCGATTTCTCCTGAATCCCTTCATCAGATCCTGGACTGGTGAAAATGGGACCACCTCTGAAGTAAACTCTATCCAACCAAAAAAAAAATTTGAAATCCCTCTGTAATTGACGAAAATATCGGTAAACACACATAAAAAAAAATTATACATACAGACGAATTGAGAACCTCCTCCTTTTTTTGAAGTCGGTTAAAAAGACAAAGTACCTTTATAAAAATCAATCGATTAGCATGCCCGAAGAGATTGATGTATTCGAAAGAAGCGGAAGTGGTGTGCAGGATGTGATATCTACCTCCCCCTCAAGGAAAAAGGTGTGATTTTATGCATGTACGAGTATGTGTATGTAAAAGAAAAAACGAATCACTCTGTTAAAAAGAGTAACTATCGAGTTTCTTGTCGGTATAATACGGGCGTTCTGAACCTGAAGTATTGTATTTTAAAAATAAATATTTTTTTAAATAAGAAACTTCAATTCTATCTTCTGGATGTGAATAATTTTTTTTAATAAAAAATGTTATAATTAGACCTTGCTTGGTTATAAAGTGGAAATAACTGTTACTTATATACTTCGGCAAGTTTACCGTTGTCCCTCACTAGTGCAGTCAGTCTGAAATGTGTCAAATCAGTCAACTTAGAGCGGCTCTGGTAAAATAGTTAAATCTTTATATAGCCAAAAAAGCTTTAATTACGACATCCCACTTTTACGTAGTACTCGTTAAGTCACGGCCTTGATGCCTTGATAGAGTAAGCAGAGCTTGTTTAATATTCCGAATCTGACACATATAAAATATCGCCATTTTCACGCTGCGACAAAGTTGGCCAACGAACATTATCGTCTTTATTTAGTGGACGTTCTCCGTGAGACTTTATTGGGTATATTTTTCACTGAGTCACGGCAATCTGGGGTTCTTTTGAGTACCTAGTTAGTTTTAAACGAGCCTCTCGTACACGGATCTTCTGTAAAACAACATGTTTAAAATCATCGTCTTCATTAGGTATGGTCAGACATTTATTATATACATACATACAATCACGCCTTTTTCCCAGAGGGTAGGCAGAGATCACTTCCAGCGATCCACTTTTCACCTCTGTGGGAAACGTGACGTGACGGGTTGTGGACCACGTCGCCGCCATTCTGCCTTGTGCATTGTTTTAACAAGGTCATTGCGTTCCCACTAGTAGCAAGGATATATGACGGGGGAAGGAAAATGGGAGGAAGGATACTATCGCCTCGGATGATTTACCGTTCACCAACCACCGGACAGATAGTTGTGACTGGTATCTCCTGACTGAATTTATTATATTATTATCCCAAAGCAGAGATAGGCCCATAGAGCCTCCTTGTAGGTGGAACGCTAAGCATTTTACCTTACTACTTCCTCACGTTCTTAAGTCAGGGTGCTATTCACAAAGTACGGGTGTTCAAATCCTCAGTTAAGAATGGAGCAATTGAATTCTGTTTGTTAACCATCGACGCAAAAACTACGGTGTGTGTTATAAGTTTTCAAAATATTAAAAGAGATAGTGCAAGCTTTAGCACTTAAAAAATATTTAAATTTACATCTGAAAAAAAAACACATTTTTTATTTTCTCGTTCAACTACTAAATATACTTTCAGCGTTGTAATGCTAAGTTTGAGACCAGAGTAAATCGTGAAAAAATATAATATTTCTTCAATTTAAAATTTTAAAACAAAGGATAAATAAATATGGCCGGAGATGGTCATGAAAAGCTTTTCAACGATATACGTCTGGTTGTTATTGGTCGCGGGTCCCATACATTTCTGTCCGTCCTCCTTCAATTTTAATTTATTTACTATTTTCGGTGTCTAATCGTGACAGAGTTGTTTAAGCGTTCCTAGAACATTCTATAGAATTAATACATTATAGTAGGTAGGTAAGTAATTCCAGCTAAATTATCTACAGTGTCTCTGAGTGTGACACATACTTAATTTCGCCTCTCCGGCGTAATACGATTGTTGTCCAAGTTTGAATTAGCATAGTCGTGAACAATGTGATTAATATCACCGGACCTCCGATATCTCTGGAAATACGCATTTAATCCCGGCATAAGCCGGTACATTTGCATAGCCGTGTGTTGTTAGTATTTCATCTTCGTTTACTAACTTTTATTGTATCTGTTAATAACTTGTTTATGAGTATAATTATATTTTTTTTCCTAACTGACTACGATGATGGCTTGGTGTAGCCTCGTCATCATCACCGGACTTGCGGGGGAGCGCATGGCTCTCGCCCCTACTAGTTTACTATATTATATTTTAACCGACAAAAATAAGGTTGAGTTTCTAATTCGTCGCGTATTTTTTTTTATTAAACTTAACGTTCTAAGTATAATTTTTAAAAGACTTTTGATAATGATATCGTTTGAGAAAAATAGCCGCGTTTTCAAAGGCTTTTTAATGCTTTGTGTAAAATTCTTAAATAATAGTTTTTAATAGGCTTAAGTATGGCTTTTAGTAGATGTAAAAGCTTTTTACGAATGCCTGCATTTATGAAACGAACGTTTTATTCAGATTATAAATGTGATTCAATAAAGATGGCAGTTTAAAAGACTGAATTGATTCAAAATCTACGATTTATACAGATTAAGAATTCAATTAAATTTAATATGAATGTAAGTTTCAATTGAAATTAATATCGGGCTCGATCAGCCACTATCTCAAGTGCCATGAGTCTTGGGTTCGATTCCCACCCTGTATAATATAAAATATTTGTGTTATGAACATCGGTGATTTTTCCATGTCTGAGCGTGTTACTTATACAGGGTGTAACAGGAGGGGTGGATCATCGTAAGTCAATCGATGGGGGACTTCAATACCTATCGATATAACCCCCATGTATGTTCAGCGATTTTCAATAGTTCCAAAGTTATTGAGATTTTTATGAAATTTTTGTAAGAAGCCGGAATTCAGTATAAAAGTCTTCACTGTAGCTTAACTACTAGACCTGCTTGCATGATTTTTTTTCTAGAAGTAGTTCAATAGTGGGTCTTTATAATTACGATACCGATTTGAGTCATAACCCTATCATATTGGAGTAAAAAAATAATTCTTCACAAAAGTTTCACGAATCGAATTGTGTCTACCAACTTTCAAAGCCTCCAGTGAAAAAAAGTGCCTGTGTTTTTTTTCTAGAACTTATTTTAAAAACTACCTACATTTATGGATAGTATACCCTGAAAATTTCATACCGCTACTGCCAGAGCATCAAAACGAAAAATGAACGCGAATGGCACAGGTGCCATAAATCAGTGTTTTTATTTTTCATGTAAAACTTAAGTTTAAAAAATAAATCGATATGTTTCAGAAAATGTATGCTATGTTAGTAACATAAGTAGCAGTAATTTTACAGAATTGCATATTAAAGGGGTGAACATCAAACAAAGAAAATTCAAAATTTACATAATTTTTGTTTATTATTTTTTTTACAGTAAGTTTTCATAATGGGCATTATTATTGGCTATGCATAGCTTAGACCTTCTTAAAAAGCTTTTTTGGAGGTTGTGGAATGCTTCTTTATTGTAAAATTTTTCAGGGGCCCAAATTGTGACCAGGCAAAATGTAGTGGTAGCATTTTTCAACATCCGAAAATCCTTTGTGAAAAGGTGTCGTACTCGTTTATGCATAGCCAATAATGGAGCCCATTATGAACACTTACTGTAAAAAAATATACATAACAAAAATTATGTAAATTTTCTTTGTTTGATTTTCACCCCTTTTATTTGCAATTCTGTAAAATTACTGCTACTAATGTTACTAATATAGCATAAATTTGCTGAAACATATCGATTTATTTTTTAAATTAAAATTTTTCATGAAAATAAAAACACTGATTTATGGCACCTGTGCCATTCGCGTTCAATTTTCGATTTGATGCTCTGGCAGTAGCGGTATGAAATTTTCAGGGTATACTTTCCATGAATGTAGGTAGTTTTTAAAATAAGTTCTAGAAAAAAAACACAGGCACTTTTTTTTCACTGGAGGCTTTGAAAGTTGGTAGACACAATTTGATTCGTAAAACTTTTGTGAAGAATTATTTTTTTACTCCAATATGATAGGGTTATCACTCAAATTGGTATCGTAATTATGTAGACCCACTATTGAACTATTTTTAGAAAAAAAATCATGCAAGCAGGTCCATTAGTTAAGCTACAGTGAAGACTTTTATACTGAATTCCGGATCTTAAAAAAATTTCACAAAAATCTCAATAACTTTGGAACTATTGAAAATTGCTGAACATACATGGGGGTTATATCGATAGGTATTGAAGTCCCCCATCGATTGACATACGATGATCCACCCCCCCTGTTACACCCTGTATATTTTAATTTATTCGTCTGTTTTTTCTGGTATCCTTAACACAAATGCTACTTTCCAAGTAATCGGATCAATGCTGTGTGCTAAATAGCACACAGCAATATTTGTATAATTTTAAGTGTAAACAATTGTTGTTTCGTTTCTGATCACAAGTGCTTAAACCACGGGATCAGATCAAGATGTTTTTGTTTTACACCGTGAATTTTTAGTGGTTGTTTTCCCGTGGCAGAACGATTTGCCTTTAGTAATACTATCGAATCAAGCAAATAATTCGTCGAAAAAAAAATTTTTTTTTCAAATTTTCAAAATAGTAATTTTCCAACTCGAAAACGAGAGAAGCTATCGTTCTTTTATAGAAGTGACGTAATCAGGTACTGCTAGCCGTATGAAATCGATGCTTAAAGCTAAAGAAGCTCGACACCCTAAGTCATAAAGCGGCTCGAACGTGCTTTCGAGTTTCGGTTAAACCTTTCGTAAAACCGGCATTAATTGATTTTAACAAAAAAGAACTGCACAAATCTACTGTACTACTAAGATAGAATCATTTTACTGCGGGAAAACAACCACTAAAATTTCACGGTGTATAATATTTATGTACATGAATATAATAACATGTTCGTTCCAAGAAGTCACAGAACGGTATTCAAAAAGTTCAATTGAAGTAAATCATATATCGCATACTTCACATCGTCATACCACTCGACTTCCAGTTCCGATCGAGTTATTCGATAGGTATTCGTTGCATAATAATAATCGGTATGCGATTATATGAATTCCATGGCATGTACCATTCTATTCCGATCCGGACGTTTCAGGGACCTTTTTTGCGCGTGTTGCGAATGTTGAATAGTAGAATTGAATTAACTGCTGTAGATGACGTCCTATTGAAAGGTATCTGGGGTCTGAGGGTCGAGTAGAAGGAATATGTGTGTGTAAGTTGCAATATGTTGCCAGGTCATTTGTGAAGGGATAGTGAGGATATTAATCATCGGATGGTTTGATAAAGTGTGACGCGAAATTGGTTTCTTTATAGGGCGAATGTTGGGCGGCAGTCGTTTGTTTTTAATCATCATTAGATACATAGTATAAAGCAAAGTCACTTCGCGTCTGTCTGTCCCTTTGTATGCTTAAAGCTATACAACTAATCAACGGATTTTAATGCAATTTTTAAAAGGTAGAGGCAGAGATTAAGAAAGTTTTATGTAAAACATACACGAAGTTGTTGTTTGTTAGTTGCTTCTAAAGCGACATTTCAGAGTCTGCTAGATTATTAAACGCACTTTGAAAGAACTGCTTTCGTAATATTAAATTAAATACCGACTAAATCTCTTCAATGTTGGTCTGATTCCACACTAAGGAGCTTAAGCATGTGAGTTACGGATATCAGTGGTATGGATATAGATAGTTCAATTAACGGAGCGACGCGTCTCACAATTCCATATCGCTTATTAATTAGAAAAGGGTGCACTCGCATACTTGGATACATAGTCTCTGTCTTCTATTCTTCTTCTTAGCGAGTCGATGGCAAAATCAAACGTAATCGGCCCAGTATTCAGACACACACGAATAGAGTTATCAAGGCACCCATCAAATCGCTCAGCGCGCAGGATTCCGGATAAGCGAGACATGATATTGAATGGCACATGGTCTACTTTATTCCATACTCTTCTTTTACGAATCTTTTTGCGCCCTCCCATCTCTTATGCACCACGTACACTCTAGTATAAAAGTGCCTTCGAGGCACTTTACATTTACTTTTTTGTTTACAATTTTTTTCATCCTTTTTAGTGTTATTTTTTTTACACCCTATTAGTTAAGCTCACCTATAATTCTACTGATATTATAACCAGTAGTATCAATATGTACACAGATTTGAAAGAATTATCCTTTTACTCCCAACTATTAAGGAGTTGACCTTTTATCATCAGCTCAGTATCATAACATTATAATTGCAAGAAGCAAATGCCAATATAGCTTCAGAAAATTTGTGAAATCCGTCTATAATTGACGAAAATATCGGTGAAAATACATAAATAAAAAAAAAAATTTTATACATACAGACGAATTGAGAACCTCCTTCTTTTTTTGAAGTCGGTTAAAAGCGTCGATGGCCGTGTGGTTAAGGTTGTTGCTAACCATGCGAAAAGTCGCCAGTTCAGACCCGGGCACGTGAATACTACTGAGTATGAAATTCATATGAAACGGTGAAGGAAAACATCGTGAGGAAACCTGCACACCTAAGAAGAAATTCTAAGGTTGTGTAGTCGACCGACCCGCACTTGGCCAGCGTGGTCAACTAAGGCCCTAGTTTACGGTAGGCCCGTGCACCAGCAGTGGGGAAGTACATGGGCCGATGATAATGATGATGATGATATAAAAGATTAACATTCCAATTGTAGTAGAGGGCGTCTTTGTGGATTGATCTATCTATAAAAATAAATGAAAGACACGGACAATTACCTACATATTCGTCATGATAAATGTCTGACATAAAGACGAAATCCAGGGGATACCAGTCACAACTATCTGTCTGGTGGTTGGTGATCGGTATAGGGGTAAGCGACCCCGGCTCCTCGAGCTACTATCGACTCAGTCCAAATCATCCGAGGCGATAGTATCCTTCCTCCCCTTTTCCTTCCCCAGTCATATATCCTTGCTACTCGTGGGAACGCAATGACCTTGTTAAAACAATGCACAAGGCAGAATGGCGGCGACGTGGTCCACAACCCGTCACGTCACGTTTCCCACAGAGGTGAAAGTGGATCGCTGGAAGTGATCTCTCCCTACCCCTCTGGAAAAAAGGCATGATTTAATGTATGTATGTATGTAAGATAGAATCCACAACTTTTAGCGCTGGTAGCGCCACGGAACCAATCAAAAGAAACCTTACGACGTTTATACGTCCCTAATAAACCTTCAAAGTGCAACACCGGTTACAAAATCGTGATCAACGCTCGAATCGATTTGTTTCCACTCGATTCTGCTTGTCACTGCGCAATCGATACCAATACCGTCCGTTGGTGACGTCTGCCGGTGACAGCGTTTGATATTCGGCCCGCTTTTTTCGGGATTCATATCTTTTGTCGCCATGTTGTTTCCGGTACTGGTTGGTTTGTTTTTGACGGGCGTCACTTATTTTGACGGGATGGATGCTTATTTGCATCCGGAAGTTGATATGTTTCGAATTCTGAACATTCGCTGCGAGTTATCAATTCAATGAAAGTACTTGCAGCATATTGCTATGTAGGTATCATTATGAGAGTCGATGACCTAAGGTTAAGGTCGTTGGATTCCCATAACCATGCAGAGGCCACCAGTTCAAATCCCACCTCTAAGCAATTAGGTTTCAAATTATAGGTTTACATCTCTAAATAATAAAAACGAGAGGATACCTGATACCTTCATAGATGACAATCACAACACAATTGCGGTAAGCCTATTAAAACTGATTCAAAGTACTTCACTGACACTGATGAAGTAAAAACGTACGGAAAATGACATTGAAAAAAAATCGGTTCATGAGGAGTTTAGAACTCTCAACCATTCAACGTCTCAAGAACTAAGTATTTTCTCAGAAGAACACATTAAAACAGTCTTAATAAATGCTGCATAAGAAAACAATAGAAAACGTAACAAATTTAACCGCACACAATTATCTGTTAGTGTTCAGTATAAACGCGGATAGTTAAAACAGTGTTCCAACAATGTTCATATTACTGAGAACTCCCATTAAACAAAGGTGCTAAATGAATTTTAGCCCGGACGTTGTTAATTATAGTTCAAACAACTGACAAGACTAATGGAAAGTAAGTTTGTTGTTTATAATTTTGGGGATTCGGGGATTCGCATGATTCTATTTGGGAAACGTGAGATGTGGACGTGGGGCTAAACTGATGTTTGGGCTAGGTGATTTGATTGTCGAAAGCTAGGTTCAAGCTAAATAAGGTTTTTGTGATTAGCTGATGAAGATGTATTGCGACTTAAAAAGTAAGCTAATGTTACACATTAACTGAACTGTTGGTACGTGTGTAAGGATGGGACCGGGAGACGTCAGTAAAAGATGTTAATCACTCTTACATTCTACTTATATAATACTTAATCTACCTATGTGTGGGGAGGTGTGTCACACCACTACACGTGCCAGAGTTATATTTTTTGTTATAGCGGCACCGGATATACAAAATATGTGAAAATTTCAGCTTTCGCGGTTTATGAGATACAACTCTGTCTCAAAGCTGTATCTAATAATATATAAATAAAACGTACAGATAATTTTTATACATAAATAGAAGATAAGTAATTTTCTCCTACACACTTTTATGATAAAACTTCCCGTATCGCTCGAAAGTTCATAAAACTGATATTTGTGACATTTGACCTTGAAAATTTAATAGTTGCGTACACCCTACAATATGTAGGTTTTGAGACCACCTTTAGGGTGTCAATATCCAAGACAGACTTACAGCTGAATATATCGAATTCCGAGATTCTTACCTAATTTAAGCTTAAAATGACTGGACTAAGAGGCTTTTACCTTTTAGTTACGGAATCCTAAAAACGACCAATTTATCAAACAATGCATCTCATTGGTTGGCTCGCTTGCGGGAAGTCCCCGAATTCGGCCGGCGTTCGTACTGCATACCTCAACTCACTCACGATAACTTCTTGCGTTGGTTGCTTTGTCGACGCAACGTAGCGCAACGCACAAGTGGTCCTAACCCTATTTATTATAAATCTATCCTCGGTAATAAACCCCACATCCTATTAAGGCGTCCGATAGATTTCAGCCATGGCGGCCGATCTCAATTGAGATCAGCCAAGTGCGCAGGACATATTATAGTGCACAAGTGTGCGCGCAAACACAAGTGCACTCCCTATCCCCTTACTCTCATAATTCAGTGGGAAGCCAATCGGACATGACAGATAAGAAATCGGGCGCAGGACCACCGGCTTAACGTGCTTACCGAGGCATGGGCGTTCAACCGCCAACTTCCTAACTGAGTAATTTCATTACAGAAAACTCACACAAATGTTGCCCGACCCGGACTCGAACCGGGGACCTCTTGGTCCTTACTCAGCGCTTGCTACCAATAGACCAACGAGGCAATAAACCCCACATCCTATTATCGGCCGATCGGCTCCATCACTGCTGCGGCGCGCCGCATGTCTGTTGCCTATGAGACCGCATCATAGAGTCGTGTTGCGGCCACCGTCTGTCTTGAGTAGGGGCTGCCAATACGATGTAAGCATGGTACAGGACAGTATTTATGACGTAGCTACATAATTTTTGTTTCTTTTTTCACAAGTGAAGTTGGGACTTTTGCTACTTTAGAAACTGTGCAGTTAATAACTCAAACCTTCAACAAAGCAACTCTACATCACTATACACCGTGAAATTTTAGTGGTGGTTTTCCCGTGGCAGAACGATTTGCCTTTAGTAGTACTATCGTACTAAAAAAAAATTTTTCCAACTCGAAAACGAGAGAAGCTATCGTTCTTTTATAAGATGTGACGTAATCAGGTACTCAAAATCAAAAAGCGGCTCGAAAGCGCTTTCGAGTTTCGGTTAAACCTTTCGTAAAACCGGCATTTATTGATTTTAACAAAAAAAAACTGCACAAATCTATTGTACTACTAAGATATAATCATTTTACTGCGGGAAAACAACCTCTAAAATTTCACGGTGTATAGTACATATTACTATAACTAGTTGCTCCCTGCTTCTCCCCGTTTTTTACACATTATCCATTGTTCCTTTGCTCCTACTGGTCGCAGCAAGATGTTATATAGCCTAAAGCCTTCTTCGATAGATTAGTCATACAATTACGAGTAAACATGGGACCCTATCACTACATTTTGGCTGTCCGTCAGTCAGTACGACTGAGAATAAGAATTATCGTCAAAATTTTAACTGGAGACCTATCACAGTTCTTGGAACGGTCAGGTAACAGACAGATAGGCTATATAGGCTATAGGATACTTGACTGGCTCGGAGGAACAGTGGTTAGTGACCCAGGTTCTCTGACAACGGTTCCAAGAGTCGTGGGTTCGATTCCCATTCGGAACAAATATTTGTGTGATGAACATCTGTATTTGTTCCGTGTCTGGGTGTGAATATGTATTAATAAACATCTGTGTGTGTATATCAGTCTCTGACGCCCATAGTAAAAGATCTGCTTAGTTTGGGGTCAGATGACTTTGCGTGGAAATATCCCAACTATTTATTTATTTATAGACAGTGCGAAATCTTATTAATAGGGTCCCGTTAGGTACCCAGACGATTAAACATATATTTATGATAACGCGCGCAGTTTAAAGAGTAATTTTGAAATAACTAATTTTCGTGTATTTCACTCGGTTGAACATGTAGATATGGATGAGCATAAGACTCCTAATCTTCGTCTTAAAACAAACATTTTCCAATTCAGTGAAACGCAAACCCCGTATTTCATGAGATATGCAAAGCTTTAAGCTCAGAATCGAATAACTTGCTGATTCAAAGCAATCTATTCAATATAAATTCAACAAATACACAGTATCTATTCAGTAAAACTGTAAAGAAAATTAAGTTAGATGCAACGTTATTCATCCAATAAGTCACAAGAATGTAAAACAATAATAATGTTAGAACAAATTTATACTTTTGAACGGATTTTCTCTGGTCTAATTTTTCAGTACGTATTTAATTCATCAGTGTCAGTATTTTGAAACAAATTTAATAAGCTTATCACAAGAATTGCCTCGGTGGTCGTTGGATGTTGGTAAGGGCTGCTTAAAGACCGAAAGGTCCCCGGTTCGAGTCCGGGGTCGGAAAAAATTGTGTGAGTTTTTCTGTAAATAAATTTTATTATTGGTAGAACAGTAGTTAGTGACCCAGGCTCACTATCAACGATTCGTTTTCCACTCGGGACAAATATCTGTGTGACGAACATCGGTTTTTGTTCCTTGTCTGGGTGTGCTATCAAATAATACTATTGTGTATTTAATTTACTGTTGATTCTGATATCTGTAACACAAGTGCTACTCACCACGGGATCAGATCAATGTCTGTGATGTTGTGTAATACATATAAATAATACAAACATAATATTTAACTGGTTAAATATACTTACTGTTCAACATTTCGATATTATTATATCAATTTATTTTTTAACCTTATAGAATAGAATAGAATAACGTTTTATTTCGCATACAGAGTTTTTAGTGGTTACCTCAGATACATGATATCATTAGCAATTTACACACAAAATAACATTTATAAATGTATGTACGTATGACATATGAAACGTAACATTTTAGACTTTCGCGTTCCATTGCACTAAATATTAGTAAGCTATCAGTTCGCTCGCGACCATGGTGAAGCCAAGTAGCTATGTATTTGCTCCTCCTAACTCCGCGTAGACCCATAAAGACTAGTATTTAGTATTAATTGCATATTTCTACTGTTCAACAATAACAGACATCCTTACTAATATTATAAATGCGAAAGTAACTCTGTCTGTCTGTTTGTTACGCTTTCACGCATAGAGTACTGAAGCGATTTAAATGAAATTTGGTAGAGATATAGTCCAGAGCCTAGGAAAGGTTATAGGCTACTTTTTAACCGACTGCGCTATAAGGAAGTAATGTCTTACCCGTTAAACGTCTCTACGCGGACGAAGTCGCGAACGGTAAGCTAGTACTAAATATATCCGAATCTATAAACAGAAACTGCTTAACAATCATAAAACTAAAGTATTATTTAAGAATTATGAGTATCAACCTGTAACAAATGCAGATAACTCGTGGTTTCGCGTAAACGCGAAAATGCCAGGTGCATTCCCGAAATCGGCGTTTTACGACTGAATATAATGTTCGTCGTCAATTTTACTTTATGGCTTCGTTGCGCTACGGTGGGGGGCAGAATGTGGGGTCACAGTGCAAGCGTTTTCTAATGAAAAAAGAGAATTTAAATAAATTTCATATTGTTAGGTGTGATTTATGATAATAGTTTAAAAATAGTATTTGTGCTACTACGCTTGTTTTGGAAATTAATTTTAGTGACTTCGTTTTCGTCCGCTGCCAAAATGGTGATTACGTAAAATATTGGGTTTAGACGGGTTTTATAGCAATTTTTCGCATTAGATGCTTTTCTTGTTAAAAATGATTCTATATAACATTGTAAGTGTTGCATACTTAAATATTTACGAGTAAATAACACAGTGAGACATCACTCTAAAATAAATAAATATCTGGGACATTTCCACACACGGTCTGACCCCAAACTAAGCAGAGCTTGTACTATGGGCGTCAAAGACTGATATACATACATAAATATTTTTTAAATACATACTTAAATACATAATCACACCAAGACACGGAACAAACACCGATGTTCATCACACAAATATTTGTCCCGAGAGGCAATCGAACCCACGACTCTTGGAACGGCCAGCCAGGGTCACTAACCACTGTTCCACCGAGTCAGTCAAGTCAAATGCGGTATGCAGTTAGTTTATTAATCGCTACAACTGAGCCCTGGTCTATTGACACGAATGGATATTTATACAACAAAAGCGTTTACATGGAGATCACCTGCAAAAATCCGTCGTAACATAGCTCAAATCCTAGTATGAATGTTTTCAAAAATATCAATGTAGTGTAATGTGTTGATATACGAGTAAACTCTTTGCAATATAAACTTTTTATAATATATTTGACTGGCTCGGTGGAACAGTGGTTAGTGACCCAGGTTCACTACCTTCGATTCCAAGAGTCGTGGGTTCGATTCCCACTCGGGACAAATATTTGTGTGACGAACATCGGTGTTTGTTCCGTGTCTGGGTGTGTATTAAGTATATTTGTGTATCCACTGTTGATTCTGATATCCGTAACACAAGTGCTTAAGCTACTTACCACGGGATCAGATCAATGTATGTGATGTTGTGTAATATATATTTTCTTATTTAATATCAAGGTTTTTCGTTTAATTCATTTCTTTTGACAGATTTCAAATGATGGATGTGCGTCATTACTTGTCTTTTTTGTTATTTAGAGTGCTGTAGTCTAGAAACTAGATTTAGATAATTCTTAGCTGATGTATAAGAAAGTCGTTGAACTTGTATTACAGTAATTTGTCATTTGTTATTAGATCATTTGGATAAGAACCTTTATACTGTAGTCAAGGTCAGTTACTTGGGTTATTGCTTTCAATTTACATCGTCTAACAATGTATATTAGACAATGGAAGTCTGTCAATTTGAGAACAAAATAAATAAGTTATTCTGGAATAATAACACGTATGTCTCAATCTGATAGACAGAGGTTAAGTGGATGGTTTCTGAAAGAAGATACAAACTATATTTTCGGTTTTTAAAATATTCAATTGACGCACTCTCGAAAAGAGAACGGGGATTTAGGCGTTTCCGAACTTGATAACCATTATAATCGTCTTTGAATAGACACAATAATGTGATCTCTGTCATAATTAACCTTTTCGCAGTCAGCGTATTATGTATGTAATCGAGGACGAAACGAATTTCAATCCGTTTAGACACCTTAGTAAACTGTCGTAACCATGACAGTTTAATGTTTAGAAAATGTACATTAGAAAATTAAGTCATGACTGAGAGTCATAGTCAACTGAGTGATTATTTTTCTTGCAACAGTGTCAAAATATGGAGAGTTCATCAAAAATAAAAGAACATGAAAAATATCCTGTCCAGAATATTTTAAATGTTTAGTATGTTAGATTGTGGTAACTGCCTCATTGGTCTATTAGTAGTAAGTGCTGCGTTAGGACCGAGAGGTCCCCGGTTCAAGTCCGGGGTCAGAAAAAAATTGTGTGAGTTTTTCTGTAATTAAATTACTCAACTCGGAGTTAGGAAGTTGGCGGTTGAACGCCCGTGCCTCGGAAAGCACGTTAAGCCGGTGGTCCTGCGCCCGAAATCGGTCATGTCGGATTGCCGTTTCACCGAATTATGAGAGTGAGGGAATAGAGAGTGCACTTGTGTTTTCGCGCACACTTGTGAACTATAATATGTCCTGCGCACTTGGCTGATCTCAATTGAGATCGGCCGCCATTGCTGAAGTAAGATTTTACAACATCCGTTCTTAAAAACAGTGAAACAATCATGCAATAAAAATATAGGTCGCCAATTTAGACTCCAACCGCATCGTACATGATTTGACTCCGTTCCACCGTTGACAGTCAAAGCGTGGATTGAGATTCTTGAGGTTTCGAATTGAAATCGGTTTATTCGTTCAGCCACGCCGCAGACTGACAGAGATAGATGGGTCAAAGTTGGAACGCGCTTTTTGTCGGGATTAAACCACTGATATCAATTGATTAATGTTGGGAATACTTAGCTTGTTTCATCGTGGGCTGTATTATGAGGTTTATATCGGGATAATAATATAGATTCCTTGGAATCACCTCGTTACTAACCTAACGTAACTGTAACCCTATCAGGGTTGGGCTATTGGTAGCAAGCGCTGCGTAAGGACCAAGAGATACCCGGTTCGAGACCGGGGTTGGGCCGAATTTGAGAGTGTTTTTTCTGTTTAGAAATTACTCATCCCGGAGTCAAGAAGATACACGTCTGTGCCTTGGAAAGTATATTGAGCTGGTCCTACATCTGATCTTCTCTGTTATGCCAGATTGCCGTCTCACCTAACCATTGTGAGGAAATATAGATTGCACTTGTGTTTACGTGCACTATAATATGTTCTACACTTGGCTGATCGCAAATCAAACCTTTCTTGGAAATAGTAACTAGAAACTAGTCATGCTTATCGTTATGCGATGCGATGCAATACATTATCTAAAATGCATATAGGCTGCCTATATCCCTATCGTATTCCCAATTCCGAACAAATCTATTCAGGTAAATACTTTACATACATATATAATGATCAAAACTATTTACTTTGGTATCCTAAGAACCAAAGATCTTATTCTCAGAAGTAAGAATAAGAATGCCTTAATTATACATATATCAATCGTATTTACTTAGTGTAAATTATATTCGAGGAATGGAATGAAACCCTCACTTGGCCAGGGTGGTCGACTAAGGCCTAGTTTAGGGTAGGACTGTGCCCCAGCAATGGGGACGTATATGATGATGATGATGATGAATGCAGTTCAGATTAAGTTGTTTATCATTTAATTTGAACTGTATTCATCATCATAACTCTATTGAGTTTGTCATACTTATCCATATATTATATTTATCCATTTTGCACACACTGTAAAAGATTTAAAAGCGTCGATGGCCGAGTGGTTAAGGTCGTTGCTTGCCATGCGAGAGGTCGCCAGTTCAATCCCCGCCAGGCACCAATGTGTTTTTCTTATTTGAAATTCATATGTACCATCATTCGACGCTTTATCGGTGAAGGAAAACATCGTGAGGAAACCTGCACACCTAAGAAGAAATTCTAAGGATGTGTAGTCGACCAACCCGCACTTGGCCAGCGTGGTCGACTAAGGCCTTATCGCCCTAGTTTAGGGTAGGCCCGTGCCCCAGCAGTGGGGACGTATATGGGCTGATGATGATGATGATGATGTAAAAGATTTCAGCCATCTGCAACACTTAGCTGTAATACGGGAAAATGGATGAATTCCTAAATAGACATCGCGTGTTTTTAAAGGAGTCATTATAGCTTCGCTAGCAGCGAAGTAGTCTGCTACTTAAGGTACTAAGTACTAACGAGTGCACTATTTGCATGTTACAACTCAGTTACCGGTATGGGGGATGGTTCTGTTTTGTTTTGCAGTATCTTTATCAGTTTTCTTGCCTTCTAGTTGTGGTGTTGTAATACTATCATTATGTGGATCTCTGCCTCGTAAGGCTTTAAAGGAGCTGTAAGGATTGACGTAGTAAATAGAACCCTATACGTGTAGTAAGATATGGACTGATTTATGATGATCATTATCGTTGGCTTAACGGTATCGTTGATTATATAGGTGACAAGGATTGATTGGTATATATACAAACGAATGGTCTTGGGATTAAAAACGTGACTAGCGAAGTGACGCCATCAGAAAAAGTAAAAAGTAATTTGTTCTATAATATTATACAATGTGTGCTTAAATTTGTAACGTACCTATATCAGAAACAAAACAAACATGAATAGTGACCCGTCTTCGCTTCGCTTTGGGTATATTAAACACCAGCTGTGCCAGCTACTTTGTTCGCGTGTCCCCCGTTTTTTACAGATTTTCTATCGTTTCTTTTCTCCGATTGGTCGCAACGTGATGTAATGTAGTCTAAAGTCTTTCCCAAAAAGGGATAAATTGCCTATTCAACACAAAAAAATCAATTCGAACTAGTAGTTCCTGAGATTAGCGCGTTTGAACAAATAAACAAATTCTTCAGCTTTATATTATTGAAGTATAGATAAAAACATTCCGGTTGAACCCCTCTGTCTTTAAAAAAAAAATCTATTAAATCCATATATCCATATATACAGGCAGACGCGGGAAGCGACTTCTTTGCTTTATACTATGTAGTAAGTAAGGTTAATACTCACGCCAATCATTGATGGGTATAGGTGATTAACACCTAAATATTTGTCCGAAGTGAGTCTTGAACCCTACTATTGGCAAAAGAGATAGAGGAACTCCTACTACTATCGCAAAGTTAATTCTAATTTGTTCGTATTTTCATTTCAATTGTATTTATTCATTTTGTACACGCATTCTTACACCCTAAATCCATTTCGCATACAAGATAATAAGAGAGGTATTGTGTAACAAACAAAAAAAAAGTAAATAATTTCAATACTAAAATAAGTCAATACAATAAAAACGTCAAATAAAATTGCGAAATAAATTATGTATCATCATCGTCAGAGTGGGTCTTGAACCCAACTCTTAGCATAAGAGATAGGGGAACTACTATGGTTATGTGAGTTCTATTCACTCAAAGAACTGTTTAAATTTGACAAGAATATACCCTCTACTGACAGCCATAAACGGAACACATAAAATTTTCCGCTGACAACGCATAGGTGAAATACCCATTACTTTCCTAATTAGACCACTCCGTCTGAGAAAGTACTCGTAAAACGGTGAAATAATAAAATTATTTAACGGTTCACCTCAAGTGTGACACTGACTTAATTATATTGAGGGTGACGTCATAACTCGGCTTTTACCCTAATAGGGGCTACATCAATGCCTATTTGTTACAGCTCGTAAATGTTGGGAATAATATTTTCAGGGCTACATACATACTTACATAGAATCACGCCTTTTTCCTAGAACGGTAGGCAGAGATCACTTTCTGCCATGTGCTACGGTCCTGGCCAACAACTATTGCTTCTTCCACATCCATCAACCTCTTCATTCATGCTCCTGAAAATCCTTTTGTATGAAAAATCTAAATCGCTTAAGTTAGAAGCTTGAGATTTGGCATGTAGGTAAACTTCAGCTTAGATGCAACAGGATGATGCAAAACTCCAACGGGAACGGGAGTTAGCGGGAAAAACTTATGTATGAAAAAAAAAATCTAATAGAGAGAGATTGAAAATAATTATCAAATAGCCCAGTATTTAAAAAAATACTTGTACGATTGTGAAGAGTGTACCTCTATTTGCGCATACACGCGCACTATAACGTATGCAGATATTGTACCTACATCAACGCATTAAAAAAAACATTCACTAACTTAAGAAATCACAAACTTAGTTAAAGGTTTACTTCATTATTAATCTATGCAACTAAATTTAATTGAAGTGTGTACAAAGAGATATTAAAAAACGACTTTTTACGACTATATTTAGAGAAATATAGTCGTAAAAAGTCGTTTTTCTTCCATCTTATAAATAGAGATTTATAAGATACTAGCTGTGCCTGCAACTTCGTTTGCGTAGAATAGTAACTTTTGCCTGCATTTTTAATTTCAGGAAGATTTTTTTTTGAGAAATTACAGGAAATATAAATAAAGATACATAAATTATAAAAACTATCACAAAATTAAATATAATTAAACTTAGTCATTGATTTGATTAATATCCATTAAAGAACCTGAAATTGTTTACAGAATAATAGGTGATATACAACATAAATCACGTTTTTCATTACAAATCGGCCAACTAAAAGATAATTCACTCGCACAATAATAATATGTTTTTTTTGTCTAAGCAATAATCTAGCCTGAGAGGAGAGTGGTAGCTAGGACTCACAAAATAATTTTTCACATTTTAGTACTAAAACCACGATAAAAACTTTAATTTATTTGACACGAACAGGGTTCAATGGTTGCAAACAGCATACCGTACCCATATAGTTAGTACACAAAATTGATTAAAAGTATTTAAGATCTTGACCGGGGATGTATGTTACCACCATGCAAAATTTTATTTAAATCGGTGTAATAGTTTCAGAGATCAGTCATTTATTAAGGTTTTTGAATATCCCACGGGAACCAGACAACTGTCAGTGAATTCAAGTATCCTATGCATTTTTCCGGAATTTAAGGTACCATCGTGCATACTTTCATTTTATTTGGTTCAGCCGTTTAGGAAGTCAGTCGAAACAAACAGACAGAGATACATTTTTTTTAAGTATGGAGATGTGTTCTATTACTCTCAAAACATATCCCTGACTATTTTTTTTTCATTTCTAAGAAAAGTACAAGAATTTTTGCCTCTACGTTTTTATTATAGTATAGATAGATAGATTGTTCCTGTTATTTAATTTTTATTGTGTCACTTCTATTTCAATTCCAATTTTCTTATTATGTGTTTAAATAATAATGTTGTTTTTGCCAATGTTGTGTACGCCTATAAATAATAGGCGTATATACAGGAACTCTACCTTATATACCTTACTTGTAACGTTTGTTTTATGTATATGCTGTCGGTGTACCTTTTGTAATAAATAAACTAAATAAAGACTATTTATCGGCTACCAATAACAAAAATAAATTGCATTTGTATAGTTACAACAAATGTTTGTCTGAGTATCCGTCTGTTTGTTCTCGATAATCTCCAAAACGGCTTTACCAATTTCAACAGGACTTTCACTACTAAAAGCTAATTTTACAAGGTATATTTAATTAATCATTGCTGCGAAAACCAACCATTTACACGGACGAAATCGCGGGCGGCTATTCTAACAATAAAAACGGAGGCGAAGCGAAATCCCAATTGTAACGTTAGCCATGATTAAAGGCGAAATAGCTATTCGTAAAGAAAACTTGCAATTTCCTTGAGTACCTCAGAAATGGTGAACAGTAGACAGAAATAAACAAAGTGTGGTTATTGAACTCGAAGCCGGCTGCAGACGCGTTCAATTCGCTTAATGAATACATTAGTGGGGGGATTCCGACATTCGCTGTCAATCTTGTTGCCTACCAGACGAGAGGGCTGCGTTCTACATAATGCATACGTCGCAGGCAATTTGTATAGTTGTGACAAAATTAAATTTACAAAATCAGACTCGGAACTATGAACGCTTGCCGTTTCTCTAAATTCCCTCCCAGCTGATGTTTTCCTTCCCTTTTAAAATCCCGGGCTTTACAAGCGCAGTGTGAGGTCGACACGCTCCTGAAGTCATCCTGAGAGTCACATTAAACACCCGGGGACTGCCGCGGTATAGCTATTGCATAGCATCGTCCGATTTCGGAGCAGCTCGTCTCGATTCGTGCGAGTTTCGTAGAGTCGTACAATACGTCTAACCGTACGCACACAAACACCGTGCCGAAGTCTACCAAACTGAAACGACGTTAGACGATTGTGAGGATTTTTTCGTTACGGAATTTCTTGGTTCGGTCGCCGCGCTCAAAGCCCGCGATAAAAGCTATGCAATAGCTTTAAAAAACTACTTACCTACGCGGTTTGTAAAACAGAGTCATAATTACATAATGTAAAACCAAAACTAGCCAGTTCCGTAGTAATTAATTTTAAGGAGACCTAATCTAACCGTACCATTCTCGTAGTCATTTTGTTAGGGTTATATAATAATATAATCTTAAGGTCTCAGCTAAATTGGTCATTTTGTTTTACTAAATTATTAAGAGTAACTATTCTAGTATATATTTGAAAATATAGCCCCTAAAACGATATGATATTATCATTCTACAAGTGACACAATTGACTCATATACAATTTGCCTTCGACATTTTAGAAAACGTTCGTAAAACCTGCGACACTTAACATCGTACTAAAATATCCCACAACATTATCAGTCATTTACAATAATGTAGATTGCTCTAATTTCGCGATAAGTAGTTTAATAACCTGTTACTGATTAATAATTAACTAATGAACTATGGATCGGAAGACACACTTGTGCCACAGAGTAGAAAGACCATCTATAAGTCTTCACAATGAAATATTTACTCTTTAGTTCGCGATAATACTTTGATTTTGTTTTTAAAATTAATACAAACAATATTAAAAATATTAAAAAAAATTCACACAACATCACGTGCATTATTCCGATTCCGAAATAAGTTTCTTAAGCACTGTCATTGATTTAAGTAAACACAGTGGGAGGTATACATAAATACATAAAAATCGAATTATTTAACAACTATTACGATACAAATACAATTGTTCAATATTAACCATAAGGAATAATTTTCCATTATTGTTCAAAATTGTAAACATTAAACATTATGAAAATTTTACCCTTGGTTCAAAATTGTAAAGGTACCTAGTTTTAAGTTTCTTTGTAAATCGTTAGTAAATAAATAAATTAATTTACCGGCGTTTTTTTTATCAATAACCAAAGAAAAGCTTTTAATAAAAAGCCCACTTAAAGTGTTCCATGGGCTTTCGATTAACGAAAGGCCCGAATTCCCCCAAAACTGTAATCCGGTTAGCACCTCAACTTCGAAGGAATTTATCGCAAAGTTTAGACTTTGCTGCGAACAAATTTCCAACTGATTATGCCTATTTATTAAATGTGATAAGCAGATTCTCTTTGTAAAAGGATATTATGCAAAAAGATAGACGCTGTCAAGCCTAGATTGTCAACTTGAAGGAGTTTTAGTTACTAAGTTTATAGGTATTTTTATTTCAAGTTTTTTTTCCAAAGGGGGGTGAGTTTCTTACTAATTTTTAGGGTTAAGTACCCAAAGGGTGAAACGTGACTCTATACTAAGACTGTCCGTCCGTCCATCCGTTAGACTATCAACAAGCTGTATCACAAAAACCGCAATTAGATAGACAGTTGATTTTTAGAAAATGAGGTATTTCTGTTGCTGCTATAATAACAAATTGTAAATAATATTTAGGAGGGGCTCTATTACAAAACAAAACATGTTTTGTAACAATATTGGTACGGAACCATGCATGCGCGAGTCCGACTCGCACTTGGACTTTTTTTTGTAATGGTTGACCAACTTCTGAGTAAAGGCCACTCCTTTACCAACACTGATATCGCATTGAATAATACCCCTGCCTCTTGTGCCTTCAGTCGTAAGTTCGATTACCAATCAGGATAAATATTTTTGTGGCGAACATCGGTACCGGTTCCGTGTATATTTATTACAATCACTGTTGTTTTTGATATCCTTGGTGCAAGAGCTTAAGTATCTTATTTTGGACTCATGCTGGTCTTGGTGAACGGCAGAATTTGTTTTGGACTAGAGACAATTTTCGTTTCGAAATATTTTATTAAAATTAGTAATACTAATAATGCTCATCATTATCATCAGCCCATCTCTGTCCACTGCTGGACATAGACCTTGCCAAATGCACCCCACTTCTGTCGTCCTACGGCTTCTCGCATGAACATACTCACCCAATATTTTTCGTGTATACTTCAAAACAAAACGTAGCCTAAAACCTATTTAAAAGATTAAAATGGAAGGAATGAACGACAATCTGAAGACATGCAAGAAAATGACAGACACAGGATTTCTATTACTTCCTTGAGCTTACAGCTGACCGGCACCCTTACTCAAAACGTCAGAAAACTACCTAATCCGAATTCGGAAACTATAGTATGTCTCTTTCTGTGGGGCTACCATGAGTTTAAAACTTACGAGCTCGATATCGACTACGTAAATATGTCTATGAAAAACATGTACAGCGCCGGCTGGAGGTTACGCGAAGAACTACAATTGGCCATATGAAAAAACAACTCGATAGGTTTTAACGTACGTAAGTTTACGATAGCCAACTCATGGTAGGCCCTCTAAACCTAAACTATTGATGGGAACAAAGCATACATTCTCCAACTCGAAAGACAGAGATGTTGTGAACTAGAGAGCGGGATCATTTTCTTTTGCGAACTGAACTACTTTGACACTAAGTTCTTCTACAAAGGAATGACTTTATTCTTAAGCTATTTATGCCATATTTAATTATTACGCAAAGCTAAACTTTCCAAAGCAACTTGCCGTAATAATAGAGCCTTCGTTATTCTGAGAACTTATTAGCTTAGAACCCTTTGTCACATGGATGCTACCAGGAAATTGCGAGTATTTCAATGTGCCTTCCTTCAATAATAACATCTGTATATTAAAACGATTTCAGCTGGCGTCATTTGAGATTTATATAATAAGGAAGTAATTTGAGATGGAATTTTTGGTGCTTTTGTTTTGACTTGCACAGAAGCTTGATTGAAGAGATAAAACTGACGTCATCAACATAAGTTAATATCTAGCTTATAAAATGAAACAACCTGTGTAGGTATAAAGTTTTGACGTCAAACTTTTAATACATACATACATAGAATCACGCTTTTTTCCCAGAGGGGTAGGCAGAGATCACTTCCTGCTTTGTGCTACGATCCTGGCACACCAAATTAGCTTCTTCCACATCCATCAACCTCTTCATGCATGCTCGTCGATTAGGGGTACCTACTTTTGACTTGGCCTTTCTTTGATGTTACATCACATTACATGCAGAACTTGAATCTTTTTTAATTTCACATAAGGAATGTATATTTTTGTGTAACATAATTTTAATTTTGGGTGTGTAACAAAAGTGTGTTGCCACTGTGGTTTCTGGTATCCCTAACACAAGTGCTTATTCAACTTTGCGCGAACACAGATCAATGTTTGTGGTGTTGTGTATTTTTTTAAAAATTGTATTGAGTTATAGATCTCTAAGTTATCACGGCAGCCGTGTAACAAAAAACCCTTACTTATCTCCGTAACTTGAAGGAGTTCATCGCAAATAGGCGCCTTTCTTAATGGCGCGGCGGATCCAAAAGATTTTCGTCTTAGCTTACAAATTTTTACTGTGAAATTTATAAAACGTTAAGGACGGACTCGACTTTCTAAATTTTAAATCTCGTTTTAGATTTTTCGTAAGTGCTTTTGTGACTACTTCAGAGATGCATAACTCTTCTATGTTACTCTTATTAGCTATTTATATGTAACTTCTTATTAGTTTATTAGTGGCTAAGGAACAATGATTCCCCAGTTCGAGTCCGTGGTCGGACCAAATTTGTGTGAATTTTACTATTAAGAAATTACTCAGACAGTATTCAAGAAATTAGTAGTTGCACTCCCGTTCCTGGGAAAACACGTTAAGCCTGTGGTCCTGCGCCTGACCTCTCTTCCGGCTTGTCAGTATGCCAAGTCATGAAACTACGAGAGGGATGCATCACACATTTTAAACATTAATAATAATTGAAATTAGTTTAAAAAATTGTCAAAGAAGGAAAACCTAGCAACATTTTTCTACGACGAGGATGTAAAATCACACCGATTTTGCAAAAAAAATCAAACAAATGTCCATACATATAAATCAATTAATGAATTTGTAATAAGCAAGCATATTATCATCATCATCATCATCATCATCAGCCCATTTCTGTCCACTGCTGGACATAGGCCTCTCCAAATGCACGCCACTTGTCTCTATCCTCGGCCACTCGCATCCAGCTCCTACCAGCCGTCCTGCGCAGATCGTCACACCACCTGGCCTGCTGGCGTCCTACACTACGTTTGCCGAGACGCGGTATCCACTCCAGAATCCGTCTACCCCAACGGTTGTCGGTTCTACGGCTGATGTGGCCAGCCCACTGCCACTTCAACTTGCTAATGCGATGAGCTAGGTCGATGACTTCGGTTCTCTGACAAATATATGTTTATGTTAAATCTCATTCGATTAGTTCATTCTGAGTAACCGATTGACCCATCAAAAAACTATTACCTACAGCCACCGCAAGCTAACACAACAGACACGAGACAAAACCGAAACATGTCCAGAACGCGACATGCTTCGTCATCGAAAACCTAATTCCAACACACCATAACGAAACTACATTCCCCACCTCCGGCCGCAATCCATCAACGTTCCATCAAAACGTGTAACCGGAAGTAGTATCGGCCATGTTTGCTCCCTCTCTCGACTTCCGGCCGCCATCTTTGCCTGTGGCAGGCAACTTTGTTGCGAACACATTGTTTTCCAAGTTTCTTACAAGTGGCACTTGGCCAAGATAGCTTTTTGCTATGGTTCAATGTGATTTTCGACATAATTATAAGTTGGAGGCGTTTCGAGTTGTCGAGGTCTTATTTCCCGGAGAAAAATTTTTAGTTCTTTTTTTTGAGGTTATATCAGAGTCGCTTCTTAATTGTGGTTAGTGCGGACTTACTAACATAGCTATACCTAGTCATTTTTGGAATGATCTGTAGTAATTGGAGACTTCACAAGCAGAACTTACTCATGTCACTCATTCTTGTGTTGTTTTGAGTTTAAAAATTCTATTACCCTAAACAGATTACTTCGATTAGTGGATACCTAAAGATATTTGGTGAGTTTTGTTTGCTATTTTATTCTTCAAAGTATTTATAGGAACGCAATGAAGGTACTTATGATCAGCAAGTAGGATAAGTGTGAACTACATTCAACGTACAATAAGCCAATGATTGAATCAGTATGGTTGAATGATTTAGTAATAATAGCAGAGTGATTGCAATTAAACCTCAGCAAACTAATATGGAGATGAAGCCATCTGATCATAGTAACAAATTAAAGTTACATACTTTAATTTGTTACTATGATCAGATGAAAGCATTGAAGAAAACATAGTATTTGACTGACAACGATGGTTTAACAGGGAAACTGACATAAAACAAAACATTTTATGGGAGAGGGGAAAAACACGCACAGATTAAAATTGAACCATCATGGGTTAAAATAGAATAAAACCCTGCAACACTGACACACATGTAGAAGCAATAAAGTATTGAGTATACCTAACAATTCATTGATTCATTATGGATACTTATGATGTATTAATAACCTTCTTTCTGATGTTACAAACTATGGTAAAGAACGGGAAAATGTCGGCATAACATATTATTTCAGTAAATTTATATACCCATTTAAGCTGTTTTAAACTCACACCCGAGATGGCCTGAGTAAACTCAAAGACAAACCTTCCACCTATTTATATTCAAAGTTTTCCTAGTCCGCCATGTTTTCCTAACCTCTCCTAGTATTGTTTTAGGATGGTACTCTGTTTGCTAACTACTAACTGCCAAAAATAATTAGACTTCCATTGTAAGAACGGTAAAAGTTCCGCATTGTACGGTTGGCAACTAAAGTTGATGGGAACTGGTAACCGGACTTTGTTTGATGGAACTATTTTGAAACTTTATGGTTTTAGAGCTTTTAGTTTGTGTTGCTGATCGTACAAGTTCTTTTTAATAACTTTTTTAAAATTTAATCGTAGGCTTTCATTTGATTTAAGTCTTATTTTAATAAATTCAATAGTATTAAAGTGCAAGAAAAGATATCGAATCAGATATATTTTTTGATCAAATTAGGCATACTTATTTGATTTAAACAAACTGCTTAGATATGCAAAACGGGTTTACTTAAGAAATGAAAGGAGTTATTCTTGAATGGTATTTATTTATGACAGTTTATACAAGAGTTTAAGTTGTCTTTTGTCTTAAAGTAAATAGTAAGACTCCTACATACAACACCACACATTTCAATGCAGAATCTTGTGAACATAAATTATCCTTACTTTATTAATATTATAAATGCGAAAGTAACTCTGTCTGTCTGTCTGTTACGCTTTCACGTATAAAGTAATGAACCGATTTAAACGAAATTTGGTACAGATATAGTCCAGAGCCTAGGAAAGGATATAGGCTACTTTTTAATCGAATGCGCTATAAAGAAGTAATGTTTTACCCGTAAAATATATCTACGCGGACGAAGTCGCGGGCGGAAAGCTAGTATTAAATAATCTCAGGATAGATAAGACTTTTAAGATATTTGTACCAAATAAACAATCATTCTATTCTATTCCATTAATCTTATCTCAATTATGAATTGATTATTAAGGACAAAATCTTTTATTGTCATGCATCACACATTCAGATAAAATATAAAATAGCTCCAAGAGGCAACTTCAAAATGATGTATTTCCAAAGAACATTCTTAAAAGGTTTAAAGCGTATAAGAATAAGAAGAGACTCCTATCTCGATTGTTGGATAAACTGACAAACGCAAAAATGTGGACTTTAAAAACTTTCCAAGACACTGCTGCTTTAAGATTTAGTTACTGGCAACATTGGGGCCAAACAAAGTTTCGAATTTAAAATCTTTTAGCTGCTGAAGACTGCTCGCTTTTATTTTTGTATCGTCTTGAGCTTTTATTCGCGAATCAATTTGGAGGGGATTGCAGTTAGAGCCTTTATACTTGACAACAGCTACATAGTAGGATTATGCAAGCGATAAAATGTATCTAAATTTTTTTTATTAACCCGTTTCATCCCACTGCTGGGCAAAGATCCCCTCCAAACTGGTCCACAGCTTAGTCCAGTCAAATTAGGTTTCATCTGCGGAAAAATTACTAGTGAGCTGAATTTTGGTACACACCTTTATTACGGCATTGTAATGAAGGTGTGAAAAATCGACATTCATATCGTGCCGGCGTAAGAAGTTATAGGGGTCAAAAGGTCGCGAAAATCAGTTTTTCGCGAATATCTCGCGATCTATTGCTTGTAGGTTAATTGAGGTCATTAGAAAAATTATTGGTTATAAAATTATCTACAAAAATGTATTTTGCATTTTTTGTAGAATTGAAAGTTTTCGGAGGAGAGCGCCGAGAAAGCACTCACATACGGTATTGTATACCAAGGCGTACGCCCTATGCTTTTCATTGATATTTGTAAGCGTGTTGTTAGTAAAATCTACTACATACAGACATATAGCATTAGTAATACTAGTACAGAAAGTTTTCCTTTTTGGAAAAGGAAAACTGAAAATCATGAAGATGTTTGAAAGAAGATCTGATTTAGACAATTTTGCAGAAATATTCCAATAAGAAAATAGAAAGAAAACTTTCTGTACTAGTATTACTAATGCAATATGTCTGTATTAGTAGATTTTACTAACAACACGCTTACAAATATCAATGAAAAGCATAGGGCGTACGCCTTGGTATACAATACCGTATGTGAGTGCTTTCTCGGCGCTCTTCTCCGAAAATTTTCAATTCTACAAAAAAATGCTAAGTACATTTTTTGTAGATAATTTTATAACAAATAATTTTTCTAATGACCTCAATTAACCTACAAGCAATAGATCGCGAGATATTCGCGAAAAACTGATTTTCGCGACCTTTTGACCCCTATAACTTTTTAAGCCGGCACGATATGAATGTCGATTTTTCACACCTTCATTACAATGCCGTAATAAAGGTGTGTACCAAAATTCAGCTCACTAGTAATTTTTCCGCAGATTGGTGTTTAAAAGAGCTAATTTGACTGGACTACTCTAGTCAAGGCTTGGCTTGCCAATTCCTTGATAGCTGGACCAAATTGTCACACCATTTTTTCTTGGGCCTTTCTCTTCCTAACATAGTTTCTAACATATAACCAATAAATGCATTAGCGATTCATTAGGTTAAATTGTTTTAATATAGGTCTTCACGCACGACAAATGACATTAGTATTTTGGTGTGACATTGACACTACTCTGGCAGTCGAAGACGGGCGGCGTCAGTTCGCGATGTCAATACTTCCTTTTATGTAACTCTCACGATCAAGATTGCAACTGTTTTTCATCGTTACCTATAATTAATAGTATTAAGGAAATCTTGCGGCAAGTCATATAGGACTTTATATGACCTACGTATATCCAATCTGCGATCAAGACAAGCTAATTCAAGAATAAGAAGTCTGCTTGACCACCAAGGTTACTAAAAGTAAGCTTTAAGCCTTATAGTTTATACTATCTTTTAATACATCAAATCATCAAACAGGACTTTCACTTCTGCCGCTTCGAGTCGCCCGGATTAAAGTGGATTATTCCGAGTCTCGTGCCTTAGAAGTCAGAGGCAGGTCGCTTCGGCCAATG
This sequence comes from Maruca vitrata, assembly GCA_039566165.1. Lineage (NCBI taxonomy): Eukaryota > Metazoa > Arthropoda > Insecta > Lepidoptera > Crambidae > Maruca > Maruca vitrata. Next base: position 6,107,183 of record CM076934.1, on the reverse strand, counting down.
CAGTCGATTTAGCGAAGTCAGACTTAATCTGGAAATTGAGATTTATAACCTGATGCTAGACCTCGCAGTGGTTTTAGTTTGGTATGTTCCTGTACTGGTAAACCAGATGGTCAAGTTGCATTATTGCTATTGTTTTGTTGTTTTTGGAAGGTGGTTTAATTGGCGGACGTTTTAATTAAGTTTTGTATACATATGCATATTATGTAATTTGATTAAACACAAAAATCATTATCATCATCATCAGCCAATATAAGCCCGAGCGTCAAGTGGTTCGGGCCTTCCCTTAAATAGGGCGATCAGGACAGGTTGGTCGACTTTACAACCTTGGAGTTTCTTCGTAGGTGTGCAGGAGGAAACTATCATGTTTTCCTTCACCGCCAAAGCGTCGAATAATCCTACATAATGATTTCGAAAATTTAATAACTCGGTGATACGTGGCGGGGTTTGAACTGGCGACCTGTCGCATGGCAAGCAACGACCTAAACCACTCGGCCATCGACGCTTTTATCTGAACACAAAAATAAATGCATGAAGCTCTTCTCATGGGACTTTTTTATATTTAAAAGTTTTTATTATATGTTCATTGTTCTAACATTTACGGATTTGTAAATATTTTTTAGGTAAGAATAGTTATAAGTGTAAAGCGACTGTTTGTTAGCAGGTTACTTAGATTTTTCATTATAATATGTATCGTAAATTTATACAAATTAAAATAGAACAAAGTGTCAAAAACCCTATCAATTATTCGAAAACATTCCGATCCGTCCCAAAATATCCGATGGCGAGGTTTCTTCGTGTCAAAAGTTAAGCGATTAATTGAATTGGTCACCGGGAGTGTTCAATGGAATGGAGTTTGGGCCCAGAAGGTTTTCGATAATCGCAGACCTTTTTGGTTTTCCGACACACCGATGTTTCAGTTGGCAAACAAATTTTTTAAAGAATAAGATTTTTTTAAAATGTAAATGAAAATTAAAATCTTTATATAATTTTAAACTGTCATCTTTACATACATTAGAAAACTGAAAATATCCGGGATATTTACCATGTTGTTGTACCATTACCATGTACCATTTACCAGTTCAGAGTTCATCCGTGATCATGGCGTTTGCAACAGTGCCGAAATATCGGGAGCTCATTAAAACAAAACAACATAGTAAATATCTCTTGACAGTTTCAGTTTTCTAATGAATATTTATTATCAAATAGTAAGGTTTACAAACTGGGGATTGATTACCTTTTGTAAGTGCGACATAGCACCGGTGTCAGTGGCAACCACTCTTCCATAGCTTATTTTTAACCGACTTCAAAAAAGGAGGAGGTTCTCAATTCGTCTGTATGTATACTATTTTTTTTTTTTTATTTTTTTTTTTATGTTTGTTCACCGATATTTTCGTCAATTATAGACGGATTTCAAAAATTTTTTTTGGTTCGATACAGTTCACTTCCGAGGTGGTCTCATTTTCACCAGTCCCGGATCTGATGATGGGATCCAGGAGAAATCGAGGGCAACCCTCAAATTTTATAGGGACATGTACCGCGTTTTGCATATTATCTGAAGTTATATTGGCATTTGCTTCTGGAAATCATAATCTTATGATGCTGAGCTGATGATGGAAGGTCAACTCCTTAATACTTAGGAGTAAAAGGATAATTCTTTCAATACTGTATACATATTAAGACTACTAGTTATAATATCAGTAGCATTATAGGTGAGCTGAACTAATAGGGTGTAAAAAAAATTAACACTAAAAAGGATGAAAAAAAATTGTAAACAAAAAAAAAACCGCCTTCAAAAACACGACTCACTAAAAATTACAAAATAATATAATACGAACATTAATCTGGGTATGAATTTGATATGTTGTTGAAGGCGGTGCCGTTTACATTTCACGCAGTTTTCCTCAGAAACTTAATTGGCACCGCCTTCAACAACATATCAAATTCATACCCAGATTAATGTTCGTATTATATTATTTTGTAATTTTTAGTGAGTCGTGTTTTTGAAGGCGGTTTTTTTTTTGTTTACAATTTTTTTCATTTTATTTTGTTATGTTACAATATTCGAACGCAAGTTTTATACAAATAAGTGCATCTATCTTTGTGTGTGTGTTATTGCTGTTCTGTATAAAAAACTATTATAGGGGCTACTCGCTTGAAGACAACGGAAGTCAAATAGTATTTTTCATGTTTTGTTCGTTTTTACATGTTTTTGTCCACTAATCGTTCGTTTTGTACACTAAAGGATCGGCTCAATTAATTTGCTGTTGTTTTTAAGCATTGTGGTATGCTCCAATACGTTTGGTGCTGCTGTTTTAGAATGATGCGTTTGTTTCATCTCAATTGTTTATTAATAAATAAAATAAACCATTAAAACGTTTTTAGACTTTTGCGGTCCATTACATAAAAAAAAATATATAAGTAGGTACTATGCATTTACACGCGATAAAAAGAGTACCAAATATATATGTAGCTATACACGTGCGTAAGAAATCTGAAAGTGTCCGGGTTATTTACCTTGTTGTTTTGTTTTAATGAGCTCCCGATATTTCGGCACTGTTGCAAGCGCCATGATCACAGGTGAAAAGTTTTCTAATGTGTGTAACCATGACAGTTTAAAATTATATATGTAGCTATACACGTGCGTATTTCGCTGAACATGACTGGTGCAATCTAGCCGAAACATCGGGCAGTAAGTAGCTATGTATTTGCTTCTCTTTTAATCGCGTTTAGACTCATAATATAATACAGTTTTTAATATCAATAAACAATTTCACGCGGACGGGGTCGTGGCCAGAAAGCTTTAATAAATGCCATGGAAAGCCCACCTCGTAAAACATTAAAATAATGACAGTGTTGACGTAATTAAAAAAAAAACTAGCCCCTTTTTCTCGAGCGTCAGTCTGTATTGCCGTCTGTCACGAAACGGTTCCACATCGGACGTTTTTGTACAACGAGCGGTTTGGCCAAATCGGAACAATAATCAAACTAGTATTGAATAAGGCTATTAAAAGTTTCCCACTGGTTGGGAACTGTTATTTTTAAGGCTCACGGAATGTTTACATTACCCCGATACCGGGTAAACTTTAATGAAACAGCAATAAGACCGAAAATTGAACTGAACTCGGCTGTTGATACAATTCCATGAATGGTCCGTCGGATTTACGATGTTGGGAAATTCAATTAAATTTTCTCATATAAAAGTTATAGTTTTAAAAGTAGGGCAATATACTTAGGTAGATAATAAATTCTAAGGTAGTTTTTGCATTTTGTCTATTACGACGTAAAAATAATATCCTGGAAAAGAATGGAAAAGTTTTGAAAACATAATTTCAATGTTGCCGTATTTCCAGATCCAATTATAAAGACTCAACAAATAAAAGAAAGGAAGCTTTTATAAAATTTATAGGGAAAAAATGATCAACCAAAATATATGCACTCATAAACTAATGAAACTAATAGCTGCTAATCCTTAAACCATGGTAAACGCTGACTGACTCTTATTAAAACATAGCCCATTCGTCAATGATGAATCTTTAAACATAAAACAATCAAAAGCTCTATAAAGCTTCATATATTTACACACAATCTTCATACGTACAATAAGAATGATTAGCTGAAAATATTAGTAACAATTGGCGTAGGTAATAAATTATTCAAACACAGCGCACTCATTGAATAATGAATCATAAAGCTCTCTCAAGAAATACCCGCACTTTATTCCACATATTCTTTACGTTAAGCTTTGATTGTTCTTCGTAGCACGAACTGTTTACTTCGAACTTAAATTTTCATCTTGATTTAACGAAACAATGCGATGCGCCAGGACTACAGTGGCTAGCAATATGAGCGGGCGAGAGCACACCTAATAAGTTTGACTTTCAAAAGGCAGCCATTGTTTATGTCGGAAATACGTAGCAACAAAGGTTTCCGTTTCCGCCAGGCTAGTGTCAACGAGTTCGTAATTAAATTTCACTCGGCGGTCTTTGGCAAAAAACGTCATGAACCGAGAAAATGGCAGTTTGAATACCGACCAATTTTGCTTCTCTCGTTTCGGACTTGCGTATGTTACGTTACTCAAATGTCTTTGCAAATTTTGGTAAAGACAATTTAAAAATAAAATCGATTATCTGGATTAACTTACTGCATCTGATATACTGTCTTGTCAGTCGTCAGTGTCTGTATGGCTGACATTAATCGGACCAATAAGGAATATGCATAAACCGGCAATCTTGATTTTTTCAACAACTTATGCAAATAGACTTCAAAATATAATAAAATGTGAATTTGAAGTGGAAATCGGTTCAAAAACGAAGGCTTTATAATGAATTAAAGTTAATTTTCCATCTCTTTCTTACAAAACAAGAGTTTTGTATGGATTTCGTGTGGCCGTAGTGTAATTTGACGTCACCTGACGTATCGGATCTCTCTGTCTACTCAGGAACTTTAAACAGGTATATCTCTGCTGTCGTTAAAGTAAATCTATACTAATATTATAAAGCTGAAGAGTTTGTTTGTTTGTTTGTTTGTTTGAACGCGCTAATCTTAGGAACTACTGGTCGGAATTGAAAAAATCTTTTTGTGTTGTGTAGACCATTTATCGAGGAAGGCTTTAGGCTATATAACATCACGCTGCGACCAATAGGAGCAAAGATACAATGGAAAATGTGTAAAAAACGGGGGAAACGCGAACAAAGTCGCTGGCACAGCTAGTTGAAAAATAAAATTATATTCATAATTCTTCAATATTAAAGATTTATTTAGGATAATAAAACAAATGTGTGCATAGTCCCCATTAACATTTAATAATTTACAACTAAAATGGCTACATCTTCACAGGTGTGATTGTACTTTTGAAAATATCTGTATGAAGTTAAAAAATAAATTTAACAGAATCATTAGTAAGGTAAACTGCCCTATACTCATATACACCTTGAAATTTTAGTGGTTGTTTTCCCGTGGCAGAACGAGTTGCCTTTAGTAATACTATCGAATCATGCAAATAATAATTCCTCGGATTTTTTTTTCAAATTTTTAAAATAGTTATTTTCCAACTAGAAAACGAGAGAAGCTATCGTTCTTAATCGCTCTCGCTTAAAAGACGTGACGTAATCAGGTACTGCTTGTCGCATGAAATCGATTCTTAAAGCTGAAGAAGCTCGACACCCTAATTCATAAATGGTCCAAGATCCCAGAGCTGCCAGACATCACTTATTTTCTAATGGACAAAATATACTTATACGATTGAGTAGTGTGTACTATCATCATATGACTAGTTGCTACCTTGACCAGACGGCCATTTTTCAGATATCAACCAATCAAGGTACATAGAAACACTGCTCACCTCACTTAAATTCTGATGGCTGATTTTAACATATATTTCATACAATATCATTAAAAATCAGGATTCATTACTCCCAGACACATGCGGTCGGCGGTTTTACCTAACAGACGCTTTAAAGCTATGAAAAAATTTTACTTTTACTTATTTTCTGATGCTTGATTTTTATATATGTTATTTGATAGTACACCCAACACTACTCAATCGTATATATTTTGTCCATTAGAAAATAAGTGATGTCTGGCGGCTTTGGGATCTTCCTCTAAAAGCGGTTCGAACGTGCTTTCGAGTTTTAGTGAAACCTTTCGTAAAACCGGCATTTATTGATTTTAACAAAAAAGAACTGCACAAATCTATTGTACTACTAAGATAGAATCATTGTACTGCGGGAAAACAACCACTAAAATTTCACGGTGTATAGTTCTATACACCGTATAATTCCATCCTTCCCGCCTTAGCTTAGCCTTACCGGTCCCCAGTTTTATCGGAAACAGGAACGAATAAGCGCCCGAACTATTTATCACCCAAGCTTGATAAAGTAGACAAAAACAAAGAGATAATGAGGGTGGGAACAACAGCGCACCATCAGTTCGGAACTTCGGAAACTTTTCGACTTATGAAAGGGTTTCGGAGACAAAAGCTCGGAGGTAATAATTAATAGCGGATACGAATTTTCGGAACCCGTCCAGCGGGGTGGTAAAAGTTCTGCCTAATACTTAGTCCTTAAGTTTTTAAAAATAAATTAAAGACTAAGTCTATTGTACTAGCAGTCATGGGTTCGATTCCTACTCGGGACAAATACATCTGTGTAAAATGAAATGAAAATATATTAGACGCAAAAATAAAGTAAAATGTCAAACATCTTAAATCTAAATAGGTATGATGAACATCTTCTGTCTGGGTGTTGAAATTGTATAATATTTAAGTATATTGAAATATTTCACTGTGTTCGATTTCCATAGAAATGATTTTGCTACTTACTTCGGAATTAAATGACATCTTATCATGTATACCAAAATACATTATGTGGTCGACTAAGACTTTTCGCCCTAGTTTAGGGTAAACTCGCACCCAGCAGTGGGAAACTTTATGGGCCGATGATGATAATCAATATAAATTACCAGATTTTTACTTTTTTCTCCTTTATAAAAAAATCAAGTTCCTCTTTTCTACCCCGCGTCATTAAGGCCTTGAATGCCCAGCTCTTGTTTTCAGCAGGCCTTAAGGGTGAGTGCAACAGACTCGATAAGGTATATTGTGCCGATCTCATATATGGGTGGATACTAACGCTTACCATAAGGTGCGGAGTGAGGTTATTAATAAAAAAAACAGGCCAAGTGCATGTCGGACTCGCGCACAAAGGGTACCAATTATGTAAAAAGAAACACTTTTAATGTTGTTATAGCGGCAACAGAAATACATCATTTCTGAAAATATCAGCTTTTAAGCTATCACTGTTTATGAGATACACCTTGGAGACAGACGTACGGCGGAGGCTTAGTAATAGGGTCTCGTTTATAACTTTTAGGTACGGAAACCTAAAAAAATCAGTCAGGGGATACCATTCACAACTATCTGTCCGGTGGTTGGTGAACGGTATACGGGTAAGCGACCCCGGCTCCTCGAGCTACTATCGACTCAGTCCAAATCATCCGAAGCGATAGTATCCTTCCTCCCCTTTTCCTTCCCCCGTCATATATCCTTGCTACTCGTGGGAACGCAATGACCTTGTTAAAACAATGCACAAGGCAGAATAGAGGCGACGTGGTCGACAACCCGTCACGTCACGGTTCCCACAGAGGTGAAAAGTGGATCGCTTCTCTGTTTCCCACAGAGGTGAAAAGTGGATCACTGGAAGTGTTAGGGGTGAGAGCCATCCGCTCTCCCGCAAGCCCGGCGATGATGACAAGGCTCCTCCAAGCCATCATCGTTAGTCAGTTAGGAAAAAAAAATCACTGGAAGTGATCTAAGCCTGCCCTTCTGGGAAAAAGGCGTGATTTTATGTATGTAACCCTAAAAAAGAGTCAAACTGTTAAAAGTAAGTTACATAATAATTGCAAATCAGAAAATCGTGTTTGCGTTAATGCAGTTTTGTTGCAGTACTCAGCTGCAAATTAGCTGTCATGTTAGTTAGACTGGGGCATACTTTTCGACGATTAGCATTTCATTTGTTTGAATTAACCTTGTGAATTTGGCTTGTAATCAAAACGCAAACTGAATTGCTATTTTGATTGATCATAGTCGTAATTGGTTGCTATTTGTTTTAAAGCTGAGAGAACATGTATTTTGGTTTACATTATAAACGGATTGTTTATCAAATTTGAAATTCATACGTGCGATTATTCTACGCTTTATCGGTGAAGGAAAATACCGTGAGGAAACCTGCACGCTTATGAAGAAATTCTAAGGTTGTGTAGTCAACTAACCCGCACTTAGCCAATGTGGTGGACTAAGGCCTGATCGCCCTAGTTTAGGGTAGGCCCGTGCCCCAGCAGTGGGGACGTATATGGGCTGATGATGATGATGATATTGTTTAAAAAAACTGCACCCAAATCCGTTGCAGTGTAAAAGACTTAGGCGAACACAGGGACAGACGCGGTAAGTGACTTTGTTAATACTATACTATGTAGTGTTGCGAAAGTAACTCTGCCTGTCTGTCTGTCTGTTTATAACACTTTGAAGCCATTAATTTGGTATATACATTTAAACTATCTGGAAAAGGACATATTATACAAATGTTTAACCGACTGCAATATAAGGGAGTCATGTTTTACGCGATGAACACGAAGGGAGCGAGAAAAAGGATAGTTATGAAAGTTAAAATGGAGTAACGAATTCGACACAGCAACTCCAATGATTGTGACTCTGCTGCTATTTACGTACATATATCTAAGGAACAACTTGCCAGCGCCATATCACTAGCCTCGGTGGGAATTTCAAGGAAATACATAGCAACTATGTAGTGCTTTAGTATCGCAACAATATCGTCAGACGCCAGCTATGAATTTTCAACTTTGAATAGGTAGTCTAACTTAGGTAAGGTATAATGTAAATAGAGACCTAGAGTAGTATGATACTCTTATGTACTAAGTTACATACTACATACGAATCTCTACTCTTTTGTATTTCGTTATTACGATTTTTTCTTATTAAGGGCGGCTTACAGGGTCTTCTTTTTATACCTAGTTTAGGGACATGTTTTTTGTAAAGAGGCTCTTAGAATGTCCTCATTCCATCTGATCGGTTTATGAGGTCTACATTGAGGTCTACAGTTAAAAGAAACCCTATTGAGCCTGATGACCTTACCCTGAAAGTCTGCTCCGATGCAGTATCACGGCCCGCCTGAAGATCCCAGGATTATAAGAGGGAAGAAAAACTGGAGCTGCGAATAAGTATGATAATAAGTATTCTGAGTAAGTGAATGAGAGGTTTTCTTTCTTGCTTGCTTGTACACGTAAGTTATTATAAAAATTCTGACTGACTCGGTGGAACAGTGGTTAGTGTTTGTAGGCTGGCGTTTCCAAGAGTCATGGGTTCGATTACCACTCGGGACAATTATTTTTGTGATCAACATCGGTGTTTGTTTCGTGTCTGTGTGTGAATATGTATTTATAAATATATATGTATGTATATTAGTCTCTCACGCCCAGTACAATCTCTGCATAGTTTGGGGTCAGGTGACCGTGTGTGGAAATGTTCCAGATATCAGATATTAATTCATCTTTTCTTTAACGGTTCTATTGAAAACTAAACAGAACCGTAGAAATCAGAACCTCATTTAAAGCCATCAGGTAAGGTCCAAACTAAGATGTTAATTTAGAGTAACTTATCTTGAATAACAGAAAGTTATTTAACATTTAACCGTGGCCCGAGGCAAGTCTCGCTATTTCTCCAGTTCTAACGTTTATGTTGAGTTTACTACGAATCCGTTTAATTGTCCGTAAGAAAATAGTTTAACGGGGCAATTAATCTCAGTTTTGTATTTGAGTTAGTTGTTTGCGTTTTGAAAATGGATATAAGATAGAATGGAAATCTATACAACTACGAGTAAATACAATTGTTTATAATATTAAAATTTCGACTTTTTATCAAATGAGAATCTTCTTCTTTTATAGTATGGTTGATGGACCTGGTGTCAGTGTTTTTAAGCCGCCCGTAGGCCTCTAACATGGTTTCACACACCGTTGACAAATTTCTCAGGTGTGCAGGTTTCCTCACGATTTTTTCCTTCACCGCTAAAGCGTCGAATGATGGTGCATATGAATTTCAAAAAACACATTAGTACGAGGCGGGGTTTGACCTGACGACCTTTCGCATGCCAAGCAGTGACCTTTACCACCCGGCCATCGACGCTTTTTTACGGGCTTTTTTCTTTTTTAATGGGAATGAATCTATATCGGATACCAATAACAAAAACACAATTCTTTTTTATGTTTGCCTGGCAGTCTGTTTATTCCCATTTCATTATAGGCTATTTAATTAAATCATTGGGGCCAAAACCATTTCTTAAAACAAAACTTTGGTAACAAACAATTTTATCAATACATAGTATAAAACAAAGTCGCTTTCACTGTATGTCCGTATGTATGCTTAGATCTTTAAGACTACGCAACGCATTTTGATGAGGTTTTTTTAATAGATAGAGTGATTCTTAAGGAAGGTTTGTATGAAAAATTTACCCGAACGGAACCGAGGGCGGGTCGCTAGTACTATATAAGTAACATAGATTATATTATTATATCATAAAGACATAAACACCTTTCATGACCAAATAGGTCAAATCTTAAAGAGAGGTCAAATCAAAAGTACCCGTAGTCGACGAGCATGCATGAAGAGGTTAATGGATGTGGATGAAGCGAAAGTAGTGTGCCAGGACCGTAGCACATGGCAAGAAGTGATCTCTGCCTGGGAAAAAGGCGTGATTTTATGTATGTTTATAACAGCCGATATAAAACAGGGCCCTAAATACATTGTATACTTATATTACTGGACTCTCTTGCTATGTACCGACCGCCAATCCGCTTGCCAAAAATAGACCAAACGAGTTAAGCATATACTCTTAATCTAGTGAATGCGCACATATCTCTATGAACTCTGCTTACCATATAAGCGATCGCAAACGTGACAGTATCCTCATTCAGCTGAAAATGCGTTGCAAACGGTCGCTTAGATTTGTGCTGTCTAAACCTAATTAATTCCAAGGCACATTCCACGGATCTCCGGATCGGAAGCCAAATACACTTTTGTCAACGAATGGTTGCGTAATCATCGGATTTATCTGTTATTGTTGCTATTTCGGACTCGTCTGTCTAGACATTCGAAATAACAGTATATTTTTGATCAAGGCTATTTAGGAATAATAAGATATTGAGGAACGATCCTTCATCCTCATCTTAATTTTTGTGAGAGGTTATTTTTTGTATGTAACTGCCTCGTCGGTCTATTGGTAGCAAGCGCTGTTTAGGACCGTGAGGTCCCCGGTTCAAGTCCGGGGTCGGGCAAAATTTGTGTGAGTTTTCTGCAAAGAAATTACTCAGGCCGGAGTTTGGAAGTTGGCGGTTGAACGCCCGTGCCTCGGAAAGCACGTTAAGCCGCTGGTCCTGCGCCCGATCTCTCATCGGTCATGTTGGATTGCCGTCTCACCGAACTATGAGAGTAACCTTCCTTCCTTTTTCAATGACTAGTGGCCCACGACTTTGTCCGCGTGGAAATAGTTTTGGCAGCTCTGATTTATTTAAAAAGCCTTTAATATACCTTCTAAAATAAGGTAATTATTAGTGAAAGCCCCGTCAAAATTAGTGCAGCCGTTTCGGATATAAGCGAGAATAAACAAATAGACGGACAGACAAAAGTGTTTTTAATTGTGTTTTTGTTGTAGGTAAGTACCTGATATAGATTCATACCGATCGTTATTTTAAAATTACAAACAGACACTTCGATTTTGTTTAGGTACAGTATAGATTCTCGTTATTAATTTTGAATGAGTCCTATCAACAAGCATTAATCCCTTATACCGGAAAATCCCAATAATCCTTATTCCCCTGAAATAAATCTTCCAGCTAAAGGGTTATTAATTTTCATTAGTTTCAATGTTTCATAAAAAACCTCTGTATTTGAAGTCTAATGCAAAACTTTTCGTCATATTTTTAAGCTATTGCATAGCTTTTATCGCGGGTTTTGAGCGCGGCGACCGAACCAAGAAATTCCGTAACGAAAAAAACCTCACAATCAAGGCACGGTGTTTGTGTGCGTGCGGTTAGACGTATTGTACGACTCTACGAAACTCGCACGAATCGAGACGAGCTGCTCCGAAATCGGACGATGCTATGCAATAGCTAAACCGCAACAGTCCCCGAGTGCCACACGTCTTTATTTTTTATCTATTTACAGGTATAAGATACTTATAATGGTCTACACGTATACAAATCTGGATAGAATACATAACTACTGCCGTGGCCAGTATGTTTGCAATTGATTTGTACGATCCAATATAAATGTCGAGAAGTAAATAGCTATATATTTGAAACTGTATTGTTGTATGGTTAGGAGTATCCAAAGTAATGGAAGACGAATGTCTTGAATCATATTTTACTGTCTCGGTGGAACAGTGGTTAGTGACCCTGTCTGGCGCTTCCAAGAGTCGTGGGTTCGATTTCCTCCCGAGACAAATGTTTGTGCGCTGAAGATTGGTAATTGTTACGTGTCTGGGTATGGTTATGTATTTAAGTGTGTATTAAAAAAATATCTATGTATGTATATCAGTCTCTGACGCCCGTAGCACGAGCACTGCTTAGTTTGGGGTCAGATGACCATGTGTGGGAATATCCCAGATATATTTATGTTTGTCTCACTAACTAGCTAGAACACAAAACTTCGTGCAAAAGTAAAACGTGACTTCTAAAAATGTAATCAAACGTAAATTGTATAAAAATAAAAAAATGTGTTGCAGATATAAGCATTGGTTACTTCTCGTATTTATCTATCTAGTTCACAAATCGCCGTACAAAAAATCATACGTTTTCTTTTATTTAACATATCAGAGAGAATTCAGGCCACGAACTAATCCCTTCGAGTCATGGACGGTTAATTAGCCGCTTCGTAAACCACCCAAAACCTTCGGTGTATGATAGATTTCACGTTTGCGACTGAGGCATAGAGAAATCATAAATTAGTATTACTATTACTTTATATCGTTAATCTAATAACATTGATTTAATTTGTTGCTGTAATTTTAAGTTTATGATAATATATCTCTGCTAAGGCGGAAGAGTTATATAAGTTTTGATTTAAGTTTTTAAGAGGTTAAGCCCTCCATCTACTTAGTTTACTTCATATAATATTATGTAATATAGAAAAATAGGAACATCTGAAAAACAGCATTATCTGGTTTACTAGATAAGCCATGCTGAGATGTTTCCGTTTGCTCACCTTCATTTTAGTATTGTAAGACAGTATGTACAATTTATGAAGCAATAAACGTTTTTTTATTTATTTTTATTTATTTATTGGCGTTGCAAGCAGGGTAACCAGGGTAAGGCCTTATCGCCCTAGCTTAGGGTAGGCCCGTGCCACAGCAGTGGGGACTTATATGGGTGGATGATGTTGCAAGCAGGGTGGTATTTGTGCATTATAACGCAAACGTGTCAAAATCTGTGATTCCATGGTAAGTAAATATAGGAAGTGTGTCATTTGATGATAGTGGTATATTTGAGCTAGGGGTAAACCAGAGAGTAATTGCCCACACGCAGTGATTGCCCGGTTTTAGAAAAAATCTCAATCAAAGGGTGTGTTCTCACTTGTTTCGAATATAATTTACTAGGTTACTCTATGGTCAATTTAGAGTAGATTTTAAAATTGACAAGTGGTAACACCGAAGAAAAAACAGTAATGCCGCGGATTTTTTCAAGACGGGTGAACGTGTTACTCAAACAGGTAATCATTTTAGCAATTTAATTAAGGGATTACTTGCTTAGAAATTATTTTTTTCTTGCATTTTATTTGATATTTCAATATTGGTGTATGGTTATGATGAAATCATTCGTGTTTTGTTATGTTTTTAATGAAATTTTTGAAATCAGATTAGATTCAACGGTTTTTTAACGGTGGGCAATCGCTGTACGTATTTCGGCTAATTTTTAGTTATTGCCCACCATAATTTTAGTGATTGCCATGGTTAATATATATAGTTATTGCCCAGGGCAATCATTATTGGTAATTTTTTGATTAAGTAAGTAATTTTGGCGTCACATTTATAAGCTTAATGGCTTGCACACGCGCAATAACATTCTCAATAGTTTTGCCACACACACGCATTAATATTGACAATGTAGCAAATATTGTTAACATTATTGCGTGGGTGCGGGTAGCCAATTGCTATGCACAACACCTTATTGGTTGGTATTTTTTTATTTACAGTATGCCAAAGGCACCAAAAGTGCAATATAGCAAAGAGAACTTACAGAAAGCTATCAAGGCTGTTCAAGATACTTCAAACAATTTGACTACAAGGCAAATTTTTGAAAAATACTGTAATTTTAAGATTTGTAGTAGATTTAAGTTTACATATATACATAAAATCACGCCTTTTTCCCAGAGGGGTAGGCAGAGATCACTTCCGGCGATCCACTTTTCACCTCTGTGGGAAACGTGACGTGACGGGTTGTGGACCACGTCGCCGCCATTCTGCCTTGTGCATTGTTTTAACAAGATCATTGCGTTCCCACGAGTAGCAGGATAGGTATCGGAGGAAGGAAAAGGGGAGGAAGGATACTATCGCCTCGGACGATTTGGACTGAGTCGATAGTAGCTCGAGGAGCCGGGGTCGCTTACCCGTATACCGTTCACCAACCACCGGACAGATAGTTGTGACTGGTATCCCCTGACTGCCTAACTGACTGATTTAAGTTTAACCTTTTATTTTAATTGTTTTATTAAAGTTCTAAGTCTGATTTATCATTTTGAGGTACTGGGCAATTACTGTGCTGTGATGTGGGCAATAAGTGTAAGCAATGGGCAATAACTGTACATTTTTAGATAATTTTATATTTGTTTAATTATTTTCTAAGCCATGTAAATTTTAACTAAAAACCGTTAACACTTTGATGGAGATTTAATTTAGATATAAGAAAAAAATAATAAATGGTTAAAAGTTATAATACTTTTTTAATTGTTTGAAGCCAAAGTGTTTGAAGTCCTTAAATGGGCAATAGCTATACGGTTTACCCTATAATAAAATAAACTTGAGTTCGATTGATATTTTATTTCGAAAGTTGAGCTTTAATGAAAATAATGTCACCACCACGTACCTACTACCTGTATTTGTGAAATTTGAAATTAATTACGATTGTTCGACGCTTTACCGGTGAAGGAAAAAGTCGTAAGGAAACCTGCACAGTTTTGATTCAAAATACATAACCTAAGAATTTCTTGAAAAGTTTTGATGAAATTTTTAGGTTATGTATTCAACCAAACCGCACTTGGCCAGCGTGGTTTACTAAGGCCTTATCATCCTAGTTTAGGGTAGGCCCGTGCCCCAGCAGTGGGGACTTATATGGGCTGATGATGATGATGAATATTTAAAATCTTATCAAAATACTTATTTAATAAGTAAGGAACCATCATTTATTTTATCAGTAAGTCCCTTAGAATACTAAAACGTACTATGTGAGTAAATAGTAAATTTTCGTATCCCGCAGGGGATCACAGTTGAATAGTGATGTACCAAACTTCTATTGTGACCGAACATCCTGACCGAACTTTGGGGGTCGCCAAACCCGGGGTGTGTGACATCGGACAAAGAACCCAACGTTTCACAATGCTTGGACAAACATTAATTACACGTCTGTTAAGATTGACACAAGATAAGATACTAACAAAAAGAGGGAGTTTTTGTGGGCATTGTACTAAAATTTATATTTGAAATGTAAAGTAGACCTTTTGAATGGTAGAGTAAAAAGACAGTTAATGTAAAGTGCTTTTTTCATACTTTTTTCAAGTTAGCCGTGCGTGTATATTTTGTTCGCTGAAATTTTGAGTCTTTAATGATAATAATGATGGCATCTTTACATAAGAGTGAGTGTCTTCTCGGTAGAAACAGCTTTCTGAACCGGTGGTAGAATCTCTAATCTATTACTTGTTTATTTATTGTACCGACGATTTTGTAAGTGCTTAAAATTACTATAAAAATAAAGGAATTTTGTTTTTTACTTAGACTTTGATAATGCTTACAGTATACTACGCATTTTTACATACACCCTTAACTATTTAAAGTGCAAGCATTTCAAAAATACGGGGCAGGAACGGATGATACTGAGGAATAAAATGTACAATAAATAAATAATCAATCAAAATAAAAAATTTTAAGCAATGGGTAAATCAGATACTTTATTAATTTTCCTTTTTCATGAGAAAATAATTTTACCGGGTCTGCAACTATTTTATCTCTGTTTATAAAATCATTACGTGATTGTATAAGTATTAGTTCACTAAACAATGAACAATCATACCTAATATTTTCACGCTATTAAAAACTTAGAACAGCCCAACCTAACCTAATATTTACTTTTACAATGTCATAATTATTCCACTGCCCCTAAACCCTTTCGAAGTAAGTTTCGAAATTGAAACAACAAAATTATGAACCAACACCATAAAAGCCAGATTTGTTATGGTGAAACTATGAAACAAGTAGAGTCATAAAGGGGAAGAGCGTAATGATAGCTTAATATGCGTGAGAATAACCCATAAAAACTTAACCACGCTGGAATTAATACGGTATGTTTAAAGCGTGTTATCCACTGATAACGGACAGCTAATTATAAAGCTCAGCTTACACCCTCTTTTCACAAGGTCTTTCTAACGTTTGTATTCGGAAAACTTATGATCTAAAATAAGTCTTTATGGGCCTACACGCGATATTAGGAGTAGCAAATTACATAGCTACTTACTGCCCGATGTTTCGACTGGGTTACACCAATCGTGGACGCTCGCGACCACGATAGGTGACGACTGACTAATTTTAGTGTAATGGAACGCGAAAGTTTAAAATCTTTCAGAACTAATGCTTTGTCTCTGTTTCATATTCATTTTTATTCAATTTGGTTAAAAAGAGATAGAGCATACGTTCTCAATTTGAATCCGATTCCGTTTCGGGATCCATCCAAGTACGTAAATTGGTCTCCTTTGGTAGTCTAATAAAGAAATGAGATATTTTAATACAATTCAGCATCATATACACCGTGAAATTTTAGTGGTTGTTTTCCCGTGGCAGAACGATTTGCCTTGAGTAATATTAACGAATTATGCAAAATGTTCCTTGAAAACATTTTTTTTTTAATTTTTAAAATAATAATTTACCAACTCGAAAACGAGAGAAGCTATCGTTCTTTTATAAGGTGTGACGTAATCATGTACTGATTGCCGCATGAAATGATGATTTGCTTAAAGCTAAGGAAGCTCTACATCCTTAGTAATAAAGCGATTCGAGCGTGCTTTCGAGTTAAGGTTAAACCTTTCGTAAAACCGGCATTTATTGATTTTAACAAAAAGAACTGCACACATCTTTTGTACTACTAAGATAGAATCATTTTACTGCGGAAAAACAACCACTAAAATTTCACCGTGTATATGAATAGACAAGACATATAATACAATTGTAGCCGATTGCTCCATATACAGGTTGATATTAAAAAAAATATTATACACGAATTTTATCAAAGCAGAAGTAACCAAACTATACTTTTATGGAACGTTTTAGCGTTTTGCACAGAAATGGCTAATTGGTTTTAGATGTGGTTTTCAGAAATATTTTGGAGTAAGATTTTTTACGGGGAAGTCAGGGGATACCAGTCACAACTATCTGTCCGGTGGTTGGTGAACGGTACACGGGTAAGTGTAATTTATTGATATCGAAATAGTATTGCATAGCAACGGGAAGCGACTAGCTGAATACTCAATTAGTATTTTGTTTGTCTACGACTGATACATTTTTATCTATGTCAAATTTATGGTCCATTTCCTTTTTGTCTATGTTCATTCTTACTTGAAATATAACCGCATGTGCATAAAGTTTTTGCTGCGTTTTACTTAAAATAATAGGTTATGGGCCCAGTCTACCATATTAGCTAGGGACAGTTGTAATTTTTCAGTTTGCTCAGTCGTTAGCGTAGGTCGCGAGTGATAAATAAATTAGTTATCATGTCGACTAATTATTTGGTAAATGTACCGAAGCTAAGAGGGCGGGAAAATTACACGGAGTGGTGCTTCGCCGCGGAGAATTTTCTGATCTTGGAGAACATGGAACATTGTATAAAACCTGGTTCTGAGAAGATTGCAGGAGCCGCTGATGATGCGAAGACCAAGGCTAAATTGATCTTAACAATCGACTCAAACTTGTACGTGCACATAAAAGATGTCAAATCGACGTTAGAGCTGTGGAATAAACTAAAAGCCTTGTTTGATGATTCCGGATTTACAAGACGCATCAGTTTATTGAGAAACCTTATCTCGATTCGCCTTGAAAATTGCAGTTCTATGACAAGTTATGTGACACAGTTAGTGGAGACTGGACAGAAGCTAAGCGGAACAGGATTCCAAATTAGTGATGAGTGGATCGGCTGTTTATTATTAGCTGGTTTAACCGAGAAATATTCGCCGATGATAATGGCGATCGAACATTCCGGAATCGCCATCACCACCGACGCCATTAAATCCAAGTTGATGGATTTGGAAGAAAACAATGATGGCGGCAGTAGCGGCGCATTTGCGAGTTTTAGAAAAAACAAGGTTGGCAGCACTGTTTACGGTGGAACCAAAGACAGCGGACAATCACAAATGTCAAAGTCAAAGAAAGTCCCGCGGTGTTACAGATGTAAACAAACCGGACACTATCGCAATCAGTGCACTGTTGATAAGGATTATTCAAATACCAAATCGAGTGAACGTAAACAAACTAACGCGTTCAATGCCGTCTTCCTAAGTGGCAGTTTTTCGAAGAACGATTGGTATGTTGATTCAGGAGCGAGCGCCCACTTAACCTCAAACGAAAACTGGATCAAAAAGTCATCGACCGAACATGTTATTAAAGAAATAGTTATTGCAAATGAGGAGAAACTTAGCGTGAAGTGCTCGGGTGATGTGCAAATTGCGACAGTTACTGACGACAGTGAATATGACGTGAATGTCGAAGGAGTGTTGTGTGTGCCGAAATTAACCACAAACTTATTGTCAGTCAGTCAGTTGGTCAAAAATGGTAACCGAGTAGTGTTTACTACCAGTGGCTGTAACATTTACAACAAAAATGAGCAGTTGGTCGCCATGGCGTTATTGACTAATGGTGTTTACAAATTGAGAACTACCGAGAGCTCATTGGCTACCTCATTTATATCTGTAGATACATGGCATCGCAGATTAGGCCATGTAAACAGCTTGTACTTGAACAAGATGCCTGATGCAGTGAGTGGGATTGAACTTGAGAAGAAAAGTGACATTTCTCAATTGTCATGTACTGTTTGTTGTGAAGGCAAGCAGTCGCGGCTTCCTTTTGGAAATACTGGTTCGAGAAGTGACGAATTATTGGGCATAGTTCACAGCGATGTATGTGGTCCAATGGAAAATGCTTCAATTGGTGGGTCCAGGTATTTCATCTTATTCATTGATGATTACAGTCGCATGACCTACATATATTTCATGAAACAGAAAAAGTGAAGCATTTCAACATTTCCAGAACTACAAGGCCAAAGTAGAGAACCAGTTAAACAGAAAAATTAAAATACTTCGCACAGACAATGGGAAGGAATTCTGTAACAGAAGCTTTGATGATTTTTTGAAGAAAAATGGCATTTTGCACCAGAAGTCAAATCCTTACACGCCGGAGCAAAATGGCCTAGCGGAGCGTTTTAACCGCACAATTGTTGAGAAGGCAAAGTGTTTATTATTTGATGCCAAGCTAGGTAAAGAGTTTTGGGCTGAGGCATCAAATACCGCTGTCTACCTACAAAACCGCACTGTACTTCCAGCGCTGAATGACAAAACATCTTTTGAAGCATGGACAGGATGTAAGCCAGACATAAGTCACTTGCGAATTTTTGGCAGCCGTGTCATGGTACATGTGGCAAAGGAAAAGCGCCAAAAATGGGACAAGAAGTCAGAGGAGCAGATACTTGTGGGCTATCCGGATGACATAAAAGGGTACAGAGTTTATTGTCCCATCACTAAGAAAGTCAGCACCAGTAGAGATGTTGTTGTCATGGAGGAAGTGTCTTTACCTGTGACAGAAAGCAAAGAATACAGTGAAGAGAGTCTAGATTCAGTGGGGGACATATCTTCGGGTGACTTAGAAGATACTATGATTGAGAGTTATGTTGACAAGTCTGATACAACATATGTTCCCAGCGACTATGAAGATGCTGAATCTAGTGAATCAAAGCAAGATGAAAGGACTGTCAGGTTAAGGAAGAAACCAGATCGTTATGGATTTTCAAACATGTGTGCTGATTCTACTGCAGAAGCGTGGGATGATGCTAGTGATCTCACTGTACAGGAAGCATTGGCTGGACCAGAGAAGGAGCAGTGGTTAAGTGCAATTAGGGAAGAACTGGACAGTTTCAATCAAAGTGATGCATGGGAGTTGGTAGATGCTCCTAATGCAGGTACGGTAGTGAAGTGCAAGTGGGTTCTTAAAAAGAAATATTGTAACAAAAAAGTGAGATATCGTGCGCGGCTAGTTGCGAAGGGATTTACGCAAAGACGTGGTGTGGACTACGACGAGACATTCTCTCCTGTAATAAGACATTCAACTTTGCGTTATCTATTTGCATTGAGTGTACAGTTAGATATGGATATAACTCATCTTGATGTTACTACAGCATTTCTCAATGGCCATTTAAAGGAAACAATATTTATGCAGTTACCTGAATGTTTTCCTATGGCTGATTGTAACAAGGTTCTACGATTGAAAAAGGCCATTTATGGTCTAAAACAGGCTTCTCTTGCCTGGTATGATAGAGTCAATGAAACTTTATGTAATTTAGGTTATGTCAGGAGTAAAGTTGACTGGCTCGGTGGAACAGTGGTTAGTGACCCTGGCTGGCGGTTCCAAGAGTCGTGGGTTCGATTCCCACTCGGGACAAATATTTGTGTGATGAACATCGGTGTTTGTTCCGTGTCTGGGTGTGATTATGTATTTA
Source organism: Maruca vitrata (assembly GCA_039566165.1). Lineage (NCBI taxonomy): Eukaryota > Metazoa > Arthropoda > Insecta > Lepidoptera > Crambidae > Maruca > Maruca vitrata. The sequence continues at coordinate 6,086,660 of CM076934.1, read as the reverse complement.
AGTATGTATTTAAAAATATATATGTATGTATATCAGTCTCTGACGCCCATAGTACAAGCTCTGCTTAGTTTGGGGTCAGATGACCGTGTGTGGAAATGTCCCAGATATTTATTTATTTATTTTATTAAAGTTGAGCCTTGTGTTTTTATGAAGGATTGTAATAATGATAAGAAGGTGATAGTTGGTCTTTATGTAGACGATTTCCTTATTTTTTCAAATATAAAATCTGAGACTGATAAATTAATTGAAGCTTTAAATGCTAGATTTAAAATCAAAAATCTTGGTGATGTCAAACAGTATCTGGGCATGCGAATTAATGTTGATAAGAAAAACTGTGCTGTAACTCTTGATCAGGAATATTATATAGAGCAGTTGATGCAAAAGTTTAACATGTCAGATTGTCATACGGCTGAAACACCTATTGAATGTAAATTAAATGTTGAAAAATCTAATGTGTGTAAAGATAACATTCCATATCAAAGGTTAATAGGAAGTTTGATGTATCTTGCAGTTCTGACTAGGCCAGACATAGCATACTCTGTCAGCTATTTATCACAGTTCAATAATTCATATTCAGATGTTCATTTTGCTTATGCAAAAAGGGTTCTTAGATACTTGTATAAAACTAAAGATTATTGTTTGAAGTACTCCCAAGGAACAGCCGATTTGATTGGTTATGTAGACGCCGATTGGGCAAGTGACGCGTTAGATAGACGGTCTTATACGGGTTTTTGTTTTCTAAAAAGTGGGTCTGCTGTTTCTTGGGAAAGTAGAAAACAACGCACAGTGGCGTTGAGCAGCTGTGAAGCTGAATATATGGCTTTATCGGAAGCGTGTCGTGAGGCCATATATTTGCGCAAGCTGGAATCAGAAATAGTTGGAATCTGTAATAGAATAACATTATGTAATGATAGCCAGAGCGCACTGAAACTTGCCAATAGTCATCAGTCACACAAGAGGTCCAAACACATAGATGTGCGTTACAATTTTATAAAAGAAGTTATTGATAATGAGATAGTTGAAACCAAATATGTTGGGACTTCTCACATGCCTGCTGACTTATTGACTAAAGGTTTATCCAGGGTAAAACATTATAAATTTATGGAAACCTTAGGACTTATTAAAATTTAGTTTTTTGTATTGTATACATTTAACGAATTGTAATGTTTATTTTTTATTTCGATATAGTGGGGGTGTAATTTATTGATATCGAAATAGTATTGCATAGCAACGGGAAGCGACTAGCTGAATACTCAATTAGTATTTTGTTTGTCTACGACTGATACATTTTTATCTATGTCAAATTTATGGTCCATTTCCTTTTTGTCTATGTTCATTCTTACTTGAAATATAACCGCATGTGCATAAAGTTTTTGCTGCGTTTTACTTAAAATAATAGTAAGCGACCCCGGCTCCTCGAGCTACTATCGACTCAGGCCACATCAACCGAGGCGATAGTATCCGTCCTCCCCTTTTCCTTCCCCCGTCATTTATCCTTGCTACTAATTTAGTGTTTGTTTTATGTCCATCAGTTAATAAACAGTAAAGTTATACAAATTTAAAGAATCACGTAAAACTTGCTGGGCATTTGTAGGTATATCTAAAATTCTGCCTCAAGTATCTTTTCCTCGCACACGCAGCTAGTATTTATTATGCCATCCGTAACCCTAAAACAATCCGTATCATAGCCGCACATTTGCACATCCAACAATTCGGATCACGGTTACACTCAGCAAACTCGCTAAATAACACTTGCAGAGTCTAATTAAATCTCAGTGGAACACAAACATTAGTGGCACACAATATGGCGACAAGTGAAAATCAACAGTAGCGGTACCATGAGTTAGCTATCGTAAACTTACGTACGTTAAAAACCTATCGAATTGTTCTTTTCATACTACCGATTTTAGTTCTTAGCGATACCGCTAGGGGCGCTGTACAAGTTTTTTATAGGCATATTTACATAGGCGATCGGTCACTTTCAAACTCATGATAGCGCTACAGGACTCGTTTATAACGAGTTTCGTTGTAGTTGTGGAACTAGCTGCTACCTCCCATAATAAGTACAGCTGTAGTAATTTGGAAACCACTGTGCGTAATTTTTAGGCTTCTGTACCCAATGGCTACAAATGGGACCCAATTACTAAGACTTTGCTGCCCATCCTTCCATCCGTCTGTCACCAGGTTGTACGTCAATGAAATGTTCACAAAAGAAGCATATATACGGTCGAATTGAGAAACCCCTTTCTAATTATTTTGAAGTCTGTTAAAAACCTCCACCTCTTGAAGTTGAAGTCGGTTAAGATGTGTATTTATGCTACCATTATAGAAAAAAAAATCAAAATAAAACTACTGTTTTTTTTCATAAATTGGTACGAAATCCTTCGTGTGATAGGGTTACGTACCAAAGGGTAAAAACTGGACCATAGCACTAAAACTTCGCTGTCTGTAGATCTGGGTTTAATTAAATATCAGTGGAACACAAACATTAGTGACACACAATATCACGACTAGTGAAAATCAACAGGACTCGTTCATTAGGAGCTGGTAAAAGCCGAGCTTCGTTGTAACTGTGGAACTAGCTATTATCACGCTACCTCATGCCGATTCATATTGATATGGTTTTGATGTAAGAAGACAGTAGATGAGGTAAATTCGGGAAAAAAGGTTGAAGACATCTGCTTCGTAATTGAGTTATACGATTCCACTTGATTAGGGCAATTCAGTGTTCTCTACCGTCCCACCCATTATAAAATGGGGAATGGGGAATGCTCTGAAGCGCTTTTTCAACTAGTCCCTCCCACCCCTTTACACTCCCGAACGACACGTGCTGGACAGCGCTGCCATCCACATACAATGCAGGCTCTAGTGGCTCGGATCAAGAGGTTCAGTTCCTATTTTCTGTCACGTGTAATTAAGGCATGGAAGGCCCTTCCTCAGCTCAAGTTTTCCCTCCCTCCTATGATCCCGGGCTCTTCAAGCGGGGCGGGAAACGGCATTTAAGCAGGCCTTCAGGGTAAGTGCAACAGGCTCAATATGGTCTATTGTGCCTGTCGACCTCGTATGAGGATTTCACTTCCGCTTATCATCAGGTAGACTCTACTTGATCTTGTTCGCCTATAATAAGAAAAACCATAATTATGAGTCGCAAAGTGTCGCGCGATTGGCGAGTGACAGTAGCGTTGCAGGCGCGTGTCACTGTTTTCCCATACTATTTTAAATGTGCCTTTTATCTTATATATAAATACGTATATATGTTACGGTCAATGTGAGCAATCGGTAATTATCTATAATCACCGGTAAATATAGATAATTCCTGACGCACATGGTAAATGTAGTGAATTATTCAAATTTACCGGTAATTATATAAAACTCCCGCTCGACTGTGGTAAATGTTGACATTGCTGACAAATATCACAAGTACTCTGCAATTCCAAATGTCACAAATCTCAAACCGGCAAAAATATATTGACGGGAAAGAATTTTAAGAGGTCCACTGAAATATAAGATAATATTTTTTTAAAAACCAAACATGAAGTTTGGTTTCTAGACTGGTGTTTTTACTTGACTGGTTTTTTTTATAACTAGCAGTGCCCGTGAGTAAGTCTATTAGGGCACCTGCATGCCAAATTTCAATCATCTATCTTACGCGGTTCAAATGTTTTCAGAAAAGTTATTTATAAATACATACTTAACTATGTATAATCACACCTAGACACGGAACAAACACCGATATTCATCACATAAATATTTGTCCCGAGTGGGAATCGAACCCACCGACTCTTGGAATCGCCAGGCTGGGTCAGCAACAAAACCATTGTTTCACCGAGCCAGTCAAGTCAATTTTATTTTATTATTTACCACATTTACACGAAGGGTATGTTAATTTTATATAATTACCGGAAAATGTGATTAATTCGATAGTTTTCACCACCTTTACCACGAACACTAGTAATTATGCATAGTTACCGGTAATTATACATAATAACCACTCTATCCACTTTTACCGTAACATATAATCATTTAATATTTTTTTGACGTACAATGAAGTAGATAGTTTATTTACTTAAGCTTTGCAGTATGTTGAAGACAAACAAAAAAAAAATGCAAAGAAAAATATGGACAAAAGTATTCACAAGCACCAGTCATTCCCGCCATGTCATACAAAACCGGTTTTCTAATAAGAAAAACACTTATGACGTCGGTCAATAAATAAACACCTACACGCCAAAATATAAGGGGTGAGAGCTATCCGCTCCCCCGCAAGTCCGGTGATGATGACATGACTACTCCAAGCTCAGTTAGGAAAAAAAAACTACAAAAAAAGTCAACCCTAAACCACCCGACCAACAGAAAGTAGAATACCTACATACCGTTTAAGTCGCTAAATTGGAACCTCTTTTCTATTGCCTAATCTTTATTGGCACCTATCTTTTAAATTAGTCCTTTTTTACCCAATACAACGGTACAGGTGCCGCATTCCCCGTTCGTAGCTCCCATCCCCTGGGCAATACCACCCTGCATACAAATCTGCTGATTATTTACGCATAGCCTTATTTCGTGATTTGGAAACTTGTATTGTCCACCCGCGTCCCATTGTCGGATATATAACCTATTTGTGTATTGGATGCCTGAAATATTGCTGAGACCCTTTCCTGACTAGATTGTATCGGGTTTGTTGATTGGTAGAACGTTGTTTTGTTGAGAAATGGAAGGGTAGGGACTTCTTATAATAACAATGTTGACCAGCTGATATCATTGTCGTTAAAGGAGGTATTTTTAACAGTATGTTATAAAGCAGTCAAAAGAACTTTAATGAGCAAAACAAAACAAAAATTGCTTGACTAATAGTGGACAAAATGACTTTTAACGGCTAAAATATCAATAGTTTTCTAACTATTAACTAGCTTTTAAATGTTGATAAAGGTATTTGTTAAGCATATGAAATATGTATCACTCATGACACTTGTTTTTCATCTGTTCAAGATCATGAAATATCGTGTTAAGGTTTTTTATGAGTGTATGTTTTGATAAATTTTTTTTAGTGATCGGATTAGTGTTTACTTTTAATGAGTTTTGACCGATATAAATAACCACCAGTCAGAACCCAATTTCACGGAATTACTAGTCAAAACTACCTTTGGCTGTTTGAAGCAAAACCATTTTTGACCAAATTGTTCAGTGAATTGTACTCTCACACACAAACACACCCACACATACACACACATACTTACGTACACTGTTTTTTAGTCAAAAGTACTTTTGACTGATTTTCCTAGTCAAAAGCTTTTGACTGGACATGGGTTTTGACTGAAACTTCGTATACGGTGTCCGACTGATTTCAGCCATTGTGTCCTGATTTTTTTACAGAAAAACTAGCAGTATGTGCCCGTGCTAAAATGAGGCTGTGTGCCTAAAAAATCTGGGTATTTTTGAGGAAAATTTGTTAAAAAATAAATTGGGATACTACTCATGTTAAACAATAGCTATCGGATATTCGAGAGTAGCTCTTGTTAGCATCAAGAGTTCAGATTGCCTTCATTGTGAAGTGTTCAAAATTGTAAGCGACAGCGTATAACTATTTAGGTATTTGACGCCGCATAACCGACACCCGGTCGCAACTGCCCGCCCTCCATTTATTTGAACTAGTAACCCGCCCTAGCTCCGTTTCGGGTATATTATAAATAAATACCTTTCCCGTAGATTCCTTTATCTATATTAAAAAAAACTGCACCAAAATCGGTTGTGTAGGTTTAAAGATTTAAGCATACATAGGGACAGATAGACGCGAGAAGCGACTTTGCTTTATACTATGTAGTGTAATTTTAATTAATGTTTAATTTTTTAATTTAAGTAATTACAGTAATACAAGCCTGTTTTGATGTTTGGATAAAAGTCAGCCAACTATTCATGAATCTTGTGTTTTATGTGTAAAAATTTTTTTTTTACTTTACTGGGTACACCATAATTGCTGGTGATCTTAAAAGAATTAGACGAAGAAAGCACAAAATCAGTTTAACAATATAATAATTGAGTAATACCACTACGGTATTACATATGCGTATACTTTGCACGTACAGTCGGGAATTTTGGCGGTAGTACACTTTTCAAACAGATTTCTTTAAATGCCATTAGCCCCGCCCACTAGTTATTTCCGCCAATAGAAGAGCACTTCGACCCTTTGTTTACGAATACGTTTCAATAGTAGGAGAGCTAGTAATAATTTTTTGGTAGATATTTGAGGCAAGCTGAAAACTTGTCCTGTACCTCTCCTATTATATCCCAACACAAACCCGCAGACCTGGCTGAGTACCGGGGCTAAACCAAACCCCCAATTTTTTTTTATTTAAAAATATATTTTATAATCCAAAAAAATATAATTTGTCAGTTCACCTGACAGGTAGAAGTTCCATATTTTTTTACTAAAATATGTCTTTATGGGTCTACACGCGATATTAAGAAATTCACAACCGCTGTGGCAGACGAAGACGGGCGGCGCCAGTTCGCTCGCGACCACGATTGGTGTAACCCAGTCGAAACGTCGGGCAGTAAGTAGCTATGTAATTTGCTACTCCTAATATCGCGTGTAGACCCATGAAGACATATTTTAGTATAATGGAACGCGAAAGTCTAAAATTCGTTATTTTTTAGTTATAAAAAGAGATGAAAATATTTTTGGGGGTTTTCTTTAACCCCGCTACTCACCAGCTCTTTGACCACAAATTACGTTTTGGGGGGCGGGGCTTGCTCTGACAGACGCGAAATTGCCAAGCGATTTTCACCTTATAGGTGGTCGACCGCCAGCGTTGCCGATAGTACTTATTATTTAACTGAAATAATTTTTCGTGAAATTATATTACTACGTATTTAATTATGCAGTTCGGTGCGACCATTTATCAATTTAATAGTGATTATTGATTTGACGCAGATTAAAATGAAATTAAAATAGATACTGAACTTGAAAATAGGAAAAAAAAACCAGTATATTTTTGCTTACTTAGGAAATTTTTTGTACATTAATATAATATGCATGGCATAGAAATTGTAATTTGCACTTGGCCAGCGTAGTTGACTAAGTTCTTGTCGCCCTAGTTTAGGGCATGGTAGAAACACAATGTCTTTTTCCAATTTTTTTCTTACATTAGAGCTACATGTACTTAAAATAACAGAAAAAAAAGTCGTTTGGCACTCGGGGACTGCCGTGGTAAGGCTATTGCATAGCATCGTCCGATTTCAGAGCAGCTCGTCTTGATTCGTGCGAGTTTCGTTGAGTCGTACAATACGTCTAACTGCACGCACTCAACGCCGGAGTGTGGTGGGGAGCGTGAGGTTTTTTTCGTTACGGAATTTCTAGATTCGGTCCCCGCGCTCAAGGCCCGCGATAGAAAGCAGATGAAACTTTTATACTTGCAAATATAAAAGTTATAAGTTTGTCACATGCACCACACCCAGTGCCCCTAAGTTTCAAGAGGTTTTTGTCTTCAAACACCACTTGAGGTTTGGCAACGATTTGGATCAACCTGTATTATATAGCCATTGAAAGTTAAATGGGCTTTTTAAGGTTCAAGTATTGATTTTTCTTCTTTTTTCGCTGATTGAAAAAGTTTTTATTGATCGGAGAATAATAAATTTTGCGAAACAAAAAAAAACTGTTTCCGAAGTTTCCTCGATAGATAATGCTGGAATTCCCACAAGTAATTTATTTTCATCGTTACTTCTACATTGTACAATGTGAACTTGTGGTTTTACCTTTATGGACTGAACACACTCAAAATAAATTCTTATAACGTTATTAATTTTTTGCAATCCATTCCAAGCTATCTAGAACTAAAGATCTTTATAAACTCTTATCTTCTTCTTCTTATCGTATGGTTGAAGAACAACCTGGTGTCAGAGATTTTAAACCGCCAGTAGGCCGCTGACATGGCTTCACACACCGTTGAAAAATTTCTGCTGTGTTGGTTTCCTCACGATGTTTTTCTTCACCGTTAAAGCGTCGAATGATGGTACATATGAATTTCAAATTTGAAAAACACATTGGTACCTGGCGGGGTTTGAACTGGCGACCTCTCGCATGGCTAGCGACAGGCTATGGCAACGACCTTAACCACTCGGCCATGGACGCTTTTATATATAAACTCTTATGATGACGACAGAATAAAAGAGAGGAGGATAAAATCAAAACGAAGATTAGAAATCTACATAGATAAAAAAATTAGAGAATCTCGAAAGAAAAAAAAAGAATGCTGCTAATACTAGACATTTGAATGTTACTTCGTTTTGTTTCCTCAAAAAAAGATATAGAATTGCTTTATGTAAGTTTCCCGAAACACCACTTTGTGAGTGGTTTTTATCTCAAGATATTCTAATGTACTCCAATGTACACTTCTCCTAATAAATTCTGCAAGGTAAACATTCTTTATCCATGGTAACCATTTAATGTTAAAAGAAAACATAAAACAAAATGTCAACACACTTCGCACAAACGAATTGAAAGGGTTAAAAAAATATTTTGCAGGAAAATTCCAAAGATTATTGTATCAAAGTGATTTACTTTTCTTTATCATTCAAAGACAACGTTTTTTTTCGTTTTTAAAAGGTAACATAGTACAAGGAATCCTTTAGTTTTTTTTTATAAGATTTTTCCCCAACGATATTAATAAATGAATAAATAATGTACTTAGAATCATGTGGAGACAATTTTTTTACAGCATTTGATGGTCTTTTAAAAATAATTAACGGATGCGTTGATCTCAATCAAAAATGATAAGTTTATGTTTAACGTTAATCCTGTCTACAAACAATATTTATAAGCCCATATTAATATTATTAACTATTTTATCAACCGATTTTATACCATAAACAATATGGATACAAGATCAATATTCTAATAACAATATCGAGATAAGCTTCGATGGTCGCCAGTTCAAACCCCGCCACTTACCACTACGTTTTCAAATTTTTAATACTGATGTACCATTATTGGTCGCTTTAACGGTGGAAAACATCGTGAGGAAACTTGCACATCTACGAAGAAATTCTAAGGTTCTGTAGTCGACCAACTCGCACTTGGCCACTTGCTTATATTGTAGGCTGATGATTTGAAATCTATACTAATATTATAAAGAGGAAAGATTTGTATTTTTGTATTTTTGTATGTTTGTAATGAATAAACTCAAAAACTACTGGACCGATTGCAATAATTTTTTCACCATTAGAAAGCTGCATTGTTCAGAAGTAACATAGGCTACATTATATTTTTTTAAAAATTAGGGATCCTTACTAAAACTCCAATAATGTAACCCAAGGTGTAAAAAATTACTTACGTCGCGTGCGCTGCGAAAACTATTGATGATAGAATAAAATCATCTACTACGACTTTGTAGAACTCTTCATTATCTACAAAAAGTGTCGCGACAGCATATGTCTAAATATTATAGTTATGTCACAGTAAGCGATTTTTTGCCGTCGCCGCTTGAAAAGGCTCTTTATTTGTACCTTGGTATTAATCCTTATCAAAATAAATTTCTTTATATTCAAGACGGTTTCATTACCTTTAAATAACTTTTTGAATTATTCAATTCGGACATTTCTTTCGGAAGATATTACGAATTTAAAAATGCAAGTATTAGAAAAAAGGTCGCGTGGTTGCCACTTTGATTTTAACTTGAAGGAATTTTGAATTCGCTTTAAATTCGTTTCGTAGGTAAATAAGTACCTGATAATACATAATATGATAATACATATTATTATATTTTAATGTAATATTTTATATAGAGATAGAGGTATACCGAAGCGAAGCGAGGGCGGGTCGCTAGTATAATATAATTTTACGGATTAAACTCTCTTGTATTGTTATTCTACAGGTTAATGATGATGATGAATATCGATATGGTTAACAACTTGGTTCGTTATGAATTTAAGAAGTTTAGGAAGTTATATTTTTTTATGATTTTTCATGATGAGTGGTGAGTTTCAAGTGTTCAACTTTTGAGCTTCAAGTGTTCAAATAATATAAATTTTGATGAATTCACCTACCTATCTGAAACTTTCACATTAACCTTTCAACGGATAATGTGAGAATATGCGGGAATTCCGTACCTTTGACCTTTGACCCTGGACATCTCGTAAGGCGACGCCAACAAAATATCGATGGGGACCTTTCCTTATGTGTGTGACACTTTAACGGGCTAAGAGCTTGACATATAAAAACATACTTGATCTTTCAAGTTGAGTAATTCGCGAATATAATTGATAATTTCATTATTACCGCATATTATCTGTCGCAGGTGGCGCCATCTTCCGTTAGTGATACACACTAACGGCCGTAGACATTTCATTACAGAAATGTAAATGGCAGAAATGATGACACACTGGCAATTAATGTAAACTTAAAATTCAGTTAAACAACTGTTAACCGGGAATTTGTATTGAATTTATTCCGTTTTTCAAAATATTAAAAAAGCTCGTGCAAGCTTTAGAACTTTAAAAAGATCAATAACATTAATGTTTTTGTAATGTTTATAACTAAATCGTGCAGCTTAAAATGAAATTATGTCGGTACAGTACCCAGGAATTTATATGTCAATTCTGAGTTTTTTTTACTACAAATTTTGTATTAATTATTACATTTTCCAGCATTTATGAGAGGCGTTTAATGTTGTACCCCTACCTTAATGTCCCTAATTAATGCACATTTAAATCTTACAAAATTGCATTGTGTTCCCAAGCTAAAAAAGCTAAGACTAACTACGGTAATTACGTACACGGGGTGTACCTACACCCTACCTACCCCATATTTAATTTAGATAAAATAAATCCCAAAAATAAATAAGAGTAGGCGGTTCGCTCCGAAATTAGCAAATGAACCGAAAGACTCGGTCAAAGCAATCATCACAACGTCAAATAACACAATCTCTTAGCCAACACCTAATAAATAAGACGTTTCCAAAGAGCACATGCACATAGGATCTAATGAAGGCCCCATTTCGAAAATTACCTCTTTTGTCGGCGACACAGTGGATTCATAATCTGTCTTCTCACATCAGTATTTAAATAACGCCAAACACGATTTTTAGAGGTTTCACAGCGCATGCGTTGTTTAGGCCGGTTCAGCCGGTGCTGAAACTCACACATCGAAGATGCTAGGTGTTCGGATACACATGCAAGGAGGTCTTATATCACGGACGGCGCAAAATCGCCCGAATAACGCACACAGAGGTTTCATACCGTAGGCACATCGTCTGCGAATCGGGGTGTCACACACAGCCACAGATACAACCCTGGCGGCCAGTATACGTCAGTATAGCGCCAGGCGTTGGATCGACAACACGTCTGTTGCGTCGCTCTCTCGCGAACATGTTCGCACTCGTTCGATTTCAATCCGGGATGTGTTAACGGGAATAATCAGCAATAAAAGAGTTTATTGTTTCGTGAATAGCGGGCGTGCTGGTAACTTGGATCGGTTTGTGTGAAGTGTTTGTGAAGTTTAATACTTTTGAGTGGCTCGGGAAGTTTTTTGCGGAAAAGTTAATGTTTGGATAATCTTGAGGTGAGTAAGTTAACTTTAATTTTACTTTAATATATATCGTGCAGGTGCCTATATCTTGATTTAAAGTTTAGTAGGTAGGTACATCAAGAACCCTTAAATACTCATCGGGAAATTAGGTACTTACGGCTCTGAAGAAACTCCATTAATTTTCGCTACCCTTTCATCTCAGCCGGTTATTATGAGATGGTGATTTGATGGTAACATATTTTAATCACGTCAGTCATAATTATAGGAGAGTAATGAAGCATTTTACAATTCGGGCGGTTTTCTATGAAGCTAATTTTGGTAACTAGGTACCTCATGATTAATTAACTTTGCCTTAATTTCAATTTAATTTTAACAGTTATTTACGTTCGATGGCTTCTCTTAAATCTATTATGCAAGGAGTCGTGGGTTTGATCCCCGCTCGGGACAAATATTTGTGTTATTAACATCGGTGTTTGTCCCGTGTCTGGGTGTGCACTTAAGTATTTGTATTTTTAACTACCTACTGTTGAATTGGATTTCCGTAGTACAAGTTCTTAAAGCTACTCCCACAGTGATATTTATGTTAGTTACTTTGCTATGTACGAAGGTAGATGTACCTAATAGGCTAAATGTTTTAAAAAAGCAAAAAAAAAATAGGAACTTTTCATATAATTTCGACGAAAACACTTTTTTTTTCTTAAATTAGGTAATGGATTCTATCCATAACTCTTCTTTTTTATTTATTTGAGTTATTTTTGAACAAGATAGCATAAGTTTTTATTTTTTTTCGCCGACAGAAAAAAATGTTCTCAGTTTGTCACCGTAATTGCCTGGCCATCTATTTAGCGTTTCGCTTGAAAATGATTTTTTTGAGCAAATTTTGTCAAATTCAGTTAAAACAAAAACAAAAGCAAATTCACTAACATGAAACAATCTATTTATAACGGCTCACGTTCAATAAACATAAGTTTGCCAGTTAAAAGGTTAACGTAAACAACGATTACTCTATTCTATTCTAACAAATAATACAAACAAACAAACAAAATAAGGTGAAACCAAAATATAAATATAAATAAATATTTCACAACATCACATACATTGATCTGATGCCGTGGTAAGTAGCTTAAGCACTTGTGTTACGGGTATCAGAATCAACAGTGGATACACAAATATACTTAATTATATTTAATAATACACCCAGACACGGAACAAACACCGATACTCGTCACACAAATTTTTGTCCCGAGTGGGAATCGAACCCACGACTCTTGGAACCGTACAAACCAAACAAAGACATCATCCGAAAGATTCACAGCAATCTATCATCTCAGAAGAAATAGTTGGAGTCTTCGAAATCGAACGAAGATAAATAGTTTTGAACCAAAATAACTTCAATTGAAATACAGAGTCTACTCTGTGTAGTGTCTAGTTTAGTCTCTCCATATATCCTCAAAGTTATATTAACTTGAGGGTTTTATTCTAGACTAGCAGCCGCCTACGACTTCGTCCGCGTGTAAATTGTTTCGGTAACAATGAAAAATTTAAAAAGCATGTTAACATATCTTGTAAAATTAGCTTTTTTAAAAGTAAAAGTCACGTCAAAATTGGTCCAGTTGTTTCAGAGATTAGCGGGAACAAACACACACAGGCAGACAATTTTTTTTTCCAAAGGTGTTTTTGATATTGATATTCGATGTAGCAGATGAAGTATTCCTACCCATTTAGTAAAATCTCAAAATAAAGAGATTTTACTATTACAAACACGCTTAAATTTTATTCAGTTGTACAGATAGTTATTGTGTTACTGTAGGAGGAAAATTAACAATCAATGAACGTGAAATGTTAACTGTAACCATGTTGTGCATATATCTGTAATAGATGTAAGCACTAGAATATTTATAATGCATGCTTAATTTAAGAATGTTTGTGTTTACATTGTTGATGTGCCTTTAAAAAATAACGTTACACAATAACATCATATACTTATTAAATCCCTTGCTAATTAGTTTAAGCACTTGTGTTACGTATATCTGAAACAACGGTCGTATACATAAATAAACTTCAATATGTAATAGCACACCCACACACGGAGCAAACATTTATGACCATCACACAAATATTATTGTGGAGTGGGAACCGAACCGATGACTCTTGGCACCAGAAACAGAGACACTACGAAAAGTGCCATTAAGCCAGCCAAAAGTGAAGGGATGAGCTATGCCAATAGTAAGCAAGGAAAGGAAGAAAATATCCAGCGTCCTTCACAATGTGTCGGAAACAGATTCGGATTCGGCAAACATGCTCAGTCTCTCAACCTAAATGATTGACAGTAGCGCAGCCTGGATTTTCCGAATCCGAATATCAGGAAAACGGTGTGAATACGGGAAAAGGTTGTGGAGAACCCGTTTTTGATATATCTAACTTGCCGTCCGCGTGGAGTCGTTTACCGTGTAACATATTACTACTTTAGAACGCAGTCGGTTAGAAATAAATATATGTCTTCTTAAACGCTCGTGATTTCATGTGTACCAAATTAAATTTAATATCTCACCAAATGGCGGTAGTGATTATACTTTTTTATAAAGACAACTGTCGTCTTTAGTCTTGCCCGTGACTACGAGCGCTTTAAAGAGCTCGAAACGTGGGGACTCTAGTATGTTTAGAATACACGCGAGTTTAATCAGTGAAATTAGTTTTATTTTAAATTAAATTAAAAAAAAACTCCATATGTTTGGGATATTTATTATGTTGTTATTCTTAATGAGCTCCCGATATTTCGGCATTATTCGTCAAGATTACGGGTCAACTGATCATTTAGTTTCACGGATCATTAAAACAAAACAACATGGTTAATATCACGGACATACTAAATTTTCTAATGTGTGTAACGATTAAGCGAAATTAAATTTTAATTGGTTAAGTAGTTTTGGCGCGACAGTTGAAATAACTTCTCGCATGAATAATATTAGTATGACACCCTTACTGCCTTATTGGTCTATTATTGGTGGCAAGCGCCGCAAAGACCGGGAGATACCGGACAAATTATTCCCGTTTCACCGAACTACAACAATGAGAGAGTGCACTTGTGTTTGCGCACATACTTGTGCACTTTGTTGAGGTTGTTGATTCGCATTGATGATTCAACATCTGGGTAGGTCAGTTAATTCATAGCATTCCGTCATAAAAGCGTCGATGGCCGAGTGGTTAAGGTCGTTGCTTGCCATGCGAGAGGTTGCCAGTTCAAACCCCGCCAGGTACCAATGTGTTTTTCAAATTTGAAATTCATATGTACCATCATTCGAGACTTTAATGGTGAAGGAAAACATTGTGAGGAAACCAGCACACCTGAGAAATTCTTCAACGGTGTGTGAAGCCATGTCAGAGGCCTACGGGCGGCTTGAAAACTCTGACACCAGGTTGTTCATCAACCATACGATAAGAAGAAGAAGATTCCGTCATGCCGTCGAAACTTGAAGGCTATGTCAACTACGTTCTTCTAAATAGGGTTAGAGCTTTACCAGTAGGTAAACGAAAGTTTAAGTGTCAATGGTGAAAACTTCATAAACGAATAGAGACTACCGCCAACAAATCGCAGCGGAAGCGGTGCCAACGATTCAATACGTTCCCAAGTTGTTGAAAGCAGATTATCATATCTGGGAATGTTAAAAGCTCTCGAGCTTCAATAGTTCTTCGAGTTGAAACCTGTTTTGAACAATGGTGAAGCGATGTAGGTAAATGCTGTTTAAAAATGTTCACACACTTAGATTTACTTTCGAATTAATAATTTAGTAAAATACTATACCTACACAAGAAGACTACACACACCTAAGAAGAAATTCTAAGGTTGTGTAGTCGACCAACCCGCACTTCGCCAGCGTGGTCGACTAAGGCCTTATCGCCCTAGTTTAGGAAAGGCCCGTGCCCCGGCAGTGGGGACGTATATGGGCTGATGCTGATGATGAAAATACTATAAATCCGATAGAAACATTATCTTTTCATCTCTACTGATCCAATGTAAGAATGAAGGTGCATAGATAATATAGAGACTGAAAAAGGACATAGTTATAAAGTGCTTTAACAATACATACTGCGTGGAGTTCGCTCGCGACCATGATTGGAATAACCCAATCGAAACGTCGGGCAGTAAGTAGCTATGTATTTGCTACTCCTATTATCGCGTGTAGACCCATTAAGACTAATATTCAGTAGATATGTCACGGCTAATACCCGAAGTGCGGCTACACCTAGTTTTAACCGGTTAAAACTAGGTGTAACCACTTACTATTGGCTAAACCTAGTAGGAGCCGATTGTTTTCGGATAAAACTAGGTCTAGAAAACTGAAAGTGTCCGGGATATTTACCATGTTCCTTTTTAAAAAGGTATCGCAGTTTCTACGCTCACCGAAGGATAGTTTTCCTTTGGAAAAACCAGGCGTTTATAAAATTGACTGCAGCTGTGGGAGCTCGTACATAGGGCAAACGAAACGGACGATTTCGTGCCGGGTGAAAGAGCATATCAGGGCAGTGAAAAACAACGAAGCACAAAAATCGGCAATCGCTCAACATCTTTTAGAATCGGGAACGAACCACTGGATTGAGTTACATAACCCTAAGATACTTTCGACAGAACGCCATTACATACCACGACTAGTCAGAGAAGCTATTGAAATTAAGAAATTCAAAAACTTCAATCGTGAAGATGGGTTTCAACTGTCGAATGTATGGCATCCAGTAATACGTTTATGTAAAAATAAAAATGTGTCCGTTTTCGAGGAAAAGTGAAGAAGTGATACCGTGAGTGTAGTGTGTCGTGATCGAGTTCAGGGTGACAATATTGTGAACGAGGGTAGTGGCGTCGTGCGTAATAAAAGACTTAGAAAAAGGGTAGACCGATATGTATGCTCTTAGACCTACCGTCATTCTCGCAGTCCTACAGTTCACCCGTGATCATGGCGCTTGCAACAGTGCCGAAATATCGGGAGCTCATTAAAACAAAACAACATGGTAAATATCCCGGACACTTTCAGTTTTCTAATGTGTGTAACCATGACAGTTTAAAATTGAAAACTAGGTCTAGCCTTCATCATGCCGGCTACAACTAGGTTCAATCCCTGTTGGATAAAACCGAAAACAATCGGCTCCTACTAGGTTTAGCCAAGAGTAAGTGGCTACACCTAGTTCTAACCGGCTAAAACTAGGTGTAGCCGCACTTCGGTCGCCGCAACAGATGTTGTACAGCAAAATACCTGTGTTTATTGCAATAAGCTTTTAATCGATCAAACGAATCGTGGGTGGACAGATGATTTTGAATGTAGAATAGTATTAATCACATTGTTAAAATAGTTACACATACATCATATACATTGTTACAATTCCGAATTAAGCACTTGTTACGGATATCAGAGATATTAGTTGTACGTACACTATTCTTCATTACACAGTACAAACACATAATGAACACCGATATTTATAACACAAATACTTGTCCCGAGTTGCAATCGAACCTACGACTCATAGCGGAAGAGATAGGCGTACTATCTAATCCATCTTCTCATTAACTATCAGTATTTATATTATATATCAGATGTTAGGCATCTTCTTCTTATCGTATGGTTGATGAACACCCTGGTGTCAGTTGTTTAGACAGCCTGTAGGCCTCTGACATGGCTTCACACACCGTTGAAAAATCTCTCAGGTGTGCTGGTTTCCTCACGATGTTTTCCTTCACCGTTTAAGCGTTGAATGATGGTACATATGAATTTTAAATTTGAAAAACACATTGGTACCTGGCAGGGTTTGAACTGGCGACCTCTCGCATGGCAAGCAACGACCTTAACCACTCGGCTATCGACGCTTTTTTTATGTTAGGCATACTAGATAATGATTGCCCAGACAAAATAACAGAAAATCGTTTCCGCCCATTCAATAAAATCTAGGCTTCATTCCCATCAAATTTCTTAGAATAAATTGGATCCCAAAGTATAACGTATTTTTCGCTGAGAGTATTTTCTTTCGAGTTCGAACGATTTAAGCAATCTCTTCGATGAGGTTTTAAGAACGATGGCTACTCCCTTGAGGCTTCCTCTCTATTTAAACTTATGATGTCCTTTAGTTTAGCTTACTTAGCAATTCAAATTCAAAGATATCGGCTATAGCCTAAAGTAACAATATTTTTACTTGATCTTTGACAGATCCTTAGGGATTTAATGTATTATGGACGATGTTTTAAAAGAGAGATGGAATATATAATATGTGTCTTATCTTTCGATACTTACTTTACGGCTTGTTCATGAGTTGTTTAAATAATGACTTAAAATGAATAAAAGCATATTTCAGCATGTTTTAGGTTTTTAAGTACTTACTTGCTACTTTTATTTGTTTATCGCTGTTCTTATTTCGTGTTTTTTTTTCAAATCCTCATGTTTTCTGGAATTTCTGGTCTTTTGATTGAGGTCGGCTGGATAGCCTATCTTCTAGTACACTTCATCTGCTATTTATAAAAGCGTCGATGGCCAAGTGGTTAAGGTCGTTGCTTGCCGTGCGAGAGGTCGCCAGTTCAAACCCGCCAGGTACCAATGTGTTTTTCAAATTTGAAATTCATATGTACCATCATTCGACGCTTTGACAGTAAAGGAAAACATCGTGAGGAAACCAGCACACCTGAGAAATTTATCAACAGTGTGTGAAGCCATGTTAGAAGGCCTACGGGCGGCTTAAAAGCTCTGACACCAGGTTATTCACAACAATACACGCGAGTTCAATCCGTAAAATAAGTTTTATTACAGTTTCAATTTTACTTTACTCCATAAACTAAAAAGTAAACCTATCCATTGAAAATTCCACCTGTGTATCACAAAATTCAACCCAGGCGCAAGATGAAAAAGATTTCACACAGCTTTTATCTCCAAAGGCCCCGTGAAATAAAAAATCTCGGGTCCAAAGAACCTCACGACTAATTAAAGGTTATGGAAGGGTCCCATTTGAACTCGAGCTAATATAACCTAACATGTCGTCCGTCCGTAATATGGGACTTGTTCAAACAGCCTTATTTGTTTTCTCTTTGCTGTCAGTGAATATATTTTTCTCGTATTTTCCAATTGGCCCGGTTTGCATTGCGATCGTTTCGAGTATGCCGCGTTTAATTTTTAATTTAAAATCAGAACAGGTTCAATGAGTGCTTTTGAGGATTCCGTTTTTGTGTTTACCTTTTTTTCTGTTAACAACTTTTTTTGACAATAATCTGGTTAGAAAACAGTAGATGTCCGGGATAGAAGATTATCTGTAATTTTTATTTAAGAGCTGTGGATTTTGAATAAACTAATAAATAAATAAAATAAATAAATATTTACCATGTTGTTTTAATGATCTCCTGATATTATTGTTTGTTGATCCGAGATCATGGCGCTTGCAACAGTAAATATCCCGGAAATGTTCAACATAGTAAACATCCCGCAAATGTTCAGTTCTCTAATGTGTGTAACCATGAAAGTTAAAAATTTTATAGTTTAAAAGTAAAGTTTGACGAATATACATCGTTGTTTGTTTAATACGTGAAATTCATAAATGTTTAAGTTTGTCTGTCTACGACTGTTGTAACTGTTCGGTTTCTGTAACACAAGTGCTTAAGATACTTTCCACAGAATCAGATCAATATACGTGCAATAGAAAAATATAAATTTACTCTAAAAGCGGTTCAAAGTACCTACCTACCTCCTGAAATCTAGGACAAACTGTCTCCTGAATCGTTAAACTAAATATACGTATAAGGTCGGGGAAAGAGAAGCATGTTTATGTGCAGTTCGTAGCTAGAGTACCAAATGGCTCGGCGGAACAGTGGTTAGTGGCCCAGGTTCACTACCTACCGTTCCAAGAGTCGTGGGTTCGATTCCCACTCGGGACAAATATTTGTGTGACGAACATCGTTGTTTGTTCGTGTTTGGGTGTGTTATAAAATATATTTAAGTATATTTGTTTCCACTGTCGTTTCTGATTTCCGTAACATAAGTGCTTAAGCTAATTACCACGGGATCAGATCGATGTATGTAATGTTGTGAAATATTTATTTATTTATTTATTAAATGTTTAAGAAGCGCGAAATCAAATCAACAATTCACTTTGAAAGTTTTGGTAGGTTCTGATATTGGAAAGTTTATGATATTTTGACTTTTTTTTTACTTAGCCTAATACTTCCCCACTGCTGGGCAAAGGCTTCCTCCAATTCACTCCAAAGCTGTAGATCTCCGGCAAAGGCCGACCAGTTCCTGTGATGGGCGTCCAGGTCATCTCGCCATCTCTTTTTCGACCTTCCTCTTTGTCGACGCCTGTCTAGCGGTTGCCACTTGGTGACCAGTTTTGCCAATCTTTCAGAAATCATCCGACAGACGTTTTGACGACTTATCATCAAAGTTATAATATTGTGTCTATTAGTAATCCTGTCTAGTAGATTTCCTGTCGCCAATTATTTTTAATTTTATCATACAAACTAATTTATTGCAAACAAATAGTAGTAGATACAATAATTTGGTACAATTTTAACAGGTATTTTACATTAATAAAGTACTAGTTTCTGAAAACTACTCTTTTTTTAACAGAAAAAATTTAAAATAAATATTTCAAAAATAAAATTTCTGAAGCTTCTAAATCGTTTTAAAAAAAAATCAAAATGTCTTTATTATTATAGTGATCAATCATCATTTTCATTCTTTTTTTTTTAAATAAAGCTATGTGGTATAGTTATGTAATAGTGACATTTAAATCAGATTTTGTATTAAAATTATTTTCATACAACAATCTTTATGGAACAAAATTAGGTATTTCCAATGACCTAAATTCTAGCTCTATTATAACCGAATAATGATATTGTCCTCTCACAAAGGTTCATTTCGATGGAACATCAAAGGATCCTTAGATCGTTCCAAGCGAAACTAGTAACTAATAATGTACTCGTGTAAACTTCCAAAACATTATTAAAGCTTAGTTTTAGAAGCTAACAAAGCTCTACAATTTCACATACTCTATTTTATGAACTTTGGTTGAATAATCTAAACTGATCAAGTGGGAGTTGAAGTCTGGCTTGACGTTTAATAATTATAATTATTTTATTTTATACAAAAAAAAATGATGGAACTACAAACTTCGACATTGTATTGTAATATGTTTCTTTTCGTCAATTTTATCATTCTTAGTTAACGGAAATATCAAATATATAAATTGTTTTGTGAATGTATGGAAATAATTATCAAATTACATAATTTTCGAAAAGTTGATTTGATTTGAACGCTAAGCGTTTCCCATAGTGAAGTTCTTGACAGACAGACGACGGATAACATAGTGGTCCTATAAAAACTGCGTGATTTTCTACCAAAGTGCGGCCTTTCAAAAATGAAGAAAACGAGACAATGTTATATTAAATCTAGGCAGAGACATTCAAAATGCGAAGATTACTTTTGCTAGGAATCGGCACGGATTATAAGTTAAATTTATTCCATTAAAATTAATTAAACTGTCAGGAAAAGAGAAGTCAAGATACTTTGAAAGAAGATTAGCATCGCTATAGAATAAATTAGGTAAATTAGTATTTAAATCTTCCCATCAGAATTCCCAACGGTGGGGACAAAATATGTACAAAATTAATCAAATCTTTAATATCGCATCGCTTCCTCCTTCGTAGCTTGAGGATTGTAGGCTTAGTCATGCTACAGGGATTTTCATTTATGATTGACCAGCATAAATAATTTAAATTAAATTGATCTTCAATTTAAAACAATATTATTTGTAATGCATTTGACTGGCTCGGTGGAATAGTGGTTAGTGACCCAGGTTTACTACCAACGGTTCCAAGAGTCGTGGGTTCGATTCCCTCTCGGGACAAATATTTGTGTGACAAACATTGGTGTTTGTTCCGTGTCTGGGTGTGTTATTTAATATATTTAAATTTATTAGTGTATCCACTGTTGATTCTGATATCTGTAACACAAGTGCTTAAGCTACTTACCACGGAAACATATCGATGTATGTGATTTTGTGAAATATTTATTTATTTTAAGTAAAACTAATTTTACGGATTAAACTCGCGTGTGTAGGTACACTATTATTAACTTAATTTACAAGGATTTTATGTAAATTTTGTAAATATGTAATAGTGTTGTAAACTCATGATCATTATATAATTCTAACTAACTGTTTGGCGTAATGATTTATTATTATTTGTATTTTCTTTGGATATAAGTTGAACCTAAATATTATTCTAATAATATGCAGAGTATAAAAACTATATAATTATCATGGGTCTACAAAACTACTACGTGATAAAAAGAGTAGCAAGTACATAGCTACTGCTAGACATTTCGACTGAGTCACAACAATCATGGTCCCTACGACCATGTAATTGCTACTCTTATCCACTTTATCTACTTTATCGCCAGAAGAACCACAGTATAAAATTGTAATGGAACACTAACGTCCAAAATCGTAAAATATTCAAAGTATATTTTTGGTTCGTATTTATGTTGGGTGAACAACGTTCTATTTTGGATAAGGTTGTGTCACCTCACATTATTATTCCATAACGTCACGTGGTTACATAACGACATCCTCTCAGAGACGCCTTACACGATGACGCAACGAACTTGTCAAAAACACAACTTGTCACAATTCTTGCCAATACGAGCGTAAAAAATATTCCATACCATGAAATAATACCGTACAATAAGATTATTATCCTGCGAATTCGCTCGTAAAAAAAATAAATGAGATCTCTGTCTCAACGAGGGGATAATACTATTTTATATATATCCACTTTACGGCTGATGGAGTCGAGAACAAGTCAATTTTCCGATGTTTTTTGGCTAATGTCCGCTTCAGCAGATCATAACAACTGCTAGCCGTATATTGAGGGAAGAAAACATCATTACTGAAATCATATATCTGGACTGGCTTAATAAAAATATGTGTATTTTCACGGGTAATGCTATGTACCTAATGCTAGATAGACTAAACTTCGGTATCGAGTCCACTCGCGGCCATGATTTGTGTTACTCAGTCAAAAAGTCGATTAGTAGATAGTAATTTTGCTACGGTTTGTATACCCGTGAAATTTGAGTGGTTGTTTTCCCGTGGCAGAATGATTTGCCTTTAGTAATACTATCGAATCATGCAAATTATTCCACGAAAAAAAAATTTTTTTTTTTTCTATTTTTCAGAATAATAATTTTCCAACTCGAAAACGAGAGAAGCTATCGTTGTTTTTGAAGATGTGACGTATTCAGGTACTGCTTGCCGCATGAAATCGATGCTTAAAGCTAAAGAAGCTCTTCACCCTAAGTCATAAAGCGGTTCGAACGTGTTTTCGAGTTACGGTTAAACCTTTCGTAAAACCGGCATTTTTTGATTTTAGCACAAAAGAACTGCACACATCTTTTGTACTACTAACATAGAATCATTTTACTGCGGAAAACAACCACTAAAATTTCACGGTGTATATGTAGGTTAAATCCTAATGGAAATAACGTTTCAGAGTTCTAAATCGTCAACATATTTGGCATAACTACGATAATGGATATACAAGATTTAACACAACATAATCCATATAAAGAGCCTTTATACATAGAGCAAACGATTGTACAATGTTTATTTTACAGCTCTTTTTAACACGACCAAATGCAGTTAAAAAAGGTTACTATAACAACATATAATACAATACAGGTAATAAACTATATAATAACTAATTAATTTATATAAACGACCTGCCAAAATCTTACATGAACATTGCACGCTTTTTGCAGATGACATATCCATCACCATACCTTGTGCTGATACAAAGGAATTAACACAAAAATTAAATTTAATCTTGGATAAAATACTTAATTGGCTAAACTATAATAATCTACAATTATTTGTTCCGTTCGATATCCGGAATCCATCTTGAGTCAAGCACCTTCCTTTTAGTGACGTTTTCCGGCCTAGCAGCTTCCTCCCCTCGTACTTCCGGCGCTAGTGCTGCCACTTAGCTTTGATCGGTAGAAAATAATGACATTTTTGGCGCGAGCTCTTACCGTCATTATAGCGTCGTCTTTCGTGGCGTAAAGACGGTCTAGGAGTAAAATAATAATTTTTTTATACAGTACTCTCGCAAAATTTATTTTTTAGTTTATTAGTGTGATTACTTATTAGTGTGATTAACCTCCCTTCGTGATGGAGCAAGTAGTGAACGAAGAATGTGGTAGCAGCAGCAATGGATCTTCGCAATCAAGGAGACGTCGGTTATCGTCATCAAGCTCGTCGGATTCGGGTCCGGAAAGGAGCAATAAGGTACCAAGACAGGAGAAAACTGTAAGTCAACTGCAATTTGAATTTCTTTCTCAACAAGTGGCGTTTTTAACCGACTTAATTACTCAAAAGAGTCATTATTTACCCAGTAATAGTGCTGGTTTAAAACAAAGTAACACTATCGAAACGCCCGCCGCAAGTGATACATTTCTATGTCCACCGCCTACGTCTTTACAAATTCAGCAAATCGAAATAACTGATTGTTCCACTAATGTTAAAGACCCTGTTTATATCAAATCTAACGAATCTCATTTGATTAAGCTAAACGAAATACAGCGGTTTAGGCAAAAAGAATGGAATACATACAATCACGCCTTTTTCCCAAAGGGGTAGGCAGAGATCACTTCCAGCGATCCACTTTTCACCTCTGTGGAAACGTGACGTGACGGGTTGTGGACCACGTCGCCGCCATTGCGTTCCCACGAGCAGCAAGGATATATGACGGGGAAAGGAAAAGAGAAGGAAGGATACTATCGCCTCGGATGATTTGGACTGAGTCGATAGTAGCTCGAGGAGCCGGGGTCGCTTACCCGTATACCGTTCACCAACCACCGGACAGATAGTTGTGACTGTGGTATCCCCTGACTGAAAAATGGAATGCTGTTCGATTTTCCGAAACTCAGAAAAAATATGTGACCTCTCCAGGTTTTATAGAACTTAGTATTAATGATGAGTTGAGACGTTTTAGTTCAAATGTACCGAGTGAGGAGACTCGTTTGTGTCTTTTAGAACGCTCTTTGCTGCATTAATAAGTGCGTTACTTACACAAAAGGACGAATTAAGAACCAGTTTACAAAAAATTGTAGATTGGTCAGGCGATAAAGATACATCTTTGATTAACCTAAGACTTTGTTTGATAAAATAGAATCTTCATTCAACAAAGAGTCGAGTTACATCAAAGTTAATGATGACATTGTACAAATATTATGTGGTAGGCGAGCCGATTGTGTTCAAAGTCGGCGGGACATTTTATTAAGGCGTATTCCCGAAGAATATCATTCTACCGTCTACATAAAATTCCTCCAAACGCCGAATTTTTGTTTGATGATGCCATGTTGACTACCTACCTTCAAAAAATAGGAGGGGCGGATAAACTGGCTGCACCTGCACCAGTAGCAGCCACGTCTAGAGCTCCTCAGAGTTACTTTGGTTCATTTGAAGGTAAGCCTAAAACAGCTACACACAAACAAACGACTCAGAAATTTTTTTTCAACCTACCTTTTCCGGGAGAAAAGGTAAAGGCAAGGGGAAAACATCGACTAAAAAGCCTTCAGGTGGAAAAACTCGAACACATCAAGAACAAAGAGGTAAGGCCTACGGGTCCAATTATAGGAACCAACATAGTTCATGACTCGGCTCAATTCCGAGGTGGTTGTCTAAAAAGCTTTGTGGGTGTATGGAGCAATCTCGGTGCACCAGACTACATTTGTACGATATTGAGTCATTTAAAAATATCTTTTGCAATGAAGCCACCTCTGATTATGCCAAACAAAACAATAATGAAATGTTATGCAACAAAGATAAATCCAGAAATGTCACAACAGATAGAGAAAATGTTGGCAATGAATGTGCTCGAGAGAGCAGACCTAGAGACGCCCAGTTTTTTGTCAACATTTTTTCTAGTTCCGAAGCCAGACGGAACTTATCGTCCGATATTCAACCTGAAACGGCTGAACCAATTTGTAAAAATAAAACCTTTTCGATTGATAAATCATTTCCGTGTCTCGAGTTTCCTCCAAGAGAACGATTGGTTAGCAAAAAATCGATTTGAGCCAAGCGTACTTCCATCTAAATATATCAGAACAACACCGAAGGTTTCTTGAGACTCACCTCCGACAACACACTGCTGCAAATGACATGTCTCCCGTTCGGGCTTTCATCGGCACCGAGAATCTTCGCTACCTTGACAAATTGGGTAGCAGAACAACTACGCCACCACGAAATCAGGTGTGTAGTGTATTTGGACGATTTTCTCATAGTA
The DNA here is from genome assembly GCA_039566165.1 of Maruca vitrata. Lineage (NCBI taxonomy): Eukaryota > Metazoa > Arthropoda > Insecta > Lepidoptera > Crambidae > Maruca > Maruca vitrata. Next base: position 6,060,834 of record CM076934.1, on the reverse strand, counting down.
AACCAATCTTATCATCGTTTACGCGAACAGATTGCGTTCACTGTAAGGTTCCTACAGCGTCTAGGATGGACGCTCAACTTGGAAAAATCTGTACTGGTTCCGACTCGATGCCTCGAATTTCTTAGTATCACCTGGGACACGATCACCAACACGAAGTCCCTGTCGGAACCGAAGTGCCATACGCTACGCAGAGCGCTTCAAGTTCAGATTTCTCAAGGCAGTTGGTCCCTCAAACAGGCCCAGTCCCTACTGGGGCGACTCAACTTTGCCTCTTTCGTGATCCGCAGAGGGCGATTACACTGTCGGACACTGCAACACTACAGTCGGCAGTTACCCAAAGATCACCGCTACCGTCGAGTCCAACTACCAGACCCGGTACTGAACGACATGAAATGGTGGCTGACAGCTGCATCAGGATGCCTTCCAATTCACATGACGCAGGTATCACACCACCTTACGACAGATGCATCCGAAATAGGCTGGGGAGCTCAAATCGACGAATCAAGGATGTCAGGGGAATGGACGTCGGCCCAGCAAGTATGGCATGTCAATATGAAGGAACTCTTTGCAGTACATGCAGCACTCGCACACGAAAGGTATCGCTTAGAGAATGCTCACATCTTATTACTAACAGACAACCGAACTGTAGTGTCATACATAAACAAGGAAGGCGGCACCAAGTCCAAGAAACTGTTACAACTGACACGACAAGTTTTGGAGTTTATGGATGGTCTGAACATTCAATTGACAGCTCAATACTTTCCGGGACGGTACAACGGCGAAGTCGATGCTTTATCCAGGAAGAAACCTTGTCCAGAATGGCATCTGACACCGCAAGCCACAAAACCGATCTTTCAGACGTGGGGCACGCCGGTGGTAGATTTATTCGCCTCGAAGACAGCCCATGTAGTACCCAGGTATGTGACGATGGACTTGTCGGACGAGGAAGCGATAGATCACAATGCACTACGTCTTCAGTGGGAATACAGGTTAGCCTGGATATTCCCTCCGCCGAACTTAATTCCCCAAGTACTTTCACGACTGAACACGGCGAAGGGCAAGTACATTCTGATCGCCCCGAAATGGCACAAAGCATTTTGGTCAGCGGACCTGAAAAGGAGAGCAATAGAACAGCCGTACCAGATTCCTCACCTTCCACAAGTCTTGGTAGACACGGTAACAGGAGTTCATCCCCCAGAAATTCAGAACATTCGTTTAGAGGCTTGGTTGATTTTGGGTGGACAGATATGATTGAGAATTGGTCTAATGAAGAAAATCCTTATTACTATCTAGCTGGCGCATGTCGACTATAAATACGTATCAATCCGCCTGAAACAGTGGAAGAGTTGGTGTGACGCAAATGCAATAAATCACAAACGTCCTCTTCCTGTTGAAGTCGCGCGATATTTGGCATTCCTTCACAGCGTTAAAGGTTTGGCATATAAAACTATATTAGTCCATAAATCTGCCATAGCAACATTAACGAATGTTACGACCCTCAATGATATTTCTTCAAATTTCTTTGTTCGTCATATATTAAGAGCTATATCTGTAACCAGAGAGAAAAATGAAGCTGTTCCTATATGGGACCCACATACAGTTTTGAGCTATCTAAACACGTGTAACATCGATGAAAACAATTTATACCAAGTCTCTCAACGCACTGCAATCTTACTTCTGTTATCCTCTGGCCGACGAGTACATGACTTAACTTTACTGACTACAGAAGAAGGTAAATACCGCGATGAAGGTGATTTTATCATTTTCTGGCCCCGTTTTGGATCAAAAACAGATAATATTAACTATAGACAATCAGGGTGGAAATTAACAAAAAATTCTAACAAATCTTTAGATTGTGTGTATTGGACGCAGCGATTAATCTCTCTGTCTGAAAAACGCAGAAAGCAAAATACTCAATTATATGATTTATTCATTACAGTAAGAGGAACCCCTAAGGCGGCCTCTAGGACCATTATAGGAGGTTGGATAAAGGCTATCCTTAAAGATTCAGGTATAGAAGCCTCCCAGGCTCAGTACGTTCTGCAGTAGCTTCTCTGAACTGGCTAGAACAATATCCAATAGATAAGATTTTAGAAACAGGTAACTGGCGCCAAGAACATACCTTTAGAAAACATTACCAAAAAAATGATTAATAGAAATAATCAAGAAAGTGCCGTCTCTCTATCTAAATATTTTGATTCAGTTCGTTAATTAATGATCATTTAATTATTGTGTGTTAAACAGAAGATTGTTTGTTTAAATTTATAATAATATATATGCTGTTATTATTTATAAAGAATAATTAAACTAACTTGTAATTTTACGTTCTTTGATCATAACAATAATCATATTACCCAACACATTATAGCGTCATCATCATCATCATCATCATCATCGTCAATGGCGCTCACCAGGAGATAACAAACACATCACTCAAGATGGATTCCGGATATCGAACGGAACAAATAATAGAGAGTTTTAACTACCAATAAAACTTACCTATTATTTTTCCTAAAGATATCCGGAATCCAGGTAAGTTCTACCTGGTGCATCTCGAGTAGGTATAATGACGGTAAGAGCTCGCGCCAAAAATGTCATTATTTTCTACCGATCAAAGCTAAGTGGCAGCACTAGCGCCGGAAGTACGAGGGGAGGAAGCCGCTAGGCCGGAAAACGTCACTAAAAGGAAGGTGCTTGACTCAAGATGGATTCCGGATATCTTTAGAAAAATAATAGGTAAGTTTTATTGGTAGTTAAAACTCTCTATTAAATTTTAAAAAAACAAAAATAATTCAATTCGGTCCCCATCAAAGAAAATCACTTGAAATTAATTATAAATACAAAGATAAACATATAAAATCAGAAAATTCTGCTATTTTGTTAGGACTGGAAATAGATGGTAAATTAAACTGGAAGTCACATATTCAAATGCTTACTAAAAACTATGTACTTTTATATATTCTCTATACCATCTCAAAAGAGTTACAGACATTAAATCTGCCCTCTCTGCATACTATGCATATGCCCATTCTAGATTTGCATATGGAATTGTGATATGGGGTAATAGTACAGATATACAGAACATTTTTGTCTTGCAAAAGAGATGTTTGAGAATCATATTTAACATCAATCCACTCACATCATGTAAACCATACTTCATAAAATATAAAATCTTAACATTAACCAGCTTATATATATTATAATCATGCAAATTTGTAAAAAACATATATATCTATATTCAATTAATAACACAATAAAGCGTAATGACAGGTATAAACACAAACTAGAATATCCTTCAGATAAACAGTACCAGTTTTACAGGTCAGGCCCATACTGGATGTCCATAAGGATATACAACCAAATTCTATAAAATTGAAAGATATAGAAAATACAGATATATTTATAAAACATTTAAAAACACACCTTTTAAATAAATCCTACTACACGATAAATGAGTTCTTTGCCGATAAAAATATATAAATAATACATTTATACAAGATAATATTTAAGTATCTCAATTGTAAAATTGTTGTTAAGTTATTTTATTTCTATGTGCAATATAATTATATATTTAAGCATAAGTTATACAGCTGTCCACACTTTGCAGTATATGTTTTGTTACCATCTTTGTAAACCATGTGACTGCAAATAAATAAATAAATAATAAACTCGTGAACAAAAACAACAGTCCTCTAATTTAAACCTAAAACTTAATCGGAATCACACACCGCCACAACTATTCGATAAGTTTCTATATTCAAAATATTTGATCAAACCAAAACTCGACCTGATGGAAATTGCGAACTCCGCAATACGTATGAACTCCTGTGATAGTATTGCAAAGATAATAAGTAACTGAATTGATAGGTATTGATACTAAGTTCAATAGCTTTACGCAACACCGAAGCTTCTAACCCTGGATCAATTTGAGGTCTTATCTAACAGAGACTGGAGTCAAACATATAATTCTGATAGGAAGTTTTGGCATATAGAACAGACTGGATTGACAATACAACACTGTAATCTTGTGTAGGTGCCACCTTGGTTAGTCCGTTTGAGTTTGCTTTTGTTTTAATATACATAGTTGAATCTTTATTGTGTGAATTCACCGATTGGAAAAATAATGGCTTAATGTCATTACGTGGTTTTTATCACTGCCTTTTAGATTAATTTATATTTATCAATTTGAATCGTTGGTATAAAGACGATGAGGGCTCATGTTAAATATTTCTTGTATTTGTATTATGATAACAAAATAATCCTAATTTCGCACCAAAACTTATTTTAAGTATAATTGATCATGTAAAATTACTGTGTTGATAAAAATTGACTCTTTTCAAATTGATATTGTTATTTATATTGTTGCCGCAATAAGATACATCAACACCACAGCTACCGCTACCTCATATTAATAATATTTGTTTTAAATTGCAGTTACGGTTTTCCACGACATCTGAAAAACGGTAACAGCAATGTTGTTATTCATGCCAATAAAAATAGTACTCACAAAAAGTAACCCAAGTTGCTACATTGCTACGAAACCAGATTAAACTGTAAGTAAGTTTCACTCATTCATGAGCTACGTAGTCGTAGCTACAAAGGTGCTACGTTTTCGTAGCATTGGTGTTTTCGTAGTAATCGTTTCCTATTCTATAATATTCGCTACACTTTGATGTTACATAGTTACATGTATATCGCTTTTTGTTACGTGTCAAAAGAAAATTTTATACTGAATATGATTATCTTAATTTTATCACTAGCCATAGAGGAATTCGGATGAAGACATAACTCACTCCTAGCCAATTTCTTTAAAAGGAAATATTCTTCAAAAATAAGTACTTCCGAGATATCGCCCGTAAAACATAATTTAAAATAGCTTTCTGACATTACTTGAAATTGATAACTACCTTCTTTTACAACCCTGTTTATGAGGGGATAAATTTTTATCGAAAAATTTCAATCGGCCGAATTGAAATTCGGAGACCGGGTAAGCACTAAAATTTATATTGCTGTTTTAATTTTCTGTTTTTAATAAATCATTTCAGGAATTGGTGACTTTCCTTTATTTCCTTTTTTAATTTATTTTTAATATTTATAAAAAAGGTTTCAGCTTTATTATTCGTACATGAATGGATATCTGATATAATAAAATGTAGCACTATGTCCCTTGGTAGTGCTACTAAAAAATTTACTCTTTATCAACACGACACTTGACTGACTCAATATATAATTTTAAACTGTCATGGTTACATACATTAGAAAACTGTAACTGTTCGGGATATTTACCATGTTGTTTTGTTTTAATGAGCTCCCGATATTTTTTTTCGATATTGGGAAGTCCTGTGGCCCCTGTAGTTGCAAACTTATGGATGGAACATTTTGAAAACAGAGCCATTGCCACGGCCCCTTATAGTATTAGAATTTGGAAGCGGTACGTCGATGACATTTTTGGTATTGTAGAGGGTGATGAAAGTACCGTGCAGAACTACTTGGCACACTTAAATAGCATCCATAGGAAAATGAATTTCACGTACGAAATGGAAAAAGAGAGGAGCATTGCCTTTTTAGATGTGCTGGTCAAAGTTCGAGACGATGGTTCGTTCAGCCATTCAGTATACAGGAAGCCAACTCATACTGATCGCTACCTACATGCAGAGTCACATCATCATCCGCGTCAACTGAACTCTGTAGTGAAGTCGCTTACAGACCGTGCATATAATCTATGTGACGAGGAACATATTAATGATGAGATAAAACACATAAGCGACGTCTTACGGAGGAATGGATACAGCGGGCGAATTTCAAGACCGACACGCAGTAAACGCCTGAATTATAGGGTAGATCGGCATCCAGCATATTTGCCGTATGTAAAGGAGTGACAGATAAGATCTCGAACTTATTTAAAAATTCTCAGTTAAAACTATCTTCACCTCTTAAAAAAGCTATCACAGTTTCTACGCTCCCCAAAGGATAGCTTCCCTTTGGAAAAACCAGGCGTTTATAAAATTGACTGTAGCTGCGGGAGCTCATACATAGGGCAAACGAAAAGAACTATTTCGTGCCGTGTGAAAGAGCATATCAGGGCAGTCAAGAACAATCAAACACAAAAATCGGCAATTGCTCAACATCTTATAGATTCGGGAACGAACCACTGGATTGAGTTACATAACCCTAAAGTACTTTCTACAGAACGCCATTATATACCACGACTGGTGAGGGAAGCAATTGAAATTAAAAAATTCAAAAACTTCAATCGTGAGGATGGGTTTCAACTGTCGAATGTATGGCATCCAGTGATACGTTTATGTAAAAATAAAAATAAACAAGTGTCCGTTCTCGAAAGAAGATGTGATACTGTAAGTGTAGTGTGTTGTGATCGAATTCGGAGTGACAATATTGTGAACGAGGGTAGTGGTGTCGTGCGTAATAAAAGACTTAGAAAGAGGGTAGACCGTTATGTCTGCCCTTAGACCTACCGTCATTCTCGCAGTCCTACAGTTCACCCGTGATCATGGCGCTTGCAACTTGACTGACTCGATAGAACAGTGGTACTCGTAAGTGACCCTGGCTACGGTTCGAAGTGTTGTGGGTTCGATTCCCACTAGGGACAAATTTTTGTGTGATGAACATCGGTGTTTGTTCTGGGTCTGGGTGTCATAATGTATTTGAGTATGTGTTTATAAATATCTATGTATAAATATCAATCTCTGACGACCATAGTACAAGCTCTGCTTAGTTTGGAGTCAGGTCATTTTGTGTGGAAATGACCCAGATATTGATTTGGTTATGTAAATGTAACATATATTTTATGCATGAATGTTTTTTTAGATTAAGTGAAAATGTTGCATTTATAAACAGAAGTGTATGCATTTAAGATAATATTTTTTATGGCACTTGTATGTATAATCTGACAAATGATTTTAAAAAAAGAACTTCAACTATTTTTATTTAATTGTTCACTTCCCGGGGTATTATTAGCTCAACATTTCAGTAAAGAGGTCAATGTTTTCCGCGGATAGAATGGGATTATATCAAATGGGGCGACGTTGATAAAATGCCGGTAAGGTTCAGTACACTTAATTTGTTCGTAGCTCACCAAAAAGATTTATATATTTTGTATTTTTATTTACTGTTTGTTTAAAAAAAACAGACAGAATTTTTCACGTTAAAAATATATTTTTGGTTTATACATACATACATACATAAAATCACGCTTTTTTCCCAGAGGAGTAGGCAGAGGCATTGGTTTATCTCTATTATATATTCTGGTGATAATTTTATTCACAGGTAAAAAGGTAGTAGTATTTATTTATTCCTTCCTTTATGCTTTAGTAAATGCATTGCATAAAATATTGACATCAAAACGTTGTATGCTACACCTAATTAATTGAACCAATTAATCAATCTGTTTCTTGTTAAATGTGTTTTAGCCTTGCGTATTTTGTGAAAACTTTATAACGTTAAAATGTACGAGCACTGGATAAAAAATGTGAACATTTTCTTGTTCTAACCGATATACGATGATGGCTTGGAGTAGTCTTACAGGGGAGCGGATAGCTCTCATCCCTAACAATGTGAACAAACATGTTCATTCATGTCCACATGAACTGGGTTACATTTAAATTAGAGCTCTAAGTAGTACTAGAACAACAATTAAAAAAAAACATGTGCATTGACCCCTCCGTTTAATTTCACCAAAATACTCCACTCCATGCAATATTGCTAACTATATTATTTTTCCTATTCCCACTCACCCCAAAGCTACAACACTGTCAGAGCTGTCAAACAAAATGAGATATAAGACTCTTCTGTAAGCGTCCAACGTAAAATGACCTCTCTTCGTCCGCTCCATAACCAATATTGCCATCTGATCCGCCATCACAAAAGGAGGAAAGGGACCATTCAAAACTGGTCATTGTCACGTTGACACGCGTCAGCTGTAGTGGTTATCGGGACCTTTGATTCTTCTTATTATTAAAGGGCGAGGGAATAATATTTGCTGACGTGTAGTTGGTAGCATATTCCGTCAATCTGCTAAAATATAGTCACTTTAACAGCTACTGTATTATAAAGATAAGATAATGTAAGAATTAGTTAAATGCTGTCACAAGGTGTCAAGAGAATGACCATTAAACAAATTTCATTGAAATTTAATAGCGGCTACCACACAGAAACTAGTCTTGTGTGCCCGCTCCTGTCCGTTTTTTAACTTCTTGTATTTGTTACGACCGATCAAAACATTTTATTTTTATATCTCTCCTTATTAAAAATGTAACAATTGATGGGGAAAACACGATTCTTAGATTTAGACAGACATATTGAGGCTATATTTGTCAAACGTTATAATCTTAAATGGAATAAATTTAAATAAGATATTGTGCTTTGAGGAGCTATGCACGTAGCATTTTTCTATCGTGCTAACGGCTCAGTAACAATGTGTCTAAAGGTTTAATATTCTTAAAGAATTTCATCAAGTCGCGTTAAAAAAATCACGTGTTCTACATAGGAAGTTACTCGAGCAGATTTTAAATAGTAAATGCGATTTTGAACTCTCTGCTTAGTTGATTAGGCACAAATTCCTTTAAGGGTCTTCAAAAGCGCGCCAAAGCTGCCTCGGTCTAAGTCAGTAACTTAAGTTGGTGTCAAGAGTTTTAAAATTGATATTCTGCCTCCACAGTTCCAAGTTGAAAGTGACTTACGTCTAACCGACTTTAAAAAAAGGAGGAGGTTCTTAAGAAGTTAGGAAACCAAGTAGTTGTAACAGTCGAGAACTTACTTTGAGCAGAAAATTTATGTTGTCCTGCCGAATAAGAAAAGTACAGTCAAGTGGAAGTCAGACTCGCATTCTGGGAGTTCAAGAAAAAGTTGAATATGAAAATGATGATCCAGAAACATGTCACTATATAGTATTGGACACGACTATGATGGCGAGCTACTGTCCAGGCAGTCTATCTGTATGTCAGTCTATGTATGCTTATACTATTAAAACTGCGCTATACATATATTTCGATGTATTGTATGGTAATAGATAGAGGGAGGGAGGGGGATGTATAAAATAAATTAATACATAATATAATAGCAAAATAAAATCTTGATCTAATTGCATCAGTGCAATCACAAATTTCAGGTTTTTGTTTCCATGCAAAATGTGAGGAAAATAAGAATCTAAATTATTGTTTCCCTTTTTTCAATCAATCATAATAAATTGGCATTCATTCAATTAAATATGATTACAATATAATCATAACTACATTTAATTTAACAATTCAAGGTAAACAATATTAATTTATTAAAAAAAAATCTGATTTTAAAGCACAGCGATTTAACCGACTCCCGTTGCAAAGTACACCTAATATTTCAAAACTCTGACGAGATATTTTTGCTAGCCATTATCATGACTATTAAAATGCTTAAATAGCATCAAAACAAAAGAATAAAACAAAGTCGGGGAAGAATACTAAAAGTTAAAAGTTCCCAAAGCTCATTTTCATTCTTTAACCGTGGAGAGAAAGTCTCTAGTTATTCGTATATACATTGGTCCCACTGTACCTCAATCAATCTTTTAAATGGCGTAAAAGTTTCAAAATAAATGTGGGGCTAACGTGACTTCAAAAGTCGTATAGTCTTGCTGACGGCTCCCAAATATTAATCTTATTTTATTACAAATCGTTTCCCCATCAAACGCTACAGATTAAATTGGTTATGTGACGACTTTATTGGCTCGTAAATTTGGCCTATCCACGAGATATATTTTATTAACAGAACAAATAAAATGCTTCACTCAGAGATAAGCTAGTTTCCGTCAATAGGAATTGTTTGAGGATACCTTGAGTTGCTTTATTTTTATGATTGCGTACTTGAAGGGATATTGGGCCCAAAGGATTTGGATGGCAGTTACGCCGGACGTATATTGTAGTTTCTTTTCAAGCTCAATAATCCGAGTAGATCAAATATTGTGAGGATGGCCGAATAGAGCATTATTTCATGACGGGATGAAAGGATTTTTCGACCTTACTTAATTGTCTTTCTTTGATTTAAGGATGAGGTTGAGGAAGAGATATGTTATTGGCGATATTTCAGTGCCATGAAAGGTTTTTTTTTTCAATGAACACCGTTAATGCGCTGATTTGATTAATACCAAGTACAGTTCGCAACAAAGTATTTATATGTAGTTGATTTATTTAACGTAATCTTATATTATAGTTTGTTATATGCATATTCCGATTCTTCATATAAGAAGCAATTTTTTAGGTTGTCTACCTAACCTTAAGCCTTAGTCAACCACGCTGACCAAGTGCGGGTTGCACTTGGTTAGCGTGTTTGACTAAAGCCTTGTCATCCTAGGGTAGGCTCGTGCCCCAGGAGTATGCACGTATATGGGCTCATGATGACGATGATTCTACAATATAAATAACCGGAAACAATCCACAATTTCCGCTTTACCATCTCAACAGCATGTTAACGAATCACAATGAGAAAGACAGATGATTCACCAGTTGTTTTCGACCACTTTCTCGGACAATCACCAATCCACTACTCCGCAATCCACGACTAAACGATCGCCCGGTTCAAAACAGCCATACATCATAGAACAAAGACGAATGACAGCGCAAATATAGGTCGCATCTGCAAAAACAACGCGAATATACACACGGAATTATTTATATACCGCCAATGTTGAGTAAACAAGTTTATGTTGGTCGGAAAACTCTAGAGATTTTGCAAATGTAATATTAATCTTGTTTAATCAAATGGAATGGAGGAAGAAAGAGCAAGTTGTAGGAGTAATACCGGATACTTTAATGTGTAGCTTTTAATACCAAAAGCTAAAAAAATGTTATATATTTTATTTACAATTATAGACCATGTACTATGGGTCTACACGCGATAAAAAAGTAGCATATACATACATAGCTACTCACTGCTTGACATTTCGACTGGGTAAGGCCTTAGTCAACCACACTGGCCAAGACATACATAGTATATGGTTTCAAATATTTTATTGACCTAATATGACTAATGTGAGGTTGAGAGAACAGGAGCAGGACTGCAAGAGTATGAAACCTTTTATTTTTATAGGATTTTTTCAGTATAATTTCGTATTGTGATCGGGTTCATAAAAAAACCCGTCAAGTTGAGTTGGACTCGCGCAATGAAGGTCCCAATTTTAATGGGTTTATGTAAATAACGTATAATTAAAACAATCCACTGTTAGTGCGGACGTACATCACTAGATAAGAAGATGAGTAAGCAGTGTATAACTTGCCTAAGCTTCTGATTTTATAGTGGCACCTACACCTTTTAAACTAACAACTTATATTTAATGACAAAATTCAAGATTTACACCATCTAGTTTAATATTTTATGCCATGTTTTTGGGTAAAAGCGTCGATGGCCGAGTGGTTAAACTCTGACACCAGGTTGATCAACCATACGATAAGAAGAAGAAGGGTAATCCCTGATGAAGATTTCTACAATCCTCTTGACTCTATATAAAGCATCATACTCATTGCAAATACCAAAGTGTTGACGGTTCCCAAGTTTTCCCGAGGACCTCCAATGCCAACAGTATTAGAATATAGGATAAAGTATTCCGAACGGCTGGCGGATTCATTTGAATTTTAAAACTTTTGCACAAGCCTAAATTGAATAAATGAATTCAGGGGAGAATATTTTCAGACTCACTTTTTGACCTTGGAAAATTCATATTCGAACGCCGAAAATGAATGCAATAAATTTATTAGAAAATTATGTTAAGTGCCCAGTTACGTTTTATTAAAATAGAAAAAAATATATACGCCAAGAATGATATTTAATGAAACCAATGATTTTTGGACACTTTCCCTAATAATATTATTAACAATTCTATTCCCAAAGAGTTTCAAATTTCAATATCTCTAAGCTTCCTTTAAAAACTTAAAAAAATCTTATTGCTCCACGTTTTCCTGGGAATAAGAGTTTTGACAGACAGCTGGACCGACGTATGTACGTACAACATGTAATTATATAAAATATCCGGTTTTTGAGGTCTGGAACCCTTTTTTTTTTTTTATTTAGCCTGTTCTGTCCCACTGCTGGGCAAAGGCCTCCCCTAACTCACTCCAAAGCTGTCGATTTTCGGCCAATGCCCACCAGTTCTTCTCATGGGCATCTAGGTCATCTCGCCATCTCTTCTTCGGCCTACCTCTTTGTCGATGACCGTCGAGTGGTTGCCATTGAGTGACTATTTTAGCCCACCTCTCCGGGTTCATCCGGCAGACGTGGCCCGCCCAACTCCACTTCAATTTGGTAGCCTTGTCTGGAACCCTAATTATATATATTGCTAATTAAAGAATAATCTAATTCTAGATCGAAATCTAGCCATCAATAGACAGGTATTACAATAAGGAACAATTTCTCAATGCAAGAGACGTAAAGGGAATTCTATGCAAGTCGTCTTACCAAAGTTAGATCGTATTTTGGTCTGGTAGTTGGAAACTCGATAGAAACACTATCACGTAACTAAATCTAGTTCATTCATCTTGTTACATGCAGTTCAGGAACTTGGGTTTAAAAATAGGTTAATGTCCGCGTCGTTGATGTAACTTGTGTCGAGCTTTAAGCAAAGACCGAGAGGCTTGGTGAGAGCCATCCACTCCCCCGCAAGTCCAATGATGATGATATGGCTGCTAATGGAGGAAAGCCATCCACTTCCCTGCAAGTCCGGTGACGAAGAGATGGATACTTAGGGGTGAGCGTCATCCGCTCCCCCCCAAGTTCGGTGATGATGTCAAGGCTACTTAGGAGTGAGAGCCATCCGCTCCCCCGCAAGTCCGGTGATGATGACGAGGCTAATAGGGCTTAGAGCCATCCGCTCTCCCGCAAGTCCGGTGATGATGATAAGGCTGCTAATGGGGGAAAGCCATCCACTCCCCTGCCAGTCCGGTGACGATGACGAGACTACTTTAGGGTGGAAGCCATCAACCATCCCGAGTTAGGCCATTATTTGGACGTCAATATGAAGTGCACTGCAAGACATAGGCCTCCCCAAATGTTTGCCACTCTTGTCTGATTATGGCTTTATATTTAGAACTCTACCAATTAACAGGTACCTACAAAATCAACCAGTGGGATCTAAGGCTACGAGTTACATAATGTAACCAGTATTTAGGTTTCTTGATGGCAATCAATTTATTTAGAAAACTAGTGGTTTTTTATTACTTTAAAACGAACAATAATAAAATATTCTATCTCATAGTATAATGTATCAGTAGCAACTGTCCTCGTTATAACATCAAGCTCTTAATTCCTTGTTCTTAGATTTATAAACTATCCTGAAATGAAAGCATGCATTTAGTATACCTACTAGAGTTCCCGAAAATAATAGTCTCAAGCTAACCGTAACCTCAAATCAGTACGTCTATCAAAACACAATGATTAGGGTTATTCTCCACTTAGCAATTCACATTGCAGTGTACTTACTAAGTACGGCACAGCAAGTTAATGCGTGCTTACGGTTAAGTACCTTCTAATTGGCTAATCTGGTAATTAGGAGCAAGCTTGGCGTCTTTGTTTTTGCATAATGCCATTGCAAAGTGTATGTTAAACAGTCATGGTGGAATGGCTGGCATATTTTCAACCAGAAAAGAGGTTTTTAATTCAGAAAAGGTATTTTTTGCCGCGTCATGCAAATAACGACATATTTATTTCCTTTAGTAGCAAAAATAACGTCCGCTAGCCATGATTGGTGTAACTCAGTCGAAACGTCGGGTAGGTAGCTTTGTTTTTTTTTACTTTACCATGTCACGCGTTTAATCTCAAGGTTTATTTTGTGTAATGGAACGCGAAGTATAAATGTTATTTTGAACAGATAGTATTTTCGTTTAATTTATACGGATTTTGTTTGTTTTATATGTTAATTTTTGTTGACTGGACTGGTCAATTTAATTCAAAATATCACCGTACAAAATTAAAGAGCGTTAAAGTAAATTCATTATTCGAATTCACTCCCTGAATCAGATAACATGAAAATAAACTAATTCTCGTAATGTAGGTAGAGTTCTTGATCTGAAAATTCAAAGTGCAGATCGTGACAATAACAACTGATAGTAAGTACATTACCAAACAATCCGAATACAGGTTATGAAAAGTAACGAGTCCCCGTACAAATTACACTTTACGCCATAACAATATCAATGAAAATCCGAAGGCGTTGACATTGTAACATTCAAGGAAGTGCAAAAGTTCGTGATCCACAATACGTAGACGCGATTCGCCGGTCTGGCGCCAGAGAGCTCTAGCTTTTGGGCTGTGGTCTGAATGATAGCGGGTAGGAAAGACAGAAACGTAGAGAGCTTTTTAGGGTTAAGTACCTAAAGAGTATAACGGGACCCTATTACAAAGACTTCGTTGTTCGTCCATTTGCCTATCACTGCTGTATCTCATGAAATGCGAAAGCTAAACAGTTAAATTTTCACAAATGTTGTATTTCTGTTGCCAAAATAACAACAAAATAAAAAGAATACTTATAACGGAACTGACTTGTCGGTACGATGATCACTTAAACCGCAATATAATAATACGGATAACTGTTACCAAAAACAGGGCCGGTTTTCAATGCGATGGTGACCGGTTAGCCTTGAATGGATATGATTGAATACAGCTGTATAAAAACTGCTGGAATAATCGAATCATAGCCAGCCGTTATCCAACATGGCTAACTATAATGCCATTAGCCTCCTCTGTGACAAGTTTTAGTTCCGATTTTTAACACTTGTGGCGCTGCCCAATATAACAATTGGAGTTTTTGAGCATAGAAAGTATGTTCCTAAATTGGGGAGTTACAAGTGAATTTAATTACGGAAACGTGTTAAATATTTCAGTGACTAAGAATAAAATCTGGTGCTAAAAAAGAATGTTTATTCTAGTATTGTCTTTTATTTGGCGACAACACAATTATTAAGTATTGTATTGTAAACATAATTATTTAGAGATACGACGTTTCGAGTTCTTTACAGCGTTCGTGGTCACGGGCAAGACTCTCAAAGTCTTGCCTGTGCTCGTTTATTCTTCTTAATGTGGAACAGTAAAGTTGATCCGCTCGCCAGCAAGTCCGGTGATCATGACAAAACTACTTAGGGGTGAGAGCCATCCGCTCCCCCGCAAATCATAACTCTGACACACTGACCAGTCCGCTGTCGCTTAAACCCCAGCTTCACAGCAACTGAATAACAAACAAACCCAACTTGGATGTAGACGGTTCAGTCGACAGAGTTTTCTGTGTCGACGTCTATCGGCGATGCCTGGGGACATGGGACTGTTTTGTTCTCTAAACGTACTGTGACTTTTTTGACGTGGAAGCCAAATTACGACGTTTTGCGTCAAGTTCGGAAACTTTTCATTTGTTCAGATTGAGCTGTTATCCTGACGAACATTTTTAAAGTGTGTTTGTTAGTGTTTTACTTTCTCTCGATTTATCTACTCTATCTTTTTGAAGTTGATACACCTTAGGGATGTAACGGGTTGTATGTACGTTTTTTGATAGCCACCTGGATTTTTGAAAGGCGTGTGTGGGGCCAAAGCCAACACGAAGAGGCCCTTTAATGACTTGTGTGCTAGTATATTCATTATTATTATTTTGTTATGGTTACAGCATCATGAATATGTTTATTTATCGTTAGTCCCGGACGACTCGATTCGATAAAATTTCTAAATAAACTATCCTGGAATAAAAGGATGCATTTAGTATATCTATATATGTCAAAATGCAGTAGGTATTTTCACAAAATGTACTTAAGTTAACAAAACCATTTAAGCTCAATTTGAAACCAATTCTTTTTACCAATTTAACAGTACTCCGAGTTGAAAGGATCTTTCGGACTGATTGATTTAGCCGATTGAAGAATGTACAAAAAATTCACTCTAGTACCCGTCGGACTCGCTGCTTGAGAGTTCCGTACTAGTAAGCTAATTATGATTTATTTTAATTGTTTAGCACACAAATATTCAATGAGTAGGTGATGTTCTTGTAATTATTTTTGTCATAGTTAGGGACAATAAATAAACTAGTAAGATAATTGATGGTTAAACAAACTTACCTAAAGTGAAGTTTGACAGTTATTGTACGAGACGTTGCATCCGAGACGTTGCATATATTAAAGAGTGGACTGCAAGTGTTGACATGCATCGTCGAAGTACAATAATAATTTTGTATCGTAATACCAAAGTTCTTGACTTTCCTATTTCTGTATCGAAAGAATTAATTACATATGATCTTGTTTGTTTCCCTAAAAATGTATAAAAAGGCTTAAATTTTTTTTTCGGATTCAATCTGTACCCAAAAAGGGTCTTGAAAGACAGACAACAAATTGATCTTGTAAGAGTTCCGTTTTCCCATTTGAGGTGCGAATCCCTAAAAATGAACCCTTTAACGAAATTTGATAGGCTTCCACGGTTCGACGAAAAAGATTTCGTGTTGCAATCCTTTCGTGGGTCGCAACGCTGTAAAACCTTTTAGCTATATAGTACTCGTGTATATAATACCTTGTACTACCGACCTGATTGTGCAAATTCAAATCTTTCGGTTCATCATCAGCCCATATAAGTCCCCACTGCTGGGCGTGCCTACCTTAAACTAGGGCAATAAGGCCTTAGACAACCACGCTGGCCAAGTGCGGGTTGGTCGACTACACAACCTAAGAATTTCTTCGTAGGTGTGTGGGTTTCCTCACGATGTTTTCCTTCACCGTTAAAGCGTCGAATAATCGTACGTATGAATTTCAAATTTGAAAAACACAGTGGTACGTGGCGGGGTTTGAACTGGCGCACGCATGGCAAGCAACGACCTTAACCACTCGGCCATCGACGCTTTACCTCGAATATTGACGAAATAATCTTTCGGTTATTTCGTCAATACTGGAGGTGGCTAAACTATTTATGCCGAACTGACCTGCCTGGGAACGACCTACTTTTATGGGTCGTGTAATTTGAGTAAACGAAGAGTGAAGTCTTGATTTTAACAGTTGCTAATAGGAATCAGTTTTTGGGTACTGTTAGTCTATCTGTCTGTTTCTTGCGCTTTCGCATTTGAACTTTGTACAGAAATATACTCAGGACAGAGAGTGACTTTTTGACCAACTTCCCTTTAAGAGAGTAATGTTATACACGATAAACTACAATATGCGGAAAGAGTCGTAGGCTTAAAGCTAGCTTATTATGTACCGATTAATTTTAGCTTATTCCGCTTTCAAGTTTGTCGACATGAAAATAATATAATAATAATTTGTTCAAGTATGATGTATGTTTAATGAGATTGATGCAGAATATTAATTTCTACATAATATTTATTACATTCTGGTTTATTTAAATCCATCTCCAATTAATTTAATTATTAATGTTCAAAACTGCACATGAATGGGATTAATGCAAAATGTTTGGTATATATTTTAAATCATGTATTTGTTTTTTTAATCCCATCTGTGTGTATAAAATATGAATAATAAATGTTTAAACGCTCACAATTATTTCATATACTGACTGGCTCGGTGGAACAGTGGTTAGTGACTCAGGTTCATAACCTACGGTTCCAAAAGTCGTGGGTTCGATTCCCACTCGGGACAAATATTTGTGTGACGAACATCGGTGTTTGTTCCGTGTCTGGGTGTATTATTAAATATATTTAAGTTTATTTGTGTATCCACAGTTGATCCTGATTTCCGTAACACAAGTGCTTAAGCTACTTACCACGGGATCGGGATATTTATTTATTTATTTATTTATTTATATATTATTTATTAGAACTTTTTTAACAACTTAGTAGTGACTAGCTTTGTGAATGAGTTATAGTACTTCCACCACATGTGTTTACCCTGTAAACAAAGAAGTAGTGTAGGTACTAAGTTTGGTAGCTAAGTATACTGTGTTCACCAGTAAAGCGCTGGCAAGGCGAGCCTACTTCCGGTTGGCCTAGAATAATGGAATTTGGCAAGCCACAAGATCTTTTTCGATAAAAGTTAATTTGTACTTATATCACATAAACGTATTCTTGTAAATTCCATGGAGTTTTCAAGTCCGATAGTTGGAATAAGTTAGACTGTCGTTCACAATTTAATTAAACTTAATTTATTTCTTTCGGTGTGTTGTGGTTATCCAATAAATGCTTGGATGTGTAACTATTGAAAAGCTCTGAAGTATAACAACATAATATCTACTAGATAAAGGGTAATTAAAAAATAGAATTATTGGTAAGATTATAAAACTTATACATTAACATTACTTGGTCAGCAGAATGTTATCTGCTGACCAACTTAATTAACTTAATATCAAAAACTTTGAGTTCGCTTGCGACCATTTCAGGTGTAAATAGCTTTGTATTTGTTACTAATTTATCATTACACATATTATAATATAAGACCCATATGTTATATTATTTAATACCAAAATACCTATCCAAAATTCAAATTGAGAACCTCGCTCTCCCAAGTCAGTTTCGAAGGCGGTTCACCCAATTTTTTCATTTAATCCTCAGCCAACAATGGTCTAAAAATCCAATTCCAATCTAGGTAATTGGAAACTAGATTCTGGTGCCTTAACTTGGCTCCATCGACTTAGGTGGGTCGTTCTATTTTATTTTTCCGTTTGGCAACATGTGGCAATGTCGGTACCAAATGGCTGGTCATTTAATTTCTGTCGTCATATTAAATTCACTGATAATATGTAGTTACATAAACTCATGTTACCGACATATTAAATTGTGATCAATATTATGTTTTCCTATAAAATCATCCGCCAATGTAAATTTATATTTAAATTCACTTTATTATTAACTGATTTCAAATTTTGGATATTCTATTATGTTACATGTTGCTTTGTCAGGCTGGCAGACTCATTTAAACTCCTATCGGAAATCTGTTTGAAATAAATATATAAATATCATTTTATTTTTAGATTTTGTAATGCTCAAGAGGTTAAACCCTATGCCAATGATTTCGATGACATTTTTTTAATAGAAGGAGATAGATTTAAACATATGACACATGCATTATACAGTTATTTATTTTATCAATTAATTATTTTATTACAGTTGTGTGAAGCTCAGATGGGGCGCTATTCGCAAATAGTCTTTACATAATATAATAATAAAAATGTATCGGATTGCTGTCTGTACATGGATGATACTATGAGAACACGACCGTTATCTATGCAATAGACCCAAAACCAATGATTTTTAAATTTTTCTTCTGTTAGTCTGTGCCTTTGTGCACGATTAACTCAGAAACGTCTGCTCCGATTTATAACTGTAGTGAAGTGTAGTGTAACTGTATGGTAATTAATAAATAATCCCGTCGAACTAGCTGGTCGCTTGAAAACGAGGTTATATTTAAAAAATGCTGCCCAATTTTTTTTCCACGCGGACGAAGTCGCTAGCGAAACAAGTAATCAATAAATGTCTTAAACCTAAAACTACTACACGATATCCGGGTCAAACTGCTTACACAAAATCAGCACAAATGTGAGAATACATGCACATTCTACGTAATCTTATACCCTTTTACTGCACAGAACTCTGTTTGCTGACTCTTTGGTCCGTGGGACCGAGTAGCAGTCTCTGAATTGTTAGCTATACCTATCCACAAGCAACTTTGAACCTTATCCAGACGACTTAAAGCAAAATGTTCGAACTGAGCTTTTAAGTAGCGGAATAGACGCCTTTGTCGAACTTATATGGATTGCTAAAACATGTCACATGCAAGTATGCAGTGAGTTGTCGGACGCGAGTTTTGCCTAATTTAGTTCAAGCCAGTTTGAACTTTATCTTATTCACGTGAAGGATTGTTTTAGTTCTATCATAATGATAAAAGTTTTGAGACAATATTCGTAAGGCACTAAGGCACTATTACTTACATGTATAATAACTGTCAAACTTTTCAAATAGTAAATATTCTATTTTTGTGTGACTAATTTTGAAGTCTTACTCACCTGCATATTTATTTCAATTGACTTAGATTTTGTCGAGATTATTTCCATATAAAGTATTATTTACATTACTTCTGAGATATTTCAATTGTGACAAAGATAGTATGAAAAAAATCTCAAAACCTAAACTAATAATCGCAGTCAATCAATATTATCATCAGTTCTGTATAAACCAAAATTATTCGAACCTATTAACACTATCGCACTTCGGCCGAAATTTGAATTTCAATGAGCCCACTCCCTTGCATGCTAACAAAAGACCCTTATTTCCAATCGATAGGCCAAAACAATAACTACAAATTGTATACGTATGTTGACAATACTGCACGTGCTTACTTTAGCAACAGCAAATAGGCCATCGGTGGGATCTCTCGCTCAAACATATACAGGAAGATAGAGATAGACATCGCTCGATCTCATCGCTTCATCCACTTTTAATTTATTGTTTTAAAAAGGTTCGCTCAAGGCGCCTCTCAGCGCCCTTACTCCAATAAGAATAATAAATTTGTTCAAAGCCAAGGTGATTCCTTTTCATTTTTATTGCTAGCTTTTGGGTTCTCGCGCTTTCTCGCTCTGTTAGATTGGATTTCCTACGCAATTTCAAGGTCAAAGATTTGGGTTAAATTATTTATCTGTTTATTCAGTTTTTTTTCCTAACTGACATACGATGATGGCTTGGGGTAGCCTCGTTATCATCATCGGACTTGCGGGGGAGCGGATGGCTCTCACCACTACCATTTAAAAATGTTTTTGGAGAAAATTGTCTTACCACGTCGTATCTCTAAATGATATTTTTGGAATGACAATACACGCCAGTTTAATCCGTTGAACTAGTTTAATTTCAAATATATATTTCTGATTAGGTGAAACCTCGTTTATGGGCTAGTATGCCAATACCATCGATGCCACACGAATATATTGCCCTCGGAAATGCTGCGAAATTAAAGGTTGCAATTTAAGCGGTTTATTTGTTGATTATGTTTTGTTTCATCTCAATTGAACGCCTTATAACGTTTAAAAACTAAACACGTTTTCCACAATCAACTCCAAATCCAAATAACATTTCGTATAGAAAGGTACTTTTCCCGGAAATAGTTTTTATTGTTTCATGTTGCGATGAAATATAATTTCACATGCTGAGTTTTATTATATTTCAAATAATGAGTACTGCATTAAGAAAACTGAATATTTCCGGGATATTTACAATGTTGTTTTATTAGAGTGAACACGCGATGATAATTTCGGCGCTGTTTCAAACGCCATGATCACGGATTGACTAAGTTCACCCGTGACTAATGTGTGTAACCATGACAGGTTAAAATTAAGTTCTATACTATACTGTGCTTTCAAAAAATCTAGCATAGTGTTTTAAAAATTTTCTAAAGAAATAAAACTGCCCCTTAGCGAAGAAATGATGTTTAAAAGAATATTCAGTAGCTATTCTGTATGAAACTTCGTTTAAACTTTGTATTGTACATTCTTACAATGAAAATACTTTTTTTTCTTTGAAAGTAGTACTAACGTCATCATCATCATCATCAGCCCATATACGTCCCCACTGCTGGGGCACGGGCCTACCCTAAACTAGGGCGATAAGGCCTTAGTCGACCACGCTGGCCAAGTGCGGGTTGGTCGACTACACAACCTTAGAATTTCTTCATAGGCGTGCAGGTTTCCTCACGATGTTTTCCTTCACCGTTAAAGCGTCGAATGATGGTACATATGAATTTCAAATTTGAAAAACACATTGGTACCTGGCGGGGTTTGAACTGGCGACCTCTCGCATGGCAAGCAACGACCTTAACCACTCGGCCATCAACGCTTTTTTTAGTACTAACGTATTTTGATAAAAAGTTTACAGCTTTTGTTTGACAACTTCAACATCATGGTAATTTATAGAATACAAATAATTTTAGTTTACTAAAATTCCCTCAAAGATATTTTTTAAGCTAATGCTATCCCTCCACAACTTTGTACAGATACGATGATAATAATATTATAATCAGTTTTTTCTCTACTGTGATATTCTTACTACATAAAAAATCCTCTTGCGACCTTTTAATATCTTCTGTGTACTTACTTACTTACGAAGAAAAGAAACTTTAAAAATTTTATCTAATCAAAATAAATTTACTTTATATAATACTTACTTTCGCCCCTTTTTTTGGGCTAAATAGTACTAAGGAACATTATGCTTGGTTAAAACCTACTGAACAGCGGTGTTCCTTTTAATATATCTCTGATTGAGCTTGGATTTTAATGTACATTTCTGATAGGGCTTTTTTTCAGCCGTTTTTTAGGATTTCGCTCAACAGTGGCGCCGCCTGGTGAGCCCGAAAACGATAGCCCTCATTACATGAGATGTTGTAAAAAGGACCCATCATAATGTTCCTTGAGAGCTGAAAAAATTCGCCCCAGTTTACCTGAGGTTTATAAGGTTACGTCGAGTTAGAAAATGTGGGGCAATCCTTCGTTTAGACGTTTCGTCATCATCTCAAGATTGTAATTGACGTTGGAAAACTTGTTTGCACATCTGCCAGTATTTTCGAAGCGTTTTTTTTATGTTTGATTTTAAAAAAAAACTGCGTATGAATGTCATAAATATGCAACCTTTTTGTATTGAGGTTTCTGTTTTTCATTTTTATTTTATTAAATTGTGCCAATATCTATTTCCAAAAATCTTATCTATAATAAATGTAGGTGTCAAAATCTAGCATTTAACATTTTAAGCCACAATCGATCGATAAAATTGACAAAAATGCTATAGCCGGTAGGATAAGATAATAAAATGATATTTTTATCTTAACGGTACGGTAACGGTAACGTTCACAGTACAGCCACAGAAAAAGCCTGAGAAAAAAGAATATATTTAAATGGTTTCACAAAAGCAATCTAACGCTGAATGCCAATGAACCCGCAGAAAAAAATACACTATATTGAAACGGATATCTAACGGAAGAAAAAACGTATCACACGGAAAAATTGCTGGCGCAAAATTTATTATTACTACGAAGATTGAGGTTCGCTGATTGTTAAGGCGAAGTCTGCTTAAGGTGTGTCTGAACTACCGTTTATATCTTCTTTGCTATTAACGTGGCAAGAAATGTTTATTTTCATTAAAAATTTGCAAACACTTTTACAGCCAATTACTGATTACAATTAGATGTTTGAGCACTGACTTAACGATTAAGTAGGTTCCAACTCAAAACTACCATAGTTTGAGTGAAGCTATGTTGAGGTTTCACTCAAACTACCAATTATTTTGGTAGTTTTGGTATTTTTCAGTATTCTGCGGCCATTGAGGATATGATTAAAAAATAAACATGAATTAGTTGTCTTTATTATCAAACGTCAACTTTACATTTCATAAATAAATGAATATCATTTAAAATCACATACAATACAATGCAAAGTAAGTTGCTCAAGCACTTGTGTAAAGTAACCAATTTTGTAACGTGTATAAACGCTGGTATATTCTACATACTTAAATATTAATAAATAACACACCGATGTTCATCACACAAATTTTTCCCGAGTGGCATTGAACCCATGACTCTTAGCGCAAGGCACCAAGGTACTATCCAATGCGCCAGTCATAATAATGTATCCGTTGCAGTAGCGAATAACTCTGGATAACCCCGCCTTAACATGAGATCGGGAGATTGGGCTGAGTGGGGAATGTTACAAGGAACTGGGTAACAAAGACGCATCCGTTCCAAGTAGATAGAACTGGCCTGGTTAAGATACCATCAAGGTGAACTGGAACTGTTTCTACGTAACCATTTTCGCTTTAGTTTACAAATGATCAGGTAGGAACGTTTTGTTGTATGTTTTCTTTTTTTTTATTCTAAGGAAATCTGCAGATTTTAAGTTATTTTTTTTGATATATTGAATTACAAACCACCAAACGGAACAGTTCACTCTTTGATATATGTAAGTTTAATATAATCTAAGTAAAAGCTAACTAACATAAGACATATATGATTGTATTCAAAATATTTATGCATAATTTACAAATGCTTATTAAATAAATTAAGTTGTCAATCTGAATATAGAGAACATAGTTTTAGTTTTCGAATACATAAATGGGATAAATCTATCTCTGGAATTATCATTGACAGCAAACTATTATACCGTAATCAAACTTATGTAAACCTGTGTATACTGTATATCAGATCATACCATGCCTCGTTAAGCAAATGTTTTATAAAAAACCAACAAAGTAATATCGCGAAATTCGTATATTCGCATTTGGCAATGAAACAGCTTACCGCAAAACGTATATCGATTGATTGAGTTAACCTATATTTTGATCCTATCTTTCATAACCTACATTTATTGTGCACAACACATCCCAATAAATGTTAACATATATTTGATAAAAACAAATAATAAAATCTACAGTTAATTGAACTGAGTATCATAGGGCTTGCAACAGTGGTGAAATATCGGAAACTCGTCCAAATAAGAGAACATCTATACTGATATTATAAATCTAAAGAGTTTGTTTGTTTTTATTTTTGTTTGAATGCGCTAATCTCAGGAACTACTGGTTCGAATTGAAAAATATTTTTGTGTTGGATAGACCATTTATCGAGGAAGGCTTTAGGCTATATAACATCACGCTGCGACCAATAGGAGCAAAGAAACAATGGAAAATGTGTAAAAAACGGGGGCAAACGCGGACGAAGTCGCTTGCACAGCTAGTATTTTATATGCCGGACATTTCCATTTTTCTAATGAGTACATAATTACCATAATAGTTTAAAGTTTACTACAGTATTAGTTAAAATGAAATGTTTTTATGTGTCATTTATGACCCAAGATTAAGATTAAGGTTGATTTTCTTTTTTGCATAATACGGAGGTTTAACATAATAACATACAGTATGTTTATTAAATATTATTATTATCTTGATAAAACGTCGATGGCCGAGTGGTTAAGGTCATGTGCCATGCGAGAGGTCGCCAGTTCAAACCCTGCCACGTACCAACGTGTTTTTAAATTTGAAATTCATATGTAAATAATGACTTCGACGAGTTGGATTCGACGCTTTAAGGGTGAAGGAAAACATCGTGAGGAAACCTACGAAGATATTTCAAGGTTGTGTAGTAGACCTACCTTGCACTTGGCTGGCGTGGTAGACTAAAGCTTGATCGCGCTAGTTTAAGGTAAGCCCGTGCCCCAGCAGTGGGGAAATGTATGGGCTGATGATGATGATGTCCCAAAAAGGTGTTCCAGGATTAGAACCTAAGTCCTTCGCCTTTTCGAGGTGATCAAAAGATTTCTAAGCAAGCTTAAATTTTCGGCAACAATAAAACTTTATCTTATTTCCATTTGGGGCCTGTTTATGTCAATTTATAAATACATAAATGCACTTTGATGGAGACCAGTTTTTTTATTAATCATACGTTATCCATCGATTCAAGTAGCACATGTGTACTGCCCTTAAGAAGACTCTCGAAAATGTTCCCAAACGATTTGGCAACGCCCCAAAATTATGTCATGTCCCTACGAGCCTCAAATTTATTGTGTTATTGTAGACAACACGTTTAAATAAGCTTTATTATTCCTCATCGTTTCCAATGGAATCTCAGATTTCAGAGTAATTAACTAGATTAAACGTTAGATCATAAACAACTTTCAATCATCTAGATGATATCGTAGTTGTTGAGAATAACTAATTTGTTTGTGTTGTTTTAAAAATATATTTAAATAAAATATCTGAGAAGATTTTTATTATGCAATCTTCTATTTTACATTCTTGATGAAAGCCGCTTGATTGATGATGACATAATTCCATAGAAAGAGGACAATGTCTTTATAAATTGTAGTTTTAACCTTAGTTTCTTATACTTTAAGAAAAAGTCCTTAGTATTTATTTTTGGTGTTCGCTCGCGACCATGATTGTTTATGTATTTGCTACTCCTAATAACGCGTGTAGACCCATAAGGTCTATAAGGGAGCGGCCCCGACCTCTATAATTACCAAAGAAATAAGCCTAAGGTAAATCGACCAAAAATCTCTTCACAAATCATACAACAGGCACAAGAAACATTGTCCAAAGTTGCCAACGAACGTTGACAAGTTACCTACATCATTAGGGGATGTGTTTTCTACACAATACTTGTAGGTATATGTTGGAAAGCTACAGAGAGACGTGTTCTGAGCAAATAATGATACATCCTTTTTGAAGTCGTTTTCTTCTTATGTTGCTTGGTAGAGCATAAAGATGTATTTTTTTAAATGCTCTGCTTGATTTACCTTGAGGTTACGTAACAATAATAATATTATTATAATGTACCAGATTGCTTTTTGAAATTGTTATTATAAGGTTATTTGAGTTGTCTTATTTTGTTATAGCATAAAGAGCTTGTTTGTTAACATTTATTATTAGTTAAGAGGTATTAGGTCTATAAACAAGTTTACTTAATAAACGTAAAACGTAAGCCATGTCAGAGGCCTACGGGCGGCTTAAAAACTCTGACACCAGGTTTTTTATCAACCATACGATAAGAAGAAGAAGAAGATAAACGTAAATGACACAATAGTAATGTTTCTTCTATTTACATCGCAAAGTCAGAATCGGAACACAGATAGTCTAGATGCTAGACTATTTGCTATTTTCTAGACTCTAGACCATGTGCTAATATTTTACGCGACTTTATGCGAACAAAGCCGCGGGCGGATAGCTAGTGCTTTATATTTTAAGTTTCGATGGCCATTTATTTTTAAAATTAAAATCCGGGGATGAGAGCCATCCGCTCCCTCGCAAGTCCGGTTATGATGCCAAGGCTGCTGATGCTCCAAGCCACCATTATAGTCAGTTAGGAAAAAAAAGTACTTATCATTGTATCAGGTGCGTGCATAATGTTTATTGTTATTAAAACTGGACGGTTTGAGTACCGAGATAAAATGTATGTGTCTTTCTGGAACTCAACGAACAACTTTTCCTCCAAACTGAGTGCTATTAATCAAAGTCTTTTATGAGACACACAACTCTTTGCTGAATGGTGAAATCCCTAAATCCCATACAAATCATCTCCGAAATTAATACAAAGGTTGTCCTATACGGTGACTCAAAGTAGGGTTGTCGATTTGAAAAGGGTCCAAGTAATTTTAATTAATTTAAACAAAGCTCCGGGTTTTTGAATGGAGGATAAATGTATTTAAAGGTAAAAGAAAAAAAAACAAGGGTGTGTGTGTAGGTAATGTTTGCGTTCAGTCTAAAACCAAGTTTAAATATTGGCTTAGGCAAATTATGTTAAAGTATTGTAAAAATGATATTTACGATAAGAAAAAAAGAAACAAAGATATCAACCCGGTGAAACCAAACTGTATATTTTTCATGATTAACATTAAAACACATCAGTAGATTTTAGAGTACTTAGAATAAGGTTTTTTTTTGCTTTATTGATTTAAATCCTTAAATGTACTAATATGTTTCCATCATAAGTTTTAGATACTTTTTATACCGGTCATAATGTAAAACAATTTTTACTGTCATGAATATTTGTAAAACGTTAATAATATGTATTTTTAACAGTAAAAACCACAATGTATTAACCCTTAATTAAATACAGCATTTAGACTTTTTTCCCTAACTGACTAACGGTTTTCGCCGGTATTACAACCTGTTAAGGTCTAAAATCTGGTGGGAACTATTTTGCCTGTGAGCTATTTAAAAGTACCTAACCTAGACGTTTCGAATTTGAGTCTTGTTACAGTTTTCTTCTTCTTCTTCTTATCGTATGGCTGATGAACAACCTGGTGACATGGCTTCACACACCGTTAAAAATCTCTCAGGTGTGCTGGTTTCCTCACGATGTTTTCCTTCACCGTTAAAGCGTCGAATGATGGTACATATGAATTTCAAATTTGAAAAACACATTGGTACCTAGCGGGGTTTGAACTGGCGACCTCTCGCATGGCAAGCAACGACCTTAACCACTCGGCCATCGACGCTTTTTTACAGTTGTTAACAGAGGCAACGTAATTTCCTTTCCTTCAACCTAAATGGTCAACCCTACAATGCAAACGTAGGTATAAATTACGATAATTAATACAGAACAAGGTCTTACCCGTATCAGAGACCCACATCAATTGTGGGCTTATGCCGAATATACGTGATAAATCGGTTTTTGTTGCGTTTGCAAATCCGCTGCTAATAAGTTGCGATCCGATTTGCTCACTGACTTATGGTTGGTAGGAGTTTTATGCCGGCTTTGCGTCGGATGGAGTCATATTTCGATGTTTGATGTAGGCTTGAGTAGTAAGATTTGGAGAAGCACTCTCAATCCTTTTGAGCGTAGGTGCTCAACCTTTGTTGAATATACTACAATTGCTTTATACTTTTACACAAATATTAAGTGTTGCCCCTTTACAGAAAAACTTGATTGAATATTCGTCCCTTTAAAAAATATTTTGTGTTACATGTATTTTTGTCGAAACGTTACGTATTTGCTTACTAATGTGTATATTTTTTTGTTGCAGGTAAAAATCTGATTGTTTCAAGAGAATATCTTTATTTTTTTCTGTATGGAGTATTTAATAGTACTAGCTGAGACATAAAAATGTAAGTTCATTTTCTGTTGATGTAACTTTTCGAAGCGTGAAACAAATATGCAGAATTCCTATTTGAAAACGTTTAAAATAAATCAATATAACACAACATCACATGCATTGATCTGATCTCGTAATTAGTAGTTTAAGCACTTGTGTTACGGATATCAGAATCAACAGTGAATACACAAATATACATTATGTATAGGGCATTACAAACTTGTAGCTGGAGAGCTAGTGAACCCTGCAAGTAACGGTCTTCCTGTAAGGTTAGAAATTTGTATACTGACGGTTTATGGCATGCTAAGAGCAATAGCCAAGACCTGGCAGGCGTCAGCCCTGCACGTCATCAGCCCCTTTATTTTTCAAACTGTTAAGTAAATGGGGTTTCAAAACTTGTTCCTGTAAGTTTGAAAATTTCATAGAATAAAGTTATTTTATTATACATCTTAAAAATAAATTGACAGGCGATTACAATAAGTAGAAGTATACGACAGGTCAATTAGAAAACGCACAGTTGATGAGGTAAAAAAAACTTTATCCTGTATACTTAAAATTTTTATATGTTTTTCAATAGACTTCTCAGAGTAAATATGTATAATGCCAGGCGGTTTTGAACAGCATAAGACCTTGCCAGGCGAGGGGACAGCTGCTAAAGGCGTGCGAGTGAGAAGTGTTACATGAACGCATACAGTAAATGTAATGTATTTTATTATGTTTTATACAATGTACATTATTTTTAACACTCATTTTCTTCAGCATCATCCGAAATTTCGCTTTCACTGTTTTCATCATCATTTGATTCTTCAACAATGTTTTCCTCATCTGAAAATAGTAAAATATTTTTTTATGAATCAATATGGTTGTTGAGAATTAAATATCAAGTTCAACGCATAGGACTGCATATTAAATGATACAGAATAAAATAGTTGTATGTTACCTGAAATGCATTCCTCAGTTTCAGTCGATTGTGCTGTGGAAGTATCAGCATGTTTTTGTAAAAGTATGTCGTATTAAACGATGGAACCGTATTCCCCTCAAACCAATTAAAATGGTAACGATAATCAATTAATTTCCAACCGTTATTTTCAGGTGTAATAATTGTTGGTTCAATTTCGCCATATATTTGTAATGTAGGCAGTTCTTAACAATTGTTGATGTAGTTCACGTTGGCAGGGTGGTAAATTCGATGAATAGCTTACTACTTTTTTCATAAACACTTTAGGATTAGTTGTGTTGAACGTAGCAACGAAGTTTTCATATCGTGCATTTTTAATTTTGAAGATTTCAAACCATACATTTGACATACAAATTTCTCTAGTATCGGGATTTTTTTTTCTTTCTTCTGTACTATTTCTGCGTTTCCTAATTCTTTTAATGCTTTCTGATATATACTCGATTTTTGCAATATTTGGAATGGTTTTTCTTTATCTCTTCTTGAAAAAGACGAATTGAAATCGCAACCGGTTAATGCTTGAAATCCAGGTTAGCTTTGGCATATAGAAGGTCCCAATGTGGTATATAGTTTAGAAATATTTATCGATTTTTTACAATTATTAGTGCCATATTCCATTTAGATTTTTAAATTCTTATTGTGGAGATGGTCCATGTTTCTGAGCAGTAATATTAAAATGTCTGTGTCACATGTATATGTCACGGTAAAATTGTATATAACGCTTGATTGCTATCTACCTAGCAAGATTGTGAACCGTCGAAAATTTGTAAACCATAACCTACTGCTTACAATTTAACGTATTATTATTCGTCAGTTTGCATTTCATCGATTGTACATTGTATAAAACATAATAAAATACATTACATTTACTGTATGCGTACATGTAACACTTCTCACTCGCACGCCTTTAGCAGCTGTCCCCTCGCCTGGCAAGGTCTTATGCTGTTCAAAACCGCCTGGCATTGTACATATTTACTCTGAGAAGTCTATTGAAAAACATATAAAAATTTCAAGTATACAGGATAAAGTTTTTTTAACTCATCAACTGTGCGTTTTCTAATCGACCTGTCATATACTTCTGCTTATTGTAATCGCCTGTCAATTTATTTTTAAGATGTATAATAAAATAACTTTATTCTATGAAATTTTCAAACTTACAGGAACAAGTTTTGAAACCCCATTTTCTTAACAGTTTGAAAAATAAAGGGGCTGATGACGTGCAGGGCTGACGCCTGCCAGGTCTTGGCTATTGCTCTTAGCATGCCATAAATCGTCAGTATACAAATTTCTAACCTTACAGGAAGACCGTTACTCCCAGGGTTCACCAGCTCTTGGACTATTGGAACATTGTTACGCAATTATGAATAAAGTAAGGGTTTTGAAAGAGCAAAGCGATTTGTATAACAACAATATTGGGACGGCACGTATTTCTAAGATTACTTGTAAATGTTAACAGTTAGTTGTTGGTATTTAGAACGATTGCTAGTAACAGCTTTTTTATGGGCAATCGTGTTTTATTATGGTTTGTTGAATGAACGTTGAACTTTAAGCTTGGGGGAGAGACCTTTCCTTACCCATGCCAGTCCAGTGATGACGAGGAAGCCCCAAGCCATAATCATCCTTACTTCCATACTAATATTATTATAAATCCGAAAGTAACTCTGTCTGTCTGTCAGTTTGTCTGTTACGCTTTCACACATAGAGTACTGACCCGATTTAAATGAAATTTGGTACAGACATAGTCCAGAGCCTGAGAAAGGACATAGGCTACTTTTTAACCGACTGCGCTATAAAGAAGTAATGTTTTACCCTTTTAACGTCTCTACGCGGCCGCGGGCGGAAAGCTAGTAATCATATAAGCCAGAAAAAGGTTAATTGTATGCAAGTTTATTCCCTTGTAACATTATACATGTATTAACGAAACAAGTCTTAACATGTACTTCTGTGACATCTGCAATCTTTTTTTCAACTATTTTTAATTGTTGAATGTTTGACGCTGACCTCGTCGTCTTATAACGTGGTGGTTTTATTTTCATTCCAATCACAAAGTGTATAAAAATGTATTGATATTATACAATAACCTTTGTTCACATACAAAACAAAGACACATTTTAAATTGCGGGATTACATCATTTCCTGTATATCCCTAGTCTTTATTTCCTGCTTCGTAGAACCTCGGGATTCCAAGAGATTAAGTAAATAAATCAAGTTTTTTTCTTCGAAATCATGATCCTCAGTCAACTGTATTGTAGAGGAGATAAATGCAATATTATTGTGTAACATCCCTGGCGTATGAAGCAACTAAGTCTCAAATCAGACTATTATAATGGACTACATACTAAAGATTTTCTCCAACATTGGCTAAAGCGACCCACATAGTAACTGATGAAAATATCGAAACTCGAAGTATCTAGTACTTCGAGTTCTGCCAAAGCATTACTTTCGTTTGTTTTTGCAACTTCATGACAACCCTTGATAAAAAGGAGCAACATTGCATATATAAGTGAACAAAAAAGGCAGAACTTTAGCATGTGCTATAACGACCAGAGTACATGTGTCGACCAACGAAAAGAACGCTCCTTCACGATCTCCAGTTTAATGACAGCTCTTCAAAAAAAAAACAACAACGACGAAAAAGCAATTACCAGCCGCCACCATAAAACTTCTTTCAAAAACGAATTGCATTCTTAATCATACTTTGTTTACTTGCGTTGTAAATCTAAAGTAATATTGAGACAAAAACGTTACATTAGTGCTAGGGTGTGCCAAAATATCCTCCACATTGGCATAGTTGGCAACACGGTCCGAATCGTGTTTTCCTTAATACCTACTTGCTATCTAAAAGCTATTGAGTTGGCTCGAAAGTTTTTATGACCGAATATTTTACGCGCCTGTTTCGGATTTTACAGGCAGTTATTCAAAAGATGATCTGTTAGGATTTTATGTGGGAAAAGTTAGCGGTTATGTCTATGTTCGATGGGAAAACGGTGTTTTGGCCGGGATAAACATTAGGTCAAGTTTGGAAGGTTTCTTTTGCCTTTTTTTCGTGCCCTTTAAAAGTATTTACTTAACTGCGTTTCAGCAGTAGAAATGAATGAAAAGCGCGAAAAAGATTACGTGTTTTCAAATAAAAGTTACTAGAGTCATCGAGCTTTGTGGACTTTTTTACATCGAAATGTTTTTGCATGTTTATATATAATAAAAATAATACAAAGTGTTCGACATTAAATATGAAATAATTCAAGTACCACTTGGAATGAAACCAACACTATTTATACTGGGCATTTTATTACAATCAATTATGTAAACAAATGAACAAAAAATTGAAATATAAAAAAATCATTGTATTTATTTACATTATATTTTTTTATCTTCGATACACAAAAAACAAACTTTAAATTTAGTTACGTTCATCTATTTATTTACAAGGTTTCACAAATTATTATTTTCAGATATATAAATAGCTATTACAAAATTGATAAGCACTATGTTAGTTATACCAAGAACCCGGGTGCTAAAACCCCGATTACTTAGCACCAGGTGACTAAACCCTCGTTCAGGGTAAGTTGTGGGTCGTTTTTACGAACCGTGAACACTCTTAGGGTTATGTCTTCCTTGTTATCGTTATATCGTGGAGGCAGGGAGCATTCGTGTGTTTTTTTTTATAATGCCAACCTTTGTTTGGGTTGGGGTTTGGTACTTTAACCTTTTACACGGATACATAATATTGTACATACATACATGCATTCTTAAAATCACGCCTTTCTCCCAGAGTGGTAGGCAGAGATCACTTCCTGCCATGTGCTACGATCCTGGCACACCACTTTCGCTTCTTTCACATCCATCAATCTCTTTATGCATGCTCGTTGATTACGGGTACTTTTGATTTTTGATAATTTTGCCTATGACAAAAATAAGTTTACGGTACTAAACATCATATAAGAAACATGACGTTTCGAGCTTTTTTCAATATTCGTGTTAATGACTTTTATTTCAGACTTCTCTTATTTGACATAGATAGATATATAGATATTTTTGCATCAACAAATACACCGTGAAATTTTAGTGGTTGTTTTCCCGCAGTAAAATTATACTATCTTAGTAGTACAATATATTTGTGCAGTTCTTTATTGTTAAAATCAATAAATGCCGGTTTTACGAAAGGTTTAACCGAAACTCGAAAGCACGTTCGAACCGCTTTATGACTTAGGGCGTCGAGCTTCATGAGCTTAAAGCATCGATTTCATGCGGCAAGAAGTGCCTGATTACGTCACATCTTATAAAATAACGATAGCTTCTCTGGTTTTCGAGTTGGAAAATTATTATTTTGAAAATTTGAAAAAAAAATTTTTTTTTTCGATAAATAATTTGCATGATTCGGTAGTATTACTAAAGGCAAACCGTTCTGCCACGGGAAAACAACCACTAAAATTTTACGGTGTATAAAATTTGCGTTGAAACCTTGTATTTGTACACAACTTACTACTCTACCACCACTACTCGGTCGTATATGTTTTGTCCATTAGAGGATGGGTGATGTCTGGCGGCTCTGGGATCTTCCTCTAATATATTTGTGATTTGTAGTTTATATAAGGAAAGTGATCCCCGAGTACAATTATTATTTTAAGCTCGTATTATATATGTAAACATGTAGCATCAAAAACATATATATTTTGTAACCTTCGTCCACTAGTTCTGACGAAACAGTTGCTTGTTTGCTGTTGGTGGCTGCCGCTATCTATACATAAAGGGCCTCCGCAGAATACCAGTGGTCGTGACAGCTCTACTTGCTTTTACGACTTTATACTGAGCGTAGACCCTTTTGGTATCTAATAATGATTTGCGTAATTTTGTTTTAGTTTTTAATTTAATATGTAATTTGATCTAGTTATTCTGTATTTCATGTGTTTTAGATACCAAATAAATATATTTCCTTTCTTCTTCTTTCTTTCTTTCTTTCAACTTCTCTATTTTTTAAGATTTAACTTTTGAGCAAATAAATCTATGCAGAACAGATAAATAAATTTTATATCTTTAACATTTTCATTTTAGAAAATGAGTTCAGTGATCATTGCTCCAAAAACGTATTTTTTTTAGTGAAGGATTCAACTGGTCACTATTGCGTTTATCAAAATTAAAAAACTAAGAATAAGAAAAATCAACTTCAAGTGTGAACCTACAACGTACATTATTCTGGCAATTTTTGTTCCCTTAGCTATAAACTTCCCAATTTGGTAAGTAACCCCTATGCATCAAAGTTGGAGTTTAATCCCGAAATAACTAACCTTCGGACCGGACCTCATAAAGGCTTATGCATACAGTTTGGCTATTTAAGCACGTTTACAGAATGTTCATCAAATGGTGACCACTTTCACTACACACACAAATGAGCCAAATATAGGGCTGTCAGGAAAGATAGATGATTCAAATCGGCGGAATCCAATGATTATCCGGGCTCTTCAGGCGGGGCGTGAAACGCCATTTAAGCAGGCCTTCAGGGTGAGTGCGACAGGCTCAATATGGTCTATTGTGCCTGTCGACATCATATGTGATTCTGATCTTGTTAGCCAATTGTAAAAAAAAGAAAAGATTAACAAGTGCACACCGCGAAATGGTTACGTTGAAAGTGAATCCTGATATTGTGAGTGTTGGGTGTAGACAAAATATATATAGCTATGTATTTGCTATGTTTGTATCGCCTGTAGACCCGTAACCGTACCCGTTTAATGTTTATGTGTTACACCCGTTCAGTGTTATCAAATTCTTTGAAAATCTTACTTAAATGTCTAATTGTTAGCCAAAAGAGAACTATTTTAGATTCTCCTAGATTCCTCTACGCTTATATATTCGGCTACATGCAGCACACTTTATATGAAACAAAATGCTTGTAGCCTAAACAAATACATTGCAAACGCACAACTAGGTTAAGTAGGAAACGGATAGCTAAGTGCTACTGGTTCGGTCTTTAAGATTTTTTCTGATTAACAACGCCTAGGGTGTACAAATCTAATTGCCGAGAAATAAAATTTAATTTCGACCACTTGTTTCGTATAAATGGATTATTCTAACCGGCGTCCCTGGTCAAGCGATAAATTCGGCGATTTATACACTTCCAAGTCAGGGCAATTTGATAAACTTGGGATACAGTGTCGGTTGATTGGGCCAATTCATTAGAGCTGGAAGGGAAAGAATCGTAATGGAATTATAGGAAATTATGGGCCTGAGTAAGTTGGGTTACGGTCGAGCCTGCGTCCACCCTTACCTGATAAGGCCCGACTATACAAAGTGTGGCCTTTATTGTAGCATACATTCATGTTAACATATAGGGTGGCGATAAAAGGTGATTTTCTAGGGAGAGACAGAGTAGAGACGGTTGATTCTTAAGTTGTTCTAATTAGGCTTAGCTAAAAGGGACAGCGTGAAAAATATGGCATCTATTTTGTTACAAAATGTTATCTTACAAAATGTTATGTTCATATTAAAATTCTGTGAATTACGCTTCCCTCAGTGAGTCACTTTATGCTGATTTTATCTGTGTTTACATATAACAGTTTTTATACCTTTACCAAAGATAAAAATCTGAATTTGGGCCGAACAAGGTACCAAATGTTAATCAACCCGAGCGCTTCCTGAATTCAGCTTTTATAAAAACTACTTTACACTCAACAAAATAACGTTTGAGAGAAATATAGTAATCCAAACATGGATGAAACACCTAAAAATAAACCCCAAATACCGCATTTCCCTCAAAATCCTCCAAACTTATACCACACACCAAAAATAAGTTTGTTTAGGTTAGCCCCCTTGGCGCCCAAACTAAATTTAATTTTATATAATTCTGTTTAAACACATTTCAAGCCGTTTCTCACGCATTTATACGGAAACTACGACTGAAATTGCATAATTCAGTTCAAGAGTTGTGTGTTCTCATAATTTTTAAACAGTTTAACTCTGTTAGCTTTTCATATTAAGATTTCGCTGAGCAAAATGGAAAAATAATTCAGTGTTTTGTAGCCGAGTAACCAAATAAACGTTTCTCTTTAACTTAACTGGGAAGTCTATCTGAGTATTTTATTTTCATAGTTATATTCTAGAGTTTATTACCACAAAAATATAAATGTGATGTTGAATATTTCCAACTTTGGTGTGACTGGAGGGTAAGTGCAAAGTTGCCAAAAAATTGCTTAAATATTCAAAACCTTCCAATTTGGGAGATTACAGTTTTAAAGTACAAACTTTTGAATGATCTCCTATACCAACGTGTCCTGTTTTTTTTATCACATACTGTCACAGTTTGGATACGATAATTTTCAGAACAAATTATGTACATCGAATTAGTTCGGTACTAAGTAGCATCTCCGTTCTATGACTTATTTGACAGTACGTTACGTCCACGTGGGTGAATCTTGAGGTGGAGACCTCCCACACCAAAACACTTCAGTGTTCACGTTGAATTAAGAATAATAGAAACTATGTAGTTCGATCACGGAGGCCTCCACCTCCATGGAGTCTCCAGAAACTTTGACAAACGGCACTTAACGCGTCAGAATTCTATTACCGCGTCCCCAAACTCAAACAGTAGCGATACTGAAACTTGTACAATTATTCAACTTGTTAAGACGTGTTGTTTGCTATGCGTGTTCATTTTGAGATATGAAGCACAATATAACTTGGACGGGATTAATGTTCATCCAACACTGAGATAACGCGTGTAAGCAGGGATTGTCGAAATGTTATTTGTCATACGAACTGAACTTGGGCGGATTAGCATTGGAAGAATGCTTACTGGTGATGTAGTCGTTTTGTAGTATACGTCTTTTCTTTTTCTCTTTTTCACTGTACATAACACATTTATACACCAATGGTTATCACACGAAATTTTGTACCGAGTGGGAATCGAACTCACGTCTCATGGCGCAAAAGACAGGGGCACCAACCAACGCTCCATTGAGCTAGTCAATAGTAGTTGACAGCTATTCACACGTAAACTGGGTTGCTGTAGTGGGGAAAGTGTCACGGGGCAATTTGCGCATTCAGATAACATGGAATGGGGTCAGTTGTCAATAACTCCGTTGGGATTACGGGGCTTATTGAATCAAAGACTCGACACGCTCGAGTCGACAATGAAAAATGTTGCGATGTTCGCTGCGGATAATTACGAATTAAGCCAATTTATGGCAGCTTGTGAACTTTTTTGTTTTTACTTTGAAAAATCTTTTAATATCCTAGCTTACTTATAAGAATAGATATATATATACAAGATAGATACATGAAAGACTAGTGTAACTTGCAAAATATCATTTTCATCAACAGCCCATCCCTAGGGAACGGGCCTATCCTAAATTAGTGTGATAAGGCCTCAGTCAACCACTCTGGTCCAGTGCGGGTTGGTTGACTACACAACCTAAGAATTTCTTCGTAGGTGTGCAGGTTTCCTTGCCATGTTCGAATCGAACATATTAATTTCTAATTTGAAAGACACAGTGGTACGTGGCGGGGCTTAAACTGGCGACCTCTCGCATGGCAAGCAATGACCATAACCACTCGGCCATCGACGCTTTAAAAAAACATGCTTTCCTTTTAGTTTGGGCATGAAACTGCATTTATGATGGCCTTTAAGGTGAGGTTGACAGGCCCGGCTCAATAGGTTCTATTGTGCCTGTCGACCTCATATATAGACCTCACAGCCGCCTACCATCAGGTGGAGTGAGGTCATTCTGAACGTCTATCATTTAAAAAAAATGCGGTACAAATGTGGCAATTAACAATCTAGTTTAAGTTTGACAACACATGTTACATACATACATAAAATCACGCCTTTTTCTCAGAGGGGTAGGCAGAGATCACTTCCTGCCATGTGCTACGGTTCTGGCACACCACTTTTGCTTCCACATCCATTAACCTCTTCATGCATGCTCGTCGATTACGGGTACCTTTGATTTTACCTCTCGTTAAGATTTGACCTATTTGGTAATGAGAGGTCTACAACAGGTCTCACAACACATGTTATTAGTTTAAAATAAAACTTAACTTTTTTTAAAGTTAAACATTGGTGAGACAGACCACAGTCTACAAAAGTACAGTACGGGTATTTATATTCTCCTGTAGCGCTACCATGAGTTTAAAAGTTATGGACTCGATATCGCCTACGTAAATATGTCTATGAAAAACTTGTACAACGCACCTGGTGGTCACGCTAAGATCTAAAATCGGTCGTATGAAAGAAACAACTCGACAGGTTTTTGACGTACGTAAGTTTTCGATAGCCAACTCATGGTACCGCTACTGTACTGTATTATTTATGTACTGTAGCCAAACGTAGTTTATCATTTGGTGGAAAACTTGTATTCCCACCGCTCCACTTTTGGCTGAACTTCATATTATCTTCATGAACACTTGTTTACACGTCATTCCAAATAGACCTTTCATTTGGTATGTTAAACTCATGGGAACTAATGTTACAGTTTGTTTTTCGACATTAACCTTCACCGTTGAAAACTGACATTAAGTAGAATAAACATCACTTACAAGTTCTTTATTTGACGAATAAAAGTCACTTATGACTTATAATGTTATGGTCATGTTTAGTTTACTTGTTGTTAATTGAACTAGATCTTACTAATATTATTAATTCTAAAGTAAATCTGTCTCCGTATTACGCAATCACTACAATTACTGAACCGATTTAAATGAAATTTAAAGGACTGCCATATAGAGGAGTAACGTTTTACGCGTTGAACGGAAAGCTAGTAAATAGTATCTATGTATTGTAAAAAAGTAAATTACACTTTAGTATGGTATTATACCGATTTTGGAGTAAGAAACTTAGATTCAATCTATTGCGACTGTCAATAACAATGACAATCTTAAAACAATAGAATTCCAGATACAACTATGAAATTTCACAGTTTAGCTCCGATTGATTGTAATCTCATAAGAGAAAATTAAAATATTGTTTTTTTGCAACATAAAAAACTTACTCCTCAACGTAGTACCTACCACCCATAAAAAATAAAAATAGAACAAACATTTTTTTTAATCATATGATAGTCATAATGAAGCCTATATTCTTTTTATTATTCAACTAACTCGGGCCATAATTGCTAAATTTAATTTAATTTACATGCAAACTGGAAAATAGCGTATTTAGCTACGGCATGAACTAATGAGATTGCGCTAATTAAAATTTTACGCTTATTATTTTAGTATTTTGCAATGAAACGTTCTCATATGTAATTAAAGCTATACAATTAGTGGAGGTTGCCCACCATTTAAATGCTACAATGATTATGTATAAGGTATCTAAATATATATACGAGTAACTCAAAGGTGACTGACTGACTGACATAGTGATCTATCAACGCACAGCCCAAACCACTGGACGGACCGGGCTGATACGTGGCATGCAGGTAGTTGTCATGACGAAGGCTAAGAAAGCATTACCCGAAGCGAAGCGAGAACGGGTCACTTGTATGGTATACAATACATATGGTGTATTTGAGAATAATAAAAGACCTTACCCAAAGTGCAATATTTATGCAGAATTTGTTAACTTTATCATAAAACCTTTTTATTTTAAATGCACCCAGACTTGGAACAAACGTTCGTCACACAAACATTTGTCCCGAGTGGGAATCGAACCCATGACTCTTGGAACCGTAGGTAGTGGTACTTGGGTTACTAACGGCTATTCCATAGAGCCAGTCAAACAAAATACAAGCATACTTTTCACAAACATACATATAAAAAGTATTTTTTTTGCCTATATTTGCGTTGATAAGCAACAAATACATTGCCATATCCCATAACTTATTTCTCTTCGTAATAAACAACGCCGAAAACACAACACACAAAAACATTCTCATAACGCTCTTTCAGTACTAAAGTGTCGGGTATATTCTACCCAATCATCATCCACACAGATCTCGGATAGTAGGAGAGCTGGCAAGAATTTTTGGGTAGGTATTTGAGGCAAGCTGAAAACATGTCCTGTAACTCTCCTATTATATCCTAACACGGAACTGCAGACCTGGCTGGTGAGTAACGGGGCTAAATCAAACAAAAAAATTTAAAAAAAAAAATATGTCTAATTTTTCTTCTACCTGGCAGGTGATCTAACAAATTATGTTTTTTTGGATAAAAAAAATTGGGGATATGTTTTAGCCCCGCTTCTCCAGCGGTCTACCGGCCTGGTCTGCAGTTTTGTGCTGTGATATAATAGGAGAGTTACAGGACAAGTTTTCAGCTTGCCTCGAATACCTACCAAAAAAATTTGCCGGCTCTCGGACCAGGATAAATAATGTCTAAAACCAAAACAAGCACATAGAAGCAAATTATAGTTTTGTGGCAAACAACAGGATTCCTTGGCGAATAACACTCCGACACACAAGTGCTAACCACTTTAGTTGTTTGGTTGTAAGTGAAAAGATGTTGGTGAAGCTTGATACTGCTTGCTATATTGATTCCGTATAGATACTACTAGCTTTCCGCCCGCGACTTCGTCCGCGTAGAGACGTTTAACGGGTAAAGCATTACTTCTTTATATCGTAGTCGGGTTAAAAGTAGCCTATGTCCTTCCTCAGGCTCTGGACTATATCTGTACTAAATTTTATTTCAATCGGTTCAGTATTCTATTATTATTATTTATTATTGGCCTGAATAATCAATAGTTATATATAGTACCATAAATAATGCTACTACTGAGCCGAATTATAGAGATAGTCAGACGTTATCTATACTAATATAAATCTGTAAGGGTCGGTCATGGAGTATGTTAGTTTTTTTGTCAGAGATATTGTGTTTATAGGCTCAATATTTGATACTGATACTAATTTCACGATTTTTAGATTTTTTTTTGTATGTGTGTATGTATGTATGTTCCTCCATAACTCTTAAACCAATTATCCGTTATTGATGAAATTTGGTATAAAAACACATAGACATCTGGGACACAGGATAGGCTATTTAAATTCTAGCTCCAGTTATGATAAGACGTGGCCCCTATACAAACCTAATTGTAAAAATCGAAATGTACGCGAACGGAGTCGCGGGCACAGCTAGTACATAATATAATTTGTTTCCTGGGTCAGGTTAAAGCTTAAGGTTTTTATCTACAGAAATGATCCAGTCTGCTTCAAAGCTACGAGTAAGAAGCGTGATGAAAGCAAGTTTGCCATGTCTTCTTCTTTTCGTAACAATGGCAAATCATTTCCAATGAATTCTGATTACCAAAGTAACTGAATTATTTAAGGTATAAGAGCGAACTATCCAAGAGTTTGTGTATATGAAACAAAAAAAAAGCTTATTTCAAAAAAGGCAAAAAAATCCTCATTACATTACGAACCCTAAAAATATGGCGCGTGTTTTTGCGCCTACAGAACTTTTTTCCGCTGAACTGTGGCGTTTGCCCTCAAGATGAACAAACAAACAGGGCTATTTTTCTATAATCTCGCGTTTTCGTTATAACATTTGCATGAATTTCGTGGATTGC
The DNA here is from genome assembly GCA_039566165.1 of Maruca vitrata. Lineage (NCBI taxonomy): Eukaryota > Metazoa > Arthropoda > Insecta > Lepidoptera > Crambidae > Maruca > Maruca vitrata. The sequence continues at coordinate 6,018,874 of CM076934.1, read as the reverse complement.
GTCATTGTATTTGCTTCTTAAACAATATCTCCTGGCCCGTGGCTCAGTTTTTATTCAGATTGTGCAAATATTATCAGTTTTCTAACGTGAAAATTATCACAAACTGTGCGTTATCCAATTGTGAATATAGTGACATAATAATCTTGTGGCAAATTATCATCTAAATTAGTTAATTTTCAAAAACAATACAAGATATTACGATCCAACGGTCGAAAATACACAGTTGATGCACTAAACGCGTAAGCGACGCTGATTACACGGCGCTTACGTCCTTTGGCCGCGACCCGCTACGCATCGGCAAACCGTCGCAGATTAACGCAAGTAAGCAGTAACAGCGCTTTGGAGTGTACGCCAGTCTAACATAGAATCCTCACCTCAGCGAAAAAAGCGCGTGAAGAGCGTATAGCTTACCTGTGTTTACGGCCGAGTTGAAACTAATAATAACAAGATAATAATGAGTACCGGCGCGGAATCGAAAAACGTTAAATGCGGTGGTTGTAAAACCATAATAAAGGGGCGTCAATATCTTAAATGCAGTGTTTGTTCGCAATTTTATGATCTCGAATGCGCAAATGTGTCGGAAAGTCGCTTCTATAATACGCTTACACCTGAGCATAGAAAGATCTGGAAATGCCCCTTATGTAAAATAAGGAACCTAAGCGAGACAACACCGCCACACCGATACGAATGAAAGCCGACGAGAGCAGAGATGAAAATGTCACAATACGAAACCCACGCAACTCAAGTAGACAGATGACTCGGGAAGCACCGTGCGCATCAGATTTTCTGAGTGAAATAGAGACGGACATAACAAACACCCTTGACGAATTACGGTCAGTAAGGTATGAAATGCCGGACTTTAGGAATAGGATGGAGCGCTTAACCACTGATGTAGCCACTAACAGCAATCGAATTGACGGTCTATCTGCAAGGATAGATGTGCTCGAGCAGCAACGCAGTATCGTCGAGGTCTCCGCGGGGACGTCGTCACTTGAAGAAACTGTTGCCGAGCTGAGGAAAGACCTGAATGATAGAGAACAAGAGATCTTGTTAAGCGACGTGGAGATGGCTGGGATTCCGGAAGAAAAATCTGAGAGTATTGCACACATTGTATTGGCGGTGGCCAAAAAACTTGGCGTGGCTATGGATGAACGAGACATAGTGAGTGCTCAGCGCGTAGGTCCTGTACGTGCCCCAGACCAAGGCGCGCCGCCCGCCCGCCCCCGGCCGCTAGTCGTGCGCCTGGCGCGACGCGTTTTGCGGGGGCAGCTGTTAGCGGCGGCTAGAGTTCGTCGCACTATGGATTCAGAAGGCTTGGGCCTGCCTGGCACGCCGAAACCTTTATACATAAATGAAAGACTGACCAAACAAAACCGTCAGTTGTTCTTCAAAGCCCGCGAAGCCTCCTCGAGTGCCAAATGGAACTATGTGTGGACAAGGGATGGTAATATCTATGCTCGCCGCGAGACAGGAGCGCCTCGACATCGGCTGAAGTCTATGCAAGACATTAACAGGGTTTTTTTTGGACAAAAATAGGTTAGACCCAGTTACGGTTAGTGTTTATCATTTAGATTTCTATTCTAAGTTCATCACATTAAAATACTTAGTTTTGTTTTGTTGTGGTGCTTTCTTTTTGTTCTGTATTTACATGAGATGTCTAGCCTTATTTTGTTTTATGTGTGTGTTACAAAACTTACAATTATTTTACTCTACAAATAAGCTACTTAATACTTTTTCAAAAACAACTGTCTGCAATGTTGGCTATAACAAAAAACTAAAAAGAAATAGAAATGGCTAGCTTTAAGAATAAATATTTGAGAATAGGGCTATTAAATGCAAGGTCTTTAAATACAGGTCAGGACGAATTGCTGATAACATTTGAAAATTTTAAGCCAGATATTTTGGCAGTCAATGAGACGTGGCTATCAGAAAATCGAGCGTCTCTCGCACCGGTCATACCCAACTATACATTTGTACACAGGGCACGCAAACACAAAAAGGTGGTGGTGTCGGCTTCTACGTGAGGCAAGGAGTTAGTGCTCGAGTCCGTCGGCATCCACAGTCAGCCTTGGAACAGCTGTGGCTGGATATACAGTTGCCGGGTTCTAAGTTGATACTAGGTACCGCGTATAGGCCAGAGAACATAACGCCACAGGTGGCGTGGGACTCTTTGAGTGAGTCTATAAACTCATTTACAAGCGACTACATATGTCTGGTAGGGGACCTTAATATTGATCTGTTAAAGGAAAGTTCAACACGAGCGAAGGAACTTCTTGGTTTCTGTGATCACCAAAACATGCAACAGCTAGTTTCGGAAGCAACTAGGGTGACTGAAGAATCCGAGTCTCTAATAGATGTCGTAATCACTGATAAAAAAATTATTTGTAAAGGGATAACGGTAGTACACAATAGAAGTCTAAGTGACCATGCAACAGTTTTAGCTGATTTCAACATTGTAAAACCCAAAGTAATAAAGCAAATTAAACTGTCTCGGAATTTAAAGAGAATCAATTTACCACTATTTGATGAGGATTTGAAATCTTTAGATTGGGAAGGTACCTTGTCTCTTCAAGATGTTAATCTTATGGCAGAAATGTTAAGTAAGTGTCTAGTGGAACTGTTTGATAGACATGCACCAATTAAACGAACAATTATTAGAGCTCCTCCTAAGCCATGGATCACGGATACAATAAAATTCATGATAGATCTTAGAAACAAAGCTTTGATCAGAGCTCAAAAGGAAAAAACAAAAAGTGCTAGGGAATATTATTGTAGCCTTAAAAATTTTGTCACTGCCTCAATAGAAAGAGAAAAAAAGCCTATTTTAACCACGTTCTTAATAACAATTTAGACAAACCAAAAGAACTTTGGAGGAATATCAGGATGACTTCACTATCTAATAATACTCAATCAAATACTGTACCTCAACATCTTAACGATCCGGATAAAATTAACGACCATCTTCTTAACTTACCAGGTAGTAATAGTGTAATTTCAGACCAAATTAAAATAGCACCTAAATTCACAACCAGCCAGAAACAACAATTCAGACTTAGACCTACAACAGATGAGGAAGTAAGAAGTATCATCTCCAGCATAAAAACGAACGCCGCAGGACACGATGCAATCACCATAGAAATGATTAAACTCACCTTAGATTCTGCTCTTCCTGTTATTGTAGCTATAATTAATAGATCTATAGAGACAAATACCTTCCCCATCTGCTGGAAAACAGCACTGGTCAGACCAATACCTAAGAAGAACTGTATAGAGAGTCTTAGCGACCTTCGACCTGTATCAATATTGCCAGTTCTCTCAAAAGTGTTAGAAAAAGTAGTCCTGAAACAAATAGACAATTATCTAGAAATAAACAATATAATCCCAAAATTTCAGTCTGGCTTCCGTAAGGGTCATAGTACTGAAACTGCGTTGTTGCATGTAACAGATGAACTCACGGGAGCCTCGGATGACGGTCTGAGTAGTATAGTGGTGTTACTTGACTATTCGCGAGCGTTTGATTGCCTTCAACCAAATTTGTTAATTTCAAAACTAGCGCAATATGGATTTTCGCAAGACACCTGTCTATGGTTTAAAACTTTTTTGGAAAATAGAAAACAGATAGTAGTCACTGATTGCTTAAATGGTGAGAAGAATTACTCTAAAGTCGGGAACCTGACACGGGGTGTACCCCAGGGGTCAATTTTGAGCCCTGTACTATTTTCTATATTTACAGCAGATCTTGCTGCACATTTTAATACCTGTAAATATCACTTATATGCAGACGATACCCAAATATATCATTCCTTTGATGGAAAAAATATTGATGAAGCTATAAAATCAATTAATGTAGATCTCGAAAAAGTTTTTCAATGGTCGCGATGCAATTCTTTATTATTAAATCCTAAAAAATCAAAAATGATTATAATCGGCACCAAATGTCAAACTCAGAGAGTATTGAGTGCTACAGAGAAGGTTAAGATTAATAACACTAATTTGGAACCGGTATCGTCTGCTCGCAATTTAGGACTGATACTAGATAGTCAGCAAAAATATGAAAACCATATTAATGAAAAGATTAGGCAAGCCTTTTTTAAATTAAAGTTAATTTACAGACTGAGACCGTACATTAAGGAAGGATTAAGGATACATCTGGTGGATTCACTCGTTCTTTCCCCATTTAATTATTGCGATTCTGTTTATGGCCCAAGATTAAATTCTAATACAGAAAACGCAATACAACGGGTACAGAACGCGTGTATGAGATTTTGTTTTAGAATACCAAAAAGAGGACATGTAACTTCATACATGAACGAAAAAGGTATCCTTAACATGAGCGCGAGGCGCGAGCTGCACTACGCATGCTTGACACAAAAAGTAATTTGGACCAAGTGTCCAATTTATCTTTTTGAAAAATTGTCATGGAAAAAAGACCTTAAGCGATCCAATCTACGCTCAGTTTCGTCAAACTTACTCCAGTTACCATGTCACAAATCTAGCCGGTTCAGGGGATGTTTCAAATTTAAAACAGCCAAAATTTGGAACGACCTTCCTCCACCCCTAAGAATAAAAATGTCTGAAAAATGTTTTAGAATAAAATATAAAGCAGCTCTTCAAAAAAAACAACGTGCCGTTGAAAATTTGAAACAGCCTTTTCACAAGACCGTAGCCCTGAGAGATTTCTTTGATCCGTAAAGTCCTACTTCTGTTTCTCTTCCCTTTATTAAGTAGCTTAAACAACACACACATACACACACACACAACATACACTGCCATACACCGACACACACACACACACACACACACTCACACTCCATACACTAATAACGGGTATAGTCACATACACACACGCATGTAATTAGTTTTAAGAAATCTATACTAATATTATAAAGAGGAAAGATTTGTATTTTTGTATGTTTGTTATGAATAAACTCAAAAACTACTGGACCGATTGCAATAATTTTTTCACCATTAGAAAGATGCATTATTCAAAAGTAACATAGGCTATATTATTTTCTTAAAAAAATTAGGGATCCTTACTAAAACTCCAATAATGTAACCCAAGGTGTAAAAAATAGACCTGAAAAATTCCTTACGTCGCCTGCGCTGCGAAAACTATTGAAGATAGAACAAAACCATTTACTAAGACTTTGCAGAACTCATCATTATCTACAAAAAGTGTCGCGACAGCATATGTCTAAATATTATAGTTATGTCTCAGCAAGCGGTTTTTTATTCTAAAAATTTAATTTATATGCCGCCGCTTGAAAGGGCTCCTTATTTGTACCTTGGTATTAATCCTTAAAAAAATAAGTTACTTTATATTCAAGACGGCTTCAATACCTTTTTATAACTTTTTGAATTATTCAATTCTGACATTTTATAATATTATAAAGAGGAAAGGCTTGATTTTTTGTTCGTTTGTTTCGAATAGGCTCCGAAACTACTGCACCGTTTTGAAAAAATCTTTCACTGTTGGAAAGCTACACTATCCCTGAGTGTCATAGGCATTTTTTAGATAAAAAAAAATAGATTTCTCTTACGGGGTTAAAATATATTACATAGAGATAGAGATATCCCCGAAGCGAAGCGAGGGCGGGTCGCTAGTAGATTATATATTACTTACTTATTTGGTTTTTAATAAAATACGGATGTTATTTTCTTTGGTTTAGTTTTTAAATTTCAATTTTTTAACACATAATATACCTACTAAGATGTCAACCAGCTAAAAACATAAGCTCTCAAATTCCGCCTTAGAGAGCCGGGAGAAGTTTAAAACCAGCGCTGATCGAGAGTGACTCTCGAGGCAGCATAAGCTGAACTTCTTCCCTTTGTCTCGTGCGTGATACTGAAAAAATTGTATTGTATGTACCTACATTTTTGTTAAGACTTACTTACTTCATTATACTTACTGCATCATGTTGTGTACTTCTTATTGTAGCTGATTTTGAGACAATAAACGCTTTTTATTTATTTATTTATTTGCTTCTTAAGGATATTGTTTTAAGTGTGAGGTTAGAATGGCAACTTCTTACAAGGTATGGATTTCATTTTGAATATTTTTTTAGGTTCAGGATAGCTTTTGTTTATTCTGTAAGTTACTTATAGTCCTTTCGAATAAGCATGAAAATTAGAGGTAATGATACATTATTTGGTCAAAGCTGAAAATTGTCTTGCATGTTAGGAACACTATAACTTACAAATAATCTGTCAAAAGTCGCCATAGATCTGACGTGGGCAGAAAAAATTAAATATATAAATATCAGTTTAACGCACTCTTCAGCGAAACGGTAAGTTTTATCATGAAAATGTGTAAGACAAAATCACTAATCTAATAACTTACCAGACAAAATTTCGTAGGAAAATAAATTTGGTAATTAGAAAAAAAATAAAGAAGTTTGTTCAAAATAACAATACACGCGAATTTTATTCAAATGATATTTTTATTGCAAATGTGTAGTGTTCGCGCAAATAACAAAAGATACTAAAATAAAAAATACATCTCCATAATTAACTGACTCGATAGTGCTTTATATTTTGTTCCCTATTTCTTGAGGTAAGAATTAGATCTCTTTCATAGTTGTAAACTATCTCCAATTTCAGTATATTTGTCTATACAATTGCTTCTGATCCATAAATTTGCTTTGATTCAGATCAGCGTATGCGATATTGTAGAAAGTTTATCAGTATCTTTACCAACTCTATCACGGATTGTTACAAGTTCCAAAATCTTCAAATGTGTAGGATTCCTCGCGCTTCTGCTACACAACTGAGCTACGTATTATTGTGAATTTGACTGAGACATGCTCAGATTCGGAATACCCACATTTGTGTTACAGGTCAAGGTTTCTCGCAAAGAAATTATGGAAAAGTGACAAAAAAATACACCCAAAAATCTTACGTAAGGCGTTGAGCCCTATTTGCTCTTGTAACCGCAAGTAACTTTGTAACACATAAATTATCCGGGCCATCTGTTTGCCCTTGTTTATTCCTCCTATATGTATAATTCATGGGCCACAATAAAATGGTGTAAACGTGTTTTATGTGCGGGTAACAAGTAATAAAATTAACGAATCGCCCAATCACCCGCCCGCTGGCTCTGATGTTATGTAATGAATAACTAAATGTAACGGTTGCATGGTTTATTTTTAACCGGAATTCAGTTGGATGTATGATTATGTGCGTGAGGTTTTGGTTGCACGCATGATGTGATGTTCGCAATATTTCTCGTAAATGGCTCTTTCAACATATTTACTTTTAAAGTGCGTTTTTGTCCGACTATGATATTCAACTTAATTGCCTGTTTAATGCAGTTAATAAGCATTCAAATGCGATATACAAAGGGTAAATGTACCTTTGATTATTTTTTAATTGAATATGATCGGTACTCTGTATATTACATGTACAGAGTATAGTTATATAGGTTAAGACATAGGTTTGCTCGATCATCTAGCAATACTCGGGGCAGAAAAGACGAACTGAATCACTTGATCCGAGCCACCAGCGCTTGTATGGTATGTTGATATCGCCGTCAAGCACGTGTCGTTCGGAAGTGGAAAGAGGAGGGAGGGACTAGTTGAAATAGCATATATGACTACTGGCTGAATGTTGACATTTAAGCTATATTTTGGTGAAATTTCATCAAAATCATACAATATATAATTTTAAACTGTCATGGTTACACATGAGAAAACTGTTCACCCGTGATCATGGCGCTTGCAACAGTGCCGAAATATCGGGAGCTCATTAAAACAAAACAACATGGTAAATATCCCGAACAGTTACAGTTTTCTAAAATCATACAAACTTTCCATTTAAAATATCAGTAAGCATTAATTGAAAACGTATAAGTCTATTTACGCAATTCCTGTCGGCAAAATACGAAAATTATGTTCGCTACGAAGTTGAGCGCCAGATTAAAGTTTAGCTGATAAGGTGAAATAGTTCAGAACTATTCTTGAATCCAGCAGCGTAGTACGTAAGTTTTCTAAATTATGAAAGTTGCCTTCTTTATGCCTCCGTATCTAGTTAGACGTGAACGAAGTTAAGTACAAACTTGCAAATACAGAAGAATACGAAGTTAGTCAATTTTAAAACACACCGGGTAGCTGGTTAGATGAAGTTTATTAAAAAACATAAATCTTTACAATGTAAATTTGTAAAATTAAGAGATTTATTAACAATTTTTAACTTAACGTATGTTACATTTTGAAATTATTATGACATAGATTTTAATTGGTCATATAAAACACACACACACTAACAAACACGAACTATGTAAGATAACTTTTTAACTTTTATATTCATTTTCATATTTATGGAATAATATTATTTCTTCAAATTCTGTATGTGATAACTGCTATATCTAAATATTTTAATATAAACTCTTGTAGCTATTCTTATAGCCAGCAATAATTAATAATTAACATACAATTAGTCAATTAGACACTTAAAAGGAGAATCCAAACTCGGATATTGCTTACAACTATAATTGTTACTGTAATAAATATTTTTTTATTTTTTTCATAAAAGTTTTGGTTATACATGTATAAAGTTGAACAAATAAGCTAAATAATTTTGATTTTGTTGTATACCTTAGGTGTAATACATATGAAAAATTGCGACTAATTGTATGTTAATTATAGGATAGAACGACAACATAGCTTTCAATTTGACAGTTGTAAACAATCGCTTTGTTTCATCAAGTATTTGTTCTTTATCAGCAAGCTTTCAAGTTCATCTAAAAGGCATATTAAGTTCTCAGAAAGCCAATCCTTAAGTTGGCATGTTCATAAGCGGGATGTAACAAAGGAGTTAGGCGAATTTGGTTAACGACGAATCCCATCGATTTCCCAGAAACGTATCAATACCTAATTTTCACGGTGTTTCTATCGTAGAGCTTATGGCTAAATTCCTTTGAGGGTATCCAGAATCCTTACAACAATAAGCTGCCTAATCGTCTGTAAACACAAAATAAAATTTATTTCAAGGAAAAATAGGAATAGTGACGAAAAATAACGACGAGTGATGGCATCTGAATATGTATAATAAATACTTATTGTTTATTTATTCAAGGTTCATTAACTACATATTATATTGAAAACTAGCTGTGCCCGCAACTTCGTCTGCGTAGAATAGTAACTTTTGCCTGCATTTTTAATTTCAGGACGCATTTTTTAAAAGAAATTACAGGAAAAATAAAAAAAAGCTACATAAATTATAAAAACTATTACAAAATAAAATATAATTAAACTTAGTAATTGATAAGATTAATATCCATTAAAGAACCTGAAATTGTTTACAGATGAATAGGTGATAAAAAACATATCACATTTTTCAATAAAAATCGGCCAACTAAAAGATAATTCACTCGCACAATATGTTTTTTTGTCTAAGCAATGATCTAGCCTGAGAGGAGAGTGGTAGCTAGGACTCACAAAATTATTTTTCACATTTTAGTACTAAAACCACGATAAAAACTTTAATTTATTTGACAGGAACAGGTTTCAATGGTTGCAAACAGCTTACTGTACCTATGTAGTTAGTACACAAAATTGATGATGAGTGATGAGTTATGTTTGATATCAGGATAATTTCAAAAGGTAAAAAATACAAACTACCGATTCACTGTCTCAAAATATCTATAAAGGATGTGTGTCGCCATGTGACGAACGCCCGCAGGCCAGGTGGTGTGACGATCTGCGCAGGACGGCTGGTAGGAGCTGGATGCGAGTGGCCGAGGATAGAGAGAAGTGGCGTGCATTTGGAGAGGCCTATGTCCAGCAGTGGACAGGTATGGGCTGATGATGATGTGACGAATTAATCAGTATTTGCTTTGCTACTTTGTTATGTGCCACTTTTGCGCATTGTTTTTGTATATTTGTCGTATATTGTATTGTATTCGTAATGAAATAATGAGATAATAACGTAAAGCGCAAGTTTAATAAATATAACTTATGAATTGCTTTAAGTATTTGAAGCAATATTGCGAAATAATACTGCATAGTGACATCTCTTTAACTAACCAAGAACTAAACACTCATGTCATATCAAATCTGACACCATTTGACATGACTTGCCAGCTAAGAACGTGATAGTTGGGGAGCCCAACGGGAGTTTTTGAAGTCTTGATCAGACTCAGACTGTCTTGTAAGATTTTTAAATGGGAGACTCCTTGCACCCTTTCATGTACCTCTACCGGATATGTACACTTCATACGGAAGGGAGAGGGTGCGTGATCTTAAATAGGATAGTTGCTAATGCTAATTACAAAGACATTGTTAAAAGAATTGGGCAGGATTATGAAAAACTAATAATTAATTACAAATAACACAAACCACCAATGAAAGCCAGCAAGCAAATATTGGACAACTGACCACCTCCATACCGATAACCAGGTAATAGAGAAATGTAGCGAATTTAAAAAACCTTTGAACCTGGCCTGTGGATTATTCAAAGGTTTAGCTTTCTTTTCTTCAGCAAAACGTCGAACCCACATATATAAAACTTCTCCAAATCATTTACCAACAAAGCACAGCCGATATCAAACTGCACACTGCAAACAGGGTGACTCCCTATCACCAAAGCTTTCAGTAGCACGCTCCAAGAAGTCTTCAGGTCACTATGATATTCTTAGGCAACAAAGGAGTTGTTGTAGACTCTACACCAATTCCTAAAGTTTATCAGTCGCCTATCTTTATAAACTTTCGCTTTGCAGATGACATTTTCCTAGTCGAAATACGTATACATCGAAAGAACTTGAGTTCATGCTCGAACAACGGAGCGCAAAAAGCGTTGACGTTAGACTGACGATGAATAGATCAAGACCAAAACCAAGGTCATGACCAACAGCAACACTGGTTTGGTGGATTGCAGTCAACAGACAGGTAAAGCAATATGTAGAGGAGTATATACTTGGGCTAGGAAGTCTCCTTCGAAATCAGGCAGGACAAAGAAATAATCCGTAGAGCAGACAACGCCTGGAAAAGCTTCTGGTCCATGAAGGGTGATCTTCTTATATCACTGAACCGCAAACTCATCGACGTTTTTATACTGCCTATCCTAACACATCTTGGTCCCTCACCGAAAATCAGAAGTCCAAACTCAAGGTTTTACAAAAAGAAATGAAGCGGAGTATCATAGGTATTAAGTTAAAATAAAATATACCACCATCTACTCCCGTACTGGTATTGTTGTTGGTCGAAACTGATGTAGCAATGGGCGGGGAATGTGATATGAAATGTGCGAGGATAAAGAACAATAGATGGACCAGAATTGTTACACATCGCGTGCCTGAAGACGATTTTCGCCGTAGAAGACCCAAGAAAAGGTGGTATGACGATCAGGTCCATGTATCAAAGAACTGGCAAGTCCTGGCATTAGACAGAGAGCAGTAGATGAGTTTGAAGGATACTTTGCCCAGCAGTGAGGTGATACAGGTTAAGAAAAAAAAATACAAATTATTTTACAGCAGGACTTCGATATCAACTTGAACCTTCTGCATAAAAATGTAACGCGCTGAAGTATCTCAAGATTATGTGTTTTTCAACAGACACAAAGATTAATTATAACTTTGTGGTCCAAATCGTTACAATGTCAGTTTTTAGGGATTATTTAACATGCACTTTGAATGACTGACACGGTCAAATAACTTTTTTCTTTCAACAGCTTGTTACCAGGTAGCCCTCCTATATTAATCGCTGACCCCCAACTTATAAAGAAAGTGTAATATACTTTTCGTAATCTTTCTATTCCGATTCCATGTCGTTCGAGTAACTGCAAATCTAGCCATTTACCTCCCCTACTATGACGTTTTGCTCAATAAAGTAGTCCGTATAGTCCTAGTCAGAAGGTTCATTTTGGTCGATATACTTTTACCATTTTTGTACGTGATCTAATAAACTTAGATTTTTAACTATCCTACAGGAATTTCTGTGACTAAAAGTATTTAAGATCTTGACCGGGGATGTATGGTACCACCATGCAAAATTTCATTTAAATCGGTGTAATAGTTTCAGAGATCAGTCATTTATTTAGGTTTTTTGAATATCCCACGGGAACCAGTTAACTGTCAGTGATTTCAAGTATCCTATGCATTTTTCCGGAATTTAAAATACCTTCGTGTAAACTTTCATTTAAATTGGTTCAGCCGTTTAGGAGGTCAGTCGAAACAAACAAACAAACAGACAGAGATGCAAATTTTTTTAAGTATGGGGATGTGTTCTACTACTCTCAAAACATACCCCTGACTTGTTATTTTTGCGTTTTTCAAAAAAGTACAAGAATTTTTACCTCTACGTTTTTATTATAGTATAGATGACAAATTATTATTATATTATTTGCAGAGGATGCAGAAAATATTTGAGTTCGTAAAAGTTTTATCTGACTGATGTTTTTTTTGCAAATTTTGTTTGAACCTGCACATAATGTGTGCTGCATACAAATGTCCTTCTTTCTTCCTTTTAGCTTTCTCTATTTAGCAATGTTAAAGCAGAAAGACACAAAATCAAAACAAAAAAATCTCTTATTCAGTTGAATACCAAAACAACGAGTATCTTGACTAAGGCTTGTTATAGAGTCAATACTTAACTGCGTCGTTGGGCTATTGATTGCAAGCGCTGCGTAGAGACCGAGCGTTCCCCGGTTCGAATCCGGGGTCGGGCAAAATTTGCTTGAGTTTTTCTGTAATTAAATTACTAAGCCCGGAGCTAGGAAGTTGGCGCCCGAGTCTCGGAAAGCACGTTAAGCCGGTGGTCCTGCACCCGAACTCTCATTGGTAATGTCGGACTGCCGTCTCATTGAACTATGAGGATTAAAGAACAGAGAGTGCACTTGTGTTTCCGCGCATACTTGTGCAGTAAAATATGTCCTGCGCACTTGGCTGATCTTAATTGAGATCGGCCGCCATGGCTGAAATCGGTCGGATGCCTTATAATTACGCAAACAAGCGAACAATATTCCCAACGATGCCATCCACCAGCTCCAACACAAACGTCAATATTAATCTAGCAACAGTTGATTATTCCGGCACACTGATGTATTTGAAAATTGACACGACTTTAAGATAATGCTTTGTTAGCGTGAATGACGTAATACACAATTTGATTATGGGGGTTTAGTTGCGTCATCGTGGGCTGTTGAATAATCTATCTCGTTAACGATCCATTCAGGTTAGTGGCAGGCTCCGGTTGTGACATTTCATGTTCGAGGAATATAATTTCTGAACTAAATCAGGTTTCAGTTTGATCAGGTCGGGTCAGGATTTCAACGTCCACGGGGGCTTGAATGGTGTCTGTCAAAGGGCGGCCCGCTGGTTGTGTTGGGATAGTTGGGCTATTCTAACCATGGCGCTGCTAAGGTGATGAGGTACGCCGCAGGGTTAAGTAGATACACCTCTGGACATTGCACCATCACCTAGGAGCAGCTGCTGGTCCTTATTCATCTAAGCAGTGTCCTTATGAGAAGATTCGAAGAAGAACCAAAGTTGCTGACATAGCCCGTCGGATTAGCAAACTGAAGTGGAAATGGGCCGGCCACGTAGCACGATGACTGAGCGGATGTATGGACAGAAATATCCTTGAGTAGAGGCCACGTACTGGAAAGCGCAGTGTGAGACGGACGTCGGAAACCTACTAGATGGACCGACGATTTGGTGAAATCGCTGGGTTTTGTTGGATGCAGGTGGCCGTAGATCGGCCGCGCTGGAAAGTTTTAAAAGAGGCCTATGTTTAGCAGTTGACAGCAATTGGCTGGGATGATGATGATGATTAATTCATCTCCCTCAGCCGGGACACACCTTGGGTAAACCCCAGCAGATCAGGTTCAAGTTCAGTTTTGTTCCGTCGGTCAGGATCCACTCTGCGGTTAAGGACTTCAGACATGATGCATTATTAAGGTTGTTCACACTAAAATAATGCGTTAATACGGCTATAAGATCAGGACTGGGTGGTTTGGTTACACAATTTGATGCAAATTGTCAAACAATCAGACCAAACTAAAAAAACTAGAACTGTAATTTTTAAACTTCTCACTGCACCTAATAAACTTAATACTCCCTAGTTGAAAATTATGCAGTCATTTAGTTTGTCTCATATAGATATACGTTCTATCTCCCTGTTGTGGTTCTTTTTATTTTTGATAGAGCAAAAATATACCTCGTCTAGTTTAAAATTGTAGACCCTGGTTAATATATTTGAAGGTGGGCAACATTTAAATATCCTTTGACCTGCTATATTAAATTCATTTACCTCTATTTGATTTTAGATTTAGCTACAATTCAATCGTTAACTAATTTGGTTTCTTCAATTTAGCTGCTGAATACACTCAATAACTACTGACACTTAAATTGTTAAAGTCTAGTGAAAATAAATAAACTCGTGTAGAAGCTTCAGAATAAATGTTGAAATTGAATTAGTTAAACTAATGAAAACTTAGGTTTTGTGTGATATAAACTGTTTCATGAAATTCAAAACGATCTGGGAGTATTTTCGCTGTATTTTACCTTATTAGTTCTTTTTATGTACTGGTCAGCAGACTTAAAGAAACGATACTTTATAACAAAAAATAACACGAAGAATTTTGTTTGTCTTCTGGCTTTTGTTACGAAGAATGTATACAATTTTGGTTTTTAAGAAATATCAGATGATGGGATGAATGCTTGGATAATCGAATCAGCACTCTACTTTTTCAAATACATAATGCGTAGCAAAGCTCTGTTTTTACTGTTAATTTAGATAAGAAGCCGAAGTCAAATCTCAAAAAACAATATCTTGCAAAAACATGTCGGTGACTTTTTTTAGTTTATCTATCGCGCGTTATTAAAGAGCAAATATTAATAGTATTTTTACGTAAATAATAAACTTAAATTACAGGGTTCATTTATATTCTATTAAGTGCACAGAGAGTAGGGATATGAAAAGGATTAAAGCAACTTTTTAGCCAATTTCCCTCTAAGGGAACGGAGGGATTGTTTTACACAATAAATAACTCCACGCAATTGGAGTCACAAACAGTAGGTTATGTAAGATTTTAGACTTTCGCGTTCCATTATTGAGTTCGCTTGCGACCATGAGCTATGTAATTTGCTATTCCTAATAACGCGTGTAGACCCATAAAGACTAATATTTAACAGTAGCTACGTTTTTAAGTTTCTTTTTCCTTAATGACATACTATGATGGCTTGCAGTAGCTTCGTTATCATCACCGAACTTGCGGGGGAACGGATGGCTCTCACACCTTAGTTTTTAGGGTAATAATGCATCTCTATTACTAAGACTTCGCTTTCCGTCCGTCTGTCATTAGCTTGCATCAAGAACCGCTATTTCATCTATCTAGCTAGCAGTTGAAAACACTACAAATATTTATGTTGCTGCTAGAACAACAAATAAAAAGAACCAAAAAAAAAACAAGGGGCTCCCAAAGAAAAAACGTTTTTATAATTTTTTAATGAAATCCTTCATGCCCGAGTCGGACTCGTGATGACGAAGATACAAATTAACTTCGTTACAACATTTGAGATAGGACAAACAAAAACATTTATCTATTATGACAAAGTTATCTCGTGGGAGACCCTTTGGTCAACTAAGAAAGGATAAAGGAAGCGTCAAAGGGTCCATAGGGTAATGTACGCTTCACCATTTTGGGGACAAGTGTGTGAATACTTTATCATGGCTGTTTATGAGGTCAGGCCTTCACAGTAGTGTTTCGTTGATAATGCGTGTTTGGAGTAGGTACTAACTTAGAAACGGGAGCATTTAATTTTATTCAAACATAAAAAAAATAAAGATAGTTATGTGTAGAGCGTCAATGGCCAAGTGGTTAAGGCCGTCGCGTCCCATGCGAGAGGTAGCCATTTCAAACCCTAACACATACCAATGTGCATTCAAATTTAGAATTCATATTATGTACGATTACTCGACGCTTTAACGGTGAAGGGAAAAATCGTCAGGAAAACTGGAAAGTAATTCTGAGTTTATGTAAAGTTGACCAACCTGCACTTGGCCAGCGGTTAGTTGACTGAGGCCTGATGAATGCGCTTCTTGCTCATGGTTCCCTCCCTCATATAATCCCTTCACGCAATAAAACTATTTTTCTGAATGTATACTTAATTTAAATATACAAAATATAGAAATATATTAAACCGATGGTTAAAGATTAAAAATCCTAGACTAATAAAATTACACCTACATAATATCAACAAGCTAAAATTTCGACTTTTATCTAAATAATACATATTATTCCTGGGAATCCAGTATTTCAAGCGATAATCCTTTGGCTTTCCGAATTAAATTTGTTTCGTACCTTTAAAAAGCCACACAAATTAAAATAAGAAGTACAAATGTTCATTATTATATATTTCCACAAAACATAACGGATTTAATACGTGTTACAGGCGTAACAAAAGCTTTTGTATTAAGTTTTTAAGGAACGTTATTTGTTTTAAAATAAAACCCATTATAATTTAATATTATTTACTTATTTTTGAAGTGAACTACTACTTTCAGTGAATAATATATCCTATTACCGTTCGTAAAATCGAGAATAAAGTTTATTGTATTCGAGTCCACTATCCATACTCAGGCTTTGCAATTTCATAGTTTAAAGATGGATATGGGTGGCATGTATGCATCTTTGTTTTAAACTAGCTTTGCCAGCGACTTCGTCCGCGTTTTTTTACACATTTTCCATTGTATCCTCACTCCTATTACATGGTCTTAATAACACAACACGAACCTAGCCCCGTAGACAAAGTAACAATATCGAAACGATAACGAAAGTTCGAAAAGAACATAATGTAGTGGAATGACACTAGACGCGATAAATCACGTGGTCAATCCCATACATTTTGTTCTTTTCGAACTTCGTTATCGTTTCGATATTGTTACTTTGTCTAAGCCCCCAGTAGTGCCTAAGAGTATCGCGCTCAAGTAAACAAACTCTTTAGCATTATTATATTCGTATAGATTTGGATTACATATTTTCATAGGAAGGATAAACAAGAACTTTGTTTCTCATTGAGTAACATTTTTGGTTCTATACTAATACTGACAACATTATTTAATTGCATGTTTTCTTTTTTCCAGATACAGGTCGGTAAAACAGTTTATGTTGGTAAGTTTTAAGTAGCATTTTTTATTAAACTGCTAATGAGGTTAATTGTTGTTAAAATAATCATTTAATTTTTTTTAGTAAATTAAACTTAAAGTGCCGTATTATTTTTAAGTATATTTTTAGTGTTTTCTGAATATCATAAACCTCTTCTTTGCAAAAAACATAAAATTGTAATTCCATTAACGTGGAGATGAGTTTAATGGCGCATGGAAAAGATAGTGAAAACAATGGCATTGTTTTAGCCATCTCATTTTTCAGTACTATATAGACCAATACATGAAAGCTACATTATTTATCAAATCACTCCGAACTCTGATCCACTTATTCACCAAGGAAGTGGATTTGCTAGTAAAGAGGCGGGAATAGTTTAAAATTTGATGATCCCAAATTCTGGACACGTAGAGCCATAAATTCAAACTGCTAGACCACTAGACCTGCCGTCGAACGCCGAAATCCGCCACAGTAGCGGTAGCGGTATTAATAGTTTGATGTCGATAGCTCTACATTCAATTACTGATATTGGTAAAGCCTGAAGCTGTGACTAAGGATATTATGAGGTTATTTGTAATGAACCGGAAAGATTTCTCTAAGATTTTTAGTTAGAATAACCATCACATTGACTCGTTTGATGGCTTTGCATAGTACCTTGAAGCCTTGAGAAAAGCCTCGATGGCCGAGTGGTTTAGGTCGTTGCTTGCCATGCGAGAGGTCGCTAGTTCAAACCCTACTACGTTTTAAAAGTGAAGGAATACATCGTGAAAATAACTGCACACCTACGAAGAAATACTTATGTTGTGTAGTCTACCAACCCGCACTTGGCCAGCGTGGTTGATTAAGACTATACTGCCCTAGTTTAGGGTAGGCCCGTGCCCCACCAGTGGAGACGTATATGGGCTGATGATGATAGTACCTCGATCTCATACATAAAGAGTCGTGGATTTGATTCCTAGCTCAGGCAAATATTTGTGTGAAGAAAATCGGAGTTTGTTCTGTGTTACTTATACATTTTAGTTTATACATGTATTCCACTGCTGCTTCTGATTCACGTTACACAAGTGCCAAATCAACTGACTTCAGAATCGGATCAGTGAACTCGCATGTTGTGTGATATTTATATTCATTTAACTGCCTCGTTGGTCTATTGTAGCAAGTGCTGCGTTAGGACCGAGAGGTCCCCGGTTCGAGTCCGGGGTCGGGCAAAATTTGTGTGAGTTTTTCTGTAATGAAATTACTCAGCCCGGAGTTAGGAAGTTGGCGGTTGAACGCACGTGCCTCGGAAAGCACGTTAAACCGGTGGTCCTGCGCCCGATCTCTCATCGGTCATGTTGGATTGCCGTCTCACCGAATTATGAGAATAAGGGAATAGAGAGTGCACTTGTGTTTGCGCACACACTTGTGCACTATAATATGTCCTGCGCTCTTGGCTGATCTCAATTGAGATCGGCCGCCATGGCTGAAATCGGTCGGACGCCTTATTATATTTATTTATAGCTGTACCAGCGACTTTGTCCGCGTTTTCTCTTGTTTATGCTGTTTGCTCCTATTGGTCGCAGCATGATGTTAAATAGCCTAAAGCCTTCCTCGATGAAGTCTATCCAACATAAAATTATTTATATTTTTATTTGTTGTTTTTAATGCTATTAAAGCTAAATATAAATTTAAAATTTCAAAAAAATCGCATTCATGACCCCGCCTGAACGGGGACTTGAACCACTGGCCCTCCGGATATCGCGTCGGTTGCTCTAACCTCTGAGCTATCCAGGAATTACGTCACAATAAAAAAATTCCAAATCGAACCAGGTTCCGTAGACAAAGTATATCTCAAAACGATAACGAAGTTCGAAAAGAATAAAATATATGGGATTGACATTAGATTGACCACGTGATTTATCGCGTCTAATGTTTCTATTTTATCTATGTCCCAGTAGTTCCAGTGATTAGCGCGTTTAAACAAACAAACAAATAAACTCTTCAGCTTTTTAATATTAGTACAGATTTAATTTCAAAGAAATGTGTATCGCATAAAGCGCGTCAAACCGGAGGGAACAGATCATGTAAAGGCGTTGTGAACAGGTAATCTTATATAATACTTAAGTACCTATGAAAGCTTTAGCTCTCTGATAAGGCGTGTTACGTAATCGTTTCCAACTGCGAGAGTAATTTTCCATTGTACCTCTCGTAAGAAAGGTACTGTAAACCATTACGATACGTTATAACGAGCATTGATGAGTCTACACGCGATGAAACGAGTTGCTAGTAATAATCATACATGACGACGCTCCATCTCAACCATTATTACTCTGAAACGGATGCTCACTTGGCCTAGGAACGTAGCCCATCCTTCTAAAGCACCATACGGAAAAAAAAATTACGTATTTAGACAGATATAACATAAGCTATTTTCGTATTGCACAGTTATACAAACTTCAATTGTGCTGACAACAAGTTTAAAAATACTTTGTAATAAATGATGATTGCAATTTGTTATTTAAATGAATAAAATGATAAATTTTACGAACTTGCTCTGTACCTTAAGGCGGTCACTGCACTAGACTCTAGGTCTGTATCTCAGGAACCGGTACAGTACAAGGTGTAAAAGACACGACTTGTTAGGTTATCAAAGAAAACAAATATAAAAAATTACAAAATAGAAAAAGCTTTTTGCGATTTGCGTTTCAACTGGTGTAACCCAGAGTAAAACTTAGATGAAGCTGTGTATTTGCTACACTTTTGATCTCATGTGAACCCATAGTAATTAGTTTTTAATGTAATGAAACCGTGGTCGACTAAGGCCTTATATGGGCTGATGATGATGATGATAATGAAACAAGTAAGTATAAAAGTTTATGTTACGCACTAATAACAGTCTCTCTTTGAACAATATACAACACAATTTCATCACCATGTTTGTTGACCACATACAAAATCTTGGAGCAATTAAGTGCGATTCAAGTCGCATACCCTCAAAGCTTAATTGCTTCAAATCTCTATCAGTGATTAAGCTAACAGACGCTAGCTTAAACCAACGTTGTTAGATATCCGAATATTCAGCACCGCAGGCTGTAATAACAGGATACAATAGATAGTTTGAAAATGGCTGGTGTACTGAGCGGAAATTTAAAAAAGAATCTCCAAACGTTAAAATTTTCTATGTGTGAGATTTTTGTTTTAGAACTTTACCGAATTCTTCAATTACTAACTTCTGTCTGCTACTCTGTCCACGTAAATTCCTTTACCATATTAACAGTTATTACCGTTCTGCAAATAACTTTACTGAAAATTTAGACTCTCTTTGAACGCTAACTTAATTATTCATCAAAGTATACCAGACAGACTGAAAAACAGATTACCGTTTACTAGTATTAGTAGTAACACTATATAACCTCTATCCGCATGTACTACAAGAAACAAGGTAAATTAAATTCACTCTGATTAATTATTTATTACGTACTAGAATTTCTGAGATATGTACATAGCTAGTGCTTCAAATGCCTAAAGAAGCAGATATCAACCAGTTCACCTTTAATACATACTTAAATGAAATAAGTACGATATATAATTTTAAACTGTAATGGTTACACACATTAGAAAACTAAACTGTCCGGGATATTTACCATGTGAACCACCAGTTCACCCGTGATTATGACGCTTGCAAGAGTGCCGAAATATCGGGAGCTCATCAAAACAAAACAACATAGTAAATATCCCGGACAGTTTCAGTTTTCTAATGTAGTAAGTACGGTCATTCATCATTCATCATTCAACATTAAACATGAAGACAAGTTGAATGTTAAAAATTAATGAAAAATAAAATGAGTATTTTCTATGGTATAAAATTATTTAATAAAATATTATTTCACCACTTAAACAAGTAAAAGATTTGTGAAGATTGTCTGCTCATTTTCCAACATTAGTAACGGTTGATATTTTTCAAAAAGCAAGTTCAACAACCGATTATTTGGACAGCTCTAACGAATACTTTTTCAAACAATAATCACGATAATTCCTTTGAGCGCGGCACAAATACATTGTGGGAGACCTAGACGAAATCTTCAAATCGGTCTCGCATAATTCCCACCCAATATTAAATCCTAAGCTCTCTCTTTCAATAGAGCCAAGAATTTCATTCACGAGAAAAAATGCCCTCTTCATTTGACATTGATTAATTTTTGGACCATTCGTGATTAAGTTACTGGGAATCTGAATTTTTAATCAGAAACCAGGTCTGATTAGGTTGGATTATAAGGTTTTTCGTTTTTAATAAAGGTGGACCTGGTTTTATGTGTATTAACCCAGCTTTAGCTCTGAGAGACCCCTGTGGTTTGATTAGTCGTAAAGGTCTGGACAAAATGTTTGACGACGAAGTTAATTAAAAATTTACATTAAATTCTGGAGGCTAGTTAGTGAGTACTACTGTAGGTATTTTATTTATGTTTGGTTGAACAAAAAAAAATATAATAGTTGAACCTAGGAAACCGAGAAGACAAGGCTTTTCATTATTTTTGTTTATGGATTTTCGTAACTCGTCAACTCGTCAACGTCATCTCTGGTAACCTAATACGCAAAAAGTGTAGTACGTAGAACTATACAATAACATACCATTATTAAATATGGAAAAAGAGTATCTAACGGTTTCAATAGATAAACTTGCATGTGAAAAAATAAAGGCTTTTTTTGTAAACGTCTTTATTTACGCAAATTAAATTTAGTTAATAATTCAAAACGATGCATTGTACCAATCTGTAGTTACTAATAATATTTTTGTTTAGAATATACTGATAGCAACAATGTATTTTCTAGTACGAAATTTGGTTACGTTATATTGAGATTATCTACATAACGAATTATCCGACTGAGCTCGATATAAATTAAAAATTAGTATTAAAAGCCTTGTCTAACACCCCCGCATTATGATAATATAATCATGAAACATGACACAAAAGGAATCGTGTTCACTATCCATTTTGTATCGAATCTCAGAGACAACAAAGTGAAAATGTCGAATATTGGACGCAAATCGCACAGTGGGCATAGAAAGGATTGTCAGAAACATTCCCGGATAATATTTCACATGTTCACCGTTATCAAATATCTGTTTTTATTGCAGTGACGTTCCATTATGTGAGATACCGGTGCTTGTTCGCAACACGTTTAGTCTTTGATAACGAAACGAATAGTTTGTGCTTGGCGTAAACAATTTTTGGATATGTTTTTGGCGCGTGTTTTTGTTAGACTGGATGTTATGTTTCACGCATTTTTGTGTCGCGCAAGCTTTGAATTTTAAAGCGAATTATTCAAGAGCACCTTTTGCCTAGCGGTTTCGTGTTTGGGATTCGGTTTGATGCCGAATGTATAGAATTGTACTGAGTATGTATGGAAAGTGCAGATGTACCTTCATAGTTACATTCGTTTTATGATTCTTGACTGATGAAGTTCAATAGTAGAATAATACATACTATAATAATTCATACAGGGTAGGCAGAGATCACTTTCAGCGATCCACTTTTCACCTCTGTGGGAAACGTGACGTGACGGGTTTTGGACCACGACGCCGCCATTCTGACTTGTGCATTGTTTTACCAAGGTCATTGCGTTCCCACGAGTAGCAAGGATATTTGCCGGGGGAAGGAAAAGGGGAGGAAGGATACTATCGTCTCGGATGATTTGGACTGAGTCGATAGTAGCTCGAGGAACCGGACTTTTTTTTCAGTTGGTGTTTACTTACTTTATGTACCATTCTTTCTCTTATTGCGCAGAACATTGCTCGCTTTCTTTGAAGTCTTTCAAAAAGTAGCCCATGTCCTTTGTCAGGGTCTAGACTATATCTATACCATTTCAAATTACGTAATTAAATCGTTTCGGTAGTAGGCGTGACATACGAAAAGATAGAGTTATATATATTATTATTAAGGATAACTTAACTTTTGACAGAATACCTACAGTACTGTATTCTGTCTTCTATACTGTCTTTGTACACAGTACCGCAACACAATACCCAGTGCAACTTAGCTCCGAATAAGGGAAATGTAAGTCATGTTGTGTAAAAAACAAAAAAAGTAGTAAATTAAACAACAAACGCCAAATCGGCTTTCGGATATCATACTATTTCATTTTTTGACTAGATAATAAATTATGCATAACCGCTTGATGTATGCGGGTTGGTATTGCAATATCTTTTATTTTGCACGGATGCATTTCGCAAACTATGGCGCCATATTTCGTGTATTTGTATTCCTTAATGTACTTTCGCAGTAACGGAGAAATTTCAACTTTTATTGTTTCGTAAATTTAAAGTGAATAATTTATTTGATCGGCTTACTCGCTTGCCGTATTGAGTTTTCTCTGTGCACGATTTATTTTTCCTATCTTTATTGCTTTCACAAGTGTTCGAGGTATATTCTTGGAGAATTTTCTGTTCGCAATTGTGTTTTTTTTGGTTCAACGGATATTAAAAATGTATAATTTTATCTTCTGTTCAAGTCTTTGTTTGTGTATCTTTATTCCATTTAAGTATCATTTATTAAAGTAAATATTAATAATGAAATGGTTGAACAAAGGGATACAAATTTTGTTGGATTTTTGAAATAAATTAAGCTTAAATATATATCGGGTAAAATTGAAACTTTGTTGTTGGTTGAAACAGAAAATTTGTTAATTTGGTACAAAAAAACTAAATGATAATGCTAAGTGAATAAATTTATGTTGACTTAAGTAGTAGTATTCACCAGTGTAGAACGAAAGGGAATTCTTAGTTCAACAATCAAATTCATCCAGTTTATAAATGAAATTTCTACATAAATAAGCTTACATAGGAAATATGTGGTTTTTTTTCCTGACACTCTCGTCGTCATCATTACCGGACTTGCGGGAGAGCAGATAGCTCTACCCCCAATAAAATAATGTGTATACTTTAAACTTGTACACATAAATACGAGTGTACTTTCCCATAAATTATATTTTATATCGTGCATCAAACAAATTGCTTCACATTCGTCATGTCAACAAAACATTAAAGACAAATGCGTCTTAAGGGTTATTATGAGCGCCATTTAAATGCCTTAAGATCGTATCTGGCCGTTTTTGCAAACGACGTTCTGGGCCAAACATTTGTCATGGATATCTTGCGTGTTTGGTTACTAATGCAATAAACATGAACATTGATATTCTGTTTCGTCGGGGCCAATTTGAATTCATAAGACCCAGTACATTGGCGAAGCACGTTAAATTGATGTACAATTCTGAGGCTCGGTTAATATATTCATAAGCATGTGGAGGTGCTTTGCTTAACTTATGGCGTAAGCTGGGTGTTTTTGCTAGAGTTCGGAAAGAAAAAATCGTTTCGAATTTTCAGGTGCCTAAACAATGTGATACGTTGCAATTTTTCGTGTTTTTATCGTTTCATTCTAAGGTTGTGTAGTCGGCCAACCCGCACTTGGCCAGCGTAGTCGACT
The DNA here is from genome assembly GCA_039566165.1 of Maruca vitrata. Classification (NCBI taxonomy): domain Eukaryota; kingdom Metazoa; phylum Arthropoda; class Insecta; order Lepidoptera; family Crambidae; genus Maruca; species Maruca vitrata. The sequence goes on along the minus strand of CM076934.1, from coordinate 5,994,317 downwards.
AGGGCCTTATCGCCCTAGTTTAAAGTAGGCCCGTGCCCCAGCAGTGGGGACGTATATGGGCTGATGATGATGATCGTTTAAAACACATTTTAGTTTCGATTTATTTCGATTAGGCCAGAAAGAGGATTATATTATAATAGGTATATTAACAATAAAAGTCATACAATATTATAATCCTCTTACGTGAGTCAGTACTTAAGTCAAAGGAAAGTACTAACATTTGAAGAATAAACCTATTCTAATTTATAGGACTACTAGCTATCATTAGTTCTCTAATTGCATCTGCATTAATGAATACTGCAATCAAATATAACACCGTGAATTGAATGTGATTGTCTATTGATAGAGGAATTTAATTGTTCGTAGATTATCTGAGACACTATTCAATATCGGATCTATATTAATTCTACTGTGGAAATTGTCATCCACTAGTGAGGATTATTATCATATTGTCTCTAAAGCCTCGTTATTACTTGAAATGTAGTTATTATAGTATTTTACTTTTTAAACAATTTAAACTCAGTGATAATCACAGAAAGAAAGAACGCATTACAAAAAATGTGTATGACGCAATAATATACTTTTCAGGCTCAAAATAAAATAGTATACTGGATGTATTAGTTATTATCGACTAAGCTAAATAGTACCTGTATTAAGTAACAATGAACCAAGAATACCACCCTGAAGTACACCTTGCCAGACCTCACTATTACCACTTGCCTTTATGTCGAAAGCTTCATTAAAACCTTATGACAGCGCTCAGAGAATAACATTAAAAAACCGCGAACTGTGTCTTCACTATAATAGGCCTGCGAAATTGAAATTTCGGAATATATTGTTTCTTTTGATGTAGACGGCTCTGCCGAAATCATTTGAAGTTCAGCGACATCACATAATTAAAGATCAGTAACAGAAGACGTCGTACTCAGCAGTTATTTGTAATTAACAACATCGAGGCGACCCACTCATAAGCTATGCTGAAATATTCTAACAAAAGCCAGTGTAGACTAGAACCTATTATTGTTATGTAGCCATTGCCAATCGAACAACACTAACACATATTTTACGTTTACTATAGGAAAAATTCATGAGGTCAGTAAAATCGTTCGAATATCATCAAAGACATTTTTTTTATTTATTTTAATGAATTCAACTGAAAATATCAGTCAAATGAATCAAAATGAATTGAACTTTATTTTATTCTGAAATGTCAATGTTACAAATAGCTCACTTCCCAAAAGGATTTTCATGTTTGTGCGATGAAATAATTTTGCGTTTGGCATATTTAATAACTGATCACCAAATTCGAAAACAGCAATGAATGTTTCCATTTACCGCTGAATAATTTATTATTTTAATAACAAAATGATGGTCTCATTTGAACCAAATTATTTCAAATTCAGTCGGTTTGTATCTAACAGAATCACGCAATGTCCTCACTAATGCATCATTTGTGTACTCGTGTTTGGATAAACCAAATATTTGTGAGCAACAAATCAAATAATGTCGAATCTATGCGTTTGTGGGCAGCAAATTAGGAAGAATAACTGCAGTACGTAGCAATATTCATGTGGCCTTTGTTTTGTTAACCATATTCACTAGCTGATGTTAAACTGATATCAGTATCTTTTTTTTAAAACCAAAATCAAAAATTCAAAGTTTTTGAAGCGTACTAAGTGTTGTTACATGTGTTATTGTTAAAACAGGATCTTTAATACTTAGTTACCCTTGTCGGGTTATGCAATATAAGGGGTAAAATTTAACAAAGCAATCTGAAACTTAAATTTTTTAATTTAATTTATAATGCATTGCATAAAATATATATTATCAAATAAGATCAAAACGAAACAACCCTAGTTGGATTCCCAATTTAGATAGCATGGCTAAAAGTGTTATGACAAATTTCTACTAAAACGTCTCAGGTATGCCTAAATGCTGGAGACAAATAGCCAACCTTTCATACAACAGTCTCTATCTAAACATTTTTTTAATGTTGTTGTTATCTTCAATCGGGTAGCGGTTAGAGGTTACTTTAACTCTTGTTAACCAACATTCGCACGGCTGAGACTCTTATACTTCTGTTGCGGGAACGGGGTACGTTTAATTCAAGATACGCCAAAAGTCACCAAAAGACAATTAATTTATTTATCGACTAACAATTACACAATTAAACACTTAAAAACACAATTAAAAACACTTAATTACAACACTAAACACGGAACACTAAATTACACTAAAGCACTGAATCACACTAAAACACTGAATTTCACTGACTATTCGCAGGTAACGCACTCGATCACTTCTAGTTCGCAGGAGACTGATTCGCTTCGCTTTCCAAATCGGAACTGTCCCGTCGCGTCGTACATCCCGCTTTTATATCCAGAGACGCAGCTCTTCGCGTGGTGTCGAGAATGTTCTCGCGGGGATCGAAATTTCTAGAACTCGCTGGAGCTTGCTCCGACCGACCAGAGTGTGTGACGTAGTATCGTGCAAGCGAATGTAGACCTTATCCATACGTCGATAAGACTAATTTCGCTTGCACGGTCTCTCGTGGTTGTAACACTATTATTATTACGCTAGAGCTCGCTACGACCGTGCAAGCGAATATAGACCTTATCCAAACGACGATAAGACTAATTCCGCCTGCCCGGTCCCTCGTGGTCGTAACATTATCCCCCTCTTAGTCATGCTCGTCCCGAGCATCATTTGACCCATGGTAACGAGCCAATCGATCAATGTGGACAATTTTCGGCTTGCCTCTTGTCCCTTGTTTGATCCGATAGGTTAAGTCGTTCAGCCTAGTGATGATCTTGTATGGTCCTTCCCACCTTGGCTGGAACTTCGGTGATTTGCCCTTCTTCCTGAGTGGGTTGTGTAACCAAACCAGACTCCCTTCATCGAAACCGTCGGTGTTGGCTTTGCGGTCGTAACGGGTTTTCATTCTTTCGCTGGATTTTAGACTGCAGTCTCTAACGAGAGCATGTACTTCATCCAGGCGCTTCTGTAGGTCAGCCGCGTATTCGGTTACTGGTTTCGGAGCTTCTGGCGGTGTCCCAGTCAACGCGTCTACCGGAAGCCGCATTTCTCTACCGAAGTTTACCATTGCTGGGGTTGCGCTGGTGCTATCGTGGATCGCAGATCGGTAGGACAGCAAGAAAAGCGGTATGTACTGGTCCCAGTCTCGTTGATGCTCGTCCACAACTTTGGCCAAGTGGTTTTCCAACGTTTGGTTGAATCTCTCGACCATGCCATCGGATTGCGGGTGTGCTGGTGTAGTACGGGTCTTATGCATACCCAACAGTTGACAGACCTCCTGGAACAGTGCTGACTCAAAGTTTCTTCCTTGGTCAGAATGTATCTCAAGAGGCACACCAAATCGGCAAATTACCTCGTGGACTAACTTCTTGGCGACCGTCTTTGCTTCTTGATTAGGCGTAGCGAAGACTTCAGGCCACTTAGTGAAGTAATCTTGGACCACAATGATGTACTTGTTTCCCTCATCGGATTCAGGAAAGGGGCCAGCTACATCTACTGCAATTCTTTCCCATGGAGCGCCGACGTTGTACAGCTTGAGTTTGCCCTTACTTCTGGTTTGTGGGCCCTTTACTGATGCGCAAGTCGTACATTTCTTGCACCAGTCTTCGACGTCCTCCCGACAGTGTATCCAGTAGAACCTCTGTCTCAGCTTCTCTAGGGTCTTCTTCACGCCTAAATGTCCCCGGATACCCCATCGTGTATGTACCTCAGTAGAGAAGCAACTTGTTTACGGGGTACAATCAGCTGTAGCGTCGTTTGATCCCCTTTTGGTGTTTCCCATTTCCTGAAGAGTACTCCATCCTTAATCTCCAAACTGTCCCATTGTGCCCAGTAACTTTTCGTGATGGGGCTTGATGATGCTACATGGCTCCAAGAAGGTTTTTGACCTACTTCTTTCCATTCAAATATTTTCCTCAGGTCACTATCCTCCTTTTGAGCCTTTTTGATAGCGTCTTCGCTCCATTCATTATCAAGTCCCTGGGTGGTAATCATCCGGACTTCTTCTTTAGTCTCCGTTTTAGAGCAATGACTGCAGGCCACAGGACAAGGTCTCCTTGATAGGGCATCGGCATTCAAATGCGTTCTACCACTCCGATGTTCTGTTGTGAAGTTGTACTCCTGTAGTTGCTCTAGCCACCGCGCCACTTGTCCTTCAGGGTTCTTAAACTGCAAGAGCCATTTCAACGCAGCATGATCTGTCCGCAGGGTAAACTGTCTTCCAACGAGGTACTTGTTGAAATGCTGTAGAGTCTTTACTACTGCCAACAGTTCCTTACGAGTCACACAGTAGTTCCTTTCAGGTTTTGAAAGTGACTTACTGAAATAGGCGATCACCACTTCCCGTTCACCTTGCTCTTGCGACAGAACTCCGCCTATGCCAGTATTGCTAGCATCGGTGTCCACGATAAACCTTCCTTCTCTGTTCGGGTAGCCAAGTATAGGACTGGTGCAGAGGTGTTCTTTAATCTGACGAAGGCTTGATCACATTCCGAGTCCCAGGCGAATACTCGTTTATCTTCCGTGAGCCGATGAAGAGGTTTCGCTATATCAGAGAAGTTCTTTACAAAGCGCCGGTAGTATGCGCATAAACCCAAAAATGATCTCACGTCGGTCTTGTTAGCTGGAATAGGCCATTTTTGGACAGCTTTGATCTTCTCTGGGTCGGTCCTTACACCTTTCGATGAAATAATGTGGCCTAAATAGGCGACTTCTTCCTTGAAAAACGTGCATTTCTTTGGGCTGAGTTTCAAGTTTGCTTCTCGTATTCTAGTGAAAACCTTCCTCAGGTTACTGACATGCTCTATGAAATTTCGACCCATGATAATGATGTCATCCAGATAGACCAGGCATGCATCACCCAGAAGTCCAACCAGTACCCTTTCCATCAACCGCTCGAATGTCGCCGGAGCGTTGCAAAGACCAAAGGGCATGACGTTGAACTGCCACAATCCATTCCTAGTTCCGGTCGTAAATGCCGTCTTCTCCTTGTCTGCTGGATGGATGTCTACTTGCCAGTACCCACTCTTAAGGTCCACAGTTGAGAACCACTTCATGCCGCTCAACATGTCCAGTGTGTCGTCTATACGGGGCAGAGGGTAGCTGTCCTTCTTGGTTGCATTATTCAACAAACGGTAGTCCACACAAAACCTGGTGCTGCCGTCCTTCTTCTTTACCAGTACTACAGGCGAAGTCCACGGGCTTGTTGAAGGTTCTATGATGCGGTTCTTCTGCATCTCAGCAACCATGTCTGCTACCTCCTTCTCTTTGGCAAATGGAAGGCGTCTAGGCCGCTGCTTTATTGGTGGCGCGTCTCCCGTGTCTATTCTGTGTTTAACGAGACCTGTCCTTCCCAAATCATGGTCGCCCTTCGAAAATATGTCGTTGAAATCTAGCAATAACCTTTTAGCTTGCTCAAGTTCCCGCTCAGATAGCTTGTCCTTACAATTTGCTAGAGCGGCGTGACGTCATCTCCTTGACAGGATTCCGGTTCCCGGGTCCTTTTCAGCCTTCTGATGGATTGACCTGCATCGCACCGTCCGATGACACAGTTTCTTCGTAGCTGCACTTCATCTTCGCTAAGATTGATGACTCGCACCAGCGCTCCTTTTCCGGTCATTGCCAGAGTTCTTGCTGTGATCCAACTCGGGTGGTCGCCGCAGTTTTCTATGACGACGCTTCGCCCTTGACACGCAGTGTAAGGGAATCTAACTTTGACCAGAGTTTCAGATCTCGGCGGTAGGGTCGTATTTTGCAGGCAGTAAACTGCGCATGATCTCGCTCCCTCTAGGAATACTTCTTGTTCGGGGAAACTAAGTACTCCTTTAGCGACGTCTACCACACACTTCTGGTCTCTTAAAAAGTCTAATCCGATGATGCAGTCGTCCGTGATGTCTGCTATGAGAACGCCGTATTCAAAGGTTTGTTCTCCAATGGTTATGTTCGCCATCGTCTCACCGAAGACGGTAACTGGCTGGCCTGTTGCTGTTTGAAGCTGAACGGATGGTCTCTGATTCCACACAATAGTCCTTTTCAATAGCTCCGGACGCACTATTGTTCTTGAAGCACCGGTGTCAATAGTAAAATGACACGTTACGCTGTTCAGCTGTCCAACCACAGTAAGATTGTTCCCATTACCAATCTGTGAAACAGTGACGGTAGGGGCTCGATGTTGGCCAGCCAGCGCCCGCCCCACGGCCCTGGCTCCTGACAGCTCTTCTGCGTCCACCTGTGTAGAGGACGCTACTGTCGTTCTATGCGGCCATCTTTGCCTGGGGCAACTACTCCGAATATGACCCTCTCGCCGCAGCCATAGCACATCGGACCCAAAGAAGGTTTTTCCTTAACCACAACCTCCCGAAGTCGTTGAGTTCTAGCGTCTTGACGCACGGCTTCCACCTCCAAAGCATGGGCTAGAGCTTCCTGTAAGGTCTGATGATGGCTCAATTTCACGGTGTGTCTGACGTCTGCGTCTCTAATTCCATCACAGAAAGCTTGCGGGATCATTGATTCCACCATTGTCGGGCATGACACGTACGCACGTCTGACTAGCCTTTCGATTTCCGTTGCCCATTGCTTCAGACTTTCCACAGGCTTCTGTTGTCGATCGCGGAGTTGTGCTCTATACGCGTGTTCCAGGTGTTTGTCGCTGTACCTGCCTTCTAGTGCTCTTTGGAGAGCACCTAAAGTTCTGTTATCCGAAGGCAGGTTTTCCAACGTGAGCAGGGCATCTCCACGAAGAGCCAGAGTCAGAGCTATCAAGGACTCTTCCTCGTTCCACCCCTTTCCTTTAGCCACCGTCTCGAACTGATACCAAAATGCTGCCCAAGACGTCGTTCCATCGAAGTGGGGTACTTCGATTTTCGGAGAATCCGACACTACCGTAGCACCCCGGGTCCCCACTCTTGCCATCTTGGTATGCAGTTGTCGCATCTCAGCATCCACCTGACTCAGACGATCCTCGTGTTGGGTGAATCGGTCTTCATGTTGGATGAATCGATCTTCATGTTGGGTGAATCGATCTTCATGTTGGATGAGTCGATCTTCGTGTTGGGTGAGTCGATCTTCGTTTTGGGTCTTGACGCTTAGCACATCATCTTTGAGAGCATCAATCTGCTTTTCTAATACTTCGTGCTTCTTCTCAATAGCCCCCAACAAACTCTTGCTTAGCTCTTCCTGGCGAAGGTCTTGCTTTTCCTGGCGAAGGGCTTGTTCTTCCCTCAGTTTAGCGAATTGCTCCTCCTGGCGACGGGCTTGCTCCTCCTGGCGACGGGCTTGTGTCTGCAGCATTTTAAATAAGTCTGCAAGCTCCACAGGCCCAATTGATGTTTGAATTGATCCCTCCGTTGAAGTGCCTTCACCCTCATGCAGGGCCGCGGTTTGACTCCTTGTTACTCGACCCTCACTGTCTTCTCGTGGTGTAAGAGGCATCTTGAATCCCACTTCTGACACCAATTGTTGCGGGAACGGGGTACGTTTAATTTAAGATACGCCAAAAGTCACCAAAAGACAATTAATTTATTTATCGACTAACAATTACACAATTAAACACTTAAAAACACAATTAAAAACACTTAATTACAACACTAAACACGGAACACTAAATTACACTAAAGCACTGAATCACACTAAAACACTGAATTTCACTGACTATTCGCAGGTAACGCACTCGATCACTTCTAGTTCGCAGGAGACTGATTCGCTTCGCTTTCCAAATCGGAACTGTCCCGTCGCGTCGTACATCCCGCTTTTATATCCAGAGACGCAGCTCTTCGCGTGGTGTCGAGAATGTTCTCGCGGGGATCGAAATTTCTAGAACTCGCTGGAGCTTGCTCCGACCGACCAGAGTGTGTGACGTAGTATCGTGCAAGCGAATATAGACCTTATCCATACGTCGATAAGACTAATTTCGCTTGCACGGTCTCTCGTGGTTGTAACACTATTATTATTACGCTAGAGCTCGCTACGACCGTGCAAGCGAATATAGACCTTATCCAAACGACGATAAGACTAATTCCGCCTGCCCGGTCCTCGTGGTCGTAACACTACATCGATTTGGTTGCTTGCAACTATTGTACTGATTTCATATTATATTAGTATCATTAAACACGCGAAATGATTTAAATACTTCAAGTATCCAAAAAATAGAGCTTATAGTGGTTATAATTAGCTAAGTTTAATTTGAAAACTGAATATTACCATGTTGTTGTTGCAACCGCAATTTAGGAGCCCATCAAAACAAAAGAAAATGTCACGGAAATATTCAGCTTTTTAATGTGTAACCACGGCAGTTAAAAGTGTTATTTGTACAATAACAAGAAAAATTTTCGCGTAATCGATGTTAGGAGTGACTATCATGATCACAAGGCTACTCCAAGCTATCATCGTATGTCAAATAAGAAGAAAAAAAGAGTACCCGATATAAGATCTTTCAAGCACATCTCTAGAAAATACATACAATTAAACAGAATATAAGTATAATAAGCATTTGTTGAGGGCACCTGACCTTAATAGCTCAGGATCTCTTCGAGGTTGCATGTTGACAATCTCAAATATACATGTCCTACAAAGTATCTAGGCCACAATAATGTTTCATAGCGTACGAGGAATGGGCCAGTGCCAAGTGGCTCAGGGTAGTGTCACAATGTGTCCTGATTTCGTGGGAAACTTGATATTATGGACACTTTTCTTAAGAAAAAAAAGTTGGTCTTTACATTGATTTCATTAAGCAATAAATAATGTTCGGGATATCTCCACACTCGGTCAGCTGACTCCAAACTAAACAGAGCTTGTAATATTGGTGTCAGTTACTGATATACAATTATATTAAAATTAATACATATTCACATAGACGCGGATCACATAACAAATTTTCATCACTTTAATAGTTGATGGAAATCGAACCCACAACTATTGGAACCGTAGCAAGGGTCTCTGTCTAGCCACTTTTCCACCGATTCAGTCATTCAGTCAATTATGTACTAATTTATCGATATAAAAGTTTTCGATTTTTTAGAAACAAAATTAATAATTTTTTTCTGTTTGTTTATTTTGTAAAAAGCTGAAACTATAAAGCTTCAGAGACAAACGGACATGTTTTTTACCCGACTACGGCAAAGCAAAAGGAGGGTTATGATTTTGACAGGCTATGTATGTATGTATGTATGTATGTATGTATGTTTGTATGTATGTATGTATGTTCATCTGTTTCCACATAACTTCTAAATTGCTTGTCAGAATTCGACAAATGACATATCATTAGAAGCGTCTTAATTGTCCGCTGGTTATAGGCTATATAGGGTTTCACAAAATCTAATGTGGCGCCCACTAGCGGACAAAACATACAGAGTAAAAAAATAAAGTTAAGATAAATACGCCGTGTTTGGTATCATTGGAAAGCGCTTTACTTGTACATTTTAAATATATATATATTACTAGCATTTGCATGTGACTTTACGTATATTCATGGACTGATTGCATATAGTTCACATCTTTTCGTTCATAGCTTCTTTACTACTTAACAGAATAAGACCACTGCAGTACCATTAGAAGGGCCTTGATATTCTGTTAGTTATACATGTTGGTTCATCAATTTAACTTTTGATAATATTATGCGCCACAAATATACTTTAACACCAAAATAGTACAAATAATAAAAAGTTAAAAACTAAAACCCAACTACGACAAAAAACGACGCTGAAAAAGTATAAAACAAGACTTTTAGAACACTGAACTGAACAAAGTTGCTTATGTAGTTCCAAGTAAATGGACACAGTAGACTCTACCAAAATGCTTATGTTGAAAATTTACAATAATGTCATACAATACTATTTTGAAGTATGCAATATTTACTATGTAGAGATAAGTTTTCATGTTTGGAAAGGCGTAGTCACACGTTCCATACACAAGTACCTACCTACCGTAGCACTTTGACAACGTGTGACTGCGGTTTTCCAAACATGAAAACCTATCTCTACATAGTAAATATTGCATACTTCAAAATAGTATTGTATGACATTATTGTCAATTTTCAACATAAGCATTTTGGTAGAGTCTACTGTGTCCATTTACTTGGAACTACATAAGCAACTTTGTTCAGTTCAGTGTTCTAAAAGTCTTGTTTTATACTTTTTCAGCGTCGTTTTTTGTCGTAGTTGGGTTTTAGTTTTTAACTTTTTATTATCATACAGAATAATTATTTTAAATAAAATTGATAGGTAATTCTTTTTCCGTGAAGTGAAGTTAACAATCGTTTTTTACCCTGAAGCTTTTTTTATATAGGAAAACCGATTTAAATTATATTAAAAATAAGAGGAAACACATAAAAAGCATGACGTTGTTCCCCTTTCCCATGAATCTGATCAAAGCTAATTTTATGACATTTATTTCTTCAAGCATTGAGATGTTTTTTAAAAAGTACATTCAGGTCGTGTCACTCAAATAGGCTCCAGCCAGAATACCAGCGCCACAGCGGCTTCATGTCGTTGAGGCATATGCTGAGGCTGGGACCTAGTTTACCACTGATAAATGTTGTTTTCCTTATTGTTTTCTTGTTTTCTTTTTGTGGTCAATATATTTTATTATTATTTTAAAGCTATTGCATAGCTTTTATCGCGGGCCTTTATTATATCGTCGTCTTACGTCGTTTCAGTTCGGTAGACTTCGGCACGGTGTTTGTGTTCGTGCGGTTAGACGTATTGTACGACTCTACGAAACTCGCACGAATCGAGACGAGCTGCTCCGAAATCGGACGATGCTATGCAATAGCTATACCGCGGCAGTCCCCGAGTGCCACACGTCTTTTTTTATTATCATGATAATGAAACTAGATACTGGCGCCCGTACCTCTTTATTCGCTATGTGCGCGATGATAGCGCCCCTAGTGGCGACAACTATTCAGGACTTGAGATCTGTCATATCATAGCAACTAGATGTTTTGATATGTCATATCATAGCAACTAGATGTTTTGATAAAGATTTTGGACTAGTTTTTCAACACAATATAAATAAAAATTGAATAAAGTGAGTGTATATTTTATACCAAGTGATTTTCTTACTTCACAAAAATATGAATATTATTATAAGTATTGAATTTGCATCGTTTACGTTACGTACGTAACGTTTTTAATTACAAATACAAGGGAATTTATGAAATTAAAGCAATTTGACACATGAAAGCTCAGAATTATATCACATTTCTGTCACATCGTGCGCTTCGATCGATTTGCCGTCCCCCACCACCCATTCCGCACATAGCGAATAGAGCTAGCTGGATTTGACAGCAAAGCGCATTGCATAGCATACGTCATAGGAAAAGCGCTCTAAAATATTTTGTGGAATGGAATTATATCGGTGTTTTTTCCGTGTCTGGGCGCTTTATTATATATTCTATCTGTGTGTTTATACCACTGTTGTTTATGGTATACGTCACACAAGTGCATTATATAGGATGTTGTGTCACTCATAGTATTAACCGAAGTCGCTTTCTCTGTCACTATCTTAAAAATGTATCACTCAGCAGCTGATTTTGATGCATTTTTTTAGATAGAGGAATGCAAGCGAACGGTTTTAATGTATAATTCATCTGAAATGAAGCGAGGGCGGGTCACCAATTTATTATAATGTTTCTGGTTCAACCTTGAAGTTAACAAAAAGTTTCATTTACGAATCTATTTGCAATTTGACAAGTTTTTCCATGCAGTCTTCGTCCATAAAAAGAGTGTGGACACATCGGCATTGGATCCCAATTTATTCAAATATCTGGCAACACTACTCCACAATAGTGCAGATGATGCCAAGAGTTCATTGGGTATTAACAAGATAGAAGCCGATGTCTTTAAAGGCCTTAAGATTTACAAATCCCACTTAACAATCGTATTTTTAGAAATGTAACCTTTGAAAACCAGCTATATATTTACACTGAATATTAGTCTTTATAAACGCGATATTAGCTTTGTAGTGTTCACTTACAACCATGATTGGTGTAACCCAGTCGAAACGTCGGGAAGTAAAAAGCTATGTGTTTGCTACTCCTAATTTCGCGTATAGATCCATAAAGACTTATATTTAGTGTAATGAAACGCGAAAGTCTAAAATTAAACTCTATATTTGTTTTTAATATTATTTTGTAAGTAGTGACCTGAAAGTTAAGACGCTTACAATAAAAGTATTTTGTATATTTCCATAAAAAATATAGAGTTCGAAAATAGATATTCTAAAAATATTCTTGCCACTTTATCAGTAAAATAAGCCTACTAAAGGTCAAAGTTACAACGTTAAACTTAGGATGTTTCTTCGGCTTGTTCGAGTGGTAAAAAACAAATTTGCAGTTCATGAAAAATTCATAACGACGTAAATGTTTTTTTCACCAACAAGTTTCTGCAACATGCCGAAGAAACATTTTGATATATACGGTTACAAAAAAAAACCGCTATAGGGTTGAGAGCCGCAAGTCATGTGATGATGATGATGCTACACCAAGCCATCACCGTATGTCAGTTAGTACGTATAAAAACCGTATCTATTTTGTAAAAAAAAATCACGTTTGTTGAAGTAGTAGTTTTATTGATAAAACGGCATCAACTGATTAGCTGTCACGTCCACACCATAGAAAACATCTGATATAATTGTATGTTATCATGATTTTTTTGCAATGAACAAAATGTGTTTTAGGTAGGTATATCTATCATGGACCTGGTTTTATTAACAAGTAAAATTTTCATGTTTAGTTGTATCTCCACCTTCTAAACACCTATAAACATTTTAATTATCCCGGCTCTTAAGATACAGCCCGTGAACAATTTGACATGGAACTTACAGGAAAAAGGGTTCCATTTTGTACGGAACCGAAAAGCCATATGTCTATCTGTGATTTATGCAAAACGTCGTATTCCAGTATTGCGTTAATTTATTACGGCTTTTATTCTGTTTGATCTCTCACGTAAACGTATGCCGTCAATTTTAATCACGATATTTCATGTTTTTAACGATGAAAAGGGACAATCTGGTGTGAAAATGGGGTTAAAAATACATGCGACCTTTGCGTAAGGGATCGCTCGGGAAGGGCTGTGTATTTACGATTTTATAATTAAAAATACAAATGTTTGATTTCATTTCTGCGAAGCTTTGATCAGATCGAGTTTAAAATGAAAGATCGCGTTTCGTTCAAATGAACTGTTATTTGAGCATTTTAATTTCGATTCGACAGAAATGGCTGACCCGATTGCGTGTTTGAAGAGGTTTTTTTTTTCTTGAACTGTAATAATAAGGCGTCCGACCGATTTCGGTCATGGCGGCCGATCTCAATTGAGATCAGCCAAGTGCGCAGGACATATTATAGTGCACAGGTGTGCGCGCAAACACAAGTGCACTCTCTATTCCCTTACTCTCATAGTTCGGTGAGACGGCAATCCGACATGACCGATGAGAGATCGGGCGCAGGACCACCGGCTTAACGTGCTTTCCGAGGCACGAGCGTCCAACCGCCAACTTCCTACTCCGGGCTGAGTTATTTCTTCACAGAAAAACTCACACGAATTTTGCCCGACCCCGGACTCGAACCGGAGACCTCTCGGTCCTTACGCAGCGCTTGCTACCAATAGACCAACGAAGCAGATGAACTGTATACGTTTAGGCAACGCACTTGTGATGTTTTTCTTATCATTCATGAAATAAATCTGAAAGTAACTCCTCTTGTCAGTCACGTTTTCACGCCAGTACTACTATATAATTTGATACACTTAGTTTAAATGGCTCGGTGGAACAGTGGTTAGTGACCCTGCCTGGCGGTTCCAAGAGTCGTGGGTTCGATTCCCACTCGGGACAAATATTTGTGTGGTGAACACTGGTGTTTGTTCCGTGTCTGGGTGTGGTTATGTATTTATAAATATTTTTGTTTGTATATCAGTCTCCGATGCCCATAGTAGTTTTTTTGACTGATAGGACTAAATCAGGTACTGCTTGCCGCATGATATTGATGATTAAAGCTAAAGAAGCATTCAGCTAAAGAAGTTCTAATAATAAAGCGGTTTGAGCGTGCTTTCAAGTTTCGTTTATTCCTTTCGTAGAACCGGTATTTATTGATTTGAATAAAAAAACTGCACAACTCTATTTGATTTATTTATTTATTATAGAATCATTTTACTGCGGGAAAACACCCACAAAAATTTTAAAATAGCCATCATGTAAGCTTGAAATTGCTTGAAATGCGATCTATCCACATTCCACACTCTAACTAAATATTCCACATTACTCCTCGCGATCTTGTTTGAACTCTTTTCCTCATTGGAGCTTATCTTTATATTACCACTTATTTAATTTTCGTTTCTCCTTATTGTGTTTTAGAAGGTATAATTTTGTTTCCTGTGGACTAAATATTTTTTATTGATTTTCCATTCACACCGATAATTCAAAAGGACTTACAGTAGGCCAAATACCAAAAAAGGCGTGCAAATTAATTATTATTTCCACTTAATTCTATGACGCAAATAACAGCTCATTGAACTCGAAAATATTTACCAAAAAAAAAAAACAAAAAGCAAATCCCTAGAAAGACGAATTCTTCAGTGTTGCCCTGAACAGGTATCTAATATTCTACAAAGGGTTACCATGGCAACCTTTCGCTTAATTTGAGCTAATCTTCCCAATAATAAGGTTGGTATTCCTGAACATTTTCCCGTTCTTTTTCAGGGAGATTTTTTTATCTTCGCCTTTTTTATGGATTGATTAGGCAGTTACATAAATGTATTTGCATAATGTAAATGTTTACCGTTTTTTACTAAAACGTGATAACGGTTTGTTTTGAAGAATATGTTTATTTGTAAAGAAAGCTAAAGAAACACGGGCATCCACAGTTGAAATAAATCTAAGAAGATATAGAATTTTTTTTTTTATGAAGAACTTAACATTATAAAGTCAAACTAAACCTTTCAGGCAGGAAAAGGGGCTTAGATATAAACATCACAGAAAAAATGCTTAAAAAAGTTCTTCATGATTTGTTATTATTACTTACAGCTCATTAATGAAAAAATTCCGAATAGCTTTCAAAAAAAATCAATAAAATCTCATACAAAACCATTTATGACTACACCTCTTGCATAGCTGTAAATACAATAAGACAGTATCATAATAATAAAATAAGTAATGATAAATGAAAATAACCAGGGATAATCTTAAAATGAGTTTCGAAAACATTGTTTTAAGGCGTCAGAAACTCCAAAAAGCTTTGATACCGAAACAAAACACACTTTGACGAAGCTTTTAATAAAAAAGTCCAAACATCTCACACATTCCCTCCGAACGTTCGCCGTTCGCAAACGAAATACTAAAATAAACAGCGGAAATCTCAAGTGAGTTTCCAGTTTTTCGCGATACAAGTTCCACACCAGCTCTCTCAAGCTGTTGATTCGTTCATTCGTTCAATCGTTCATTCGTTCCCTCGCCCAATCAATCCCCGTAAATGTTACCAATTCAATCGAATAGAATCGAATAGCATATTCGTTTGATTTTTCGATCGCCGCTTCTCTGCCGTAAAAAGAATGCCGACGCCTTTTTTTTATTACGCCTTTTATGCGTATGTAAATACTCCTTTGTAGCGTGTGTGACGTAACGTTTATGATAGAGAAAAACATTGAATTGGAACGTTTTGCATTTTGAGCGTCAATCTTTTTATTTGGAACACGACAACAATATCGATGGGGAAATGAAATCATTTTGCGATAGTAACCGAACGATTCAATCGAGCGGAATAGAGTTTTTTTTTGTAAAAAAATTCACGCAACACCGCGCCGTACATTGTTCCGTTTCCGAAGTTAGTTGCTTAAGCACTCGTGTTACGGTTATCAGAAACAACAGTGTTGTTAACTATAATTCAATATTACAATCTATCACCCAGACATGGTAAAATTACCGTTGTTCATGGCACAAACCCGCCACGAACCACTGTTTCAAATTTGAAATTCATATGTACGATTATCTGACGCGAAAGAAAACATCGTGGGGAACCTACCCACCTACGAAGAAATTCTTACGTTGTGTAGTCGACCAACCCACACTTGGCCAGCGTTGGCTAAGGCCTTACCGCTATTATATAGTTTAGGGTAGACCCGTGCCACAGCAGTGGTGGCGTATATGGACTGATGATGATAATACAAACATTTGTCCCAAGTGAGAATCGATCCCACGACTCTTAGTGCGAGAGACAAGGGTACTATTCAATGTGCACTCTAGCCAGTCAAATAGAAACAGGCTTATTAACATCAACGTTGAATGAAAGTTAGCATAACAAAGAACGGAAAACTTTGCATACAGCTTCCTTCCTTTCAATGTTTTTATAAGCAAGCACTATTGTTAGTGAATATCAAACATGACTAGAAAGCGAAGACAATATTCGTTTATGAATACTATTTTGAAATACGTATTGTAAGATAGAAACTAAAGAACGTTAATTTAGTTTGACATATCAATTTTTTCTTACTAATTTTCTTGTTAATCTTCTTTCATCGTAGTTACGAATACATTTTTTATACTAGGTACACAACATCACATACAATGATCTGATCCCGTGGTAAGTAGCTTAAGCACTTATGTTGCGAATATCAACGTCAGCTGTGGATATGTTACGGTCAATGTGAGCAATCGGTAATTATCTATAATCACCGGTAAATATAGATAATTTCCGACGCACATGGTAAATGTAGTGAATTATTCAAATTTACCGGTAATTATATAAAACTCCCGCTCGACTGTGGTAAATGTTGACATTGCTGACAAATATCACAAGTACTCTGCAATTCCAAATGTCACAAATCTCAAACCGGCAAAAATATATTGACGAGAAAGAATTTTAAGAGTTCCACTGAAAATTCCCTGCCAATTTGTTAATTTTATTTAACTTTATTTTTATAAGATAATATATTTTTAAAAACCAAAAATGAAGCTTGTTTTCTAGATACTTGACTGGTTTATTTTATAACTAGCTGTGCCCGTGACTTCGTTCGAAGTTTGCAATATCGCGTCAAACAAACACCGATATTCATCACACAAATATTTGTCCCGAGTGGGAATCGAACCCACGACTCTTGGAATCCCCAGCCTGGGTCACTAACAAAACCATTGTTTCACCGAGCCAGTCAAGTCAGTTTGATTTTATTATTTACCACATTTACACAAAGGGTATGGTAATTTTATATAATTACCGGTAATTGTGATTAATTCGATAGTTTTCACCACCTTTACCACGAACACTAGTAATTATGCATAGTTACCGGTAATTATACATAATAACCACTCTATCCACTTTTACCGTAACATATATACAATTATACTCAAATATATTCAATAACATACCCAGACACGGGACAAACACCGGATGTTCGTCATACAAATATTAGTCCCGGGTAAGAATTGAACCCACGACTCTTGGAAGCGTAGCGAACCTGGGCTTCTAACTACTGTCCCACCAAGCCAGTCAATTATTTGTATGTGATACGGATGTTAGAAACAACGGTACACAAATATACTTGAATATATTAATACATATACACATATAATTCCTAACAGACCAACGAGATAGACTTAAATAAACCCTTAAAAATTAAATAAAAGCTAAGTGTATGTTAAATTGGTATGTGTGTTATGTATAATTGGTACGTTTATATATTCACGTGTGGTTACCATATTATTATCATGATGAGTTTAATAAAATAACCACACCTTACTTGACGCATAGAGAGTTTTTTTCAATATTATGAAGCGGCCGTTGACAGATTCTTTTTACGCGGTGAAATGCATTTCGCGCTGTCACTGGGACTCCCCAGCTATGAAAAGATGGTAAACGACAGCCGCGGCTCCTGGGCGGGGTGCAATGCCCAGTGGGTTTACCGACTAAAACACCGCGATACATCATCGCCGTATGGCGGCGTAATGGGACTCTAACCTTCTACTGCCACGACGCCACCGGCGGTTGCATAAACAAACCCTAATGTAGCCGTTGAACCCATAAAAGATCATCATCAGCCCATATACGTCCCCACAGCTGAAGCACGGGCCTACCCTAAACTAGGGCGATAAGGCCTTAGTCGACCACGCTGGCCAAGAAGTGCTGTTTGATCGACTACACAACCTTAGAATTTCTTCTTAGCTGTGCAGTTTCCTCACGATGTTTTCCTTCACCATTAAAGCGTCGAATGATGGTGTATACGAATTTCAAATTTGAAAACACATTGGTACCTGGCGGGGTTTGAACAGGCGACCTCTCGCATGGCAAGCAACGACCTTAACCACTCGGCCATTGACGGTAGAAAAGATGATGTCTTCTAATGGATACCTATAAAAGAACGGTTTTAAAAAAGTATGTCTTCTTCTGTAGGACCTTTTAGGTCTGCTAGGCTTGCCTAGATACTTGTCCTAAGTGTCAGTCTAAATGGCGTGTTCAAACTTGTCAGTGAACAATACATTAATAGCGTTCTCGCGAAGCCTCGGAGCTTCCATTATCTGAATACAAATTTCCATTCTTTGTCACCCGCGAATGTCTCCTCAGTATCTATATCTACTTTTTATAATTATATAGAGGTATATACGTATATAAATGGGTATCGCAGTGATTTTACGTTCACTCAATAATTTCAAAGTGTTAACTCATTTTTGCGTCATGCATGACGCAATTTTGAACTCATGGAAAAAATTACGATTATGAAAATTAAATTAATTTTTTTGTAAGAAGTATTCGATCGTTTCCAAAATAATGCAGGCCAAAAAAAAATTCAAATGATTATGTTCATAAAACAGCATTGTTCGTTATTTTATTACAATATGAGTATCGCAGAATATTCAAAATGCGCCATTTGACAACTAATTTTAAAAAGTACGTTGTAACACATAACTGAAATGAGTTATCAAACACAATGAGTCGACCCACGCAGCGCGACAATCTCCAAAATGGATTTCGATTGTTTTCAGGTTCCAGAGATTGAAAATAAAAAACAAATGAATTCCATTTTTAAGAAAAACAAAAACTGAACACGAAAATCCGGACGACCGAACGGATGAGGATTCACGCAGCCATCTGACGACAGTGAAATTAAGCGTCGGAATCGTTTTTTGAACGCAACATGCTTCTCCATCAATCATGGCGCAGAGCAATTTTTCACTGTCCATTTAAAAATGAACTGAAACAAGATGTACTCACACGATGCGGTATTGAAAAGTTATAGATGGCTTGGAAGTTCATCGCGACTTTGTGATGCTATCCTGGAATTCTTTCAGTTCGGCGCCAGCCAACTTTTCGGGCGAGTAAATATTGCAAAAATAATGTCGTTACTCTGTTTTTCTGATGGATAAAAACACGGGAAAGTTGTCGAGTTCTGAGAAATTATAGCATTACGGTTACCTGTAATGTTTTTGTACATGATAAACTTCCTTTCGAATTCTTTTCGTGTGTATAAACGAAACATTTCAGTACTTGCAGGTTTCTGAGAAAACTGAATACGATAAAATAAACAAACTGAAATAAAGTTACGGCAAGAAAATTAATGTGGTCGTTTTGCTATCTTTAAACTTCTGAATCCATATTACAAGTGTTTAAGCTACCTATCAATATCAGATCAATGTATGTGAAGTTGTGGAATATTTATTACTATCTATCAACATGACGAATTCTAACCGGAGCCTTCTAAATTAGAAGCCAAGTCCCTCTCTAATTCAGCCATAGCGTCGAACCAGCGAAATTGCGTAGCTATTTTGGCCAACTGCGGATGCTGTATCATCCCCTATGAGTATTCGCTACGCTATATATAAGTTTATTTGCAGTTAACATTTCTGCACCGACTAATGCCCTACTTCCAACTGGGAATATAGATCGCCAATAAACAGGCGGACGACGAATGGTTTAACTCTAGACCTATTCAGGCGTGCACTAGGTCTGAATGTCGATAAAGTCTTTTGAATACCGTCGAAGTTACCTACCGCCGGGCGTATTTTAAGCTGTATTTTTACTGTTGGCGTAAAAAGGGGATGTATTGAAATCTCTGCAGTTCGCCTTTTAACGTCGATACAAATAAGGAGTCCTAATTTTTCTTAGCTCTAGAGAATCTTGGCTGGATTAAAGTTATATGGTTGACTTGGCAAATTACTTTAAATGAGAGCTGAAATACTATGTAATTTTGTGAAATAGATTTTGGAGAGTCCATATAGTGAGTTCGCAGTTAACGTTGAATGACATTATCTACATTTTAACATATAATATGGATATAAGATGGACCTCCGTGTTTGCACGTTAAGTGCAAGATTTTTGAAGAAAAAATTAAACCATAAGGACTTAATTAATTCTGCTTGATTATATTACCTACATGGCCACTTGCAATTTTTTTTGAATACATACATAATCTATCGCAATCTATATTGCAAACTATGAACTAAAAATATATTACCGGTTAGTTACTGATGTGCCTAAAGAAGCGACCTAAACGAAAATAGTTTTAAAATACATTAGTACACGGATCATCATCATCATCATCAGCCCACACACGTCCCCACTGCTGGGACACGAGCCTACCCTAAACTAGGGCGATGTACCGCCCTAGTACACGAATGTTTCAGTACAAATCAATACTCAACTGAAATCTTTATTACACCTAATTGGATACAAATTAAATACATTTGATTTCGAACCTAATCATGTACTGTATTCGCACTATTCCACATCCGGGAATTATACCCAGTACGGCTTTTAGGATTAGGTACTTTGCGGTCCCTAAAATGCTGTCAAACCCACTAACGTCCTAGTTAATTTGTATCCAAAGTACTAACCGTATCGCCGAAAACAAGAGGATTACAAATTTATACGTAATTTGTTATTAACTATTTCATTAAATGTGATTAATGGTTATGTTAGTTACGCATGGTTGTAATACGCATGTGGTTGGGCTGTTTTGTTAAAAGTTATGTACAATATTGCAAATAGAAATTGAATTGGATAAACTTTTATTCGTTAGAAATCTGAATGTGACCGGGAATTTACCATGGTGTTTTATATTAACGAGCTCCCGATATTTGGGCACGATTGCATACGCCATGGTCACGGGTCAACTTCCTATGTAGTCAATACAAAACAAAATGGTATACATCCCGGTCATATTATTTTTTCTAATTGTTATTTTTATTCATTATTTCTAAACAGCGGACAACATATTCTGAAAATAATAATGTTTGGTGTGTATCATTATTCACCAAAATTCTGTGCGTAAAAAATTATTAGGAATATCAGTAGTAAGTAGTTTTCAATCGGCCAACTGAAAATCATAATGGCCATATGTGGTTCTTGACTGCCTCGTTAGTCTATTGGTGGCAAGCGCTGTGAAAAGGTAGAGTGGTCCCCGGTTCGAGTCCGGGGTCAAGCTAAATTATGGAAAAATATCACACTTTCGTCAGCGTTACACTCATACTCTGTAATGTCCTACGTAGTTGGTTGATTTCCATTAAGATTAACAAAATCTTCACCAATATCAGTAAATGCTTTTCCATAGGTAACTAACGCCATCTCTTAATAGCTTATATGAACTAAAATTTTCTTAGCCTTTACCGGCGGTAACGTAAAACAATTGGCAACTGGGTTTCCTTTGTTACACTTGTTCTGTTAATAAGTCAACATTTAACTAGGCTTGTCACGGTTGAAAGAGCGATTAGTAGCCAATTAGCGATGTTTACTTATCTCACGTAAAATCGCGTAGTCACTTTGTCGCTAGAAATTCATGAAGGGATTTGCCGTTGTGGTATAAAATTTAATTTTTTAGTTTTATTTTATTTAACACATGATATTATGTAACATTGTTCGCGTGGAAGTAGTATGTAGTTTAACCTATTTTGTGTTAAGGATTTAAAATCAACATACAGATATTAAAAATACATCAAGGCACCGTACAACCTTCAGTCTACATCACGTAAATGTTTGTTCCGTGTGGGAATCGAACCCACGGAACAAACATGCGTAAAACCAGCACATAAAACAGGAGCATCATGCGACACGCCACAGAACCAGTCAAAATTTTAGTTAATGTATCTCCAATTCGCTGTAAAAATAGTTTCTTTTACTTTATTAGTGCAATTAATGTCAAACCGACGTTCCTGTCATGTGATTGGTTTGAAAGAATCACATTAAAAGCCAAAGTAGTTTTTCGACGAAATACATTTAAGAAGAAAAATATTAGAGTCTCTATTAATATAATAATTAGAATCTAAGAAATCTATATGCCTCAGTAAAGTGATTCATATTCTTGGAAAGGTAGATAGTTGTCAAGAGTTTTTTTCCATGAAATTGTAACTGAACTGAAATGAAATGAAATGAAATGAAATGAAATGAAATATGAAATGAAATGAAATGAAATGAAATAATTTATTCTGCAAATAGATTTACATGAAATACTTTTGCACGTCAATTTGTAAATAAATTAATTACATATTACATAAAAATTCACAAGTTACATAATTCATTGATGTCCAAGCGAGCAGCTCATCATGTCCATGGATTTTTATCATTTAAGTAGTCTTCTACTTTATAATATGCTTTTTTCACAAGACGCGACTTAATAAAAAGTTTGAAATTATAAAAAGGTAATTCAATAACATTTTGTGGGATCTTATTAAACAATTTTGTGCTTAAACCTAAGAACGACTTTCCAGTCTTTTGAAGCCTGAGCCTTGAAACGGCAAGCCTATGTTTATTTCTGGTGTTAAAATGGTGAGCATCCGATTTCTTATTAAATGATTGTATGTTCTTGTAAACATATGAGATACAGTCCAAAATGTACTGGGAAGCTACGGTTAAAATATCTATATCTTTAAAAATATCTCTAAGGGAGTCACGCGGTCTTAAGCCATATATGGATCGGATAGCCCTCTTCTGTAATACAAAAATAGTCTGTATATCAGAAGCAGACCCCCACAGCAGAAGACCGTATGACATAACACTATGAAAATAGCTGAAATAAACTAACCTTGCCGTTTCAACGTCAGTTAAATTCCTGATTTTTCTAACTGCATACGCAGCTGAACTAAGCCTACCCGCCAAAACAGAGATATGAGGTCCCCATTGTAACTTAGCATCTATAGTGATTCCTAAAAATTTTGTAGATTCAGTCAATTCTACAAGTTCGTTATTTACAATAATGTTAGTATCAACTTGTCTTACATTTGGCATTGTAAATCTCATACATTTAGTTTTTTTCGCATTTAACAATAAATTATTTGTATTAAACCAGTGAAGAACTTGTGAAAGGGTACTATTTACCTCGTCGTAATTATTTTTACCTCTGTCAACCTTAAAAATCAATGATGTGTCATCAGCAAACAGTACCGTCTCACATAGGTCTGCAGTGAAATACGGAAGGTCATTTATATAAATCAGAAACAGCAAAGGTCCCAGAATCGAGCCCTGGGGCACTCCCATGAGAATAGGAGCGCCACACGAGTCAACTCCATTGACATTCACTGTTTGCACCCTATCTCGAGATATGATTTCAATAAATCAATCGCTTTATCTGAGACACCATAATGATGCAATTTTAATAACAATATTTCATGATTTACACAATCAAAGGCTTTTGACAGGTCGCAAAAGATGCCTATTGCATCCTGCTTATTCTCCCAAGCGTCAAAGATATGCTTGACAAGTGCTACTCCTGCGTAAGTGGTGGATCTTCCTTTGGTAAAGCCAAATTGCTTATTATGTAAAAGCTTATTTTCATTAAAATGGGACATTAATTGAGAGAGTATAATTTTTTCAAAAATTTTACTAAGTGCAGGTAGTATTGAAACAGGGCGAAAATTGGATGGGTCATTTTTATTACCTGTCTTGAATAAAGGAATTATTTTACTTAACTTCATTAAATTAGGAAAATGACCTACCTCTATACACATGTTAAATATGATAGCCAAATGTGGAGCTATTGTTATGATGATTGTTTTTAATAGTTCCACAGAGATACCCCATAAATCTTCAGTCTTTTTGAAATTTAACTCTTTAAAGGCTCGCAAAACCATATTTTGGTTGACTTGGTTAAATTTAAAAGATACTAGGCATTTTCCTACAGTCCCTATAAGGAGGGATTGAGCTTGGTGTGGGCATGAGTTCAGTTTGCTTGTAGTAATTATAGGTATATTAGAAAAATAGGTTTCAAACATATTTGCAACATCCTTATCAGAATCAATATGCTTATCATCAACTATGAGAGAGATCTTGCGGTCTTGTGTTTTATTTTTACAAGTCTCTTTGTTTATAATTTTCCAAGTTGCATTTATCTTATTATTTGATTTTCTAATTTTTTTCTTTCAAGTAATTTGACTTGGCAATTGCACAAACTTTTTTAAATAACTTTGAATATTTTCTAACATAATTGATAACATTAATATCATTTGTTTGTGATTTAATGTCATACAATTCATATAATCTATTTCTACTTTTGTAAATGCCTTTAGTTGCCCTATCACTGAATTTGAACTTAGGATTATTAATTTTTTAGTAAAAATCCCATTAATTTCATTTAATATTAAATCATGTTTTGATAAGATTCATCAATGTTTTGATTCAGATTGTATTGATAAAGGAAAAATTTATTATTAATGTTTTTCTGATTAACTCTAGAACTAGTAGGTACAAAGTTATTTGAGTTTCAGTTCGCAAAGACAGCGATGTCAAGTCCACAATATAACCCGACAAGTATTTGGCGTAGATGAGACATTAGTGTTACCAGTCGACAAAACCTCCTTACTTTTTTAAAACTCATTTCACGAACTAAACTCTATATAACTATCGTAAACAAAATTATTTACGTACCTTTTTTAACAGATTACATTCTGGTGATGCCAGATAAGGTTTGGTAACAAGCTGCCAAAACATATCTACTATAACTCTACAACTAATACCATCCCAGTGTTCTTATCAAGGCATATCCATCACCTAAATAGACGCAGTCAGCCTAGGCGATTCATCCTTTCACTTCATGATTGATATGAGCACTATTCACCGACAGGCAAGACGTGACGCGTTTACAGTTTGTATCTATTCAAATTCATCGCCTAAATATGTACTTACATTATTATGTAACGAGCAAATCGTTTAATACTGGCTTTAATTTTCCTGGAAATTATCCCTCGAATTGTTTCTTAATCTTGTCTTTTGTTCCTGAATCTTGGCTGGAATTTGACTGGCTCGGTGGAACAATGGCTAGTCACCCACGTTCACTACCTGCGGTTCCAAGAGTCGTGGGTTCGATTCCCACCCGGGACAAATATTTGTGTGACGAACATCGGTGTGTTATTAAATATAATATTTTAGTTTATTTCTGTATCCACTGTTGATTCTGATATCTGTAACACAAGTGCTTAAGCTACTTACCACGGAATCAGATCAATGTATTATGTGATATTGTGTAATATTTATTATTTATTTATTTATATTTCAGCGATATCGTACCATCAGTTGAAGTAAGGTCATCTTTTTAGCCTATTATAAAAAAAACCGTAACCGAAATCTGAATAACATTTTACAAATATACAGACAGTAAAATATTTTACTCTAGTTTTTAATATAGGTAAAAGAAACCACTTTAACAAAACCCACTTTGTAGTAATCCGGTATGCTAGCAACTTTACCGAGTCAGAGATTGAGATGAGAAATCATAGCAGAGAATTTCATTATTTTTCGCATCCCACCGAAACTCATTGGTACCTAAATTATTCGCCTCGTTATTAAAGTCGGTTACCATTTGGATTCGCTCCAAATATTAATAAATTCGTATATGATATAGGTTACACGTTATGGCTGTGAAAAGATTTTATATGTGGGTATAATCTTTATCCTTACTTATATTATAAATGCGAAAGTAACTCTGTCTGCCTGTCTGTCTGGCTGTCTGTTAAGCTTTCACGCATAGAGTACTGAACCGATTTAAATGAAATTTGGTACACATATAGTCCAGAGCCTGAGAAAGAACATAGGCTACTTTTTAACCGACTGCGTTATACAGAAGTTATGTTTTACCCGTTAAACGCGGACGGAGTCGCGGGCGGAAAGCTAGTACTTTATACCCGGGTATACTCGTATAATCTTCTAAACCTACTGTTTTTAGTATAAGCTAGTGACACTCGCTTCCCTTCGGATGAATTATACACGAAAACCTTCCTCTTTTATCCCTCTATCTATTGAAAAAAACCATCAAAATTCTTTGCGTAGTTTTAAAGAATTAAACATACATGAAGACAAATGCGGGAAACGACTTTACTTTATACTATACTAGCTTTCCACCCGCGACTCCGTCCGCGTAGAGACGTTTAACGGGTAAAACATTACTTCCTTATAGCGCAGTCGGTTTAAAAGTACTATATCTGTACCAAATTTCATTTAAATCGGTCCAGTACTCTATGCGTGAAAGCGTAGCAGACAGACAGACTTACTTTTGGATTTATAATATTAAGTAAGGAAGTAAGTGTGAAGATAGTGATTACATGTTTGCATAATAATATGTCGAATTGGACTGAAATATACATTTGTATATACTATACTATCACGCCTTTTTCCCAGAGGGGTAGGCAGAGATCATTTCCTGCCATGTGCTACGGTCCAGGCACACCAATTTCGCTTCTTTCACATCCATCAAAACTCTTCATGCACGCTCGTCGATTACGGGTACTTTTGATTTGACCTTTCTTTAAGATGTGACCAATTTGGTCATAGAAGGTCTTTCTTGGTCTTCCCCTGAAGACATTTCCATTTATACTTTCTCTTTATATTCTACTGAAATGTTATTTACTCTAAAATGTTTAGCTACATTTTATTATTTCTCCCGTATGGCATGTTCATAAAACCTCGACCTTCGTGTCTGTCTATACACACTAACGGACACAGAGTTATTTTTTTACATTATATTATTAGGAAAAAGTGTTGTTAATACATTTTTTCGTAATAATATTATGTAAAAAAAAAAACTTTGTAACTTTGTATAATACTTTATACTCGGGTATACTCGTATAATCTTCTAAACCTACTGTTTTTAGTATAAACTAGTGACCCGCACTCGCTTCCCTTCGGATGAATTATACACGAAAACCTTCCTCTTTTATCCCTCTATCTATTGAAAAAAAAAATTCAAAATTATATACTTTCTGCCATGTGCTATAGTCCTATTACACCAATTTCGCTTCTTCCACATCCGTCATACCTCTTCATGAACGCTCGTCGATTACGGGTACTTTTGAATTGACCTTTTCTCTAGATGTGACCAATTTGGCCATGGAAGGTCTTTCTTGGTCTTCCCCTGTCGACATTTCCATTTATACTTTCTCTTTATATTCTACTGAAATGTTATTTACTCTAAAATGTTTAGATACATTTTATTATTTCTCCCGTATGGCATGTTCATAAAACCTCGACCTTCGTGTCTGTCTATACACACTTACGGACACAGAGTTATTTTTTACATAATATTATTACGAAAAAGTGTTGTTAATACATTTTTTCGTAATAATAATATAGTCCGCCACGCGGACGCTAGAGTCGGCGGAAAGCCGATAGAAACTGTTTTAGACTTTCGCGTTCCATTACACTAAATATTAGACTTTATGGATCTACACGCGATATTAGGAGTAGCAATTACATAACTACTTACAGCCCGACGTTTCGACTGGATTGCACCAATCATGGTCGCTCGGTATGTATAGTAATTGCTACTCCTAATATCGGGTGTAGACCCATAAAGACCAATAATTAGTGATAGAAACTATTAAAATAAAAATATTTTGAAAATAAGCGCAGGATCTACTTTAGTCGTGGATTCGAATCCCCGTTTAGACACAGACAGCAACATATCAGATTCTATTTATAATATTTCCAACACTGCCTTAAAAACAAGAAGTGAATTATTAACCTCATTCCTACACGTGAATTCTATGCTCATTTGTGTGACAATAGAGCAAACTTCAAATAGGTCGAATTGCGGTAACAAAATGAATAAATTAAAACTTATTCCAAGCTCAAGAATATATCCCATAGTTTTCGGTCTACGTAAGATGTAACGTAAGTTTCAGATGCACAAAATCGAAACATGAAATTCAAATCGTTTGCATGAATCACCCATGAATTATGTATGTTTAGGGTCTTCGAAAGCTATACATAATCTATATATATAAAAATCAATGCCACTTTTCGTTGTAATTCCATAACTCAAGAACGGGCTCACCTATCCAAACCAAATGCTTAGGATTTGGTCGGCATATTTAGTAGATGGTTTATGTGAAGTTTGCATAAAATCGGTCGAGCCGTTCCTCATTTGTCACATTTTTTGTAATAAATGAATTCAATAGAAACTTTTTTCACAGAAACTTTTTTGAAGTTTTGTTGACAGGACAAGCACGTTGTTATGTCATTCATGCCGTCAGTTCATTTTGGACGTGGTTCGATTAAAGGTGGATTATATTTTTTGGATGCACCTGGTGGCACAGGTAAAACGTTCGTTATATCATTGATTTTAGCGACTATTCGATCAGATCAGAAAATTGCACTAGCACTTGCATCTTCGGGAATTGCTGCTACATTATTAGAAGGTGGTCGGACCGCACACTCTGCATTAAAATTGCCATTGAATGTACAGGTGATTGAAACTCCAACTTGCAATATATCGAGAAATTCTGCTATGGCAAAAGTTCTGCGATTAACGTCAATTATTTTATGGGATGAGTGTACAATGGCGAATAAAAAATCACTAGAAGCATTCAATCGAACAATGCAAGATTTACGTGGTAATCAACAGCTTTTTGGTGGTGCTTTGATATTACTTTCAGGGGATTTTCGTCAAACATTGCCTGTCATTCCTCGATCAACTCCTGCTGATGAAATAAATGCCTGCTTGAAGTCATCAGTTCTTTGGAGATATCTACAAAAATTGACACTAAACATTAATATGCGTGTTCACCTACAAAATGATCCAGCTGCCCATGAGTTCTCAAAACAATTGTTAGAAATTGGTGACGGCAAAATACAAATCGACAGAACCAACGGATTGATCGCTGTACCGAACAATTTTTGTACAATTGCGCAATCGATAGATGAATTGATTGAATGTGTTTTTCCGAATATTGTTCAGAATTACAGAAATCATGATTGGTTGACAGAACGCGCCATTTTAGCACCGAAAACATTCATGTCAATGCAATTAATTTTCAAATTCAAGCGAAACTGCCAGGCGTAGTCACGAAATATAAATCAATTGACAGTGTTATGAATCAAGATGAGGCAATGAATTATCCAATTGAATTTTTAAATTCATTGGAGCCGGCTGGTATGCCACCGCATTGCTTGAATCTGAAAGTTGGTTCTTCGATTATATTATTGCGAAATATTAATCCACCAAAACTGTGTAACGGAACAAGATTGGCAGTGAAAAAGTTATTGCCAAATTTGATTGAAGCTACGATCTTAACTGGTAAATCAAAAGGAGAAGTTGTTTTGATACCGCGTATACCTATGATTCCAACTGATATGCCTTTTGAGTTCAAACGTTTACAATATCCTGTGCGTTTATCATTTGCGATGTCCATCAACAAGGCCCAAGGTCAAACACTTCACGTTTGTGGTGTGAATTTGGAGGAACATTGTTTTTCACATGGCCAGTTATATGTTGCCTGTTCCAGAGTCGGTACCCCCAGCCGTTTGTTTATTTATGCTCAAAATGGAAAAACAAAAAATATTGTTTATCCAAATGTTTTGGATTAAGTGTGTTGTAAATAGCTAGCAATTGATTTCGATTTTAAATAAAATATTTTTTTGATTAAATAAATGAATTTGATGTTCCGATTTGTTTATTTTATTTCACTTTATACGTAGCGAAGCACGTACCGGGCCGCTAGTAAATAATAAATAAATATTACACAACTTCACATACATTGATCTGATCCCGTGGTAAGTAGCTTAAGCACTTGTGTCACGGAAATCAGAATCAACAGTGGATACACAAATATATTTAATAATACACCCAGACATGGAAAAAACACCCATGTTCGTCACACAAATATTTGTCCCGAGTGGGAATCGAACCCACGACTCTTGGAACCGTAGGTTGTAAACCTGGGTCACTAACCACTGTTCCACCGAGCCAGTCAAAACTTTACTGTACATTATATTGTTATGTTTGTACATCTACACCATTTTATCCGATGTCTGTCATGGTTAGGGTAAAATGTTTTTCCGGGCTTTGTAGGAAGAGAAGTACCAACACCATGAACAAATTCCACCACTTTTATGAAGATGTGTGTGCTGGCTAAATATTTTGTTTAAAATGTAAAAATGAAAGTTATTAGTAAGCTTATTTACTGACTTTTAAAAAATGTGCATACCTATATTGAAGTAACTAAACCTTCAAAACGAATAAACCGATTTATATTTATACTTAAACTAAGAGTAATTAAGAATTGCTTAGAATATATTATAATTCTACCGTCATTCTCGCAGTCCTACAGTTCACCCGTGATCATGGCGCTTGCAACAGTGCCGAAATATCGGGAGCTCATTAAAACAAAACAACATGGTAAATATCCCGGACACTTTCAGTTTTCTATTGCTTAGAACAGTCATATACGTAAGTTTAACCCGTAATAAACAATTATCGCTACATAGTATAAAGCAAAATCGCTTCCCGCGTCTGTCTGTATGTATGTATGTATGCTTAAATCTTTAAAACTACGCAACGGATTTTGATGTGTTTTTTTATAGATAGAGGGATTCAAGAATAGTATTTTTATGTACTTATAATATACCCGATATGAAGCAAGGGCGGGTCACAGACCTATTATATTCTAATCTTAGTTTTATTGTTCGCGAAGTGCTTTTAAGTGTTCGCGAATAAAATAGACAACCGATTTCTATATCGACCGACCGATTTTTCTATTTCTAGTCTTAAGATTGAGACCTAGCCTTCTTTTTTTAACCGACCATGCTTTATGAGACCTGTTAACGCAATAATGAAAACTAACAGTCACAAATAGAAAGCTGGTATTTTTACAAAAAATATCCAGAAAATCCCACGCCTAAGATATTTTGATTAAAATCTTCTTTCGGACCCTCTCTGGCGACTAAGCTTAGCTTAGACGGTCCACCGTCTACCTATTTGTTATTGTTAGATCGCCAAGTTTACACAGAATATTCCACAAAAGGTAAAGTCTGAAAATAATCCATTATAAAAATATTATCTTCTTTTATATTATCCTGGTATAAGCGACAGTATACTTAGTGAATTGTTATTATAAGCGGGAAAAGTAATCAATTTTGTTGTAGAAGACGTACAAATACTGTATCATGGTGATTTCTGGCTAAGTAGCTACAATATTAATGTTCTGTGGGGCTTAATGTGATAACAAATACAATATTTATTTAGTATTATTTATCAATACACGCGAGTTTAATCCGTGAAATTAGTTTTATTTCAAAGATTTATCTTTTTGTAATATTGTCATAAGTCTTTCTGTCTGTCTGTCTGTCTGTCTGTTAAGATTTAACGCATAGAGTACTGAACCGATTTAAATGAAATTTGGTACACATATAGTCCAGAGCCTGAGAAAGGACATAGGCTACTTTTTAACCGACTGCGCTATAAAGAAGTAATGTTTTACCCGTTAAACGTCTCTACGCGGACGAAGTCGCGGGCGAAAAGCTAGTAAATAAATAAACTAAGTCGTTATAATTGCGGTAAGTAATTTTGATTCAATTTTTATCGAACTACATACATATAACGTTTTAGACGTACTCAGATAACCGCAGACCGCAGAGGAAACTTAGGTCCGCGGTTAGTTCGTATCCAGCAGAGTGGTTAATCTGTCGGCCTATTTGTCTGACCCATAGTTTCCTGACCGCACTGGCTTACTTTAGAAGCTTATGATTTTACATTATTTAGTAAAGTTGAGTCTGATAATCTGAAGTGGCAATAGTCTGGGCATAGAGGTCGGATGATGAACGACAATATAGATAGTCCAACGTTAATTGGTAATGATAGGCGTCTCACAATGGCAAATTGAAGACGGTTTTCGCCTAAGAAGATGTGATGACGTGATCTCATCATCATCATCATAGTCAGCCCATTTCTGTCCACTGCTGGACATAGGCCTCCCCAAATGCACGCCACTTCTGCCTTTCTTCGGCCACTCCCATGTAGCTCCTACTAGCCGGCCCGCGCAGATCGTCACTCCACCTGGCCTGAGGGCGTACTACACTACATTCGGTAATCGAAGGAAGGCCTAAGAAGATGCTATTACAGTACTGGCAAGTTCGTTGAATATACATAGAGTAGTGAATAAGTTTGGAGGAGACCTTTGACCAGCAGTGGGATGATACAATTTATTAAAAAAGTGCACGGACAACTAGAGTCAACGTTGGTGATATTAAATTTTGCATAACTAATGGCGTTTTAGCGTAGATATCGATGGTAAATTTTAGAATAACCTCGTAATAAAGTTATCCTAAAATGAATGTGCCTAATATTGTTATGGCCAGTGACGACGCAGATTATTAAAATAATGGACACGAAAATGATATTAAAAATTTAACTTTACAGATAATTAAGGCCCTTGATGATATTTCATAGCGACATTCCAATTTAAAACCAGATTATTATTTTAGTAATAGCACTTTTGACTGGCTCGGTGGAACTGTGGTTAGTGGCCCAGGTTCACTACCTACGGTTCCAAGAGTCGTGGGTTCGATTCCCATCAGGGACAAAATATTTGTGTGACGAACATCGGTGTGTTATTTATATTTCAAGTTTATTTTTGTAACACAAGTGTTTAAGCTACTTACCACCTTAGGGGTGAGAGTCATCCGCTCCCCCCCAAGCCCGGTGATGATGACAAGGCTCCTCCAAGCCATCATCGTTAGTCAGTTTGGAAAAAAAAAGCTACTTACCACGGGTTTAGATCGATGAATGGGATGTTGTGAAATATTTATTTGTATTTTCATAGTAAATTTTCGTAATAATTGCTCCAATGTACGGGCCTTGTCGTCACAAAATAATCTTCTTTCCATCATTGTAATTTCAAAGATAATATACGTTCTATAAATCGCGAGATGTCTAACGAAATACCTACCTCTGTCATCGCAAGAACGCCAACTCTCCCGGTTCCCGTATTTTCACCGTATTTTTCCCGTCTTCCTTAAGTGTGTACGTCACGCATGAAATGTGCGACAAAATGTGTCTTCTGCGTTATACCGCCTCTGGAGATATTTTTTCTTTCGTTACAAAACGGATGTTTATTCTAAGGCGTAGATTGCTATGCACATTTATGTGCAATACTTCAGAGTATATGTTGGATGCGGAAATCTTTTGTTGTTGCAGCTATTTAGACGTAAATGTACCCTATTTCGTGCCTGTAAGGAGGATATTCGTATGACATAATACTGCACTTATGTCATACGAATCTCTTCCTTATATGCACGAAATAAGGCAGAATAATATTTAACTGCAGTTATAGTTTTCACCCGTTAGACTGTCAAATTGGCTGGCTCACTGAGCCAGTAGAACAATGGTTAGTAACCCTGGCTACGGTTTCGAGAGTTGTGGGTTCGATTCCCACTCGGTACAAATATTTGTGTGATGAATATCAGTGTTTGTTCCGTGTCTTGATGTGATTATGTACTTATCTACTAGTTCAAACCCCGCCAGGTACCAATGTGTTTTTCAAATTTGAAATTCATATGTATAGTCCAGTCAAATTAGGAAAAATGTCCGAATTCGAGATACCCAGCTGTAAGTCTGTAAATACTTAGATATTGACACCCTAAAAGTTGTCTCAAAACCTACATATTGTAGGGTGTACGCAACTATAAAATTTTCAAGGTCAAATGTCACAAATATCAGTTTTATGAACTTTTAAGCAAAACGGGACGTTTTATCATAAAAGTGTGTAGGAGAAAATTACTTATCTTCTATTTATCTATAAAAATTGTCTATGCGTTTTATTCCTAAGATTCACCATTTCAGAGATACAGCGATGCAAATAGATTCTGCGATTCTGCTAGACAGTTAAAATTTTCACAAATGATGTATTTTAGTAGCCTCTATAACATCTTATACTAGAAAAAATGTTTAAGTGGGTTCTCATAATAAAATTGTGTTTTTTTTTCTTACACTTGGCCGGTTTTTAACGTGGTTACCCCAGTAAACCTATTCCAGACGACACCTTTTATACATGAAGAACACGTTGTTTATAAGGAAGCCTAGTTAAATAATTGTTTTGTGTTGTTTTCAGTATTCAGAAGATTTAAGATTTCTGCGTTTTTGACCCATAATAAGCAGTTTAAATGTACTGAAACGTATATGTATAGTACTAAAAACAACATAAAACAATTATTTAACTAGGCTTCCATATAAACAACGTGTTCTTCACGTATAAAAGGTGTCGTTTGTAATGGGTTTACTGGGGTAACCACGTTAAAAACCGGCCAAGTGTGAGAAAAAAAAATCCATAGTTTTTGTATGAGAACCCACTTAAACCTTGGTTTTAAGCTTTTTCTAGTATTAGATGTTATAGAGACTACTGAAATACATCAGTTGTGAAAATTTTAACTGTCTAGCACAATCGCAGGGGGGTCTGTAAGCTTTTTAAAATACAACTTTTTCAACTATTTGCATCGCTGTATCTCTGAAATGGTGAATCTTAGGAATAAAACGTACAGACAATTTTTATAGATAATTAGATGATAAGCAATTTTCTCCTACACACTTTTATGATAAAACTTCCCGTTTCGCTCAAAAGTTTATAAAACTGATATTTGTGACATTTGACCATGAAAATTTTATAGTTGCGTACACCCTACCATATGTAGGTTTTGAGACCACTTTTAGGGTGTCAATATCTAAGTATTTACAGACTTACAGCTGGGTATCTCGAATTCCGAGATTCTTACCTAATTTAAGCTTAAATGACTGGACTAGTACGACTATTCGGCGCTTTAACGGTGAAGGAGAACATCGTGAGGGATACCAGCACACCTGAGAAATTTTTCAAAGGTGTGTTAAGCCATGTCAGAGGCCTACGGGCGGCTTAATAACTCTGACACCAGGTTGTTCATCAACCATACGATAAGAAGAAGAAGAAGAAGAAGAAGTATGTAGATCAGTCTCTGACGCCCATAGTACAAGCTCAGCTTAGTTTGGGGTCAGATGGCAGTGTGTGAGGATGTCCTAAAATATTTATTTGTTTATAAAATTACAGGATACACTCCCGTAATCAATACTGTATACTTTTGTGTCTAATCCATAGTCAAGTTGATATAATATTTTGTAATACTTACGTCATGAAAGCTACTAAGCTTACTAAGGCTCACTAGGGCTAATAATTTATTCAATAAGCCAACTGCCTCGTTGGTCTATTGGTAGCAAGCGCTGCGTAAGGACCGAGGGGTCCCCGGTTCGAGTCCGGGGTCGGGCAAATATTGTGTAAGTTTTTCTGGGTTTGAAATTACTCAGCCCGGAGTTAGGAAGTTGGCGGTTGAACGCCCGTGCCTCGGACAGCACGTTAAGCCGTTGGTCCTGCGCCCGATCTCTCATCGGTCATGTCGGATTGCCGTCTCACCGTATTATGAGAGTAAGGGAATAGAGAGTGCACTTGTGTTTGCGCGCACACTTGTGCACTATAATATGTCCTGCGCACTTGACTGATCTCAGTTGAGATCGGCCGCCATGGCTGAAATCGGTCGGACGCCTTATTCAATAAGCGGCCTAAACATTGTTAAGAATCTTCTCCTTCATTCCTATCAAATGTATACATAAGTTTTTCAATTCAACGTATGGGCAAGTCAATCAAATTATAAAGGGTGCAATAATAAAAGCGGTAACGCGGGATAATGCAATTCAGCCTAACACGACGGAGGTCTTATTAGTATACATTTCCTCCTTCCCCAACTGTAAAGTTGGGTAATATTGTTTGAAGAGTTACCCTTAGACACTTGCAAGTCATTTGGTTCTTTTGCATCTTAAAGGCACGTGTAGGGACTTTAAAATTTTGCTTTTCATCATCCGTAATGATGATTAATTTGTTATCTAAACTTGCGAAATGAAGAAAAAATTTACATATAATCATAGTCTCAAAGTGCTACTAAAATGAAAAAAAAGTACCTATTTTTTATTTGTTTAATGATGAGATGAAATTGTTACATCAATATAATTATGTCTGGGTAATAAAATTAAATAACTGAATGTATAATATTGACTTCAGAGTTACCTACATATTTGGTAATTTTTTACATTTTAAAATATTTTTCGTTCAAAAAAATAAAGATCAAGCTTTTTTGAATATCTGTATCTGTCATAAAATGTTTTCTAAACTTTGTTGTGAACTACCTACTAACGTATATATTTCGCCTTTAAGTTTTTTCATACATGCATAGATATCTTTATTTTTGTAAATTTTAACGGCACAACCGAATAGACAAACGCCTTTTCCCATAAAAGGGAATATATTTTATTCACGTACGCATTTACATGGGCAGCGGTAAAGTCCGCGAAAAACCTGGTCTCTAAGGTATTCTGACCATGCCTTAATTCCGAATCCATCATGTGCTTTCTCGAGAACCCACAAAATCTATTTTTAGGAAAGAAGGACTTGTATCTTGCATCTAAGAACTATTTGAAAAATGTTAATTAGGAATAACCAATACAGGTATCTATATTTTTTATTTGGTTTTATAGATATATATCTGCTGGGTAGTGGGACGACACAGGTTAATAAAAAAACAAAAAATCTGTATCTGGGTTCGGTACCTCAAAATTCTGCGTATAACACAGCTAACTTCTACTTATATAGGATGTTTGACTGTATGTAAAGACTATTACTCGATAACGCGTAAATAATTAGCTAAAATTTACAATGTATTAACACACTACAAACATTTTTCACGGACATACACCATTGCGATTTCTTATCTATTTACACGAGCATAATAAGATCAAGGGCGAACTTCATCATACGCCTAACATAGATCATATTTACGTCGGAACTGAGTTGACGGTTATTTTTCGCTCGTTTATCCACGAAACTTCCCAATTAGTGAGTTTACCGCTTACAAAGAAACTTTCGGAAGTCCCCTCGGCCATTAAGGCTGTCTTTTAGAATCACCGGAGTTGGGCTCACAAGTTTTAATGTCTTGAGAAAATTCCCTTTACGAAGGAGGGCGGCAGAGTGCGCATGTCCAACACAAAAGCTCAATAGGGTATTTGACACCATCTCACTAATATGAAACGAGCTTTATCTCTTTCGTACTTTTCCTGGTTAGGTAGAGTTGGAAGGCATTTTCTTATTTTGACTTACTAGTTACTGTTGGAGACACCTGCCACGTTTAGTCGTAAGCCTTGCAAAACATTACTCGTAAAAGCGTCGTTGGCCGAGTGGTTAAGGTCATTGCTAGCCATGCGGGAGGTCACCAGTCAAACCCCGCCACATACCACTGTGTTATTCAAATTTAAAATTCATATGTACGTACAATTATTCGACGCTTTTACGGTAAAGGAAAACATTGTGTGGAAACTTGCACACCTCCGAAGAAATTCTAAGGTTGTGTAGTCTAGCAATCCGTTATTGGTCAGGGTGGTTGACTAAGACCTTATCACCCTAGGTTACGGTAAGCTCTTGCCCCAGCAGTGGGCACCTATATGGACTGATGATGATGATTACTAGTTAATAGCATAGTCGGTTAATAAGGTAACCTATGATGTTTTTAGGCTCGACAATATTTATATTTCATTTAGATTGAAATCAATGTGTGACAGACAGACAGAGTTACTTTATTAACAATATTAGTAAGGATAAATAATACGTTATGCCAAACAATACATCCGTCTTAATATGAGGAAAAAAATATGTTCCTTTGAAAGCCTTTCTCTTCAAATATTCTTTCCACAAAAAAATAAAAATACTCCGTGTTTATTTTTGCTTTTCTGGTTTAATAAATGATAGTCAGATTTTTGCTGTTGGCAATGATTAAACGCCTACAATATGGATATAATCCTAGAAATCAGAAAGAAATAAATAGTTACAATAATATGGTTTACTGTCCTTAATGAAGATACTAAAAAAAATCTTTATTACGTAACAGATACGCTAACTCCAACTAAGTATAAGGAAACATTAAAAAGTATATAAAGTATTCATTACATAGTCAAAGTACTGTAGACCTTTGAAATACTTTGAATCTAAAATATGACATTTAATACTGGCTTGGTTGAATAAATAATGTTCATCAATAAACATGGCATTTAGATTAGTCTGCAACATAATCCGTTCAGTACTGGCTTACCTATTCCATTGTCGAGAGACTGACGGTAAAATTTTCTGGTAGTTGCAACAGAAGGATTATACAATTTCGTTTTCAATACTGTAGCAGGAAACTTTGAAAGTAATATTTAGATCTCGACTTATTGGAATTAATTACATACAATTTCTTTCTGATGTTCTGTGTACAATGCTTCGAATTTTCGATATTTGAAACTTTAGTAGCCAAGTAATTAACGGCACACAGTATGATAATGACGTTACGATATTTTATATATAATATTTTAATTCAATTACTTTAATAAAACCAGGTAATCAGACACATCCTTACTAATATTATAAATCCGAAAGTAACTCTGTCTGTCTGTCTGTCTGTTACGCTTTCACGCATAGAGTACTGGACCGATTTAAATGAAATTTGGTACAGATATAGTCCAGAGCCTAGGAAAGGTTATAGGCTACTTTTTAACCGACTACGCTATAAGGAAGTAATGTTTTACCCGTTAAACGTCTCTACGCGGACGAAGTCGCGGGCGGAAAGCTAGTTTCAATATATATTTTTGTATCATTTATTGCACATTTACAGACACGTAAAGATGATAAATGTACAATTTACGCGATCCCATCCCTTTGGCAATCTCACGCGGAAAATACATCAGAATCAAAAGAGGTGGGAATTTATATTACAATTTGTTATCTATGTATTGTTCACGTATCTTATTGTGTACCAATAGACAGATATGTTTATGCTTTTATACCCCATTGCATGTTCGGCATCTTATTATGGTACTTACTAATGACCCAAACTCGCTTCGCTTCGGTATAATTATACATAGTCAAAGTCAAAGCCAAACTTCCTTTACTTTTATAGGCATTGACACGCACTTATAAATCGTCGATACAGGAAATAAATATGTAATAAATTAGTGATTCTACCACCCGTTTGGAACGCTGAAGACACCGGCAAGAACCTAAAAACCTTTGTCTCAAACCCCCTTTATCTATTAAATAAAACCCATTAAACTCCGTTGCACTCAAGACAGACGCGAGAAGCAACTCTGCTGTATATTATCACGTTTTGCCTTAAATATAGCGTATTTGAAGTTAGGTCTGGTAAAATAAGAGCGCATAGATCATAAATCTTGGCTAAACATGAGATCTGATATCTTTTTCACAAAGTAAGCTATGTAACGCGCCTTGGAAACATTTTTATATGCTTTTTTTGGTGGGATATGATTTTTTTATGACGAGGTAAGAAAAACATGTTACAAGAAGAGTGATCAGTATAAATGTCAATGGACGTAACAGTAAAGGAAGGCCGAAGAAGACATGGGTGGATTGCGAGAGAGTGAAAGGAGTGGACACAGAGCTGACGAATGACAAGCTCGAGTGGAAGAAGTATACATGTTGCGGCACCTACTTAGCGTGAGACAACGGCAGAGTAAAGATGATGATATATCTTTTTGATTTCAACCCTAATTTACTTTCTCTATTGTTCCCAGATGACACGTCCACCGATCTGGTGTCGCTTTGCGGTGCAGCGTAACGAATGGCCGCGGCGGGGCTGAGCCATGGCTGGGCAGTGGGCGCTCCGGACGCGGACCATGTCCTGGACCGGCTGCCGGCTCCAGCTTGGTGTCGGCGTTATCCTCGTCATGGTGCTGGGGTTCTTCAATGAGAGCCAAGGTGAGGTTTTTTGATACTCGATGTCCAGGGTCACTTCACTCTTCTTGATGGTAATTCGGTGTGAGATCCACAAAAGGTCGATAGGTACGACAGAACCTATTGAGCCTGTCGTCCTCATCTTGAAGATCGGCATGGATGCTGTTTCAAGTCCCGTTTGAAGCACCCGGGATTGAAGGTGAAAGGAGGAAACTCATGACCTAGAAGGACATTTTATTTTGTAGATCGAGCTGGAAGGCC
Organism: Maruca vitrata; assembly: GCA_039566165.1. Classification (NCBI taxonomy): domain Eukaryota; kingdom Metazoa; phylum Arthropoda; class Insecta; order Lepidoptera; family Crambidae; genus Maruca; species Maruca vitrata. Next base: position 5,954,063 of record CM076934.1, on the reverse strand, counting down.
ATTCTATTAGGTTGATAGAGCTGGATGGCTATACTATTAGGTAGATATTGTAATGGACTCTATTATGGGAACTAAGATGACACGTCCACCGATCTGGTGTCGCTTTGCGGTGCAGCGTAACGAATGGCCGCGGCGGGGCTGAGCCATGGCTGGGCAGTGGGCGCTCCGGACGCGGACCATGTCCTGGACCGGCTGCCGGCTCCAGCTCGGCGTCGGCGTCATCCTCGTCATGGTGCTGGGGTTCTTCAATGAGAGCCAAGGTGAGGATTTATTTGGAAAGCCAGGATGACCACACTTCACAAATTTTAGCGCCCGTGAGAATTATATGAACCAAGTCAAGGTGAGGCTCTTTGATACTCGACTTCTAGGACGATTTCACTCCACCCACTCATGGTAAACGCCCGTCAGTCCTCACTCCATTTAATAGCTGATGTGAGGTCGACAAGCACAATAGAACCTGTCACCCTCAACCTGAAGGACAGCATAGATGCCGTTTCACGCCTCTCCTGAAGCACTTGGGATTATAGGTGGAAGGAAATCATGATCAGAAGGACATTTTATTTGGTAGATTGAGCTGGAAGGCCTTTCTATTAGGTAGATCGACCTGAAACTCATATTATATTCCACCTGATTGTTTACGGCCGTGCCACCATCACCAGGTGCCAAAAATAACATTGTCTCCATCATCTCAGCCTAGGTGCCTACTGGACATAGGCCTCCCTGAATGATTGTAAGAGCGACATGGTTTGCAGCTATCTACTTTCAACGAGAACTAGAGATTTTGACAAGGTCGTCGGTCCATCTAGAAGGTCAACTGTCCAACACTGTGCTTTCCAATACTTGATCTCCACTGATGAAACTTTTGGGCCTAAGCATTGAGCAAAAAGACCACATCTACCTAATGATACCACGAAACAAAACTCGCCTTAGTTCTCAAAATAAAATGCCCTCTATTATGAGATCATATTAAGATTATTCCAATGATATTATTCAACCAAAATTTTTCAACCTTAACAAAAGTTTTTCTTGTTCCTTAACAAAAGTATCTTCATCATTTAGCCCTAGAATCTATATAACCAAACAAATTGTATCAATAAAACTTATCAAGGAACAAGATTCCTAACGAACGTCGATAAAAAATCTCAATCCGCTGATTAACAAGAAATAGTTCGCTGCAAAACTTCGGAACGTCCGTACAACTGGCAGGAAAGACGTAGCACGTTCGTAGATAAATAATTCGCCATGGATAACACGTAATTTCTCGGTCCGGAGGAAACTTGCCCAGCTATATTTAATTGGGAGTACTGTTTGGTGAAGTAGTGGTCTTGTATCGATAGATATTCGAGCAATCAAATGGGGTATAGGAGAATCTGAGAGCTGTATAAGTGTTTACGTTCGTAGAACTTTGTTGAGAGTAGTGTTCCTCCAATTAGTATAGTAGTAACGTATCGTGTATATGTCTGTATAGCTACTTACTGAAGATAGGAATGGCTCGGTGGTACAGTGGTTAGTGACCCTGGCTGGCGGTTCCAAGAGTCGTGGGTTCGATTCCCACTCGGGACAAATATTTGTGTGATGAACATCGGTGTTTGTTCCGTGTCTGGGTGTGATTATGTATTTAAGTATGTATTTAAAAATATATATGTATGTATATCAGTCTCTGACGCCCATAGTAAAAGCTCTGCTTAGTTTGGGGTCAGATGACCGTGTGTGGAAATGTCCCATATATATTTATTATTTATTTATAGATAGGTATAACTTAAGGGTAAATCAAAGTGTCATTTGGATAATCCAATACGTTATGAAAGGATGTCCTTAAGAACCCCAATTTTTTTTATCGAGTATTCAGTTATTTTATTTTCCAATACAAATTGTAGAACTGTAGTTTAAATTACATTTGACCTGTCATATTGATGATAAATAATGTCCTGTGAATTCGTTTATTCTTTTTTCTAAATACAAGTGAAAGTGGATAAAAATATTAATTCTATCGACATGATTCCGAAATCTATTAGTTACATCACTAGCTAACTATAACTTATAATTTCGTTGTAACTATTAATTGACGACTATTAGAAGTGTAGTGATAAAAAACTTCGTCCTCATTTCAGTAAAGTGTACGACGACGGATCTATTGACTGGAACACGTCATGTAATTTGTTGAAAATATGTACCTAGTACGCGTCTCGGCAAACGTAGAGTAGGACACCCGCAGGCCAGGTGGTGTGACGATCTGCGTAGGACGGCTGGTAGGAGCTGGATGCGAGTGGGTGGGGACAGAAAGAAGTGGCGTGCATTTCGGGAGACCTATGTCCAGCAGTGGACAGGAATGGGCTCATGATGATGATGATGATAAAATATGTAATGAAGTTGGTTAGAAGTGGCCTACGTTCTTTTTACATCCGTAGATTATGAGTAAACCAAATTTTATTAAAGTGGTTCAGTAATTTGAGTTAAGTATAAGTATTACCTTAGCATTTATAATATTAGTAAACATTGGACACATACAACAATAAAACAAATGCAAGAAGTTTTGTTTGTAAGAAAGTATTTTTTTTACAGCCTTCAGTCCTACTTTTGTAGTAAAATACCAGCTACTTGCTAGGGGTGACAGCCATCCGCTCCCCCGCAAGCCCGGTGATGATGACAAGGCTCCTCCAAGCCATCATCGTTAGTCAGTTAGGAAAAAAAAAACCAGCTACTTGAATATCATCACAAAAAAGTGTGTTTCCCACGACTCTTAAAAATAAATTAAACTTATCCATCTCTCCTATGCTTTAATATTAAATACTTTTTGTGTTTCCTGTATGGTCTGAGCCAAGGGAACGCGACGGCACAGCCTAGTAATTGAACCCGGGCGAGTTGTCCCTATGGGGTTTTTATGGGGATTAATTTACCCGTGTAGGGCTATTTCGTGGTTTTATTACGTCATTTTATAACATTTAAGGCAGAGAATTATTGTACCCCGTCTGTATGTCACGTAGATAACATAGAGAGTCACTTTACAACTGTCATGGTTACACACATTAGAAAGCTTAGTATGTCCGGGATATTTGCCATGTTGATAATATTTTAAAGCTATCGCATAGATTTTATCGCGGGCTTTGAGCGCGGCGACCGAACCAGGAAATTCCGTAACGAAAAAAACCTCACAATCGTCTAACGTCATTTCAGTTCGGTAGACTGCGGCACGGTGTTTGTGTGCGTGCGGTTAGACGTATTGTACGACTCTACGAAACTTGCACGAATCGAGACGAGCTGCTCCAAAATCGGACGATGCTATGCAATAGCTATACCGCGGCAGTCCCCGAGTGCCACACGTCTTTTCAGACTGTTGCAAGCGCCATGATCACGGGATCCCCACGTGATCCCTGCAAAATACAGCATGTTTGGCAATAGCCTAGTGGTTATAATAGGTTATGGTTAGGCTTTTCATGTTTAAAGTCGGCAGTTCAAAACACCCGTATACCGATGTCTTTTAAAATTTGGAATTCATTTGCACGTTTATTCGACGCTCTTTACGGTGAAGGTTAACCTTAGAATGTATGACTGCAAAGTAATTCTAAGGTTGTGTAGTCGACCAACCCGCACTTAGCCAGGGTGGTTGACTAACTAAAATATGTCTCTATGGGTCTATACGCGATATTAGGAGTAGCAAATTACATAGCTACTTACTGCCCGTTCGCTCGCGACCACGATTGGTGTAACCCAGTCGAAACGTCGGGCAGTAAGTAGCTATGTAATTTGCTACTCCTAATATCGCGTGTAGACCCATAGAGACATATTTTAGTGGTTGACTAAGCCTGATCGTCCTAGTTTAGGGCAGGCTTGAGCCACTCTGTGGGGCTAAGTACAGAATAGACATATTTTTTTTTGTATTTCATTGTTAGGGTGTCCTACCCAAAAGGGGACCCTCTTGCAAAGACTTGGCTGTGCGTCCATCCGTATGTCACCAGGCTGTATCTAAAGAACCACTATAACTAGACAGTTGAAAATTTTCACACTAATAACAGCAAATACTAAAATCAAAATAAAAATAATATTCAAGGGGAGCTCCGTCACAAAAAACCTTTCAGGGTTTCGTACCTAAAAGGTAAAAACGGGACCCTATTACTAAGCCTCCGCCGTCCGTCTGTCCGTCTGTCTGTCTCCAAGCTGTATCTCATAAACCGTGATAGCTAGAAAGCTGATATTTCCACAAATTATGTATTTCCGTTGCCGCTACAACTAAACATTTTAAAATATAAAGTATTAAGGGGGGGTCCGCATGAAATAAACGTGTTTTTTTTTACATGATTGGTACGGAATCCTTCGTGCGCGAGTCCGAGTTTTCACTTGGCCGGTTTTATTTTTAAAATATTGCTATTTGGGACCGCGCGAAGTGGGTGGAGGGAGAAATGGCGCTGACTGTCAAAAACGCATGTAATCTTATGAAGTGTCCGTTGTTATTGCTAGCGGCGGCCGTTGGTACTAATTTCACTCCATACGATTTAACGAAAGAAACGCCACCAAAATGAGGGTAGCACTGTCGTGCACGCTCCCAATAGAACGCTTTGTGTGCTGGTCTGCGTCGCATTTTTTTTAATTAACTGGCCGTATAAACTTTAAGTTCATATGCAAATTGATTGTATATCATTAAAATATTCATACACTTTTACAATAAATAAATATTTCTTTGAAATCATTTTGGATTCAGTAAATTTTAATTAACTTTAAAATTTGGTTTCAGTGTGAAAGGAAACATTAAAATTTCAGATATTACGTTGAAATTCGTACGCGTGATTTTATTTAATGGACAGGATTGCGGCACAAAATTACATTTGCAAACAAGACTATCCTATAGGGTTGTCAAAAGGAAGATTAATTTAAAAAACTGGCTAAGTGCGAGTCGGACTCGCGTACAAAGGGTTCCCTACTAATTTTTTAAATAAAAGCTTTTAATAAAATACGTTTATTTTAAGGCCCCCCTTGAATACTTGTTTTATTTGGTTTTTATAGCGAATAAATATACACATAAGGTAGATGGACGGACGAACAGACGGACGGACGGACATGGTTAAAACATTTTTAGTGAATGGGTATGAAATTATTTAGATATACCACTGTACCAATAAAAAAAACTAAATTGAAAAAAAAAAGGTTTGTCTGTATGTTCCTGCTACTCTCCGAAACGGCTGGACCAATTTTTAAACGACTTTCACTTATAACTTTTACATTAAATTATACTTTTGACTTTAAAATTATAAGCGCCTAATTTTACAGGGTACAATATAGGTTATATAAATAAATCATTTCTACGCGGCCGAAGTCGTAGGCGGCCGCTACTAGACTAATATATTCGGAACTTATTTGTGCGAAATCTATTTGCCCCGAAATAATCACATTAGTTGTTCAAACATTTGCCGTATCCGTGCAAATAAACAAATAATGTTGTGTTACTCTGTTTGCTGATCGAAGGGTTCCGTACTTAACTATATCCCCTCTGCCATGGGTGGGGATCAATCGTGGGTTTGCAACGTGTTTGTAATATACACCGTGAAATTTTAGTGGTTGTTTTCCCGTGGCAGAACGATTTGCCTTTACTAATACTATCGCATCATGCAAATAATTCCTCGAATTTTTTTTTTCAAAGTTTCAAAATCGAAAAAGAGAAAGAGAGAGAAGCTATCGTTCTTTTATAAGATGTGACGTAATCAGGTACTACTTGCCGCATGAAATCGAAGCTTAAAGCTGAAGCAGCTCGACACCCTTAGTCATAAAGCGGTTCGAACCTGCTTTCGAGTTTCGGTTAAACCTTTCGTAAAACCGGCATTTATTGATTTTAACAAAAAAGAACTGCACAAATCTATTGTACTACTAAGAAAGAACCATTTTTCTGCGGGAAAACAACCACTTAAATTTCACGGTGTATAAGCAAAATATTTTACAGCAACATGATGATAACAAAGTAAAGTGTGCGTTTAAGAAGACAAATATATTTTTAACTAGGAAATTCTTATATTGTGTGAAACAAAGGCCTTATCGCTCTAGTTTAGGGACGGCCCGTACCCCAGTAGTGGGGACGTAAATGAGTTGATGATGATGATGATGATATTTTTACTATAAATAAATTTATAAATGATCGTATCGACTTTGACAAACTTTGGTATAGTTATGACCAGTTGAAGAAAAACTGACAAAGGGTATTGTTATTTTATTCATATAAAATTTTTATCTAGACCGAAATGAAATTTCTTTTACGAAAATAAAAACATGAAATAATAAGCACACATGGTTGGGTTTTTTTGTAGCCTATTTGGGAGGTAAATCAAACACCAGTTTCTCGTAGTAAAGTCGGACTACAAAATTAAATGATATTGACAGAAAATCTTACAATAAATAATAGTATGTACAAAATATCAAACTTAAAACCAGTAGTTAGTGAATGGGACGTACAAATGAATGAATAGAATTAGTAGAAATACTCATCTTAATCTGATCTCGCAATGTCTGTTGCAAATTGAAGTAACAGCAGCCAATCCGGTCGAAGCAAAAGCTTCCTATATCGCACAAAAGCTTTCTAATAACAAAGTACCAGTAACGCTTAAATATTCGCAGTTTTCGCGCCGGGACCGGAAAACTCCGAAGCAACGGGGCAATATTAACCGACTTCACAAAAGAGTGTGCCCGGATCGCGAGAAACAAAAGACATTTTAGTGTGCACAGATGTTATTAATGTGTTTCATTAAGGCGATACAAGGATATCCGGGACTGGAAGGGACACAGGTGAATATTGTTTTGGTTTTGGAGAGAAATGATTTTGGTTTCTGCTATAGGAAAGTTGGCTGGTATGTTCCTTTAGGAGTAGGATACAAAAGGCTTTATTTTATTTTAATAGCTTATACCATTAATAAATTGATTTCTTTTTTGTAAATTATGTCAATGAAGACTTATTTTTTGTCATTCTATTTTTTCCTTTCTTAGGCTCTGTACTACCTACGTAACTTTTCAACCAAATTTTACTCGGCACAAGAGTATAGGCGCGGTAATTTTATATTATTATCGTGGTTTAAAGGTGATAATTCAAACAGATAGGATATGTATTCTAAGTTTGTAGAACACTGTCGTTTTTATTAAAGCAACAAAATAAGCCCAGGCTCTTGAGGCAGGGCATGAAACGGCATTCAAGATGAGGTGCAGCAGTCTCAATAGAGTCTATTGTGCCTATCAATCTCATATGTAGACCTAATAGCCGCTTACCATCAGGTGGAGTAAGAGCCATTTATAAACAAAATACAGAAGGATATTTTATTTATTTATTTATTCGGTACACCAACGACAAATACAACAATACTTAAAATAAATACAAGCAAGGATACTCAAGCTGATTGCATAGATCACTTGAAGCTACACCGCATGCAAATAAGTTTAAAAATGTCTAACCTACACTAGGTACGTAATCTATGTTTACATAATGAAAGAAAAATAAAAATAATTAAAATTATTTAAAACTTAGTACAACAACAAAACAAAACAATCTATGTCAAGTTACACAATAGTCAAAAGGATATCTTGCCATGTCTAATGTCTCTTCTAGTAACTCTAAATCAACGCTATCGCAATAATCACGAAAATGAAAAGACCCATTGTAACAATGACGAAGACCATACTAATGACAGAATTAAGTCCAGTGAACAATAAATTACTGAGACTACTCAGAATTCATGGACGAAATAAAACAAGCAGTAATAATAACTTCGTTAGTGTAATGTCCATTTTCACGTGGAATTCACAAAATTGTACGTTTTATTGTGATTGTAATCATCTGGGATCGTACGGTGGTTAATGTGCAATGTTGGGTATAAAATTAATAATAAAATAACCGCAATTGGAATTGCCTATAGGGTAGGCCTTCAGTGAGTGCGGCAGGCTCAATATGATGTATTGTGCCTGGCGTCCTCATATTTGGATCTCACTACCGCTTACCCTCAGGTGGAGTGAGGTTATCTTGTTTGCCTATTATAAAAAATAGAAAAAAGCAAAGTTTGTAAAGCATTTTAAATAGCCTACAACATGACATTATCAAATGAATGACCGAAAACAACGGTATACAAAACAACTGCATGATTTTATGTATCTTATCTGAGAAGCATCGTTAGAAAGCCTTTCAAATTTAATGATTAAACGAACTTACCTGTACGTGAAGTTCTATCATAATTATACGAGCTGCTTTGTCCGAAGAGATTAGCATTAGATAGTTATTTACACATGTAGTATCACATACGGTGACGCCAGTTTTGCACTGATAGTTGAGATATTAAAAGAAAAAATAAAAAATTAATTAGTGGGTAGTTCCGCTTACCTGTCAGCCTACATCGCGGTAGTTCGTCATTTAGTTCAGAGCGTAGATTTTTCACAGCTAGGGGTCCTTTGGGATGGGAGGGATGCTAATCTCTTCGGACAAAGCAGCTCGTATAATTATGATAGAACTTCACGTACAGGTAAGTTCGTTTAATCATTAATTATACTCACTGCTTTGTCCTCGAGATTAGCATTAGATAGTTATTTACACATGTAGACATTGAGAGATTTTAACTGCTGTGAAAAATCTTTTCATCAACCCAAAACAACATATTGTTATTTTTATATTGTTTGGCATAATCATTTTTAATTATAATGTTTAATATAGTTATTATCTTTACTAATGTGGTACATATTTCCTATCGATTTTACATCAACTAAACAAATCAATCTGAATTTTATTGATTCCACATTCTTTTTAAAATTTATTGTCTTGACATTATTGCATTAGCAAAAACTTCATGATCATCAACCTCATTTACAATATCCCTTTGTTAAATTTTATAAAGGTCTTGGAGCTAGCGCTCCATCATTCTACCTTCCTGATCAGATCAAGATTCTATTTGCGTTCGAGGTGCTAGCGAGTCTCGTACCTACTATGAGTGGCAAAGGTGACAGTGGAGACATTTATACCATATACTTCGAGGGTATTCTTCACCCAACGACTTAATGTTTGTGACGTTACTTGTAGTGTGGGTTTCTAAAGCTAACGAAAAAATAAGTATGATTATTCTGTACGAGACCAGTTACAATAAAAAAAAAAAAAATTTCATGTCTTATTTAACTACGCATATTTCAGGTTATTCTGAAAATATGGCAATAAACTGGCTAAATTTAGTTAAGCCGGAACTTTATAAAATCGGGTATATTTATGATTATTTTGTATGAGTTAAGTTACATTAAAAAAATATTTTCATGTTTTATTTAACTAAGCATATTTTAGGTTATTCTGAAAATATAGCAATAAACTGGCTGAATTTAGTTAAGCCGGGACTTCTTTATAAAATCGGGTATTTTTATAATAACTGGGTCGGGAAAGCATTCTACATTTTTGATGTTTATAAATAATAATGTCATCAGTCTGTCTGCATTCCATGAGCCGTTACAAGAGCTAGCAAGAGCTAGCAACGTAATAAGTTTTTTGGAAATCGTCTCCAAGTCCAATGATTCATTGGGGTGATGATTTAAAACTAAAGAAGTAGGTATTCCATAAGTCAAATAGGATTTTGGCATGGGTGGTCGCAATTGGAAGATTCCCTTGAAGAATCTTTTTATATTTTATTTATTAGTGATTTTGGGCTGTATATAAGCGCTAATGCAGATCTGCAGATTTTATCTGCTCTATCGATCTGTAGTTCATTTATTGTTGTAAAATTCTGTATGAAAGTTTAGAATATTTTAAATAAATGTTTAAAAGAGATTTAAATTATTATGTATGCCAAATTGAAACCACTTCTTTAAGCAGGAATCATAATGATTAATAGAGTTTTGAGAAAGCAAATGGGAAACATTTCTCCTTAGCAAGGATGTCCTGACAATACTCCAGCAATCAGGATATACCGTTGGTGTACGATGAGATTGCTGGAATAAGATAATATAAGTGTCTCACATGACTTTAAAATTAATGACTCAGAAATAAGAAGTCTATTATAATTGGGAAATCCCAGTAGTGTGGGCCACCATGGGCCACTACTATGCAATTATGCATGTTGCCTTGTCTTTAATTATTTTACGTAAAGTCTTTACAATTATGGAAACTCGTGGATTTTTTCCACCAGTAAAAGAATTTTGACCAGGATGCGGTGAAGGCATTTATTGCAACTGCATCGGGGTATCTTTTACACTTTTCATTAATTCTGCTGGAAAATAAATAAATGTAAGGTTCACCGAATTAAAAGGTTGTCTTCTAAAAAGCATAGTCGGCTAGTTCCCATTCAACATCAGGGGGTTACTCCGAGATTCCGCGTCTGCAACGGTATATTCTCTGCTGAGCATAAGCTCATAAGCATAGAAAAATATGAAGCAAATACTATTATTGCTCACACCATTGCAATAAATCTCATCATCTGACCAAATACCGGTAGCAGTCTCCTGCCCGCAAGCCGCACCCCACCCCGTAGTTGAAGCATCACCAAAGATTGGTAATACATATTTGTCATTTTTTATACTATTAGTTAGTGTATTTATGGCTTGAGTCCACAAATCGAAATAAGATATGAATGCATCTGGTAAGTCATGTACCTTTCATTATTATTTGGATCTTTTAGTATATTTAAATACTAGCACCGTTCAAAGTTTTTAGTATACAACCAGCCGCATTCGACGGCGGGGCAAGCAGATGTAAATAAACCAATCAAGCGAGCAAAGTATCTTATTTTGTAAGTCTTTAAGTATTAAAATGGTTGATTTGATATTTTATTTTATTAATTTGATCCGGAGGTAAAGTAATTAAAAAATTTTTAGTATCTATAATGTATCCTAAGAACTTGCAATATGTACCTGGACATAAATTGCTTTTCTCGTAATTTATTATGATACTGACTTTAACAGATTTACAGGGTGATGTGGTCTAAGCATCCCTTATAATCATCATGCTTTAATAAAAAATGTCTAAATAACGGTCAATATGTAGCTACAAGATCTAGAGGTTCACGATTGGTTTCATTATTTTCGTACACACGAAGGGCGCCGTGCAGAGGCCAAACGGTAACATATTGGACTCAAATAACTCGTTATTACCGCCAAACTGAGATCGTACATATTTTTTAAAATCTTCATGAATTTTAATTAAAAAATATGCATCCTTAAAATCTACCGTACATCATGATCAGCACGGGCTATATACGTCCCCACTGCTGGGGCACGGGCCTACCCTAAACTAGGGCGATCAGGCCTTAGTCAATCACGCTGGCTAAGTGCGGTTTGGTTAAATAAACAACGTAAGATTTTCTCCGTAGGTGTGGTGCAGGTTTCCTCACGACGTGTTCACCAATGTCGAATAATCGTACATAATATGAATTTCAAGTTGAAAAAACACCGTGGTACGTGGCGGGGTTTTAACAGGCGACTTCTCGCATGGCAAGCAACGACCTTAACCACTCGGCCATATCTGCAGTACACATGATGGAATTTTGTGAAACTAATTTCATTGCAGTACGTAAATCCTCTTATTTAAAAGAGTTTCAATGAACTTATTAAGAGTTTTTAATAAAGTATAAATCACATCTTCCGATTTTGAGTTTGCACAAGAAAAAAAGTGGGTATAAAATTGATTTTTTTTACACTGGGAAATAGCATAAGTCATCAATACATTGTTTGTGCTGCAATTTATCTGATTCCGTGTGAGTACTGTGAGTACATAATAATATGAGGGTAAGTTTGTAAAACAGGTTAAGAAAAAAGTATCCCTTGTAACCCGAAATCCAAGACAGTATTGTCTGGTCACGAGTGATAGAAGACCATTGTTCGTAAAAATGACTAAGTCTGCCAGCGTACCTCATGTTCTACTGCCGCTGACGATTCCGCGCGGGGTTCCCGGGCGCCGGTGTCGATATGACAGTCATTTTTGAATCCGAAACCGTTTAGACTTCGAAATTGACTTGACCAAAGAGGCAGTTATCTACTTAAGTCTTCGTAAACTGGTTCTTTATATCTATTTTTATATTATATAATATGAAATTACGGCGCGCCCTTAAGTCGGTATTTTGACAATCGCGTATAAGTCGAGTAACATCCATGAGTGGCTTAATAACATTATTTTTATTTTGCTCCTCAAGCAAAATAGTAATTGCTTCTCCAAGACATGATAATGGCAAAATCTAGGACTTTATGTTTGCTTTCAATCCCTTTATACGATATCCGTTACCGCAGCCTTAATTTATGGATTAAGATAAAGAGCATATATATTTGGATAAAATTTTTTGGGGGTAGATATTTCCCCTGTAAGTCCTTACGGAGGTCTTTTGACAAGCCAACTGTGGCTACTTGTGAAGGCGCACAGCCAGATCAGCATTTATAACCTTGCCGTACAATTTAGTGATCGACGGATCTTACATTAAAAAATTATTGTTGACACTACGGCATCGCTTGGTTTTGATATTTAACACCACAAATGATTAGTGTTTATCACTCGTAAGTACGAGTACCATAAAAAATATATTAACGTATACTATAATCTTCAATTTGTATTGTTTACAGCAGCCTTAAGAAATAACTGCGTGAAAAGGTAACTACGCATTCTGAAAATAGCCTTAAAGACTGATAAGCCTGTTAGATAACAAGCTGTAGGTATATACATACAGTGTATCTCAGATCACTGTATTTAATGATCCGGAACGATATTTTTTGCCGGTTGCATAAAATTATTATGGTATACAAGAAAGGTAAGTGACATGCTATTTAGATAAGTAACAATCCCAAAAATTGTTCGCAAATCTAAATTTATACACGTACTTTTAACGTTACAGTATTGTTGATGAAAATTAACACCAACTTATCAAGTAACATAGCACTACATATAGTAGGTATTATGGAAAATTCCTAAAGTAGGATTATTTTGTTACCGTATTGTCAGTAAAGTGATAGCCCCATAAGCTAACCGCAGTACAGACTTATCATGTAACAATATTAGCAATAGTCACAAATTTTATATATAAATTGGTACCTTCTCTGTCTGGCAGCATAGCACTACATATAGTAGGTATTATGTAAAATTCCTAAAGTAGGATTATTTTGTTACCGTATTGTCAGTAAAGTGATAGCCCCATAAGCTAACCGCAGTACAGACTTATCATGTAACAATATTAGCAATAGTCACAAATTTTATATATAAATTGGTACCTTCTCTGTCTGGCAGCATAGCACTACATATAGTAGGTATTATGTAAAATTCCTAAAGTAGGATTATTTTGTTACCGTATTGTCAGTAAAGTGATAGCCCATAAGCTAACCGCAGTACAGACTTATCATGTAACAATATTGGCAATAGTCACAAATTTTATATTAAATTGGTACCTTCTCTGTCTGGCAGCATCTCAGGATAACCCGATAACATTTCGTCATGCTCAGACGAACCAGAAGACGACGTTGAGTCACTTCGTTTTATTTTGCCATATTTAAGTTTTCTTTCCAATTGTTTTAACTTTTTTGCGATAAATTCGTAATTTTCGTCCTTTAAATGTTTCCTTTTACCCATTTTTACACTCTAAGAACACTTTTAACCTGAAAATACGGACACTTAAACAAAATCGTGCGTACTGGCGGAGCACTGTACTTGTGAATGACGAACTACCGCGATGTAGGCTGACAGGTAAGCGGAACTACCCACTAATTAATTTTTTATTTTTTCTTTTAATATCTCAACTATCAGTGCAAAACTGGCGTCACCGTATGTGATACTACATGTGTAAATAACTATCTAATGCTAATCTCGAGGACAAAGCAGTGAGTATAATGTCACTAAATAAACGTTTAATTTAGGTATAAAAAAACGCATCTAAGCTAAAACCTTCTTTAGGGTTTAAAGCCACAGAAAAATACATCTATCTCTCACACACACATACTCAAACACAAATGCATACATGTGGTCATACTTATAAGACCCCTCTTTTGCGTTGAGGGTTAACAAATACAATGACATGAATAAATAAACTAACGAACCCACGACTCTTGGGGCGAGATACCGGGGTACTATCCAATGTGCCATCAAGCCAGTTAAAACTACACACAACACAGTTACAGAAATCACTTACTGACGCTTTGACTGAGAAATAAAACTCTTTGTTTTACGACATTATAAACATACATTTTATTTTATATTATGAAGCTCAAATATTTGAATCACACAATTATTGGAAAAAAAGCGTCGATGGCCGAGTGGTTAAGGTCGTAGCTTGCCATGCGAGAGGTCGTCAGTTCAAACCTCGCCATTTACCACTATGTTTTTCAAATAACGGTTGGGTTGTTTTGCAATTCAATTGTACGATTATTCGACGCTTTAACGGTGAAGGAAAACATCGTGAGGAAACCTACGACGAATTCTTAGGTTGTGTAGTACCCGCACTTGGCCAGCGTGGTTTACAAAGGCCTTATCGCCCTAGTTTAGGGTTGGCCCCAGCAGTAGCAGGGGTTGTAAATGGGCTGGTGATGACGATGATGATATTATCAGAAGCAAAAGGTATACATAACCTTAAATAATATAGTAACACAACCAGTCACGGAACAAACACCGATGTTCACCACACAAATATTAGTCCCTAGGGCGCATTTATAATAAGCGCTATCAATGCTCCATCGATATCATACTTAAACTAGTAATAAGTATAATAATACTTTGATTGATTGACTGCCTCGTTGGTCTATTGGTAGCAAGTGCTGCGTTAGGACCGAGAGGTCCACCGCTTTGAGTCCGTCGGGCAAAATTTGTGTGAGTTTTTCTGCAAAGACACTCAGTCCGGAGTCAGGAAGTTGGCAGATGCACGCCCGTGCCTCGAAAAGTATATTAAACCGGTGGTCCTGCACCAGATCTCTCATCGGTCATGTCGGACTGCCGTCTCACCAAACTATGAGGGTAAGGGAATAGAGAGGGCACTTGTGTTTGCGCGTACACTTATGCACTATAATATGTCCTGCGCAGTTAGCTGATCTCCATTGAGATCGGCCGCCATGGCCGCATTTGGTTTGACACCTTATATAATACGTTGATATCTTATTCCCGATAATTATTACAAAGCCAACGACCGCAAAAACCTATATCCGTAGCAACGGCTCTGAAAATCTATTGAACTGGTAATAAATCCCCGTGGAGCCATTAGAATAATGAATGATACCCAAAATAGTTATATCCACACACCCTTAAGGCTGTGGAATAAAGTTCACATTGGCTTAAATCTTTTCTAAGGCCATAATTTCAAATTGTACGAAAGCCGATTTTCGGCTGGGAAAATTGAAAATATAAAGTTTGGTATACAATGTGAATTTAAGAGCTAATGGGATAACGGTTCTAGATCATAATGTATTTAATTTCTGATAAGAAATCTTTTATATGGCTATATTTTAGGAACAAAATTCACTTAAGCTTTTAAGAGCATGCCTGTTAGAATATACAGTTTTCAAACGATATAGTATTTTTAGAAATAAAAGTTTTCTCGTATATGTATTTATTTTTTGAATTAAAACTGAATATCGAGTAAACCCTCTCTGTTTCAAGACCATTTTGTCTATTATGACACAAATTATGTCGATTAATATTTTTTTTCCTAACTGACATACGACGATGGCTTGGAGTTGCCTCGTCATCATCACCGGACATGCGGGAAAGTGGATGGCTCTCACTCCTAGATCGATTAATGAATCACTATCATTTGATGATGATGTTTAGTGAGAGGGACAGATACCTGGCTTTTTAACTAAATAGCTTAAACACTGTTTATATTTTAAAGTGAAAAAGATTAAGTTATTAACAAATAACGTTACAAATAAATAACGTAACGTTTTAAATGCGCTATCACAACCTGCATAAAAAATTAAACAAAACGAATTTTGAACAATTTGAACGTCAAATTCAAAATACACTCGGCTTGTTTCAAATTTAAAATCGACTCTCCGAATTCACAGGAAAAGTTTAAAGGTGTATATTAGCTGCTATTACCACTTAGTAAAAGGAAACTCCGTTTTCATGGTAAAAAGTTAGCTCGTACTAAAAGCCATTGTATTGTCGGAGTGAATGTAAGGGCGTGTTTATACTTTGGCTAGGTGAAACAGTGGTGAGCGACTCTACGGTTCCAAGATTCGTGGGTTCGATAAATGTGATAGACATTTGTGTTTGTAAATATTTATGTATGATGTATATTATTTAATTAGTCTCTGACGCCGATAAAGTACTCTGCTTAGTTTGGAGTCCTGAATAGTTTCCTAAATTTTTACCAATTTTATGAAATCGGAGGTAGCTTTAGAGTTAGGTACAGACAGACTACTTAACAGTCTTCATTATAGTTACATAGTAACATAGATGTTACATTTGACATGAAAATCTAACTCTCCATTTGAACGAAGACGCGAGTAAAAGGCTACTCAATATAACATGAATACAGGCATTCGATAATAAGTACTTTTTGACCAACAACACCTATTAGAAGCAAGGAGTCCGACCGATTTCAGCAGCCATGGCGGCCGATCTCAATTGAGATTAGCCAAGTGCGCAGGACATATTATAGTGCACAAGTGTGCGCGCAAACACAAGTGCGCTCTCTATTCCCTTACGCTCATAATTCGGTAAGACGGCAATCCGACATGACCGATAAGAGATCGGGGCCAGGGCCACCGGCTTAACGTGCTTTCCGAGGCACGGGCGTTCAACCGCCAACTTCCTGTCTCCGGGCTGAGTAATTTCGTAAAAGAAAAACTCACACAAATTTTACCCGACCCCGTATTCGAACCGGGGACCTCTGGGTCCTTACACAGCGCTTGCTACCAATAGGCCAACAAGGCAGTTCGGAGTAATACTTAACGCAGTAAGGAACTATGAAATTGCTGTATAAGTCACGCGCAGAAAGCTTTTGTGCTAAAAATTAGCTTCTTACCGCTCTCCACTCAACTCCCATCTTACATAATAATACCCATAAATCCTCAGCTTATAAAATGCAATACCTTTAAACCTAGCTTACCAAGCCTTGAAAGCCTAGCTGTCGACTAGTCCGCAGATAAAACATCGTTCGAAAGTGTTCCTTAGGCAAAGTTGAATATTTTTAATGAAAAAACTTTAGTGTTTGCCTCTGATCCCTCTTCGAAACATTATTTCCTTGTCCATTTGCCAGATTAATCGCTTGTAAACCGTTTCTTTCTGGGGCTAAGAAAAAGGACAATTTTCTTCTGAGCGTTGAAGTGTTTTTTTTTTATTGCTTTCAGAGTACAGTAAGCATTAAAAGTAGGTGCTTACTTGATATCGAATTGATGCATTATCAGTCAAATTAATAAATCACCTATTAGAAAATACTTTATTATATTGTACTTATACAAACTATGAATTAATAATTTATTAAGGTTAAATGCAAATAGGTTGCGCCTGTGTGGCATTAAATAAATAAATTGTAAGTGTTTAGTATATTTAGTAAGTATACTATATAAGTATATTTGTCGTCGGCGTCAGATATTTGAAACGCGTATACATTGTGTTCTTCAGGCGTAGGCTATTTTCTCGAAGTCTATATATCCCAAGATAAAACGGTTTTCAGACAAACCGATTCCACGATTATAGTTATGAGTAGATACTACGTATCATGGGCGCCCTAAGAACTGAGTAGGTAAATATATTCCAGTACAAAGAGCTTCCGCCCAACACTTTTACATCACGACCAGAGACGGATTAAGGTTGAAACTTAAACCGTCCCCAATTTCGCGGGAAGTAACGCAGGCCAGTCTTGACGGGCGTTTGAATGGTTAAGGTCTTTCGTAACCTGCCTTATAAGGGATCACATGAACATTGTAAATTAATTCGTTGAAGAGAGCAAAACGAGTCTAAAATGGGCTAAATTTGTAAGTCAAATGACCTTATTTTTAAACAAATTAGTCAAAAAGATGTATGGACATCGTCGCATCGTTTTTCTATTTCAACGATAACGATACGTTAACAGAACCGAAACTATTCAGGTGGAGTGAGGTCATCTTGTTAGCCTATTATAAAAAAAACCGCGCGCCGCCGTATGCAAACGGACTAAGCCTCTTAATGGACTTAAGGTTAGGAGTAAGATCCGTCCGCTCCCTCACAACTCCCATGATCATGACAAGGCTACTTCAAGCCATCATCTTAGTCAGTTAGAAAAAAAAAAGACTTAAGTTGCTACCTTTTCAAGGCCTTACGTCCCTCAATCCGGCCCTGGCACCGGCTTCATAGCCAAAGAAAGTTTGAGTTGCGCCAAAAAAGGCAATCTGTATTCAAAGAGGGTTCCTACCGCCTACGAGACCGATTCACTTGACCGAAAATCATTACCACCCTGTATATAGGTGATGCCAGCACGCCCGCTTATTGGTTTAATAAGTATAGAGGGTGTTTTGTTTGAACCTTTTGAGGTAACTTTTTGGAAGCGCATTTCTCCTTTTGGTGGGCTTGTCGTTAATAAGCCATGGATGGTATGGTTGTTTAACTTCTTAGCTTACACCAAAAGTTCATAGATATTACTGTATCCTGTGGCAATTATAGGTACAGAGATAATAGTCAGGGGATACTAGTCACAACTATCTGTCCGGTGGTTGGTGAACGGTATACGGGTAAGCGACCCCGGCTCCTCGAGCTACTATCGACTCAGTCCAAATCATCCGAGGCGATAGTATCCTTCCTCCACTTTTCCTTCCCACGTCATCTTATCCTTGCTACTCGTGGGAACGCAATGACCTTGTTAAAACAATGCACAAGGCGGAATGGCGGCGACGTGGTCCACAACCCGTCACGTCACGTTACCCACAGAGGTGAAAAGTGGATCGCTGGAAGTGATCTCTGCCTACCCCTCTGGGAATAAGGCGTGATTGTATGTATGTATGTATGTATGAGATAATAAAGTTGTATTTTAAAAACCAAGCGCAACTTTTATAATATTACAAAAAAAACAAATTAGGGATTTCTAGGTTAGGATGTCACTGTTCTATTTATACACTCAATGCGAAAGTTAAAGAAAAAAATAAGTTTTGGGTTAGCCTCGTGATTCTCTTTGTAGTATCTGTATAGTCTCACTGAACTATGAGGGTAAGGGAACAGAGAGTGCACTTGTGTTTGCGCGAACACTTGTGCACTATAATATGTCCTGCGCAGTTAACTGATCTCCATTGAGATGGGCCGCCTTGGCCGAAATCGGTCGGACGGCTTAAAACAAATATTAATGGGATAATGTTATTTCCATAGACCCTTCTACGCAGTTAGAAAACTGAAACTATCCGGGATATTTACTATATTGTTTTTTTTTAATGAGCTCCCGATATTTCGGCACTGTTGCAAGCGCCATGATCAAGTCCTTATCACCAAACTATCGTATTTAAGTCCAACAAACAAGCTACTTAATTTACTTAAAGCTTAAAACTCAAACGACTTCCCTTAAGTACACCGTAGATATGTACAGTACATATTCGCACATAACTTGATTTATAAGGCAGTATGCATTAGCCGCTGAGATTCCCTCTTTTAGCACTAAGAGGCTTAGTATAAAACTATTAGGTCAAGTGGGGCAGGCTTCTCGCTAAGCCCCTACAGCGGTTA
Organism: Maruca vitrata; assembly: GCA_039566165.1. NCBI lineage: Eukaryota > Metazoa > Arthropoda > Insecta > Lepidoptera > Crambidae > Maruca > Maruca vitrata. The sequence continues at coordinate 5,934,481 of CM076934.1, read as the reverse complement.
CTGGTTAACACCGGATTGGACTGGTTTAACAAAAAGGGTGTATTTGACTCGGGTTTCGTTTGAAGGGACGGCAATGGGACGTGGTTACGCAATAGTTTAGAAGCTTAGTTTATAGAATTAGACAGGTTGAATCACGGCGTGATTATAAAGATGGCTAAACTACGATTCAGTAAGATTTTTTAATCTATATACTCAAATATCTATGATATATAGTCTTAAATATGTAGAAAATAATAAAGTGACATAAATTCTTGAAATGTATGTACTCCACAATAATTTTAGTTTTTGATGCACAGAAAAACTGAACAAATACGTACCTCGCCTCATTTTAATAATGAAACCTGCAAGTTAGGTGATCTGATAGCTTTAAGCAATCTTTTCTAGGTAACTCATTAAATAAATTTACTTGAATGTAAAGCAGAATATAATAAAAGCATTTCACAAAATAGACGGGCTCATATGTACATCACTTTTATAGTTCAATTTGCAATCCAAGATGACTGGTGATATATCAAGCGCAGAATTTGCGGTTTAACGTGCTATTCAGGGGTCAATATTTTGTTCGTGCATCTATTATTTCCGCTGGACCTAGACGGAACGAAGGTACTAGAACCGAGGACATCTGGACCTTTCCGGGCCACCAAAACACCAAGAAGGCAATCTCTTCTCCATATCATACTCGTAGAAAGGTCAACCGCTACCAAATCCACTGCTCCTAATGAACCTTGCAGGTAACCGACCTTCATTTTACCCCTAATCCTTCCCATTCGTAATTGCGAGTGAAGTTAATTTGATTCGGATTCGTTTCAAAGCATTTACCTTCATGTTCTCTTATATGCTGATAAAGGATGTTGTGATATAATTTTAAACTGTCATGGTTACACACATTAGAAAACTGAAACTAGCCGGGATATATACCATGATGTTTTGTTTTAAAGAATACCGTGAGTGTAGTGTGTCGGGATCGAATTCTGAGTGACAATAATGTGAACGAGGGTAGTGGTGTCGTGCGTAATAAAAGACTGAGAAAGAGGGTAGACCGATATGTCTGCCCTTAGACCTACCGTCATTCTCGCAGTCCTACAGTTCACCCGTGATCATGGCGCTTGCAACAGTGCCGAAATATCGGGAGCTCATTAAAACAAAATAACATGGTAAATATCCCGGACAGTTTTAGTATATATAGTAAGGATGTTGACATGTTGACATTTTAGCAGAGTTTAATTTATTTTCTTGTTCGGAAATTAATTTTTTGTACTTGATCTAGTGTAGTTAACTATTTGGAAGCGACGATGGCCGAGTAGTTAAGGTCATTGCTTGCCATGCGAGAGGTCGCCAGTTCAAACCCCGCCAGGTACCAATGTGTTTTTCAAATTTGAAATTCATGTGTACCATCATTCGATGCTTTAACAGTGAAGGAAAACATCGTGAGGAAACCATGTTAGAGGCCTACGGGCGGTTTAAACTCTGACACCAGGTTGTCCATCAACCATACGATAAGAAGAAGAAGAACTATTTCGTTGGTCTGTTTGTGGCAAGCATCATATTGATGGTTATAAGACCAAGAGGTTCAGTTGCTCTTGCCTGCCGCGTGCCACTAAGGCAAGGAATGCTAGCTCATGTTTTCTCTCCCTCCTACAATTCCGGGCTTTTCAGGCGGGGTATGAAACGGCATCTAAGTAGGCCTTCAGGGTGAGGGCGACAGAGGCAATAGTGACCTGTTCCTATCGACCTCACAACCGCTTACTATCTGGTGAGTTCATCCTGGGAGACTTATATAAAAAAGGTACCAAGTTTAGATTTAATAATTGTGTGCCGTTTTAGTCCAGCTATCCAGAAATTGACAAATACAAGCCCTCAATAGAGAGTAGTGGACAGGTTTGGAGGAGACCTTTGCCCAGCAGTGGGATGATATAAAAAAAAATGAAGGAACCACTCAGCCCGGTGTTTAGAAGTTAGCGATTTTAACCCTCTTGCCTTAAAAAGCACGATGGCTTAAATTGGTCCGAAATCCGGAATGAGAATGAAAGAAAATAAAAATGCAAAATGATTGCACAGTAGAGCACTTTAAAATCAACTGAGCATTCTGAATAAAAGCTTGGCTAATCACAATTTCATTAACAACATCAAACCTCCATCACGGACTTCGTCCTTGCGAATTTAATGCGTTACATTAAATTGAACTCAAAACGTCAAATGTCAAACAAAGTTCAGAAGCCGAGGCTAAAAGCAAATCGAGTAAGGTAATTGGTTAAATGTGTCACCTTGCACGGTTGACGGTTAAATGATGTTTACATGGAGTTTGGAAAACAGACAAACGCGGAACGTAAAAGGATAATGTTTATGTCATGGTTTGTGTTCCCGGAGTTGAGCTACCTTGAAAGCAAGTTTGAAAAAACAATATAGAATTTGAATTTTGAAAAAATCGAACGGGACTTGAACCACCAGACCTCCCGATTTCGCGTCGGTTGCTCTAACCTCTGAGCTATCCAGTCAATTAGGTCACCAATGCGAATTTTTCCATCACCTTTTACCCGTTAGCCACGGGTGGCGCCACCGGTAGTGATCAGTGAAATTTTAATAGCATTAAAAACAACACATAAAAAAACAATATAGAAGTTTAAAAAGTATGAGGAAATCCAAATTATGATACTAGCTTTTAAAAATTGTTAACTTTGGGCGTTAATCAATAAAATGGATTGATATACAATGGGTTAGTTTCCTTAGTCTGATTTTACATGCAATTTCACAATTACCAGTAATATAAAGATAAATTATAAACATTAGTCAAATCGAAATCAAAATTTCTGACGAAATGAGACGATAATGGACATAATAGACATTGAAGTAGGGTGGGAAAGTAGATTGATATCATGATTGTATAATACAAAGTATCACAAAGTGCTAAAAACACAAGATATATTTTTATAATACATGTGTTAAAAAGAACCACGAGATAACAATATAATATTGTAAGGATACCATCACTACCATAAGTAAAAAAATCTTATCAGTTGATTAAGCCAACCATTCCATCCCAGGAAAAAACTCATAAGCTAAAGTCACATACGGAAGCAAAAAATATGACCAATACCGACCGTTACCAAATAAACAGGATTACATTCATATGTAAGCAACCCTGGATTAGGACAAGAACTAACCATAAGCCTCTATCAGCCAAAAATAGGGTTGCCATCTAAAAAAATTGGAAACCAGGACAAGACTGGATGGATTGTAGAGCTTAGAGCTTAGACATGTCTCTACACGTTTCTATTTAAGAATAATCAGTGTAATCGACTTCCTTGATGGCGTATTGAATAGTCTCATAAGCTAAGAGTCTTGGGTTCGATTCCAAGGACTCGGTATGTGTGATGATGAACGACGGCGTTTGTATAATTTAGTTTATTTGTGCATATCACTGTTGTGTATACATACACATATATAAACATTGACATTAGTAATACGAGTGCAAAAGCTACTTACCACGGGACCAATGTATGTGATGTCATGTAATATGTATCTATTTATTTGTAAAAAAAAACATGACAATATCAGGTACAAGGTTTTACGTCCAAACTAGCCTACAAAAATCTCCAGTAAGACGCTCTCCAAACGCATTTTAAAGGGCATGACCAAATCCGGCCTCCTAGGACCAATCCGGAAAATATCGGATGCGTGGCAGCCCTAGCCAGAACAAAATGTATTTCGGTATATCCTAGTGTACGTTATCCCGATAATGGCTTACGGTGATACGAATACCGACCCGTTTCTTTCCATCTCGATACCTTTCTAATTTATGTTATGAGTCATCGTGGGAAGATCATGTCGTCATATTACATTTTCTCTAGGGCAGTGGGGTTATACATTGCTTTTGTGGTTACAATAAAAATATTATGTTCTGGTTATGTAACTGTACGGTGGTAATAAAAAGAAGGAAGATTTGTATTTCTGTACGATTTATTGTATTAGAACAGAATAAATATTTATTTGTTTGTTTATTTTGTAGAAACTACATTTTTTTTTCTATGAATTAATTATTTTCAGTTTTATTTATGTAAAACTTGCTTTCCGATCGCGTCTTTATCCACTTGAAGCGTATCGTGAAGAACTTTACTCCCTTACAGCGAAATTGGGTAACGTAAATTGGTCGGTAAGACTACATGTGTATCAATTTACATTGCTTATTGTTCAGTGTATGAGCTTGATAGTTAGAAAGGCTAATTTATTTGAGAAACATTCGGATTTACAATGTTAGTATGATTACTAAAAATAAAGGAGGAAGGCTAAGATCCACGTCGGATCGCTGAGCCAGCGTAGAAAGTAAGCAAGTTACTAAATACTAGCTGTTTCACGCGGTTTCACCCGCGTCCCGAGGGAACTACTTCCCGTACCGGGATAAAATATAGCCTATGTTACTTCTGAATAATGCAGCTTTCTAATGGTGTAAAAATTATTGCAATCGGTCCAGTTGTTTTTGAGTTTATTCATTACAAACATACAAAAATACAAATATTTCCTCTTTATAATATTAGTGTAGATTTATATACGTAAAGATAGATAGATGATTTTAAACTGTCATGGTTACACATAAGAAAACTGAAACAATCTGGACTTATTAAAACAAAACAACATGGAAATATCCCGGACAGTTTCAGTTTTCTAAAGATTACATAGGTTTAGTAAAGATACTAATATACGATAGTATGTAACTCTGCATATCTATATCTATCTTAAATCGCAAACATCCAATCCACCGTAAACACCTGATACATAGTACGACTGCCGTGCAAACTCTCCACGCTCCGAAAAATCGCTGAAAAAATAACGAGTTTTCTGATGAAAGCCAAAAATCCGCATGCATGCAAAAACACACAAAAATATATTTAACCCAACGCATCTCAATTACAATCGCCATGCCATGATAACGCGGACCGCTTTAACATCCCTCTCACAATGTCTACGCACCGTCATTTAGCCAAATTGGTAGACTTAAATCGCGCGGTTCACATCTCATTTACCCCGTTTTTACGAGTTTAGATGATGTTTTTAAAAGACTCGCCACCACTAAGCCGATTTGGGTTCTATCCCTGTACCTTTAGGGCACATTTTCGCCGGCCTAATTATAATCGGCAGGTGTATGACAATGAAATTAGGTACTGTACGCAATTGTGGCCTGCCATTTTCCTGGAGCCATTTTCTTTATATAATTAAAGTGGTATAGTTTTGGAGCTTTTTCGTTCTGCTATAAAAAGTTACGCGTGGTAATAAGGTGCAGTGGGCAGCGTTTTAAAGCTTATTATGACAATTTAACTGGCGCAATTCCGCTGGAAATTACTTTGTAATCTCATTCGCGGAGTGTTTTAGTTGCATAATTTGTTGCTTTTTTGCTAGTGGGTAAAATGAAATTATTAAAATACGAGCATTATAACGTTTATAACCAGGCAAAATAGTATCATTTTAAGGTTTCAACTATTATTCTAGAGGTTGTAAGTTTTTAAGTAAACCATTATAAAAAAATAAACTTGTAATCACTTTAGCAAAGCTATGGGAATAATAAAGTTTATTTTAAGAATACTCTTTAGGTAAGTGAAATTGAAAATACCTCATTTACTTGGCAAAAAGACAACTATTGACACATTTCTATGTATCAAAATCAATAAGAACCACCTAAAATTATTATCACAAAACTATAAATGCTTTATCTCGCCTGAATTTTAGAAAACACTATCTACTAATTCATCTCAAAAAGGTCAAATTAGCTATTCTAAATTCAATCTTAACCAAGCTGGAGTTCAACTTCTGTTAAACAGTTCAACTTGTCAAAGTTATTTCTACAAAAGTCTTGTGACGTGGAGCGTAAGTATCGAATATCCTATGCGGTCAGTAAGTTTAGTCCATTCCACCCATGCATTGGTCCATTGCACACTACCAGTACTTTGTACGGAAGAATGGCTGCAACTCGACACAAAGTTACAAAGATGCAGTTTCGAAAATATGGTTCGACTTTTCTTTGTACGAATTTACGTTTGTACGTACGTATTTCTCTAGCTGGTTTATGTTAAGGCACGAAGAACTTTTGCTTACAGTCGTTGTGGTATCATTGAAAAGCCTGGATTGATGACAGCGTGTTTAAAATTGCAATGTATGTTCGTTAACAATGTTTTACTTATAGGTGGCTAGTATGGGCGATGCAAATTTTTATCAAACTTTTTTAAATTTATGTCATTATTTTTTGACGATGATAAAAGTTACGAGTGCTTATCTAATGAGAATTGTAAGGTAGTCCGAAACAAAGTATGTTATCTGAGCTTAGCTTATTTATATTATGCAGGCCAAATAATATTTTTTAAATGAGTCATAAAATAATCATCATGTGACATATTTATTTCTTACTAAAGTAAATTTATAACCCCCCCGGTTTGATTCAGTTACATAGTACATTGTGCCAAGAGTCGTGGGTTCGATTCCCACTCGTTAAAAATAATTGTGTGATGAACATCGGTGTTAGTTCCGTATAACACACCCAGTGTGTTACTAACATAATATTTAACCATTGTTGTTTCTGATATTCGTAACACAAGTGCTTAAATTACTAACCATGAGCACAGATCAATGTGTTGTTATGTCATTTTTTTTTTACCTTTATCATTAACCCTCTCTTTCTATTGCAGGAAGCGCTCACTACGGCGAAGACAGTGTGGGGTCGTTCCCGTACTTTGAGTATAACGTGCCTCGGAACGTGACGACAGTGGTCGGGCAGACCGCCTTCCTACATTGCAGGGTGGAACAGCTGGGTGATAAAGCGGTGAGCTAATTTTTATGAACTATTTTCCCTACTTATGTTGTACTATTTTCATAAAGGGTACATGTTGACTGGCTTAGTGGAACAGTGGTTAGATAGTGACCCAGGTTCACTACCAACGGTTCCAAGAGTCGTGGGTTCGATTCTCAGCCGGGGAAAATGTGATGAACATCGGTGTTTGTTCCATGTCTGGGTGTGTTCCAAGTATACACCGTGAAATTTTAGTGGTTTTTTTCCCGTGGCAGAACGATTTACCTTAAGTAATACTATAGAATCATGCAAATAATTCCTCGAAAAAATAAACTCAAAAACGAGAGAAGCTATCGTTCTTTTATAAGATGTGACGTCATCAGGTACTGCTTGTCGCATGTAATCGATGCTTGAAGCTGAAAAAGCTCGACACCCTAAGTCATAAAGTGTTTCGTACGTGCTTTCGAGTTTCGGTTAAACCTTTCGTAAAACCGACATTTATTGATTTTAACAAAGAATAACTGCACAAATCTATTGTACTACTAAGATAGAATCGTTTTACTGCGGGAAAACAACCACATAAATTTCACGGTGTATTTGTGTATCTGTTATAGGCAATGTGTATAATGCAGGCATTCTATACAATGCCTAGGAAATGTATAGAATGCCGAGGTTGCTTAGGCAATGTATGAAATGATTCTCAATGTTTGAAATATTTTACACTTTACCTAGGAAATGTATAGAATACCTGGGCATTGTATAGAATGCCGGTTGAAGCTTAGGTAATGTATTTAATCGATTTTTATTCTCCCTAATTTGGTTAGTTAGATAGGTACATTAGGTTAGGTAGGTATAGGTAGGTAGGTTAGAGCTTATCCTAATTTTAACTGTCACAAGCAGATAGCGCTGATTAAATATATTGCATTTTATCGGTTGGTATACCGTGTTTTTTGCGTAGAGAGCGTTTGTCACATACGAGTTCTAGTATTTAAAAAATTTTTTAAAATAATAATTTTTCAACTCGACAACGAGAGAAGCTATACGCGTTCTTTTATAAGATGTGACGTAATCAGGTAAGTACTGCTTGACGCATGAAATCGATGCTTAAAGCTAAAGAAGCTCTACGCCCTAAGTAATAAAGCGGTTCGAACGTGCTTTCGAATTTCGGTTAAACCTTTCGTTAAACTGGCTTTTATTGATTTTAATAAAAACGAACTGCACAAACCTATTGTGCTACTAGTTAGAATCATTTTAATGCGGGAAAACAACCACTTAAATTTCACGGTGTATATGGCCAAACGAGTTTGTCCTGAAATCGGGTTTGTCCAGAAACCTGTATGTTTATGATCAACAAATTGCAACTACATATCTACCTATCACTGTTCTTAAGTTAAAGCCTGGTGACAGATAAACGGACGGACAATTCATGGGTTTACGGACGGACAAAAAACCAATGCTAACTAACCCCTCTACGCAAAGCAATAATACCTAACATATTATTCAAAATATACCGAGGTTAAGTTTTATTAACCCGTTCAAAATCAACATTTTGAACTTGATATTACTCTGTCTGAATAATAAATAAAACCCCGTGGTCGTTATACACATTACCTGATGCACTTCGGGCATTTTATACAATACCTAGGCAATGTGTGAAATTAATCGTATTATACACATTGCCTGAACGTTTTAGGCATTGTATAGAATACCTAGGTAATCTATACAATACCGGATTATACACATTGCCTATAACATATACACTGTGGATTCTGATATCCGTAACACAAGTGCTGAAACTACTTACCACGGTATCAGATCAATGTTTGTGCAAGATTTATTTATTATTATTATATTAATTTTTTCTAAGGGCGTTGACGTTTTGCCCGCCGACTTAATCTGTATGCCTGATTCGCAGCGTCTGAGTAGCACAGTTTAAAATGTGGCTATAACAAATTGTTAGCCACAGTAAGCCTAATAAGGACTTGCCCCTATAGTAATACTTTTGTCTTTTGGTTCATATTTTACAACAAAAGTGAAGCAAAAGGGATATACATACATAGTATATGTACGCTGCAAACATAGAGTACTCTACATACTTATAGCGGAAGTCTCTTCAATTCGAATAAAACTGTGACGTATAATTGAAAATTTCTTTGGCTTAGAAGATTTATTTTTTCCAAACTGACATACGATGATGGCTTAGAGTAGCCTCGTCATCATCACCGGACTTACGGGAGCGGATGGCTCTCACCCCTATGGCTTCGAAGATTTTTTTTGCATGTTGCGAACCACAGATAACAAAATAGGTCATCTTTCCCTCTCACCCTCTAGTTACTTGCCTGTCTAGACGGACAGACCATCGGTGTCGTTATATTTTTTTCCGGCAAAACTGTAACCATAAAAAGTCCAATATATTCCAAGCAACAAAAACCTCTGTCAATATTCTGATGTAGCCTTGATCTATTTACGTGAGAGAATGTCCCTATCGCATTTGTTCTGAAATAGACCAATCGATATATGCCGTAATAGGTATTGCGGACTACTTTGGACATTATTGACGGGATTTGCTACATTATTTTTATAGTTTCTTAGGGTTCCGTACCTAAATATTTGACTGGCTCGGTGGAACAGTGGTTAGTGACCCAGGTTCACTACCTACGATTCTAAGAGTCGTGGGTTCGATTCCCACTCGGGACAAATGTTTGTGTGACGAACATCGGTGTTTGTTCCGTGTCTGGGTGTGTATTAAGTATATTTAAGTATATTTGTGTATCCACTGTTGATTCTGGTATCTGTAACACAAGTGCTTAAGCTACTTACCACGGGATCAGATCAATGTATGTGATGTTGTGTAATATTTATAAAATATAAGTCTTTATGGGTCTACACGCGTTATAAGGAGTAGCAAATTACATAGCTACTTACTGCCCGACGTTACTGCCCGTACCTAAAAGGTAAAAACGGGACCCAATTACTAAGCCTCCGCTGACCGTCTGTCAGTCTGTCTGCCCGTTCACAGTTTTTAAATTTGTAAACTGTGGAATACCGCTACTGTCGGGTAAAACAATATTCTTATACAGTAAAGTGGGTTAAAAAGTACCCTATGACCTTTCTCAATTTCTCAACTATCATTGTACTAAATTAAATTTAAACCGGTTTAGTAGTATTGCGACATATACATACAGTAGACAGGTAAAGTCTATTTGAAAATAAAAAAAGATAACATGTTTGTATGTTGGATTTTGTTTAGTTACCAAAAAGTATTGCATGTTATAGATCTTTTGCAATGGATTAATATGAATAATATTTCTAACGTAGCTTAAGCTTAAGTAAGCTTACTAAGCCCTTATTACGCAGTGCGATGTTTAATCGTATTGTTTATGTAAGCAAAAATAAACCTTCACCCACATCTTCTTGACTGACTGTTTAATAATTTATGAACTCGTATTTCTCTCTAACGAAACGATTACGTGTAAGGGGCTAAATAAATACCTTGCGTAGAAGATCTTTATTCTATTTATACATTGTTGTTACATTATATACCAGTGAATTCGCATTACTTTAGCCCAACGCGTTAGGCGGAAATCCTCCCATTCCTCAGAATAACGCGTATTTTAATAAATAAAAAAATAACAAAATATTAAAGAGTTGAATTCTGAAAACTGTTGAAAATTTTTCATCATCATTTATTTGATTTTAGCAATCAATTGATTGAATAAGGATTATAGTGTTGTAGGTGGGAAATGTTATCTCCTAGAATTAAAGTATCAATTTTTACATTAATGAGTTGTGTCAACATAAGGCACTTGTGTTAGGGACATCAGGAAGAAGAGTTATCATCATCAGCCCATATACGTCCCCACTGCTGGGTCACGGGCCTACCCTAAACTAGTGACTACACAACCATAGAATTTCTTCATAGGTGTGCAGGCTTCCTCACGATGTTTTTCCTTCACCGTTAAAGCGTCGAATAAATATGAATTTCTAATTTGAAAACACAGTGGTACGTGTCGGGGTTCGAAATGGTGACATCTCGCAACGACCATAACTACTCGGCCATCGCCACCTTTTATCGTAGTATACAAAAAATTACTTAAATATATAAATGACTCATCCAGACAAACACCGATGTTCATCCCTCTAATAATTGTCCTTGGTGGGAATCGAACCCACGACTCTGGGCGCAAATGGAGGCACTATCCAATACTCCATCTAGTTAGTAAAAACATACTTTTTCTTTGAGCTAATAATCAACCGGCCAGTCACACTGCCCTCCTAAGGACACGACCTCTAATACTTTAACACAAAAGCCTAGCTTTGGTACTAACAAGAAATAATCGCTGACTCGATTAACCGCACTACAGAAATGTCAGCTGACTTAAAGCGCTTTTGAACTCAAGATAGCCCAGTGGACCTTGAGAGCTTTTAGAGCTTTACGCAATCACCCTTGGCTAACCGAATTAGAAGGCACCTTCATTGTTTCAATGTCCAATGGACGACGATTCTTCAATGAGGGTCGTGACGTATTAAAGTATGAGGGTGGAATGTGTGTTTTAGGAGCGTAAGGCTGGGAACAGGCGTGACTACTGTGGCAAAATAATATTATTATATTTAGTTTGTAAGTTACCATAATACAATAATATGGGACACGTATATTTGGATTTTTAATAACAAAATTATAGATTATCAAACTTCTGGATTAGTGGCTTGTGACGTCAGTAACGTGAAAAATTTTATCATACCGTGACGTCATTCGAAACTTGTAAACACCATATCTTAATCATTTCTTGTTTGTTAGATAAAATAGAAAATACGTGTAGTACTATATTTTAACTAACGGAATTTTAATTAACGGAATTTTTAATTGAAATAATCTGATTATCAGAATATTTAGTGTTTTTAGCGGTCTCGGCTACTCTTTTTTTATGTAAAGTTCTTTTTACTTATTTTAGAAGATTTTTGCCTATACGTTTTTATTATAGTATAGATATTAAGGCGCATATTTTAGATAATTTTGTAAGAGTCTATCGGAACTTGAAGTTACCTACACCGAGCTGATATAAAAATAATAATAATATTTCAATAAGTCAAGAAATGCTTGTTAAAAAGTCTGAACAAATATTGAATAACTTTAGCATTTTTCCCTTCTTAAACGGGCATATCAACCTCTCAGAAAATAGGAATATAAAATGAAAATATTTTAAAAGAATTAAAAAACCTAGTTAAATTTGATCATAAAAAATGTGACAGAATTTTTAAAATTTAATATTGAACTAGAAGTAGCACAAATGTTTTTTACTCTTTTATTAATATTACATTTGAAATTCATGGGTAATGAAAGTCATAACTTTTATATAGCTTAGGACTCTGTTTTTAAACAATTTACATAATTTCACTGATAACTAATTTTAATCATTAAATATTATTGACTAATTCTAATAGCTCAAACCTTTCACATTTAGTACGACCCAAGGTCTAATGTTAAATGAATTTTTAAGGAATGTCTTTCAAATGTCTCATTAATGTCTGGAAATTTTATTTTTCAAAGAGTGAATGTTTAAAATTTTGCTAAAATTTTTCTCATAGCATAAAATGTTGGATAAGTAAAAGGTTGTTGAAGGTCACTGAAAAGAGGATTAATTTGTATTTGAAATAGTTAGAGTTACCGTTATTTATTGTAAAATTTAAATAATTGGAAGATTAGTACTTTTTTTGTGTTACTGTTAACGTATGTGTACTGTGTGTAATAGTTAGAGCATTAAGAAGTTAAATCCCAAAAAAAAAAATGGTCAAAATATATTACATACTTCGACGATATACTATTGATTTGTGCCTATATTTAATACTTGACTTAAGATTTCTACATTTAGCACAGACATCTGGTCAGGAGCCAACTTATTTATTACTTCATTACATAGAAAAACAAACAAGGAAACAGTTATACGTATTTTATATACACGTCCAACAATTGAAAAGCCAAATAAGAAGATTTATTACATAAACAGATAAATCCACAAAATGTTAACTGGTAACAATACAATTTACGCAGTGAGATTAATCAGTTCAGCTTTTAAAATTCGTCAATGGCTGCCAAAGAACAAAGTGGAGTTAATAAACGGAAAAACGCATTCCATTGTGTGGTTCAAGTGTTGTAATTAATCACATGACTCAATAAAGGGAAGTGCTGGGAACTCTATGAAACAACGACTGTGGAGAGGTTTTGAGGTTCACTTGTCAGAATGAGAAAACCGTGTAATTATATAAACACATTTCCACGCACAGTCATCTGACCCCAGACTAATCAGAGCTTGTACTATGGCCGTCAGAGACTGATATACATACAGAGATACATACTTAAATATACATACATATTCACACCCAGATACGTAACAAACACCAATGTTCATTACAAAAATATTCGCCCCGAGTGGGAATCGAACCCACGACTCTTGGAACCGCCTGCCGGGATCACTAAGCCAGTCAAAGGTGTAACATGTCTTTATCATATACTGAACTTTTAACAAATTCTATTATATCTTTATAAGGCTCTGGCAGACATATTGCTACCATACCACCACCCACCATAATTTGGAATATTGTATAATGATGAATAATTTGTCATAAGGCTCAATTCTAATTTCGTTTAATTGAACATCATTAGGTTCCAAATTATGGTGATTATTGATTTTATTCCTATTAAACCAATGTAAAAATTTTAATATACTCTGCCCTATATAGGGCTAAGGTGTCCGACCATTTAAGGCCTTGACAGCCGATTCGAATAGATAGCCTACGGCGCAGGATAAATTATAGTGCACAAGCGTGCGCAAAGTGCAACCTCCGATCCCTCAATGTTTATTGTTCAGTGAGATGGCAATCCGATATTACCGATGAAAGATCAGACACACGATCACCGGCTTTCAAAGGAACGGGCGTGCGTGAAATCGCTAACTTCCCCTGATAGTAATTTCTTGACCGAAACCACTCACACAAATTTGACTCGACCCCATCTTCCTTCTTCATTATACAGTGCTTGTTACCAAATAACTATCAGATTATAGCCGACATTATAAAAGTGACTAACATCACTTTTATAATTGCGGCTATAATCTAAGTTAAACAAATTGTTCGATTAAAAAAAGAATGGCTACTACAGAACCTTATTCTACCAAAAGCATCATTGTTGACCAGCTATTAAAATGTAATTTTTCGAATGGGCATTGGGATTCGAAAGAGGCTTTTAAGCGGCTCACGGTCGAACTGCTTTAATACTTTACTTTATTCACTTTTTGTGTAGCCGTAAAATTTTAATATTATTTTAAACAGTACTATATAAATATAGGACAGTGTAGAATCTGGCTCGAAAATAATATCAACAAACTGACCTAAATTTTATTTCACCTCATTATTTAATTTATAATATTGTATTGTAATTCATAGATTCGAATTTAATAAAAAGTGCATTTACTAATTACACTATGTATAATTGACAACGTGCATTTTTTTAGTTTTAAATTAATAAAAAACAAAGACGAATGTGGTTTATTGGATGTTGGAAAAGAGTAAAAAAATAATATAATATTCTGCGTGGCCAGTGTGCGCGCTTGCGAAGGAGGCCGAAACAATAATTTTAAAAGTCGAAAGATTATATTGCGACAAAGATATTTCGGCATGTTGATGACATTAACTGGGAGGCGTGATGCGTGAGTGAGACATTGGTGTGACCAGTTGACAAAATATCCTTAGTTTTAGGTTATTGTTCATAACCTTGTCTCCGTATTCCATAATTACGCGATTTCAACGAAGAAATTTGTCGGATGATAGGATTTATACTTCATAATATCATCATAAATTTAAAAATGTCATAAATCAAACTCGCGTATTACAATCCAAAACATAATTAATTAGATATCCGACGCTTCGAGCTCTGCACAGGCCCCGTGGTCGCAGGAAGTCTAAAGATAATACAATGATACAGAACTCACAAAATCCTGTGGTATTGCTATGTGTGCAATGTTGTTGTTTTTGACCGGACTGGGACTGGACTGTCAAAAGTGACGCTTAAAAGGTGGAGGCACGTTAGTTCCGAATTTCGCCACATGCCAATATATCCTTGTCGCACTAATTGTATAATATTCTTGCGTTTGACAATGGTTTGCCGTCATAACTACTTGCTTTAGAGCCCATAGCCACCTGAAGCCTAAAGGCTTCCGTAGTCGCTACGGAAGGAGTATTCACTGCGATATCCACACAAGAAATAGAACGCTGGACGCCCAACGTTTCTATTGTTAATTCAATCAAACTAGCAATTCGCCCCGACTACGCACGGGTACAGTGATAATATAATTACACTGGGCAACAAAACTAATGTGTTTTTATGCCACAAGAACCAAAGTAAGGTTTTTTGAATGACTTCGGTGCGATAAACATGGTCCTCTTAAACAACTTTTCTCTATTAGCTCAGATTTTTGAGATATCCCAGCTTAAAAATCGACAAAACGCGTTTTCGGGTCTCTTTCTTGGACATGTAGCCAATATATTTTTTGATAAACTTTTACAACTGTGTCAATTTATTAAACGTAACGTGCCACTAAACACACCTACCGTTGGATTTGCTCAGATATCAGTTTTTTACTTCAAGATATTTATTTGTGAAATTTTAGAATTTAGCCCCATACAAACAGTAAGATTTTAAAAGTATGGAGTAAAATTAAGAAATTTCAAAATTGAATGTCTTGAAAAAATAAAGTGATATCTGAATGAACGCAGCGGTATTTTTAAGAAGCAAGAGGTACACTTTATTGACTCGTTTATAAATGTTTGTCAAAAGTATATGAAATTTTACAAGTCTCAGAAAGTGACCCGAAAACGCTTTTTGTCCATTTTTAGGCTGGGATATCTCAATAATATGAGCTAATAAGGAAATTCTTCAAGATATCCATGTTTAGCGCATATAAAATTTTCAAAAAACATTACTTTGCTTCAAGTGGCAAAATCTCTGTCGACCAGTGTTATCAGTGATTCTATTCTTTGTTACGTAAGTATTTATTTGAATCTCCCTCTTGATGTACTCTACAATTAAAAAAAAAACATGAAAGAAAATTAATTAAAACGAATCTCCTTCTTGAATTACTCTACAATGAAAAAAGAAACAAAATATGTCGCATAGATTTGAAGATGAAGGCTGCCATCGAGTAACTTATTGATTTTCATCAATAAACCCAACCCCGGCATTTTAGGAGTGTGTCAGGCTCAATATGGTCTATTATGCCTGTTGACCGCATTTGTCTCACCATCCTACCATCAGGTGGAGTGAGATCCTCTTGATAGCCTATTAAAAAAAAACCCAATTTCAAAAACCTTACTCTATAGAAATTGTATAGTTTCACTCACACAAAAATCTTCCATCAATTCAGTCGTTCACAACAAATTAATTGATATATCATCACTACAGGGATACCAGTCACAACTATCTGTCCGGTGGTTGGTGTACGGTATACGGGTAAGCGACCCCAGCTCCTCGAGCTACTATCGACTCAGTCCAAATCATCCGAGGCGATAGTATCCTTCCTCCCCTTTTCCTTCCCCGTCATATCTCCTTGCTTCTCGTGGGAACGCAATGACCTTGTTTTTTTTTTTTTTATAAAGAGGCTAACAAGATGACCTCACTCCACCTGATGGTAAGCGGTAGTGAGATCCAAATATGAGGTCGACAGGCACAATAGACCATATTGAGCCTGTCGCACTCACCCTGAAAGCCGTGAAAAAGGAGACCACTGCTGTGGCAACAACGAGACAAGGCGTGGAGTCTCGCATTGGTATTGAGCTGTGCGGGTCGGAGTTGGCCAGTCCGCCGGACGGAAGGGCCCCCGTTTCTACGGGTCTCCCTGGCCGGTGGGCTGACCCGCTCCGCCCGCACAACACCGCCGCTAAGACTCCACTGGTCCGGCGCTTGCCGCAATAATGGTCCCCCCTGGCTCCGGTTCGTACAGTGCTGATCCCGGAACGCGACCTGACCAAGAGAGGTCAGAGTCACTTGGCGGGTTTTACACAACTGTATGGTGGTAACAGCAACCGGTCGACAAAATGTCTCCCACCTGAGAGACACTGTTAAAATAATGCACAAGGCAGAATGGCGGCGATGTGGCCCACAACCCGCCACGTCACGCTGCCCACAGAGGTGAAAGGTGGATCGCTGGAAGTGATCTTTGCCTTCCCCTCTGGGAAAAAGGCGTGATTTTATGTATGTATGTATCATCACTACAAAAACACAAACATACGCTCGAAAAACCTTAACCTGCTTTCTTGACAGTTTGGTTAAAAATGCGCAATACATTTAAGACAATATACGTAATTTTGATTCATCTAGTTATAAATATCGCTCAATGTCTGGCACGGTGGAGTATTTGACGAATGGTTGCATTTTTTATTGCTGCATAGCATGAGACGCGAAGGTAATATCGTCATGCAAATATTGGAATCCAATTGACATAAATTCGTTCTTTGTTTCAGTAGCTCGATTGTTTAACTTTAAACTCCAGCGATGCAACCAACATTTAAATATGATTCTTACGAACAGAAATCGGTTATGAAATTGCCATTTTGTGATTTCAAAACTGTTTCACTGAAAAAATGGTACATATGGGAACACTTGAAGCTTATTCTAAAAATTTACTTATAGAAATTGACATTTTAGTTTTAAATACGTCTATCGGTCTAATACTGAAACTTTTCAGAAATTAAATATTTGAGCGCTAATATGCCGATAAAATCCAAATCCCTTATACTGATAAAAAGTTTAATTGTGTTTTCCACATTTGGATGATAACTTGATTGGTTGATATAATATAACCTTTTTTTAAATAAATATTACACAACATCACATACATTGATCTAATCCCGTGGTAAGTAGCTTAGGCACTTGTGTTACGGAAATCAGGATCAACAGTGGATACACAAATAAACTTAAATATATTTAATAATACACCCAGACACGGAACAAACACCGATGTTCGTCATCCAAATATTTGTCTCGAGTGGGGAATCGAACCCACGACTCTTGGAACCGTAGGTTTTGAACCTGAGTCACTAACCACTGTTCCACCGAGCCAGTCAACCTTCATTCCCCGTCGTCTCCATAGAGAACTCTGCTTATCAATAAACCGCATACAATTTTTCGCTTGCAAAACCAGTTCTCCCCGCTCATTTGTTCTGTAAATAATATCCACATTCACCGCACGAATTGACTTTACTCACAGCCACAGTTTTCAGACTATTTGCATGCACCAAACAATGTAAATAGCTTGACTTCAACCCGTGATCTGTTTCCATCCAAGCTCTATCGGGTTATTCCACTTTGCTCTACCACGTCGCCCCTCTGAGGGGGAAAAAAGGCAATGCTTAGGCATATACATGCCTCGATAATGGGGAATAAAAATAAATAAATAAATATTACATAACATCACATACATTGAGCTGATTCTGTGATAGGTAGCTTAAGCACTCGTGTAACAGATATCGAAATCAAAAGTGGATACACAAATTATATTACTTAAATATATACACACCCAGACCACGGAACAAACACCGGTGTTCGTCACACAAATATTTGTCCCATTTGGAAATCGAACCCACGACTCTTGGTGCTTTCAAGTGCTAGGTAGTGATTCTGGGTTCACTGTTTCACCGAGCCAGTCAATGCTGGGGTTTTGCATTTAGGGTGCCAATAGTTTAATTGTGTCTGTCAACCTTACATAGGTATGAACTTCATGGTCGCATCAAGTTACGTGTAGTAATGTTATCCTGAACAGCGAAATTAACAAAAAAAAAGGTTAAAAAGGCTCATTATTGTATTAGGAAAATAGTGCAGATTCCACTCAAAAATTTGGACATCTCTTCTCCTATTCAGTGGGACGACTTGGTAGAACAAAGTGGAATAATCCACTCTATCGCTTGTTCTAAAATAGACCGATCGATGCGCCTGTGTCGTACGATAATACGCTTAGTGGTTCATAGCTCTGGTGGCATATTTTAATACTGCATATTATGCGGTTTTGGGGTTTTACTTGCATGCATTGCAGCAATATTTTGTTTGGATTTGTTAAAGTTTCAAACTTAAATTTGTGGAGAAAAAGAAGAAGTTCGAGCATTTTTGATGAATCAAACAAAATAACATAATTTTAAAATAAAAAAAAATCAGGTAATATTAAGTTGCTTTTGTTGTGTTCCAAGCCAAGAGGGTTCAATACCCACTCGGGACAAATATTTTGTGGTATGAAAATAGGTGTGTGTGTGATTTTGTATTTAAGTATGTATTTATAAATATATGAATAGCAGTCTCTGACGCCCATTGTACAAACTCTGCTTAGTTTGCGGTCAGATGACCGTTTGTGGAAAAAAAATACAAGAAAAATCACAGTGCCACAGTGGATCCGTCGATTATTTTCTGATTTCTTTATATTTTAAACAACTCATGCAAGATTTTTGATTTAAAATATTAATTCAACAAACATACAATTCTCATAACAACTATACTTTGACATTTGGCGTTAAAATATTTCCATCTAAATAGCTCTTGGGGTAAAACGATTTTTGGAGATCGTTTTTCAACATATTCTAACACGCTCTTCAACAATCGTGGTATCCACTAGGGAAAAACGTCTGATATTTACCCAATTAGAACTTGAATAATTGCGAAAAACCTATATCTACGCGATGAACATATTTGTTCATGTTGTATGTTGTTGTTGTATGTACTACGTACAATGCTTGCATGCCGACATTCATTACAATCTTATACGGACTTACTTGGCCTATGTGGTCATTTAATTGATGGAATTGACATGTTATTAGCAATTAAATGTGAATACTAGTCTCTCTTTGAAATTATTATAAAGTAAAATACTGTCTATTCGTTGGATTTTGATTATATACCTGTCATTGTTAATACCAATGAAAAAGTCCTGTCAATGAATTAGAAATAAACTCTAGCAATTATCACTAATGATCTAATATCGTTAAAGCTGTATCGTGTAAGCGTGTTTTATCTTCAAGAACAGTTTTCTGATGTATCATTAATATTAAATTACTCCCTAATGGAAGTACCGAGAAGTTTCTAACCACTATTCCTCGCTTATGAAGTTAGTTAAGTATTTGATTTTACGCGTTAGGCGTAGTTTAGTAAGATAAGATGGTTTGCAAACTTGGATGTTTTGAGTGTGTGTAACGGCCGTATATGGAAACGGCAATCTCATATTTGACTTTTGGTGTTAGGATTAAAATATGAATATGTAACCTCCTTAATAGTTTAAGTAGAAACTTAATATTCTTAATTGCTTAAGCGGAAAACCACAAGAGGCGGTAGCAGTTAAAGTCTCGTGGAAACCGTAATAGGGCACTATGTTTGTAATAAAACTTACTTTACGGATTAAACTCGCGTGTATTTGTTATTTTAATGATGATAATTACTTCCGACCAATTTCGGACATGGCGACCACTTCGACTCCT
The DNA here is from genome assembly GCA_039566165.1 of Maruca vitrata. Taxonomy (NCBI): domain Eukaryota; kingdom Metazoa; phylum Arthropoda; class Insecta; order Lepidoptera; family Crambidae; genus Maruca; species Maruca vitrata. The sequence goes on along the minus strand of CM076934.1, from coordinate 5,914,203 downwards.
AATTGAGTCTGCGCCGATGCGCACGAAGATGACAAACTCCCGTGGACAATGTGGGCCCGTTAGTTTGCCGTTCAATCATTAGCCTATATACGTCCCCACTGCTGGGGTAGGGGCCATTCCTAAACTAGGGCGATAAGGCCTTAGTCGACCACGCTGGCCAAGAGCGGATTTGTCGACTACACAACCTTAGAATTTTTTCGTAGGTATGCAGGTTTACTCACGATTCCTTCACCCTTAAAGCGTCGAATGATGGTACACATGAATTTCAAATTTGAAAATCACATTGGTACCTGGTGGGGATTGAACTGGTGACCTCTCGCATGGCAAGCAACGACCTTAACCACTCAGCCATCGACGCTTTTTTCCGTTCAATGTATGGTAGTTAAAGGCTGCGGGTGCATGGGCTTTGATCTCATCGCGTTAAGCGTCGAGGTTAGCTTGACGCTGTTTTTGTTGAAAACCCGTACTTGCAACTGTACATGCCCGAGCCATTCAGGCCGTTGCGCTGCCAAACTCTCCCACAAACAGGGCTCTTCTTCTTTTCGTGTCGATGGCTTAACACTTTATAAAACGGAAGAATTGCTCTATCGTGGGGGAGACTCTCTGATTGCCCAGAGTGCGCCGGACGTAAAGGATAAATCGCTACATCAGTCGGGAAGGCTCTTTCTTTGCACCCCAAAAAACAGGGCTCTATGTTGCATCTCTTCATTTGACACTTCTGAACATCTTTGATCCGGAGGAGTTTAGAATAAAATATGCGTTTCGCCACTCTTTCCTCCGCTATACCGGATACATGACCGCAATAATGTAGGACTCAATGCCACCATTATTGGCTCGTCGCAAAACTTCGGTATTACGCACGCGATCAGACCATCGGATGGTCATTTTTTTTATTTTATTATTTGTTATTCTAAACATATTTTTAAAAGACCAGGGTTGGGTCTTTTTGAAATTAGTTTTATTTCAATTTGTAGTGTTCGCGCAAACAAAAGACCATGATAGAGGCACTTTGTTACTTAAGAGACTATCGACAACAGCAATTGTAGAGAGGCATGGTAGACATGGAAAACATGATAAGTCTATGTGAATGTAGCACACATTTGCCTTACATAGGTTCACACTTCTGGGACCGGTCTTTGAGAAATTAGAATAATACCGGCAACTCGGACCTAGAAACTTTAGCATAGTCTATTATTTGCACAGACACTGCGCATTTGAAATAAAACAAATTGTACGGATTAAACTTGCGTGTATTGTTATTTTAATCATATTATTTAGAGAGACTTAAACTAGACTATATTGCAATAACACACGATTGTATTTTATAGTAAACTAGTGACTCGCCCTCGTTTTGCTTAGGGTATCATCATCATCATCATCATCAGCCCATTCCTGACACTGCTGGACATAGGCCTTCCTAGGCTTAGTGTATATTATACATAAAAACCTTCCTTTTGAATCCGTCTATCTATTATTAAAAAAAAACATCGGTTGCGTAGTTTTACATACATATATATATACAGACAGACAAGGGAAGCGACTTTTACTTTAACTATGTAGTGATGTGAATGTAGAGGTAGGGGATACGCAAAGGATTCTTATGTGTCGAAATGGTTCACATGGTTGCCGATACAGTATAAGACGAGAAGTTCATTATAGTTTCACCTTCCAACTAATTGGTTTGATGAAATTTGTTTTTTTTTTTGTTTCAGGTATCGTGGATAAGAAAAAGAGATCTTCACATTCTGACGGCGGGAATATTGACGTACACATCCGATCAAAGATTTCAGGTAAATTTTCATTTAAATAACTAGGTTATTAAGTAGACTAATAATGTTTCAAATACGATATTAACTTAACTATTCACTACGATATTTTTTTACATTGTTTTGGATTTTTTTATTTTTACAGTGTTCTAGATTTAGTACAAAATTCACTTGTCAAAAACACAGTTAATATCTTCATTGTTTCCATAAACAAGTAAGCAACTTAAGCTCTAAGATCATCATACTATATAATGTATGTACATTATAAAACCACATAGTTATCTAAATGATTTGAATTTGTTAATTTTAACCGATTTAAAATTTCAAATAGGAAGAATGTCTTCAAGGCGTAATATTTCAGCATGACACACCCTTCCATAATAAACCCTACTTTATACAGAGCTTGATTTGACACATTGTAAAAGCATTTTTTCCCTCAACTTCCCCTTCATACTATAAACAGCGTTTTGACAACTCCATCTAAGTTAACAAGACACTCCAACGTCTAAGCTATGAAAGTGTCAGTCAAATCGTAGGACTGGTCTCATTATATTAAGGCCTGAGAGGCCGGAGTAACTAGGTCAAAGGTTTGCACGCTATGTTTATTAACATTGTGCGACTTTGATTAATTTCTCTTACATTTGTGATTGTCAAGTGTTAATTTGAGCTTTATACGTTTTGGGTCCGGGTGTTTATTTTGGTAGACAAGTGTATACAATACTTACGCTTAATGTACTTATTTCGGGGTGAAATGGATTGAAGAAAAGAAATATTTGCTTATAGGGTTCATTAGGATTAGAAATGCCATATTTTTTTTCTTTCCTTATTTTATACTAGGCTAACAAGATGACCTCACTCCACCTGATGGTAAGCGGTAGCGAGATCCAAATATGAGGTCATCAGGCACAATAGATCATATTGAGCCTGTCGCTCTCACCCGAGCAGAAGGCCTGCTTAAATGCCAGGCGGGGCGCGAAACGCCCCGCCTGAAGAGCCCAGGATTTTAGGAGGGAGGGAAAACATGAGCTTCTTACTGATATACGATGATGTCTTAGCGTAGCCTCGTAATCTTCACAGGACTTGCGGGGGAGCTGATGGCTGTCTCCCCTTAGTATTTAAGCGTCTCAATTGTTGTGTACTCCTTCACCAGGTTATCAGACCGGACAAGTCTGAAAATTGGACGCTCCAGATCAAGTTCCCACAGGAGAGGGACGCGGGCATCTACGAGTGTCAGGTCAACACAGAGCCGAAGATGTCTCTCGCCTTCCAGCTCAATGTTGTTGGTAAGTTGATTCATTTAATAAATAATTATAATAACTAGGTGTGCCAATTTTAGAAATTGTAAGTACTTCAAGGTTATTTTGGTACGGGCATGTTATGAGTAGGGAAGACAGCCACGTGACTAAAAGAGTGATGAGTATCAAAAAGTGTAAAGGTTGACTGAAAAACTTTATTATATCCTACCTTAAACTGTATTTCAGAAGCTTGTAGATACTTCCTCAAGCGTGTTTAAAAACATACAATCAGTTAACAACTACTAGGATCATTAAAACCACTCAATGAAAGATCTCGTATGTAATGTGTGGGTGATAACGCTCCATAAATAGAAAAAAACTACTATTCATTACAAAAAGTATTCTAAAGTGCGATCAACATATCGTAACAGCACAAAAAGAACAATTATCTAAATCGATTCTTCTTTCATCGAGCACTTTAATCGAGTCGTAGTCTAAGTGGTGCTAATGTTTTACCATATCATTAACCTTTTTCACAGTGAACTAGATTTACAAAAAAAAATATAGCGCTAGTCGATTGAGTATTACCGATATATTGCAATGAAGAAACAAACTTCCAAGGATAAAGGTTATGACACAGTAAAATATAATATGAGTAGTCGTTATGCTATGCTCAACTTGATGTTATGGAGAAAACTTGTAATGTACAGTTTTCCGCCTGCGTAATGTCGTTTATCGCGTAAAGTATTACTTCCTCTCTATGGGCTCGTTTAAAGAGTACCCTAAGTCCTTTTTTATTCTCTACCTATATACCTATTTAAATCTGTTCAGTGGATTTGGTGTTAACGCGTTACAGTTACTTTAAAGAAACTCTCAAGGTGACCTCACTCCACCTGATGGTATGCGGTCGTGAGGTCAAGATATGTGGTCGACAGGCATTATTATAGAGACTGTCGCACTCATCCTATTGACTAAAAAAAGATCAACAGGAACAATCCAGAAGTGGAGTCCTAACACAATGAAAATAAGTAAGGCGTCTGACCGACTTCGGTCATGGCGGCCGATCTCAATTGAGATCAGCCAAGTGCGCAGGACATATTATAGTGCACAAGAGTGCGTGTAAACAAAAGCGCACTCTCAGTTCCCTTACTCTCATAGTTCGGTGAGACGGCAATCCGACATGACCGATGAGAGATCAGGCGCAGGACCTGCTATTCGAGGCATTGGCGTGCAACCTTCCTTACTCCGGGCTGAGTAATTTCTTTCCAGAAAATCTTACACAAATTTTGCCCGAACCCGAACTTGAACCGGGGATCTTTCGGTCCTTACGCAGCGCAGACCAACGAGACAAAAAGGCCTTACGCAATATTTCCTCAATGAATCGAAGTGTAAGTACCGTCCCCTACCCCAAAGTTTTTCTGGCTATTAAAATAAATTCAAAAAGAAAACACCAGACACAATCGAACAAAAACCAAATAACTATAATAGTCTCGAGTGCCTCTAAAATTGATTCTCGTTTCAATGAGTACGAAAGCCTGACTGGAGTGTCGTAGCGTTTTGCCGTGTCATTACCCCGAATCCGAGCCGAACTAGTGTTGTATAAAAATTGAACGCCATTTGCAACGGAAGGGATGTGAACGAAGCGGCTGGGAACATATCGATAGAGTCCTTTTTTTCTAGCTGACATACGATGATTGCTTGGAGAAACCTCGACATTATCACCGGACTTTCTAGGAAGCGGATGGCTCTAACCCCTAAATGAAGTTAATGAAATTATTATATTTTTAAATATAGCAATATAGAAAGCTCTACTATCGAGATCCACTAATTTGTGAGCTTTGTTCTTGATGGCAAAGTGTAAGCGCGGTTCGTAAAACTATAAAGAGCACAGGATTATTATTCTGAAGATTTTGTTTAGCAAGAATATGTCTGACCCACTTTTGACATAATTATTGGGTTTGATTAAGCAATAACTTCACTAGTAATTGAAAAGCGTATGTAAGATTCTGTTATGACAAAGGTCAATGGTTTATTACAACATTGTATGGATATTTTGTTCAATAAAGAAAAGTGTGCCTACTTAATTTCTTTCACAACAAGGAATTCTTAAACGATATAAATAATTGTTATAGTATTTTCATTAATAATAATACATTTTCAATAGGTATAGGTATGCATTTCTTTTCTCCAAAAAAAGTAGTTATAATTTTATTTAACAGCTGTGTTTGTTCCATTTGCACTAACTGAAAACTTAATAAAAAGTCGATAATTTTATCGATATAACTAATATCTATAAATAACAACCCTAAATCAAGTATCAACTAGTCGAGCGGCATGCAAAATTGCAATGTCAACCGCTTCCCTCAAAGTTCGGAGTTGCAGTCTAAGTTTGGTTTAATGAGGACTAGAATTTGGCGTTGTTTATAGATATTTAGTGACAAGGAACTGTTTGGCGTATACTTTGAATGAGGTTGTTGTACCAGTGGCGTGAAAGCGACTTGCTATGGGTTGTTAACTATGTTCAAGCATGTTACATGCACTGGCTTTATTGTTACTAACTGCGACACATTAATAAAGAACTAATTTAACTTTGACTCGCCCGTCAAATGTTTAGTAGAGATGTAAAAATAAGATAGATTGTTGATAACTTAACGTCGACAAAATTAATGCTGGCGTTGCTATACCTCTGTATGTTAAAATGACTAAGTTAGACCAATTTCAATTAACTGTAATAGTAATAAAAATACTTCTACTTTAATTTAAAACAAAATAAATACATGTATAAATATTCAGAGTCCGGAAATGCAAACAAAGAAATAGATATTATATATCTCAATAAAAGAGAATACAGTATATCAAGCAAATATAATGATAATATTGAAGCGTTTCTCGATTCTTGAAAGTTCACTTAAACTTCTACCTTTTTGATAGGGAAGTATCTTCCTGTAGTATTTACCATGTACACTGATAATTCGAAATTACCGTCTTCCTAACAATTATTTTATTAAATAGAAATATCAACAACCAAGAGGAAATTACTGTAAGTTTTAAAAAAACACTAAATATGGCTTCAGCATTTGAAGAAACTATCTCTAACAAAGCGATGATAAAGTCACCAATTTAATAAAAGCAAAATCGTAACTCCGAACGAAAATCCTTTTCAGAATTTCATATAAGTAAAATGTAGATGATTTGATAAAGCAGTCGTAGGTAAAGCTTGTATTAAATTCACTATGACCTCATTTACCTTTATACACCCGTATATTTAGAGTTCTCTTGTATTCATTTTATACAGCGATGCTTAATCCGCAGATATATTAAAACTTAGAGAAGCGCAACATATATTTCTAGCGTAAAAAACTCATTTCATATAATTTACACTTAACCGGGGATACGTTATTCTTACATTTATTTTAACTACGTAGTTTAATTACGTTTATTCTAAAAGCTTGGGGAAAATACAAGGTAGATTATTATTTCATGACTACTTTATAGTGTCACTTTGAGGGTTGATGTGTGGTGATGATGACAATAGTACATTTAAATCATCGTTTCGTAAAATCATGCCATGATCATACCAATGTGACGGTGGCCACGAGCACAATAGTAAATATTAGCTATTTAGTGTAGCGAGAGTATTTCTACTCGGAAAAAGATAAGTTAATGAAAACTTTATGAAAAATACTTTTGGAATTACCACACACATGGTTATACAACCAACAATGAGTGCAAAGTTAGGAAAAATTATTGTCATCACTATTTACATAACTTGTTGTACGTATAAAGATTGATGAACCAAAATAAACCAAATGGCAAAGTCAAATTCAAAATTTCTTTACTAAAGAATCATAATTGTATAAAGTTGTAATTTAAGTTTGAGCACAAGATGTCGTAACCTCTCTCATAGGAACACGCGACTACCAAAAGCTGACTACAGCGCAATATCGGTAGACGCTAGAAAATTGAGTTAGCAACAATCTCAACTCAACTATCTCAACAACAACAACAAATCTCACTCAGAGTCTTCGACCTGGCCATGATGCGAGTACCAATAAATAATCTCGTCGTATAATCCGGCAGTGAATCAGCCAACAGGCGCGGGGTTGAGGAAACACCTCCGTTTGCTAGTAGACAGATTTATGCCGATAACAGACGCCAACTTCAAACTGGCATGTTCTAAGGATGGGCTGCTGGAACTATTAGAGAGTGCACACTTTTCTTAGTGCAAATTTTATGTGCACCATTTTTAAGTGCACTCTTCATATGCACCACTTTTTAAGTGCTGAATTCTATAAGAGCACTTTGATGATGAAATGTGCACACAGATGCATGAACAGCAGTCTATGTGCACATTTTAAAGTGCACATCCTAAAATGCACAGTTTTGATGTACACGTCTATCTAAATGAGCATCTTGCACAGTGTCCATTCTACAAAGTGCACATTGTGAGAAGTGAATGTAAAGTATTAAACATTTCAAATCAAGTTCGTCAAATATTTTCATGAACTGAAAGCGACTCCTAACGAGAAACAAAAACTGTTTCTCGAAAGACGAAGACACACAATATAGTATGGATTTTAAGCCGTGAAACCTCTACTGCAATAATACGATTTAGCCAAAATTAACAGATAAGTATGCTCAAATTCGCAGCAATATGTTTGCTACAAACTCAATTTCTGATTCGGTTCAAACTAAAGTCCATTGAACTGATCAACTAACTACAGACATCACTAGAATCGATTCGTACGTGATCTCGAAACGTGAGTTTGACGGCACAGAAGAACTTGGAAGCGATTAACTTTTTCCTCCTCGCCGGAAACTAGAAGGTGAAATGAGATGCGAACAAGTATCGCTGAATTTGTGACAAAAAAAAGAAAAAAGTTCGGCAACGGTGTCGGGTGATGCAATTTCTGTAGAACTTGACGCGGAAAATGAAATGAATAACGTTGTTGTTTCAGAGTTGTACGGTACGATGAATATAACAGTATCGAGTACGAAAATTGCATGTTTTGGACTTGTGCGTAAGACGGCAGTTTTTTGTAAATTTTTAGTTTGTACTTAACGGAGCGATATTGTCGATAACTGAAAAAGGCAGTTTTTATGGAATTTTGCACATTTGGAATAGAATCTCAATAGAAACTCAAACCAAAAATATTCAAACGTAATACAATATTAGCTTTGCTATACTATAGGAAATTTTATTCGGTCCACCCTTCACGAGGCGGGTATCTAACAAAAACCTTGGAAAGAATCTTGTTTCTGTATGTTTACCTGACATTGAACCGGGTCTCTCATCTCAGTCTTAAAACAACACTTTATAATTAAAAGTTCGTAATATTTGCCATCGCTTTTATGCAAAGGGTTAAGCTTGTTTCAAAATTTATGAGTATTTCAGTATTTTCATGTGTAAATTAAATTATAGCAAAGTTTTGCTTAGCAAAATTATTGTTAAAACCTTATCTATTTTGAATGTTCTTGTTGATCTATCTTATTATTTTACTATGAAAATTCAACATTACATCAAATTTTTCAAAAGTGGGTTTGTTCGTAATCCTACTCATATTATAAACGTGAAAGTGTGTATGTGTGGATGGATGTTTGTTACTATTTCAAGCAATTACTACTGAACCGATAACGATTAAATTTGGTATGCAGGTAGCTGAAGGTCCAGATTATTCACACAGGCTACTTTTTATCCCGGAGTTTACGAGGGATTAGGGTTTCTACGTGGACGAAGTCACGGGCGGAAAGCTAGTTATGAAATGTTTTTGTTGAATAATAAGTATTTGTAGTTTTTGATACCATTATTTTTGTGGTGGTTAAAGATATTTCTATTTATCGTACGCACTGTTAAAAAGTTTAATATATCTACCAAAGGTTTACCATGTAACCTTTAAACTTTTTTTGCCAAAACCTTATTACTAGCAGCAATCTGAACACAAAATCATTTCAATCTAAATGAGACGCTTTAACAAGGTAAATCTTTATAATGCTGGCAGTTAACAATCATTTTAGATGGTCTCAGCTCGGAAACAAGATTCTCTTTTATATTAGCCACAAAAAGTGAATTTGCAATTTGTTCCAAGAGGTTATCATAAAATCGTACATAATTAACTGGCAAAATATCAACACAAATTGCAAATTGGCAGATAACAATGTGAAACTGCGCTGATTTAATCTCGACACGATTTTCCCGAGCACTCTTGAGCCAGCCATATCTCTTTCTATACGTACAACGGCTATGAAACGTGCTGTATCATGTTCAACCACGGTTGTTTCCTTGTCTTTAATATCTTAACAAGCGGCATCTTTGCCAGAATTAGGACGATAAAAGGCGATGTTTTTTCGCCTCACGTTCCATCCGAAGGTAGCATTTTGTCGGCTTTACGTCGACGTAAGTTGAACTGTTTATGGCGTAAACGAGTGAGCGTATTTTCATTTTTGGGAATTGGTTGCTGTACAAACTGTTTGGGTAGACATTGGAAAGCTTATTTTAGTTTATCATATTTTCTGGGTGGTTTATTTTATTTCACGTTGCTAAGGAGTTGAAATATAATACCATTATAGAGATTATGTTTAAGTGTCTAATTAAACACGGTTTGGTGAACCTGAATTTTTTTGTTACCCATAAAGTTACAGATACTATAGGTAAACTATTCTAACTTCAAATTAGATCGTGTTCCTAGTATTTCAAAGATACATTTACGGTCACATGGCCAGATAGTTATCTCTAGTTCCATCTATGTATGTTGTATGTATAAGGAACTTTGATTATTGTCGAATTCTACTTACCCCTTAAGTTTCAATAAATTTATATTAGATCTCGAATTTTGAATCAATCGAATCGTGCTCTATGTTGTGTAATACTTGTTTGAATCCTTTATCTATGCCAATTAGTTTTATCTCACCAACAACAAGATCTAATCATAATTTATTTTCTTTTTGCCCTACAGAAGCGAAGGCGCATATACTGGGTCCCGTGGACCTCTATGTGAAGACTGGTAGCTCGCTCTCACTGACCTGTATACTCAGCCAGGGTCCACATGACCTGGGCACCATATTCTGGTATAAGGGTAAGTACCGTCAGTCAAAACCTTAGCCTTAAAAACCATTTCTCATAGCAAAGGCAACGTGACAAATCAAGACGACATAAAGTGGTTCTCCTAAGCATAAGTAGAAAGAGATGTCTTAATAAAAACTTTAATAGACCGATCACATATCTCTTTATAGTCTGATAACGATTTTCCTCATATAAAGGAAAATAGAGCTGTCTAGCAGACTTCTCGTTCAGCTGAGCGTTTATTTTCAACTCACGCATAATCAAACAGCAATTCGTCTCGCTCACGTCATTCCGATCTCACACTGTGTAAATGTCTAAATTGTTATCCGTAAAAGCGCTATAACTATTCCTAGCATGTAAGATACCAAACTTTTTTGTGGAACATTTAGTCGTACAAGGCTTTATTTGTCCAACGACCTTCCGTCTCTTTCGGAGTCCAGAAAGTAATTTAAAAACTTATTTATATTACCTGCAGAACGTGCCTGATTTTCTCAAGTTATCTAGTAATAACAGGACGTAAATTCCTAGACCACGACCAAGTTCCAAGTAAGCTTGTTAAAATATTCAACCTACCGTCTAGACTGGGCATAGAGGGAGTCATTATTATGATTGAAGTGAGGAATTTACTAGTAAAGTGGTGGAATCCTTGAAAATTAAACTCACACCAGGTATAAGTAATCAAGATGGAAACTAAAGTATTAATGGGCATGAGGTTACGTAAAAGTTGGCTTGTTCCATTTCAATCGGCTTGTTTTACATTACTTGAGCTAGGCATAATTGAGTTCTCAACTTACTAAGGTACAGATGAACGCAGGTGAACTATCTCAGAGTACCATATACGAGTATGAAACAGGAGTATTTCCTCGTGTTTACATTTTAATTGAATTGTTGTTATGTTTGAGGATCCCATTAGGCTAAATTTGGAAGCTTAGATGTGGTAAATATGATTTAATTACATTGTAGTATCTACAGAAGGTAACGTAGATATGTGTAACATTAATTGAAGGGCAACATTTTATAAATATTTAAATTTTTTAATATTATTTTACTACATCACACACTGGCATTGTTCCGATTCCGAAGTAAGTTGCGAAAACACTTGTGTCACGAATATAAGAAACAATTTTGTGGTATACACAAATCATCATAAATGAAGTCTGTTGATAGAATAGATATCGAGGGCCCCACCGAATAAACGTGTAATAGCCATTGCACAAAAAATTTTTTTTGGTATTTCGGTACCTGAGCCTCTCCTCTACCCCCCCACCTTTTTTTAGAATTTTTTGATCATAAACAAGCCTGTAATTGCATTAAAAACCTTTTTTCCACGGAAATAATATATTTTTTGTCACAAGAATATTATTTTAAGTGACTATTACATGCTTCATACATTATCTGTTTCACAAGAATAAACGTGTATAAACAGCAAAACGTTTGATATTGTTTGTTCTTTGCTGTTAAGTATAGGCAATATGCTTTTGCATGCTTATTCGTGTACATTTTTTTGGTGCTTTTTGAGTAATGGGGCTTGCACGAGAAGTAACTTAGCAAATAATTTTGCATTGTTTCTTACCATAATAGATAAGTTTTATAATTTATTGCTATAAATCGAGCACCAGTATTCCATTATTCTTAAAAAAATAAAAGTATTGTAAAAGTGCCTTAACCAAATATAAACGACAATCAATTTTTGCAATCGGATCTTGCAGGGTAATAATAGATAAGTTTTATAATTTATTGCTATAAATCAAGCACCAGCCGTGTGGTTACGGCGTCAGAATTCCAAGTGTTGAAGTGGAAGCTATGTATGAGGACATTAGTAGGGGCCATACATAACTCCAAAACACATTTCACTGTTGTAATGGGAGACTTCAATGCAAAGCTGAGCCGTAGAAGCGATGGTGGGCTGAAAGTGGGACGTTTTGGATATGAACATGGGAATCTCAGGGGACAGATGCTAGCTGACTTTATGGAGAAAGAAGGACTTTTTGTGAAGAATTCATTCTTCCGAAAGTCGCCGCACAGAAAATAGACCTGGTTGGGTCCGAACGGCTGAACTAAAAATGAGATAGACTACATCATGACCATTAGGAGACGTCATTTCAACGACGTCTCTGTGATCAACAGGATTAAAACCGGAAGTGATCACCGTATCGTTAGAGGCACATTGAATATGAAGGTCAAACTGGAAAGAACGCGTCTGGTGAAGTCTACGCTCCGACCATCGAAGGCACATATCCAAAACCCCGAGAACTTTCAGCTTGAACTGTCGAATCGCTTTCAATGGCTGGACAGCTGTTCATCAGTGGAAGATATAAATAGCAGGCTGTAAACTGAAACTGTTCATACGGTACGGTCCAAGTTTTTCAAAAGCCACCGTAAAAAAAGACCTCAAAAACTATCCGACCATAACCGACACCTTATCCTCATCAGGCTAGTCGACGTGTTTTGACGCTGAAAACTTCGGATGAAGCTGAGTCATATAGGCAGCTGAATAGACTGATTAGGAAGTCTCTGCGACATAATTTACGCTCCTTTAATACCCAGCGTATTAAGGAGACAATTAAGTGGAACCAAGGCTCCAAAGTGTTTGCAAGAGACGCGTCTATTGGGCAAAGCCAACTGACAAAGCTGAAGACTGAAGATAGACGCGTGACGTCAAACAAGTCAGAGGTGCTACGGGAGATAGAGAGGTTCTATGGGCAGTTATATACCTCGGTCTCTTCTGAGCCAGCTATTGTGGCGACAGACCCCAGAGCCAAGCTAACCCGACACTATACCGAAGACATCCCGGACATCAGCCTGTACGAGATAAGAATGGCTCTCAAACAACTTAAGAAAAACAAGACACCGGGTGAGGATGGAAACACTACAGAGCTTCTGAAAGCGGGTGGAACACCGGTACTAAAAGTCCCTCAGAAGCTCTTTTATTTCTCCCCGCTCGACGGCAAAACGCCAGAAGCATGGAACAGGGGTGTTGTGGTCTTGTTCTTCAAAAAAGGTGACAAAACCTTACTGAAGAACTACCGGCCCATAACACTGCTAAGCCTTTGTTGACAAGCTGTTCTCTAGAGTCATCACGAATCGTCTCGATTGCAGGCTTGATGACTTCCAGCCTTCCGAACAAGCCGGTTTCCGAAAAAGGCTTTAGTACCAAAGAGCACTTACATACGCTGCGGCAGATTATACAGAAGACGGAGGAGTATAATCGGCCACTATGCTTAGCGTTAGTGGACTATGAAAAAGCCTTTGATTCCGTCGAAATTTGGGCGGTTTTTAGATCCCCACAGCGATGCCATGTAGATTATCGGTACATTGAAGTGTTGAAGTGTTTGTATAACAGCGCCACCATGTCAGTCCGAGTACAGGAAAATCGCACGAAGGAAATCCCCTTACAAAGAGGAGTACGAAAGGTAGTTGTCATATCTCCGAAACTGTTTACTGCTGCTCTGGAGGATTCCTTCAAGCTGCTGGAATGGCAAGGACTTGGTATCAATATTATTGGCATGGCGAAATACATCACTCACCTTCGATTTGCTGATGACATCGTAGTCATGGCCGAGTCGCTGGAAGATCTAGGACAAATGCTCGATGACCTCGATAAAGTTTCCCAACGAGTGGGTCTTACAATGAACATGGATAAAACAAAAAATATGTTTAATGTTGCACCCACCGTACAAACTGTTGGGAACTTTACTCTCGAAATTGTGGACGAATATATCTACCTCGAACAGGCAATCCGTTTAGGAAAATCAACTTTAGAGAGAGACCGATGCAAATCGGCTGGGCAGCGTTTGGGAAACTGCACAACGTGTTCTCGTCCAAAATACCTCAGTGTCTCAAGACAAAGGTGTACAACCAATGTGTGTTACCTGTGATGACTTACGGCGCTGAGACGTGGTGCTTCACAAAAGATCTTTTTAGAAGGCTTAATGTCGCGCAGAGAGCTATGGAGAGGGCTATGCTCGGCATTTCTCTACGTGATCGAATCAGAAATGAAAAGATCCGTAGAAGAACCAAACTTGCTGACATAACCCACCAGATTAGCAAACTGAAGTGGGCCGGCCACATAGCACGAAGATTGGACGGTCGTTTGGGCCGAAATGTCCTGGAGTGGAGGCCACGTACTGGAAAGCGCAGTGTGGGACGACCACCTACCAGATGGACCGACGACCTGGTGAAAATCGCTGGGTTTTGTTGGAAAGCTTTGGAAGAGGCCAATGCTCAGCAGTGGGCAGCAATGGGCTGAGATGACGACAATTTCATTAAAGATTATGTTGGAATTTATTTAGTTCTCAAAATGCTTATAAGATAAGCCGTTTGTTTTTTGTTGATTTTTGCTCAATTTCTATAGTAATGAAATATATCTATGAATGTCAAAGGCTGATTATTATAAAAAATAGTTTTATTGTTATTATTATGATAATAAATAATAATAATATTTAAAAAACATAAGTTTTGTTTATTTTCCCTTTTAAGATTATGCAACATTTTAATATTACATAGCGTGAATTTATAATGTTAATATGCATAACACATTGTAAAACTAACTGAATGACACGAATATAAATGTAATTTTTATTACCATCCATAGATCACCAAATATTTCTGTAATACAAGCGTGCAAACAATTGCAACCGCCATCAAAAAGACGCCTGATTTCCTAGAATAATAGTGTATCATTGCGTTACGTTCATCAACATCGTTTAAATTCACACGAATAAACGTGTAATGATCTATAACAGTCAACTGACTACACTAATTTCACTCGAGTAATTGTATAATAAGGATTTTCTTGATTATTGACTAAATTAACGACTACTCCGTAAAATAAATTATATCAGCTAAAAGATTATTTTTTTATTTTTAATTTCATTATACATTGTTTTAACCTACCTATAATAATACCCGAGATAGTAAGGATTAAACGTTTTTATACTCTCCTGTAAAATTGACGTTTTTCACTTGCACGTTTATTCGGTGGGGCCATCGATATAATAAAGTAATCTGCAATAAGCAGCGGAGAGAAAAAATTCTAAATCCACCTTCACCATCAAATCATCCAATATTTCGGACACAAGATTTATTCATGAGAATCCAGTTCTCAAATGTGTCCCAATCAATACTAATGCGGGTGGGATAGAGTTACCAACCAATAACAACTCGATAAATTGAACTAATCCCATTCCTACCGTGTTTGGTAACGTCACGGCATCCGGTGCTGTGTTGCTCCAAATTACTGAATCGTTAATTGATTGAATAATCTGTTGACGGAAATCTCAGGTTGGCTCTGACGGGAAACGAGAGCTGATAATGTGATTTTAGGTAAATGTAGCGGTTATCTATTGTTTGCCCGAAAGATATATGCCATAATATTCATATGCCCGAATTTCATTTGCCATAATTTCATTTGCCCGAATGTTATGTTTGCCATAAAATACAAATGACATAATTTTAATTGCCCGAAAATCAGATTCCATAATGATTCGAATGCCATACGTATTGTTATCCATATTTTTAATTGCAATAATATTATGCAACAGAATTTTTAAGCGCCATACTCCTAACGCCAAATATTTGTCCTAAAAAGCGATTGGCTTTCTGGCACTTCGCCGGCCGCTGTTGCCATATACGCTCGCTTCGCTCGCTCGGCTCGTGCGTTGTCTTTCATGTTTCTAACCTAACCTAACCTATTTTTTTATCATTCTTTTAACCTATTTTACAAGCTTTTTCGGTGGGAAATGATGTAATGGCACGGAAACAACGTTTCTAACACGTAACTAATAAAGTAAACAATGAGTATGACATATATGGCGTTTGAAAATTCTGTTGCATAAATTATTGCAATTAAAATATGGATAACAATACGTATGGCATTCGAATCATTATGGAATCTGATATTCGGGCAGTTAAAATTATGTCACTTGTATTTTATGGCAAACATAACATTCGGGCAAATGAAATTATGGCAAATGAAATTCGGGCATTTGAATATTATGGCAAATGAAATTCGGGCAACTGAAATTATGGCAAGTGGGGTATACCAAATGTAGCTCGTTATGTATTAAATACTCGAACTTTCGACATGTATAATATGGGGTTATGTACCTCAATTTGTATTTAGCATAATCATCATCAGCCCATATATGTATGGGGCACGGGCCTACTCTTTACTAGGGTAGGGTACGGGTTGGTCGACTACACAACCTTAGAATTTCTTCGTATGTGTGCAGGTTTCCTTACGATGTTTGCTTTCACCGTCAAAGCGTCCAATAATCGTAGAAATGAATTTCAAACTTGATGAATGATGGCGTCGCATGGCAAGCAACGACCTTAACCACTCGGCCATCAACGCTTTTTTAGAAGATTACATTATAGTTTTATAGAACACTGCGTTAAAAATCAATCAATACATTTTTATTCATATTGAAACTCATACTGATTAATGCATTTCTCACATACAAGTATAAATCGTCAATCTTTTAAACCGAATGTTTAACACATAAGTATTTTGGAAAAATCATAGTATAGTATAAAATTTGCCTAATAACAAGTGTTAATTTGCATTGTACGCACAATACAGACTGTACCTTAATATACGTAAAAAAAGATATCATTATTTTACATTAACTAAATATTGATATTTTTTAAATAATATTCCACGAGCCAATAACTAATGTTCCATTATGAAATTGAGACATAGCGTACCAACTATCAGAACATTTCCCATTGTAATTTGATGCGATAAGATATCAAGACCGTGATCCATAGATTAAGAGGATTATTCGTGAGTAAACGCACTATCACGCCTGTAGATAATTCCTTAGTTAATGAGTATAGAAACTCCATGGAGGAGGTTCTCGTACCAATTGGTTAAATATGATTAAAATATTTGAGAATGTTTTTGTGTTTTGATAAACATTATTTTGCGATATATTTTTTTTAAAGCTGAAAATAACTTTTAAAGCTAGCTTTATTCGGCTTATAAAGCAATATTCTTACTAGTCCTTAATAATATTATAAATGCGAAAGTAACTCTGTCTGTCTGTTACGCTTTCACGCATAGAGTACTGGACCGATTTAAATGAAATTTAGTACAAATATAGTCCAGAGCCTGAGAAAGGACAAAAGCTACTTTTTAACCGACTGCGCTATAAAGAAGTAATGTTTTACCCGTTAAACCTCTACGCGGACGAAGTCGCGAGCGGAAAGCTAGTAGTACATAATTATACATTTATCAACACAAAAAACGTATCTGGAATGTGGAAGAAGCGAAAGTGGTGTGGCAGGACCGTAGCACATGGTCTCTGCCTACCCCTCTGGGCGTGATTTTATGTATGTATGTAAAACCGTATCTTACGTTGAAACTTAGGTCACAATGAGAGAGCACAATTTTGCAGGAAATAACTCCCTCCCAATTATTTCATCTCATCCTATATTTCCAATAAACTACAACTGGGTTGTAGTAAGTCTGTCTCCATATCGGCAAACAACGGTTTTAGTATTGAGTTTGATCGTAACTACTTGTGTTAGTCTTCTGTCAAGTTTGCGGGCTCCGAGACCGCGACGGTTATGTAATCGTATCTGGAGCTACCGCCTAATTTTGGGAGTTACTGTACTAAGAGAAATCGGTGTACGTGATAGATTTTAACCCGGTGATGATAATAGGGGTGAGAGCCATCCGCTCCCCCGCAAGTCCGGTGAAGATGACAAGGCTAATCCAAGCCATATTCATCGTAAGTCAATTAGAAAAAAAAAACTTTATAGATTAAATATGCACGAAACACTGGAAATCTACTAAATTCAATAAGAACAGGAAATATGCCCAAAACGTCCCCACTGGTGGGCACGGTCCTACCCTAAACTAGGGCGATTAGGCAAAAGTCTACCACGCTGGCCAAGTGCGGGTGGGTCGACTGCACAACCTTAGTGTTTCTTCATTGGTGGTTTCCTCACGATGTTTTTCCTTCACCGTTAAAGCGTCGAATCGTTGGTATGTGGCGGGGTTCGATAAGGCCACCTCTTGGTTAGCAACGACCTTAACCACACGATCATCATTTTTTTTCATTCTCCCAACACATCATTTATTACACTCAAAAACACAAAAAATAACATACGAGGGCAGCAAAAGTAATAGCTTATAAAGTCTGTGCAAGTACTCGACTCCAATGCATGCAAATTTGCAAAGACTGTTTGCCATTTCCCTCCTTTACACGATCGACTCTGAAAAGACTTTCTGCTTGAGACAATATCATTCAATTGAAAATCAAAAGGGGCAAATCATATTGGCCCTATGGCGTAACCTCGCGGATAATTGAAGAAATTCCAATATTTGAACTCCTTCCTTCGTTAATGTTGGAGCCGCCTTTGATGTTCTCATCAAATTATCTCCTTTCATTATTGAGACGTTATAAATTTCCTCCAATCTTCGAGTTGATTACGGACGTAACTTTATGTCGATTTTCGACGTATCCGGACAAACTTTGATGATTTAAATGGATGTATGAAGTCGATCAAGCCATTTATGTGGTTTTATTAAATCTTAGCTTCTTCTACTTCCTGACTTTGTCCGCGTGTAGGCGTTTATCGCCGTAATCGGGTAAATAATTAGTCACTCAAAAAGCGTATATGGCCGAGTTGTTAAGGTCGTCGCTTGCCATGCGAGAGGTCGCCATTCCAAACCCCACCACGTACCACTGTGTTTTTTCAAATTCGAAATTTATAATATGAAAAAAAAAAACATCTAAATGGTAAAGGAAAACATCGTGAGGAAACCTACACACATACGAATAAATTTTAAGGTTGTGTAGTCGATCAACCCGACTTGGGCAGCGTGGTTGACCAATATAAAGCCTGATCGCCCTAGTTTAAGGAAGGCCCCTACCCCAGTAGTGGGGACGTATATGGGCTGATGATGATGATGATTACTTGCTTACAGCGATTTCTGTTAAAAGTAACCTTTATTGCTTAGAAAACAAGAGGATTTTTATATTTTGACATTGTGATGACAATTTGATAATTTAAATTACAATATGACAGTTTCCTAGTTCCAGCATTTTACTGGCATACTTTTAAATATCAGATGATTTATTAAAGTATGTAAAACATCTGCTAAAAAGTTTAAGTTCACATGCAGAGTAACTTTAATGCTATGCAAAATGCTATATTCTACTTAATGCCAGCCAATAAAACAAAATGGCCACTGTAAATATGTAACCATGCAATTCAAAGAAACCCCGCATTCTATTGGGGCTAAACTAATTTCCTTTTTCCGAATAAAAATGTTAATATGATCGTTTCCTATACTTTTTAAGTTAAATACCAGTTTGCGTGTCACAGTAGTTTAAACTCCAATCATAACATTTTTCTATCGATATAGCTCTGTAAATGATCTTGATAGTTGGATATTAGTTGACTTATTAATAGGTTTGGTAGAGTATTATTAAAGGACAATTATAATAATGATTTATGATTGTCTGGGACAGAAGATTAATAATAGGACAATTAAAATAAAGGTTCACTTTTTGTATTCAGATATTATACTTAATACACTTTATAATAATATGGTTAATAATATACTCGTAACTACAATATAATTGAAGAATCTGTAGTATCTGTATAATCATAAAATATCATGATAGTATTACATAGCCAACCACAAAACATATCTTAATTGAATTTGATAGTAAGTACATGTTTTCTTCAGATTGAAACAAAAGAAATTCTCGATCGTGATTCATTACATCATTATCTCGTAAGAAAATTCAGATAGACAGATTCTTAATTAGTTAGATTTTCTGAATAGCAGAACAGAACAATTCAGTGTGAGAGTTTCATTATAACAAGCGAGTACAAAAAAATGGGTTTACTTCTTATCGCTATTTTTCAAATTCACGAAAGTTTAGCGTGTTTGGAATTTATCAATCACTAAAATAGTGTTATCTAAATAGTCAACCAAAGCTCAACTTTTTTATTATAAATATATAACAAAAAATTCTAAGCTCATCTATGATTAAAAAGCTATTCGAAGCTATCGCCGAATAATATTATTATTCAGCGACTTTTTTTTCCTAACTGACTTCCGCTTGGCTTGGTGTAGCCTTGTCATCATCACCGGACTTGCGGGGGAGCGGATGGCTGTAACCCCTAAATAAATTTAAACGACGTTTGCCTGAATCATCACTATAACCCAATAGAAACTAGTCAATTGACTCAGTCTTTCGGCTTAATCGTTTTTTTTTTAAATTTTAATCCCTATCTGACTACGGTGATGGCTTCAAGTACCCTTGTCATCATCACCGGTCATGCGGGGACCTCCTAAAAAACTCGATTAACTTACCCTTTTGTTTCAGGATCAAATCTAATAGAGTATAAGGAAGTAGAAGAAAACGAGATAGTCGAAGAGCCGAGGGTCCGACTCAGAACAGAGTGGACGGAGCAGCTAACGTCAAGACTGACGATTGAGAAGCTGTTGCCAGGTGACAGTGGTAACTACAGCTGCGTGCCGACGATGGCTGAGGCCGCTTCTGTTAATGTTCACGTCATAAATGGTAAGTAGTTTAGTCTTTTTCTTTTACCTAGCCTTTACTGTCCTACTGCTGGGCAAAGGCCTCCCAGAATTCACTCCAAAGCTGTCGATATTCGGCCAAAGCCGACTTGTTCCGATTATGGGCATCCAGATCATCTCGCCATCTCTGCATCCAGATCATTTCGTCACCTCTAGTGATACCTTCCTTATCACTTTTCTTTAAACTGTACCAAGTATAGTCTGTAATTTTCAAAATACAGCCCAGTTTAATATATTCTTTGGAGACGTTTCGAGCTATTTATATAGGCTAAGATTTTAGACTTTCGCATTCTATAACATCAATAACTATAGCAAATACAGGTCGCTCGCGACTATGGTGCAATCTAGTTAAAACGTCGGGCAGTAAGTAGCTATGTTCTACTTTTTTGCACGTGTAGACTCATTATAGGGCTTGTAGTCACGATAGAAATTTCATCGTCGAAACGTCGAGTCTATGCATAATTAAGTTAAGAATTAGAATCGTGAACAGCTCCTACAGCTCCAGGTGGAGGAGACGTTTTGTCGACCGGTTGCTGTTACCACCATACAGTTGCGTAAAACCCGCCAAGTGACTCTGGCCTCTCTCGGTCAGGTCGCGTTTCGGGGTCAGCTCAGAATACTAACGTTAAAACATTTTTCAAATACAACGTAACTGACCTAAGGCATCCAAAATAATGGCTAGTTATTCTGGGAACAAAAAGGTTGAAATCTGCTTGCTACAAAAAATTCAACAAAATACCTTTTTTTCTAAACGGTACATAAATATCGAATAATCCCACTTTTATATATTTTTGTACGGCATTAAAAAGATGAAAACGTATGGCTAAGCTGTAGACAATTACTTCAGCAAATAGGTAACATGTGGTGGCCAAATTGTTCGTGATTGGTCTGAAGCGCAATCAGACTCCGCCATAATGGATTGGCGGTATAACAAAGGCTTTTAATTTTCTAGACCTCGATTTTTATGTAAAATTATTTGATGAACCTTTTCGAAAAGGCATGTTTTGTGTTAACAAAATTTGGTTTTGACAAAGATTTATCACAGTCCACCAGTTCCAGTTAAACCAGTCGTCAGGAGTGTCAGTAGTCAGAAAAAAACCTTTTTTTTATATTATGCATCTCTATTTATCAGATTAAATGTATATCTACGTATTATAGCAAATATTTATAGGAAATAGTAAAACTCGATAATTAGTAGAGGTGTGACTATTGCCTTTGGATAACATCATCATCATCATCAGCCCATATACGTCCCCACTGCTGGGGCACGGGCCTACCCTAAACTAAGGCGATAAGGCCTTAGTCGACCACGGAGGCCAAGTGCGGGTTGGTCGACTACACAACCTTAGAATTCCTTCTTAGGTGTGCAGATTTCCTCACGATGTTGTGTTTGGATAACATGACGATTCTAAATAAGAACCGAGTTCACTGTTAGTCATAGACCTCTTTACGTAAGTGTTCGTTACTCTTGTCTGTTTTCGGCCACTCGCACCCAACTCATATAGCCGTCCTGCGTAGATCATCACTCCATAGATAAAGATAAATATTGTTACAAAGAAAAAAAAGACGATGGCTTCAATACGTTTGTTGGTTGGTGTAATGGTCTCGCACGTCTGGGCGCGGTTCCTGGTAGGACGGGTGTTCAAATCCTCACCAACAATGGAGCAACTGGATTTTTCAGTTTTTCAGATTATAAAAATATATCTCAGTTTTTTGATGTTATATTAATATTTGTTTTTTTTTTTGTCACAGGGGAGCACCCAGCAGCAATGCAGCACGGTAACGCAAACACAGCATCACCCTGTGCGTTGTCGGTCAACCTCCTCATTTCCCTCTACTGCACTCTCGCTACACTATACACTAGTACAGTGGATGGGTTCAGATGAAAACTGGACAAAACACCTTGGGCGTCAGTGTAACGCCGCTTTAGGAAAACTGTAAATTCGTAGGTGAATTTTTTATGGTGCAATATTGTATGGGTGATGGATTTTGTGTGATAAGAATTTTGTTTTTATACTAACTATTTTTTGACCAAAAAGTCAAAAAATTGTTAGGCTCAAGTTCAGGTGGGCAAAAAATATGCTCAATAATAACTCAAAAATTGAATTTTTTTGCGACACAAAAACACAATCTTAAAAAAATATGAATAATGATAAAGTCATTACTAAAATTCAAAATACTTATCATACAATTTATGTTTTAATTTTGTAGTAAAGGAAAAATATACTAAACACGTGATTAGAGCAATATTTATAAACACAATTTTAGTTTTAAATTTTAAAAACAGTAACGTACAATAATACGAGTTTGTTATATCTTTCCCGTACGCATGAGAAATAAATTGTTTTATAGATATACCTATTCTATTCAGTTTTTTTTAAAACAATTTTGTAGTTCTGTGGAACCGAATTCGTACAATTAAAATTACAAAATATAATTAAAATCATAATCACTTTTATAAAAATACAGAAACCGATTTTTTTATTGAACAATAATTAGTAGGATTGACCGAAATCAACTATTTTTTATTATTTTGAACATTTTGTCATAAAAACCTACTACTACTACTCTACCTATGATGCGGTTTTCATAATAGATAGATGAGCTACCTATTAAAAAAACCGCATCATATCCTTTGCGTAGGTTCAAAGATTAAAAAATACATAGAGTCAGCGAAAACTACTTTGTATAGTATGTGGTGATGATATTGATATGGGCAATCAAGGATATATCTATAAAGCAAATCGAAATGTGTGAATGAATTAGTTTTACGTAGACATAAATTTAATAAACTAAATTACCATTGTAATATATTTTAAGTTCAAAATGTTCTTTCAATTGATAAAAAAAACTCAAGTTGGGCACATTTTGTGTCTTTCTTAGGAAAAAATATTATCACCGTGGTATTTTCAGATATTAAAAGTAAAAATGGCTACTATTTTAAATTTCAACAAAACTTTCAGAAAATGTCGGACAAAACGTAATATAACAGTAAATAGCAATTACTAGTTTATTTCAAATTTACTTCCGAAATAATAAATAAAGCAACCGTTGATATACATTCAGACTTTTCATCGAAAATGGGCTAAAATTATTTCACCAACGCTGGAGTTACGCAATTTACGATCAAAGTTAAAGATAAATCTCGTTAGAAGCGTGAATGATAAATAGCATTGCATTAGTATGCATCGGATTGCGCTACATACATTATAAAAGTAAATCATTTCCAAAACTCAAGTGGAATACGTATTATACCCCTATCCATTTATGACGCTACCCACCCTTTTGACCCAAGCGTCCCTTTCCGAGTTGCCGCCATGTAATCTCACATTTTTTACACTTTTAATGTGAAGTTTTGTGACTCGAATTTTAAATCGGGTCGTGTTTTTCTTTTTATGATTCCGTGCGAAGGGTATAGGTACTATGAAAAGGCATTAGACGTAATGGTTTGGGAAGGGACTATGGTGGATCTACTTCATTGATTATTGGGATGACGTTGTGAAATAAAGTCTTGTTTTGACGAAGAATGTCGCAATTTCGTGAATGTTGGTACCTATTAGTAGTGGTATTTTCATAAATTATAAATGTTTATTAGTTTTCCCGTAATTTCCCTATTAATTTATTTCTCACCTAATAGTTTTTTTTATTAACAAGTAGATA
Organism: Maruca vitrata; assembly: GCA_039566165.1. NCBI lineage: Eukaryota > Metazoa > Arthropoda > Insecta > Lepidoptera > Crambidae > Maruca > Maruca vitrata. The sequence goes on along the minus strand of CM076934.1, from coordinate 5,889,915 downwards.
AATAAAAAATAAGCTCAATTTAATTACATTTCTGACGATTTAATATTAATATTTAATGATATTGTCAAATTTTAATACAATTACTTATAAGACGTTCACCATGGTTTTTCCTTAAACACTTAATACATAAGAAAAAAAATACAAGTAAATAACAAATATACTTTGATGCACGTCATTTGAAATTTTTTTTATTATCTCTGCAATTTGAGGAAATCATCCAATTTTCATAGAGTTTCTAGGTTTTCTTTGAAAGAAAGAAGCAAAATGTACCTTTGATATCTACTTATATTGTCTGAGAAATGTAAATATGTTTAATTAAATTTTAGGTAGGTGCCTATTAAGGGACAAGCGATAGCGGGTATGATTCAAATATTATTCTTTGCCATACTTTTTGTTCTCCCAGTCTCAGATCTCATAAAAAAGTGATATTTATAAATAAAGATTTGCTGATAATAATCGATTATAATATAATCGTCATATAAATTCAAATAAAATACAAACAATAAAGTTTGTAGTGAGAGCCATCCACTCCTCCGCAGATCCGGTGAAGATGACAATGTTACTCCAAACCATTAACGTAGTCAATTGAAAGAAAGAAAAAATCGATAGTAAAAATAAAAGATTTTCAAGGTTAAAAATAAAAACAGCAATAAATAAATAATCATCTTACTGATATCGCTCGTCTCTTCTCACTTGTGTTCCTATTTCAAATTTCTTTCATTATATTTATGAAAGCGTTCTCGCGAAATTAATTTGAATCTAAAAGGTAATGGCATTTGGCTTCATTCCACAAAATTGCACTAAATACTTAAGCATATTATCACTGTTGATATTGATAAGTCACAGATTTTTTTCTTTAGGAAAAAATGTATTTATTACAATTTGGGCGAGTAGTATGATTGTATTTTACTTTTTTCGCTTGCATTGTTTAGGTGAACATGGAAACATGTCAATTGTATTTTTTATCAGCATGTTATAGTACTTGGTCATCGTCATATTTTCATTTCGTCGAAGAAATCGAATGTCTTCTTTTTTTGCATTGTTTTTTTTTTATTGCGTTGTTTTTTACCTTTTATTAATTGCGTTGTATTCAGAATGTACAATGTTTTATTAAATATACATGTTTCGCTATGTTATTAAACTTTTTAGTCCGGTTTAAGCCGTGTTAATACAGGTAGGAAAAACCAATAGACTGCCGACATATTACGTGTTTCTATGTCAAGAAATAATACGAGTATTGGTCTTAGTGCCTTCAACAAATATTCAAGAAGGAACATTCCTAGTAATAATCTTTTTTTTTATATATATAATCACACAGCCGCAAAAAACAAAAGCGAGGAAATTATTTCACAAATATACCTTGGCACATTAGTAAATAAAACAGAGAGAAAATACTAATGTAGATAGTATGTGACAGATAAAGAAACAATATTGGTTAAGTCTTATATCAGTATCTAGAGTTGACATACTTACTACACACATACAAATCTTTAATCTAAATAATGTTTATGTTTAAGCTTGATTTATGTACATAACTATATTATATATTAAAGGTAGTAGTTCTGTTTTGAGTTAATTTTAAACTGTGGAAGCATGTGTAAAATATTTCACTTGAATTGTCTTTAAGGTCATACTCATTATGAATTACTTGTATCCTGATATAATTTATTATTCGAGAAAGCAGTCTATTAAATAAGTCAAATCATTATTTGGTATTAAAATATTAATTAACTTTGTTTATTTAGTTGAAAGGAACAACTTTATAATGGCTTTCTTTTATTTTTACGACTAGTTGAAATTTAAAAAGTAAGATATTTATTAAAATAATTTATCTGTAATATAAATATTGTAAATAAATTACTCTGTACATAATTTTAATGTAATTTCTATGGGGTATTATTAAAACAATAAATTCATTTATTTTAGTTGTTAATTCAATTAAATTTAATAGAGTTTATACCTAATAATGACTAAGAGTTATTATTGAAGATTTATTTTATGGGATAACTGAAGTAGAGGACACAAACCGAATGGTTATGTAACTAATTCTATGAGATTAAGACAAACTTTGACAAATAAAGATAGTAACACTATAATGAGAGTTTTATTTAATGATCAAACATTAGGAGATCCTTCCATGTTTAATGTTAAAAATGCAAAATAAACTAGACACGCATACATACATTCATTCTTCATACCACGCTCAAATCACTGATGTACAATTTTTTAATCAATCCAAGAACACTGTGATATCATAATATTTTATTCGTGATTCGTTAAGATGAAGGATCTCAGGTACATTTTCAGGTATTCACGGACGACGACTTCTACTTTTTCACACTCTACAGGAGGTTCTCAATTTGTCTGTATGTATTATATTTTTTTTTTGTATGTTCACCGATATTTTCGTCAATTGTAGACGGATTTCAAAACATTTTTTCTACATGTAAAGCATTTTGTACCAATAAGATGTTAAAGTAATTTTACATCAATGTGAAGTAAAAATGTCTTGACTAAATAATCGAATAATAGGTAATATTTCCTGAATTGGATGGAAAATTCTAACCAGGGCAATTTAATTTTCGTTATCATCATCATCATCATCAGCCCATGTAGGTACGTCACCACGGGGCACGGGCCTACCCTAAACTAGGACGATCAGCCCTTAGTCAACCATGGTAGCAAAGTGCGGGTTGGTCGATTACACAACCTTAAAATTTCTTCATGGTGGTTGTGGTGGAGTTCTTCAGGATGTAAAGGTTTCCTCAATTGATTGATTCAAAAATAAATCCACCATCTACACGCTTCCTACGTAAAGGTTATGGCCACTATTTTTACTGGGACAGAAGTTCATAATTTTTCATAAAGAAAGATAAAAGAAACCCTGACATTCTTAACTTTTCTTTCCAACTTAAGCGCTGACCGTAAGACAGACCCGCCAAACTCGCCCCTATTTCGGACCAAAAGTGTGGAAAACTATAAAGAAATAAGCAAGCATCTATATTCAGGAAGATAAACGTATTGCAATAAAACTAGTCGTAAACTCACAGATAGGACGTATCTGTATGAGTTGTGACGTTTTACGGGAACTGACACACGTTGCGTACCAACACAACAATTTTAAACCTTACACAAACGTCTTAAGAGCAAATATGACGGCAAAATTTTGCTCAAACGCATGTAAATAAAAACTGAGTGCTGACATACTGTTTGTTTTGGCGGATTTATTTTTTTTGTTTCATTTTTGCAAAAAAAAAGGAAAAATAGAGACTGATTTGAATTCTTTTTATTGCAATTTACTTAAGTCGAAAAATTTCGCACACAACATCACTTAACATTGATCTGATCCCACTGTGGTAAGTAGCTTAAGCACTTGTGTTACGGGCATCCGAATCAAGTGAATACACAAATATACTTAAATATATTTAATTATTAACTTACTTAATATTTAATAACTACCTTTGTCCGCAACTTCGTCTGCGTGAAAAAGTAAATTTCACCAGCTTTTTGATTTCAGGAGGAAATTTTTTAGTAATTAATATGACTTTTATAACTTTCTTCAACAGTATTATAGCCTCTCTAAGGTAAGTGGTTAGCTCTAATAGCTCAGCCAGCTAGCCCGATGTCTCCCGACTCCTCTACACATGCTGAGCAGATCCCTTTTCAGTTACCTACTTTGTTTTTATTTTTTGTAATGTATGTGTGTTTTTTAAGTGTAACTGAATAAATACTTTTCTTTCTTTCTTTCTTCCCTAGGTACGCTTCGGGTAATCCTTTCTTAGCGGATGCCTACGTCATAACATCTACCTGCATGCCAAATTTTAGCCCGATCCGTCCAGTTTTTTGGGCTGTGCGTTGATAGATCACTATATCAGTCAGTCACCTTCGAGTTATAAAGTGAACTTCGATAATGCTCAATAGAAAGTAGAGATAATTAAAAAAACTGAAAGTGTCCGGGATATTTACCATGTTGTTTTGTTTTCATGACAGTTCAGAAATTCAGTTCACCCGTGATCATGGCGCTTGCAACAGTGCCGAAATATTGGGAGCTCATTAAAACAAAACAACATGGTAATTATATCCCGGACACTTTCAGTTTTCTAATGTGTGTAACCATGACAGTTTAAAATTAGAGATAATTAAGATAAATATACGTACTTATATAATAATAATACTTCCTTTAAGCACAGTTCATACACAAATCATTTGTAGTGGTGTGTTGTGATGTTGTCATATTAGTGATTTTTTTTCAAAAACGAAAAATAAATGTGGTACTATCAAACTCTTTACTCTTTATAAAAAAAGAGCTTTAATACTTTACTTTTCATACCTGAATCGTTTCCCAATGTGGTTTTAGTAAAATTGCGTCACGAATTAAATAAACAAAGCAAAAGCTTCGCAACGGCAGCAATTTGCGTTACGACTAGTAGTGTTGCAATGAGACCGGGATTTCACGGGATTCAGTTGGAAATCCCGGGATTTTCTATTCTGTTTGGCATTGAAAATGGTTTCGGTTCACTGTTTGCATAAGAGTAGATACCTACAAAAGAAAAACGTTCACTATTTGTTTGCTGTTTTGTATAGAGTAATATTTGTTACATTTATGTATCTACATCAAATCCAGCATACTTATATTGTATACTATAGTTTTCTAAGACCAAGTGAGCGTAAGTGAAGTGAGCCTATATATCTTACTTGATACACATTAATTATCATCATAATTATACCTAAGTCTGAAGAATGTTTACCTTTTAACTAGACTACTACAACAAAAGTAAATGGTAGATTTTAGACTTTCGCGTTCCAATACACTAAATATTAGTCTTTATGGGCCTACACGCGTTATTAGGAGTAGCAAATTACATAGCTACTTACTGCCCGACATTTCGACTGGGTTACCAATCGTGGTCGCGAGCGATAATTTGCTACTCCTAATAACGCGTGTAGACCCAATAATACTAATATTTAAAAGTAAATGGTTCTGATAAGGGGTTCACGCATATGAAAAATTCACTAGATGGCAAAACGTAGATCTGAGGTGTAACTGCTACGAGACTGGTGAATACTGACTTCTTTGTCAATATCACGTCAAAAATAACCATTCATGCTGCGGTTGGACCTCACGCCTACGTTTTCCCATCTAGTGAATTTCTCATGTTTCATATTATGTGAAAACCCTCATAGGGAAATTTGTATGTTGCAATACATGTAGTTGTTGGGATATTGGCAGCGGTAGCGGGGCAGCGATGGAAATAAAAAGCAAGCTTTTCGCTATCTTCAGTTCTTTACTTTCTTCTCAAACCAAAATTAATCATAGCACAAAACCGTCATAGCGTCTTAACCGTGACCACGAGCGCTGTAAAGAGCTCGAAACGTCGGATCTCGAAATAATGTTTAGAATACCAATACACGCGAGTTTAATCCGTAAAATTATTTCATACGTCATAGCGTCGTTCGTCTTATTTCTATTCGCCATAATGCTTTCTTCCCTCTGTCACACACACTTCTCATTCTCTTCACTCTTCGTACATCATTCTTACATTCGTTCCTTTCATACTTCACTCACCTTTCACCATTCCTACATATATGTTTACTTTGTAAGTCACCCAAGAATGCTAGACAAACGAACAGAATTGCAGAAGCGTACCTATCAATGAAAAAAGTGCGAATTCAATCTTATCGCTATGAGATATCTTTATCAGTCTACATACATAATATACATACATACATAGATTCACGCCTTTTTCCCAGAGGGGTAGGCAGAGATCACTTCCAGCCATATGCTTATTAAAAAAAAACCGCATCAAAATACGCTGTGTAGTTTTGAAGATTTAAGCATACATAGGGACAGATAGACGGGGGAGCAACTTTGCTTGGTACTAAATTGTAGCGATGGTACACAAACACATAATTGTCATTACAGTAATTGGTAGGATGTAACAATAGAATGTATCTTATCTTGTAGTGGGTATCGGCTAACCGGTTCACGTAGACCATCTTTTTTGTTACCTCTACCTTTATACACCTACTCCCTGAAGATCAAATGCGATAATGCAATAATGTCCTTTGACTGGTGCCTGCACCTATTCTTCCGATTTCGGATAAGCCGTTCCCAGAAGTTTGAGCCTGTTACTGGCCAGTGAGTGACAACCACATTAGAGGACAATATAACTTAGTTTTGTGAGTATTCCCAAGCAGTGTACTTCTTTCTAATATATATTTAGAAAGAAGTTACAACGACAGTCAGAAGCGACTATTCACCAAAACCGAAGCAGTCACCCACGCAAGTCAATACCGTTTCGACTCGCAATAACCACTGCTAGTTGAACGCAGCTCATGCATGTCCGATCGTGTCGGATCGGAGCCGACGGAATGCAATTATTCGACATCGCACTCGGTAACCGCGTTGGAAGTCTTTGCTTTCATAATACCGGATTCGGGATTTGGTTTAGAGCGTTCGGGGACTGAAAAGCATGCTTTTATTGCGCATAGTCGAATGTGAACTGTCTGGGAACTGGGAAAGTTCTTAAATACTTACGAGTTGAGTTTCGAAGCCACTCAGAAAATATAATAGAGGACAAATAATGAATAAGGTGCAAGACATATTATTAGTGCACAAGTGTGCGCGCAAACACAATTGCACTAACCTACTAACATAGTCTATAAGTTACATTGATACTGACTAACATATGGTCTGGAAATAAATTATTTTTATTTTATTTTATAATTCTGGGAGACGGCAATTCGACATGACCGATGAAAGATCGGGCGCAAGAATACCGGCTTAACTTGTTTTTTGAGGCACGGGCGTTCCATCGCCAACTTCATAACTCCGGGCTGAGAAATTTCATTACAGAAAATCTCACACAATTTTGCCCGACCTCGGACTCGAACCGGGGACCCCTCGGTCTTTACGCAGCGCTTACTACCAATAGACCAACGAGCCAGGGCATAGGGACATCGTGAAAATAATATTTATGTACCGTAAGATGTCTTATATAATTAAAGCTTTCTGCTCCCCTTCCTGTTTGCGTGAAGTTGCTTATCACGCAAAACATTACTCGTTTACATCAAAGTCGGTTAAAAAGTAACCTATGTCCTTTCTCAGGCTCTAGATTATACACCGTGAAATTTTAGTGGTTGTTTTCCCGCAGTAAAATGATTCTATCTTAGTAGTGCAAAATCAATAAATGCCGGTTTTACGAAAGGTTTAACCGTAACTCGAAAACACGTTCGAACCGCTTTATGACTTAGGGTGTAGAGCTTCTTTAGCTTTAAGCATCGATTTCATGCGGCAAGCAGTACCTGAATACGTCACATCTTCAAAAACAACGATAGCTTCTCTCGTTTTCGAGTTGGAAAATTATTATTCTGAAAAATCGAAATAAAAAAATTGTTTTGTTCGATGAATAATTTGCCTGATTCGATAGTATTACTAAAGGCAAGTCGTTCTGCCACGGGAAAACAACCACTAAAATTTCACGGTGTATTTGTGACTGTACCAAATTTCATTTAAACCGGGTCAAGCGTGATTGCGTAACACACAAACAGGTTAACTTACGCATACAAGCATATTAGGAAGGATATTATGTTATTGTCAATAAAGTATCATAGACGTTCGTCGAATGCCCATTCTAAGCGGATAGCAAGGGTATTACTGATATTGATATGGCGGAATTCACCAATATTACAATATCACGATGCCTATCAATAGGGAACGCATATTGGACGGACAAGATATTATGCAAAACACATGCACGCATTATGCAAAACGCCATCCACTGTTATAATTCATGTTCATCTACTAATCTTCAAAGGAAATCTATTACATATGGATGAGAGTACACTCCATGCTAATGTTTGAGTCGATTCGTGGAATCGGACTTAAGCACTTACAGCTGCAAAATGAGAATTGTTTCACATTTGTAATGCCCGATTGGAATACAAATTTGAATCGTATTGTTTAGAGGGTACGCTTCGGAATAGACTGGTGATGGATTTGAAATGAGCATGCTAAATACATGCAATTGACAAATGGGGGGAGAAAAAGCAGTGTTTCTGGATAGCGGTGTTTTGAATGAAGATACAAACAGTGATATAGACTGACACATGAGTTTCAATTTTTTTAACATCTACCATCAAACGAAGTCATATATCAGTACAAAATTTGTAGTAAATAAGGTTTACAAAATAAAATATTTCAGATTTTTCTGATACTATCACTGGTCAAACGATCTTAATATAATCAATCCCTTGACCAGAAAAATCTAAAAAATAAAACTAGAAAATAGAAACGGATAGTAACGGGTTCGATTCCCACCCGGGTTAATCATTCCGAGACGAACATTTTGTATTTGCTCCGTGTCTAATTATAATAATATAATAATAATTCTTTATTGCATTAAAAAAATAAATGCTACATCCTTCAAATTACCTTAAATCATATAAGGCGTCCGACCGATTTCGGCCATGGCGGCCTATCTCAATTGAGATCAGCCAAGTGCGCAGGACATATTATAGTGCACAAGTGTACGCGCAAACACAAGTGCACTCTCTATTCCCTTACTCTCATAATTCGGTGAGACGGCAATCCGACATGACCGATGAGAGATCGGGCGCAGGACCACCGGCTTAACGTCCTTTCCGAGGCACGGGCGTTCAACCGCCTACTTCCTAAATTTCATTACAGAAAAACTCACACAAATTTTGCCCGACCCCGGACTCGAACCGGGGACCTCTTGGTCCTAACGCAGCACTTGCTACCAATAGACCAACGAGGCAGTTAAATCATATAAATAAATAAACTTAAATCATATACAGGGCCCTCCAAACTAGGCTATGCCTGTATCTTGAGAAGCCAAGTCTGGGTATGAGTATGTGTATTTATGATTATCTATGTATGTAAATCAGTTTCTGACACCTATCGTACAACCTTAGCTAAGTTTGTGTGTAGGTATAACATAAATTTATCGATTAGGTGGAACAAATTTACAAGTAGACACGTGTGAATTGTTCATTTATTTATTCACTAAGAAATAACTACCCCGGTTCCGGATTCGTCGAAGCAATTCCGTTACACGTTGAACTTTGGCCGTAGTTGGTTATAGTAATTTTCCACGTCCCATTTTCTAGGAAATATGGAACACAGTGCGTTCCGTATGCACAAAGTTGTCACAACAAATTACTGGTTATAAAGGTTTCCTTGTATAGCTACGGAAAATGTTTTTACCGGTAACATTTTAGAACGTTTTACGGAAGAATACGTACAGGTAATGTCCGTTAGATTTGTTCCAATTATTGCGGTGATAAGTAGCAGTGGCAAATATAAGATTCAAGTAATTTGCGTTTCATTTCATTATAAGATAAGGTGCACAAAAAAACTCACACAAATTTTGCCCGACCACGATTTCGAACCGGGTATCCCTCACTTTCGGGACGCAGCGTTTGCTACCAATATACCATCGAGGCAATCATTAAAAACTAGGTAATATTAAGGGTTTAGCTACACAGGGCAAAAACAGTAGCAAATACATAGCTACATTTGATTATGATACTTTTTACATCCCTAGTAGAACCATTATAGCATAGTTTTTAATAAAAATAGCATGTTGCTGATAATACTATCACAAAGGGCTAAGGGTCAATCTTGAAAGCCAAAAAAAACACTGTCCGAGGGCAAAAACTACCCATAAAGTTTAAGTTTGAATGTAAGATTTTTTTTGCTGTTTCTTTAATGTGTAAATTAAATGGGGCACAACAAAAAAGGTGTTTATTTCAGCTGAAACCACCTGAAAAAAATTTTCGAAGCCTTAATATTTGATTCCCTTGGGCTGTCCCTTTGTCATTTTTTTAACAAACCGTTAACAATTTACCTATTTATAGTCATAATTTTAAGATTTTTTGTGATTTAATAGTTAAAGGGTGAGTAATTTAATGATTTAATAAATAAACCAAGTCTGTGCCAATTACTGTTTTGTGATTACAAATTGGTTTGTGTTTGTCCGAGTGCAAACGATTGATTCCTTTGGCACGTCACTAAATGCCATCTGTCTTGCTTTTATAAAAGTCTACGGCGAAGGCGTGCACATCAGCAAGTATGGAAGCTCTAGTCGCGCTTTTTACATCATGAGGAGAGGTTTCCTGCTCGACCGTTCCAAGCCGGATTTATGAAGGTTTGAATTTGATTCCCCAGGTTTTGTTTCACCAGGGCCATTGATTACCCTGACTACTTTAAAAATATTTTTTGATGATTAGGAATTTCTGAACTAGGATTAATAGTAGGGTATATAGGACTATCAATTGTTTTTATAATAATCATTGGCAAAATCAATCCATTGAAACAAAAACGAAAGAAGATTAACTTTTCTTGATTCCTCAAGCATTGATTCTGGCAAAATGCCAGGGAAATCAAAGCTTCCTTACATTATCATACTCATATTATGATTATAGGTTACGCACCCCAGAAGAGTCAGCTGTCATTCAACATCCGTTGTAGGTCCTGCAGCGTCTCTACTGACGATGTTGGTGCCTTCGCCCTTTCCAGTACAGTGCCTTTTGAACAAATCCTCCATTGCATTTGTGAACAACTTTGGAGAGATGACGTCCCCTTGTCTTACTTCCTCGCTGCAATGGTATGGGTTTATTTGCTGATTCAATACTTCTGGACGGATATGGTCGCGGCTTGGTAGAGACATTTCATCACCAGATTGTATTGCTAATCACCTTGGCATTGCTGCAGGGACTCAAGAACTGACCAGATTTCAACCGAGTCAAAGGCTTCCTCATAGTCCACAGCCATAAACATAGGGGCTGATTACACTCTTCGGTCTTCTGTTTATATGTCGCACCTGTGTGGATGTGGTCTATGGTGGTGGCATCCGCCCGGAAATCCAGCCTGTTCCGATGGTTGGAATTCTGCCCAGTGTTTGCGCAAGATGGTGCGTGATTACTCTCCGAGACTGCCGACTTTAAAGCAGCAATGTCCCCATTCGCTGTAGTCAGCTTCGTCAGTTGGCTTCCTTCGAGAGATTTTAAGAACACCTTTGACCCCCGATTCTGTTCAATAGCTTTCTCGATTGAGAGAGTATTGTAGCACCGGCGGTCGCATGGCATAAGTTTATTGATCTCTCGGTTGAGTGCTCTGACGCTTGCAAATGTAGTAGCGGGTGGGTCTTTACGTCGCTGCCTCACTAGCCTCAAAGTCTTCTCGGAATGTTTAGACTTCCTGCCCCGGCCCCTCATGCCGCAAATCTCGATCTTTCCTCCCTGAGGACATGCATCATATTTTGATTTGATTTTTCAAGATTCTGTTTAATGTCAGTTGAGGTTTCCACTACAGCAATTCGGTTCGCCAGGTTTGGCAAGAACGTTTCAGATCCTTTAATTTTCTGGAGCGGTGTAGGTCGAAGCTTAGATCTCATCAAGCGAACACGTTTGGCTTTGAAGTCGATATTCAGAGTGCCTCGAATTAGTTGGTGATCACTGTTGATCTCGGAGACATCTCTGAATATGTGCCGCCTAACCACCCTAATGAAGTCGATCTCGTTCTTAGTTAAAGTGTCGGGACTTTGCCACGTCCACTTCCTTTGAGGCTGCTTCTTAAAGAAAGAGTCTACCTTCAAGGAAGAGCCTCACGTTAGAGGAAATTGACAAGTATTTCTGTAGGGGTCTGGTGGTAGAGTAGAGGGCCTCGATATGTATGTCATCGAACATTTTTTCTCCACTTCATCGTCAGACGTCAGTGCGTTCACTTGCACCACTTTGAGGCTAAGACTCTTGGTGAGCTTAATCATGCTACCCTCGAAACACTAGACATTTCCACTAAGTTGTCAAAGAGGGATTTATTGACGAGAAAACCGACGCCACCTTTGAGAATGTTAGTCTCTGCTCGTGGGAAGTACAGTAGGTGTCCTGATTCTAGGGTTATGGTGTCCCTCTCGCTTTTCGGACAACCACTGAAAGTGCCACCTAATCTTCTTCAAGCTCTACTCCTCAAGTTGCGCCAGATGCGAGTCGAGCTGGTAGCGTGCGCCCGTTATACGTCGCCAGGGTCAGTGTGTGCTGGTAGCCTCTCGTAGCCCGGGGATTCTTAGCTCCCGCCGTCCAGCCGTAACCATGGTCGCCACCATGACCAGGAATAGCGGCGCTGCAGGGAACTAGGGACCGTGGCCTTTTAAGTATTAATTTGATAGTTTTTAGATAATTATGTTGATTTGTTATAGTAGATTGATAGTTCCTAAAGATACAGATATTGTTGTTTTGTTTTTTATAATACTTCTTTAAAATCAATAATGACTCTAAAGAACCAAAATGAAACCAGAATACTGGTAATTTTAAATAAAATAAACGATTATTCTATACAAAATGTTTTTATTTTTGATTCCCTGGCGATCTGGTATTGATTCCCCTGGCACCAAAATTTTAAAGTCATATATCTTTTTATCTAAACATGTGACAGTGATGCCTATTAGAGAAATATGTTCACAATGAGGTGTTATTTAGCCTTATGATAGTAAAAGTTTAAACTCTTATGTTTTAAAAAGTGCCAGGGGAATCAACCAAATACGTCCAATTTCAAGATTGACCCCTAAGAGGTCCTGTATTCTATTAACTTGTTTCCCTAATACCTGAAGTCATAGTTTGAATATCTTGCTGGTGAGTGAGTATCCTGATGGGTAACTAAAACTAGAAGAAAAGTTATTAAACTCTTTATTGGACTGTAATAATCGATCATCAGCCTATAAACGTCCGCACTGCTGGGGCACGGGCCTATCCTCAACAAAGGCTATAAGGCCTTAGTCAACCACGCTGGCCAAATAAAAAAAAAGTCACACAAATATCACACGCAAAAAGAGTCTAATTTTATGTTTCACATATTTTTACGAAAAAAATGAAGAGCAAAATAGTACGAAAAGCAATTACAGAAAAATATAAAATCAAGGTACGTCAACTGACGCCAACCCTCGTAAAACTAATCTCACCGAAAAATCCAGCCAGAAATTCTCATTTCTTTAATTTCACTTCATTAGTTCTTCATACAAAAATTCTGACGTCGAGGACATAATACCAGCGCTAACTATTTCAATTAGTAGAAAGCGTTTAAAAATAAAATTTCCGCGCGAAATTCAATACACACTTGACCTTTTTTTTTTCTTTTCAGGGGTCCCGTGGCGCGTCAATCTTTCAATCCATTTATTTTAACGTTACCACGCAAGATTCCCAGATGAACCGACCTTTTGCACAAGAATCGGAGCGTATTAAACGACGGCTGATCTCTTAATCAGTCCAGATGATTTGGACCTTAATGCGAAGGCAGTAGGGATCAGCTTAGGAGTGGCTGCACGAGTATCATGAAATATTCTGGCGTGGTACAGTCGGTGTGAGGGCGATGAGGGAAGTTTAGGAGCTTCGAATATACGCGGTGAAATTTTAGTGGTTGTTTTCCCGCAGTAAAATGATTCTATCTTAGTAGCACAATAGACTTGTGCAGTTCTTTTATATTAAAATCACTAAATGCCGGTTTTACGAAAGGTATAACTGAAACTCGAAAGCACGTTCGAACCGTTTTTCTACTTAGGGCCTAGAGCTTCTTTAGCTTTAAGCGGCAAACAGTACCTGAATACGTCACAAATTATACAAGAACGATAGCTTCACTCGTTTTCGAGTTGGAAAATAATTATTTTAAAAATTTAAAGAACATTTTTTTTTTCAAGGCTTAATTTGCATGACTTGATAGTATTACTAAAGGAAAATCGTTCTGCCACGGGAAAACAACCACTAAAATTTCACGGTGTATGCTAAGGATACTTATAGTGCGACAAAGGTATTTTGGCACGTGGATGACATTGACAGGGGGGCGTGAGTGAGACATTAGTGTTATCAGATGAAAAAAACCTCCTTGGGTTTAGGGAATGGTTTAAAGTTCAAAATCATTAGTCCATTATTATATCACACTGCAGTATGTAGGCCGCCTCCATAGACAGCCATTCTCTTCGGTCCTGCGCCAGTCATCCAGAGACCTGTTAAAGTTAAAAAAAAGACGCGTGGCACTCGGTGACTGCCGCGGTAAAGCTATTGCATAGCATAGTCCGATTTCGTAGCAGCTCGTCTCGATTCGTGCGAGTTTCGTAGAGTCGTTCAATAAGTCTAATCGCACGCATACAACGCCGTGTCGAAGACTGCCTAACTGAAACGACGTTAAACGAGTGGAGAGCTTGAGGATTTTTCGTTACGGAATTTTTGGATTTGATCACCGCGTTCAAGGCCCGCGATAGAAACTATGCAATAGCTTAAAAAAATAATACACTCAATGTAAGGCAAAATTTGTTAACCTTGTTAACGCCATGTCATAGCTCTAGTTTCCGCACTGATATTGAGTACATTGTGTTTGCGGTATCTTCTTAATTAAATAAAACGGCTCGCGTCAACTTGGGATAAATTAACGATGTTTACCTAAAAAAGCTCGTCTGACAACTGACATAGCTATTAGGGTGGCTCGTGAAATTAAAAATATTAAAGCACTGAGCTCATTATTAGGGAATTCTATAGAGATGTTCACACCGCCACGGTATATTTTTAATGTTTAATGTTTTTAATTCCATGTTTATTGAAAAAGCTAGATTTATTTAAAACGACTGGTTTGATACGTATTAGGAAAAGCTCTACAAGCATTTACAAATATTTTAAAAATAGTTTAATAAATAAATTTAAAAACTCATTGGTACGTCGGCGGGGTTTGAACTGGCTATCTCTCGCATGGAAAGCAACGGTTTTAACCACTCGTCCATCAACGCTCTATTTATTATTAGCACTTACTAATTACAACATCAAACACACCTTTATGTACAATCGTTTAAACGAAATGTATTGACAACGAATCTAAACGCAGACCAATTATCTTAAAAACATTCACAGAATTCTCCTATTTCCGTAACTTCTCGAGATGTTCATATTTTCCCCCAACTTTTGATATAACGTACGAGACATCCTTCAAGGGCTCATTATAAACTAACGATGTAATTTAACTTGCAATAAAGAGGCCACATCAAAGTAAACTTAAGCCAATTACTTACTGACTTGATGACTGGTGGAGTTAAGCTTTAGAACAGTAAAACATTTTCACTGTAAGATCCGTAAGAGATATTTATCGTAAATCTTCCAAATCGTAAAGTGGGGAGGTTTTGGCCTGCTTGTTCCTCTGAAGTTTGAGTAAGGACGCGCCAAAGCATTTTCTTTTGTACAATAAAAACTATATAATATTATGCACGCGATAAAAAGAGTAGCAAATACATAGCTACTTACTGCCCGACGTTTCGACTGGGTTACACCAACCATGTCGCGAGCGAACTGACTCCTATGGCCAAAGAAGGCTTAGTTGATTGACGACCTAAACCTTTTATAAGTATTTGAAATAAAACTGAAAATGAAAGTCGAGTTTGATAATAATCTTACACAAAATTGTATAAGCTACCTGACCTGAGCTTTCGTGACCTGTACAGAGTTCGTATACAAATTGTATTGTTGACGAGTTTCATCTGTAAAATTGGTTTCAGAAATATAACCAAATCCGAACAAAAGTAAAATGTGGAAGCATGCTAGCGAACACCAGATGTAGGTAATGAAATTATTGGAAAATACATGAAAAGTATTAAACGCAATATATAATGTTACGAAAGCAGCAAACTGGTTTCTTCACCTTAGAAAACTGTAACTGTCCGGGATATTTACAATGTTGTTTTGTTTTAATGAGCTCCAGATATTGCCAAAATAACAGTACAGTGTAACCATTGGTTTCTTCACCTTTAAAAATGCAGATTTATTCATCACTAGCGGCCGCCCGCGACTTTGTCCGCGTATTAATGGGTTTTAGTAGCAATACCAAGTTTTATAAAAATCGGCAAATACGTAAAAATTCTCCCATTCTAATTTTCACCCCCCCAATGAACCCCATGGGGTTAAATAAAATAAATGCGCTAAAAGAAAAAAATAAACTTTTACACTATAACTTTACTGTCAACTTATAACATTTCAAATTCAACATATTTGACACAATTTATATGTTTTAAAAGCTTGTCGCGAGATTTAAGTACTCGTATTTACTTTCTTAGTTTAAAATTTTTAATAGGCAGGTATTTTAAAACTTGCTTTTAAAATTACGAGTAGGTACTTAAATCTCGCGACAAGCTTTTAAAACATATAAATTGTGTCAAATATGTTGAATTTGAAATGTTATAAGTTGACAGTAAAGTTATAGTGTAAAAGTTTATTTTTTTCTTTTTAGCGCATTTAAATAAAAGCTTGTTTTTAAAGATTTTTTACCTTAATTTATTTTATACTTTTTAGTTTTCACCTTGTAAGTTCCTAAGTCTGTTCATCTCATTCAACGCATCATTATTGCAAGGTCGTTTGCCAGTTAATTTTGGTACTGAGTTCGTTTGGCTATCTTCCGGCTCCACCATCGAACCCTGGTTACCATCTAGCTCCAAAGTACTCATCTAGGCGAATCAAACGAGCCCAAACTCGATGGGGTTGTGTCGTTTAAGTACTGAGTTCCTTTGGCTGTCTTCCGGCTCCATCATCAGACCCTGGTTACCATCTAGCATCTAAGTACTCATCTAGGCGAATCAAACGAGCCCAAACTCGATGGGGTTGTGTCGTTTAAGTACTGAGTTCCTTTGGCTGTCTTCCGGCTCCATCATCAGACCCTGGTTACCATCTAGCATCTAAGTACTCATCTAGGCGAATCAAACGAGCCCAAACTCGATTTGGTTGTGTCGTTTAAGTACTGAGTTCCTTTGGCTGTCTTCCGGCTCCATCATCAGACCTTGGTTACTATCTAGCACCAAAGTACTCATCTAGTCGAATGAAATGAGCCCAAACTCGATGTGGTTATGTTATTTAATTACTGAGTTGCTATGGCTATCTTCCGACTTCATCATCAGATCAGCTCCATGTAATAATAATATTGCATTGTCATCGGATATACACGTGCATGCAAAATTTCAGCTCAATCGGTTGAGGGCAAGTGCCTTAAAATTGAGTTATAAAATTCCACCCGAACACACAAACATACATACATTGCAAGTTAAATAAAAGCTTGTAAAAAAAATAGCGCTGGTGTCTCTCCGGAGTGCCAGCTACCACCATACCAAGTTTTATAAAAATCGACAAACACGTAAAAAATCTCCCATACTAATGTTCATCCCCCCAATGAACCCAATGGGGGTGGAATTAAAAAAAAATTGCCTATATGGTATTCCAGAGTGCCAGCTACCATCATACCAAATTTCATGAAAATCGGTTCAGACGTTTGAGCGTGAAAGAGACATCCATCCATACTTTCACAATTATAATATTAGTAAGGGTATTAAAGAAGAAATCATTAACTTTTCTTATGAAGCAAAGTTGCCTCACGTTATTGTCTTTATATTGTACTTCCTCCATTCAAAAGACGAAAATGTTTCAACGGAATGTGTAGCGTCTTTTATAATGAATTCCATGAAATGTAATCATGCACAATTTATAATCGCTCGTTTTGTATTAGAGGTACAAAGTTTTATAAAATTTAATTTGTATTTATGATGACACATCCAACATTTCCTGGAACATAGGAAAAGTTGTCTCCAATTTTTAACCGACTTCAAAAAAAGGAGGAGGTTCTCAATTCGTCTGTATGTATAATATTTTTTTTTTTCTTTTTATGTATGTTCACCGATAATTTCGTCAATTATAGACGGATTTCAAAATTTTTTTTTTGGTTGGATAGAGTTCACTTCCGAGGTGGTCCCATTTTCACCAGTCTCGGATCTGATGATGGGATCCAGGAGAAATCGAGGGCAACCTTCAAATTTTATAGGGACATGTACCGCGTTTTGCATATTATCTGAAGTCATATTGGCATTTGCTTCTGGCTATCATAATCTTATGATGCTGAGCTGATGATGGAAGGTCAACTCCTTAATAGTTATGAGTAAATAAAAGAATAATTATTTCAATACTGTATACATATTAAGACTACTAGTTATAATATCAGTAGCATTACAGGTGAGCTAAACTATTAGGTTGACCAGTCTAGGATCTGATGATGGGATCCAGGAAAAATCGAGGGCAACCCTCAAATTTTATAGGCACATGTACCGCGTTTTACATATTTTCTGAAGTTATATTGGCATTTGCTTCTGGCAATCATAATTTTATGATGCTGAGCTGATGATGGAAGGTCATCTCCTTAATAGTTGGGAGTAAAGGGATAATTCTTTCAAATCTGTGTACATATTAATACTACTAGTTATAATACCACTAGAATTATAGGTGAGCTGAACTAATAGGGTCCAATCTAGGATCTGATTATGGGATCCAGGAGAAATCGAGGGCAACCCTTAAATTTTATAGGCACATGTACCACGTTTCACATATTTTCTGAAGTTATATTGGCATTGCTTCTTGTAATCATAATGTTATAATGTTGAGCTGATGATGGAAGGTCAACTCCTTAATTGTTTGGAGTAAAAGGATAATTCTTTCAATACTGTATACATATTAAGACTACTAGTTATAATATCAGTAGAATTATAGGTGAGCTGAACTAATAGGGTGCTAAAAAATGTAACACTAAAAAGGATGAAAAAAATTGTAAACAAAAAAAAAAACCGCCTTCAAAAACCCGACTCACTAAAAATTACAAAAATAATATAATACGAACATTAATCTGGGTATGAATTTGATATGTTGTTGAAGGCGGTGCCAATTAAATTTTTGAGGAAAACTGCGTGAAATATAAACGGCACCGCCTTCAACAACATATCAAATTCATACCCAGATTAATGTTCGTATTATATTATTTTGTAATTTTTAGTGAGTCGGGTTTTGAAGGCGGTTTTTTTGTTTTTAGTAATGTACTGTAATTACGACATGTAAAATGTTCGTGTTGCACTCAAGTTCTGAAACAACAAAATAAATCATATGCATGACAAAGAACATTGAATACATAAAAAGCAAAAGGTTAAAAGTTGAAATGTGTACGAGTTTCAAGAATAAATTTCGTCGATGGCCGAGTGGTTAAGGTCGTTGCTTGCCATGCGACCCAGTTTCAACCCCGTCTCGTACCACTGTGTTTCAAATTTGAAATTTATTATGTACTTTTATCAGACGCTTTAATGGTGAAGGAACACATCGTGAGGAAACCTGCACACCTACGAAGAAATTCTTAGGACATGTAGTCAACCAACCCGCACTTACTCAACGTGGTTGACTAAGGCCTTATCGCCATAGATTAGGGAAGGCCCGTGCCGCAGCAGTGCGAACTTATATGGGCTGATTATGATGACGATAATGATGAATTGTTATATTGAGTACCGTCAAGAGATTTTGCACTACTGTAACAGTATTATTTACCGTCAGTTTATTACTAAACACAAAATAATGTAAGCTTTCTGTTGTCCGAAGCTGGAGGACGGAATTTAGTAAACTTATTTCAACTTTGCAACTACAAAGTTGGGCTATAAAAAAAGACATAATAAGAAAAATTGCCAGGAGCAGCGAGGTAATACTGAGGAGTTCCGTAGGACTTATATTTTTAAGATTGAACTTGGAGAGTACAGTAATAGCTCGTCAGATGTAAAACTTTGAATCGACCTTATGTTGTAAGCGAAGACATTTATATCGAAATATCAGTATTAGGTCTCTGTAATTATTATCATAACTAAAAGTGTAATTATTCTAGCGTAAACATATACTTTTACCATCAATAAATATAGCAAAAAATACTGAAAATGTTGTATAAATGCATGCGTATGAATATTTCTTCATGATTGTGTTAAAGCACTATCTATATTTCCAATTCATTGCATTCCAAACTCCTACATTATCCTAATTAGTCATGATATTTTATTAATGTTAACACAAATACTAAATGATAATAATGGTAATTAGTTTTTGTTTATACTAATAAATGTTTCCGAGAAATAAAATAATTGTATCAAGGACTTTTACTAGAAAACTCCGATCACGAGTTGATCCGATCATGGCGCATGCCAAAATATAGGGAGCTCGTTAAAAAAAAAACAACATGGTAAATATTCCTGACATATTTTAATGTGTGTAACCATGACAGGGTAAAAATACGTAATGACTTTTGTTATCATATTTAGTTTAAGTTTATGATAGTCAATGTTCTTCTATTTTAAAGTTTTGTAGTTTTTTATGCACACTTAATAACAGTTAATAACTTTGCAGTCTACAGATTGTACCCTAAAAGTTGTATGCAACAATGATAGCGGAGGTACATCAAGCACCGTGTTGCTTGCAACTTTGAGTTCTTCAAGTGACTCCGTCTGGAGCCTTGCTTTCGTTTCAATGAAACTTTAACGTATCTTAATGCAAGTTTGTTTGGGTGTTTTTTTCTTTAATGGAACTTAGTACTTACCTGTTTCATTAGTTACAGGATTGAATGTTTTAGGTGATGCAGTGTGACAAATAAATGGCAACGGAAACATAGCTGCTAAGTGCTAACTTAATGTTGGAATGCATGACGCGATTTTCAGAAGGACTTAAGTTAGGGTCCTAGAATACTCTAAGTTGATTTTTTAATGATTTCTTAATAGCCAAATTAGTTGTGGGCTCTGCCGAAACTGTACTGATTTCTTTGATTTTTACATTAATTTAAATAAAAACGATTCTCATTTATTTTTTTTGTCAATCTGTCGAACTAATTTTTGGTTCTCTTTCATAGGATTTTAAAGAGGACGTGAAAACAACAAATCTTTTATGGACAACGGACCATTTCCAGCGAATCTTTTGTACCCATACTTCAAAGTTACAGAAAAATACTTGGAATTTATAATTTCGTTATATCAGCTCATTATAAATACGCTTATTTATTTCGGTTTCTTTAAAACAAGGGTGTCTTTCTAGTTCTTTATTCCGCGATGTTTTGTGTGTCTTCAAACAGCGTAAGGTAGCTTAATTAAAATTTTCATTGTGATAAATTGCTTCTTACCAGCAAAAGGAATTGGGAATAAGGGTAAGTACAAAATAAATGCTATCTGTAATAATTAATTGTGTAGTTATGGTATCAAACGATAGTTGTTTTAAATGTTAAATTTTTTCATAAATTAATACTTTAGATAAAGTCACACTCGTCAGTTTAATCAAGACATTAATTACTATGTTTTGTAAAAACTTAAGTTTCATTTTGAATGTCAGTCCAAAACCAACGTTAAGTTTATCTCAAGAGATACTTTGTTAATTCCATTGTGGATACAGATAACGAATATTAGTTTCACAACGTTTCAAAAAGAAAACATAAATAATAACCGTAAGCTGTTAAATAAATTAAACATTAGAAATAAAAGAAAATATTGCATTTTCAAGAATACTGAAATAACACAGAAATTCATTATTATCATTTCAGAAACAAAAAGATGTTCAAAGAAAAGAACAAAGGAAATAATTATTATCAAATTAGCAAACAAAAATCAAAGATTTTCTATCTCGCTTACAATAATATAATCAAAATATTACAGTATAGGATGGTAATACCCAAAATGTTTTTGCTCAAAAGCGGTTTTTATTTTGATCATTAGTCTTCTGTTCCAGATGTTGGCATCAAAATATCGTATTTTAAGACCGAGCACTCAATCTAGATTCTTTCTTGCGTAATTCCTGTAAAGCTAGGCCTTTTGCCACGTCGGGAACGATTATGCTTCAAACAAATGGGAGTTTCGTCAACGTCAAACCAACCAGTAGGTATTCTGGAATTTCTTAGATATTTTTGGATATTTCTTCTATGTTAGAAATGTGAATATGTCCGGTATATTCACCATGTTGTTTAATTTTAATGAGCTTCCGATAATTCGGCACTATCGTAAGAGCCATGATCAACTGGAGTTGTGATATTAAATGTTAGTAACTATGACAGTTATTTCGTACTTGCCTTGCTCCGCACCAGGCATATTTTTCAGAAAAAATCGTTCTGCATCAAAATCCGTTGTGTTGTTTTAAAGATATAATACATAGGGACAGACAGACGTGGGAGCAACTTTGCTTCATACAATGTAGTGATATGGTTTTGACTGCCTCGATGGTCTATTGGTTATGAATAGACCAAAAGACCTGCGGCTAATTAGTGTGAGTTTTTCTGTTAGGAACTACTCATCCCGGAGTCAGCCGGATTATTGAATGGACCGTTTTGTGCTTTCCGTTAATTTGGTGGCCGTGCGTCTGATCTTCATCGTTCATGTCGGATTGCCATCTCACCGAACTTTGAGAGTGAAAGAACATAGAGAGCCATAATTTGATGTGTCCTACACACATTACGGCACTCTGTTTTCGTAGTTGGTTGATTTCCTTTAAGAGCGGCCGCAACGGTCGAAATCGGTCCGAATAATAACTTATTGTATTTTATTTTATGTGGTTTTCGCAACTGGGGTGTCGTTCATAAGAAAAGCTAATAACAGAAACGTTCCAATAACGGTATTGTTAACGGGAAATCTACATCTTTGGCCGATTTCAAGTGAACGGCGGCCTTACGCGAGTCGCTGATTTTCGGATTCGGAAAATCTATGCTTCGTCACTGTCAATCGTTCAGGTTAAGAATAAGACAGAGGATGGTTTGCGCATTTGAACCCGTTTCCGATATGGTATATCATAAGGTAGGTCAAAAAATTTCAAATAGACTTTTTGAAATTAGTATTCAATTCCTAATTTAGTTAAGTATGTTGTTAATTTGTTTTAAAACATAGAAGTTAATGTTTTCACAAATTGAATAGATCTTAATTTTATTACAATTAAATACCTAAAAATGACCATTCCTTTTATTTTCTTTGTATTTGATAAAGTATAAACTGATGTAAGAAAAACTTAACATCAAAAGTTAAAAAAAAATTACAGAAGAGAACCTTAATAGAACTTTTCACGGGCCTAATACTGATTCCGTGAACGTGAAATTTTCAGAACACGACAATACTTATAAGTACACATAAAATAAAAAAGATCTCCGAGATTCTTTAATTCAAAATGGCTCCAAAGAATTGCGTGCCATACCGGAGGATGGGCGAAAAAAAATTTTTTTTTAATATTGACAAAACGTCCTTTATGCCCCTCCAATTTGGTGAAGTAATTTTCCCTTTTGAGGCAGCCAGTCTTTTGTACCTGGACCATTGTGATATTGAGGTCCTCAGATTTATTTGGTCCAATATTGAATGAAGACTTTGAAGACGAATTTGGCTATTTTATTTTTGTTTCGTTTCGTTCCGTTTGTCAATGTTGTAATTAGTCAGTGTTTGCTTATGAAGGCTCACTGGTATTATGCCCTTTCGTTTATTTTGTTTGAGAGTTTGATGGGGCAGGCAAAGGGAGTCAGTCCTGTAATATTAATGGAAACGAATATTTATTTTCTTAGTTAATTGAATGGGTTTTAATTAAGTTGCAAAGTTATGCACTTTGATGTAATAATGTAGTAATTTACTTAATGAAAATTTTAATAAATTTAAGGAAATAAAAGAACGTGATTGAACAAATATAAATTACCAAGAATGAAAACGCAATTTTCGAGGTGCACTTGCATAACAATAACGTCATATCTACCAATATAGCTCGCTGAATTTGAAAACCATTTCAGAATTCGTAAATGACTAGATTTGTGACCTAGTTACCGATCAAAGCCACGCCGAGTCGCACTGTTGACGTTCCTCAAAACATCATAACAGACAATTCGGTACAATCAACTGGCCAAAGCGGAATCCGCTAATCCGCCCAATGATAAATTGGTGTTAAGTCGACTGTTTGAATGAATAAACGAGGGCAATAAGTATTAGCTAACGAAGTAATACTTCGTTTGTTTTAGACTCTGCCGTTTCCGCGATTTGGCTTGTGATTTATTTTGGTAACTAACTTTTACAATACATTATCTTAAATGATGATTAAACAGGCTTCTGGAGGACTTGAATGGAAGTTGGTTGCTCGTGTGAAAAGTCTTGGGAAATTAATGAGGGATACTTCTTACGAATACAAATTTTGATTTAACCTTATACTTATTTATATTGTTGTGTAATCATGACCTGTTTAAATTTTGACTGGCTCGGTGGAACAGTCGTTAGTGACCCTGGTTTATTACCTACGGTTCCAAGAGTCGTGGGTTCGATTCCCACTCGGGACAAATATTTTTGTGACGAACATCGGTGTTTTTTCCGTGTCTGGGTGTATTATTAAATACATTTAAGTATGCATATTTGTGTATCCACTGTTGATGCTCGTAACACAAGTGCTTAAGCTACTTACCACGGGATCAGATCAATGTATGTGATGTTGTGAAATATTTATTATTTTATTTATTTAAATATTGATTGATGTAACTTTATGATTGTTGGTTTTGTAATAAAAAATAACTGATTTATTTTTATTTACAGATTTTTATTTGTGTGCAATCGATCGATCGAAATCGAAGTATTTAGTTCTACTGTCTGATCGATGGCACTAATTAAATTGTTTATAAGACTAAATATGATCGAAAGAGTTCCTTTATCTAACATAATTATAAATAGCGTAAGTTTCATAATGTCAAAATTCTATATTGCAATGTGTGCGTGTGTATGTTTTTTTAAAGCGGATTCTGTGAAGAAATGCTAATACATCTGATTATTAAGAAACGTGACAGTCTTACACCTTATGTGACAACCATAACGCTATAATGCGCTTCCGGAATTGTCAGTTTACATTAATTCTTCATCAGCTACAAACATCCATGGAATCAGAACGGAGCTCCACCATTATTTCCACCATAATGTATGTTTATTCCACTTCCGGTTTGGTTTGTATCGATATTATTACAGAATTCCAAAGGCAAATGGCAAATGATTTACTGGGTTCAGCTATTCAGATTTATAAATGCGAAAGTGTGTTTGTTTGTTACCTCTTCACTTTATTAACCATTATCGCTAACAAACTGGCAACAGTTTGGTGATTTTTGTTATTTATTAAAACAATGTAATTTTATGAGAATAAATGATTTAAAAAAACCGACTTTAAAAGGCGGAGGTTTCTCAATTGGACCGCTTATGTTTTTTTTTATTTACTTAATAAATATTCTGGATATTTCACTTAGGCACAGCCAAGACTATGAAGAAAGACATAGGGTACTTATCATGCTAAAAGTGAGAATTTGAAGATATTGGATTTGAGAAAAAAAAAGGTATTTAAATTGTTTTACTAATTGTGCAAAATGCTAGGTGTCGCCGAAACTTTAAATTTTGCAAAATTACACGAACTTTGTGAATGTAACACGAGCGAAGCCGGGTTCAAAAGCTAGTCTTTGTTATTTACGGACGCAGATGCGATCATGTATTCGTATTACGCCTGTCGCATACAAACGCTTACAGTATTTGCAAATTAGACCGATTCATTGTTAATTACTGTTTCGTACTGGGTTCGGAGTTTGGTTATACCCTGTCACAGTATACCGATTTTAAATCAAAGCTACGCCACCGTATTTTGCCCTGTGAGTGAGAGTTACGAAGCGCCATTTTTGTTTCTTTTTGCAGGTTATGACTGGACCCATCGGTATTGCTTAGATTAGTCTGCACTGGAAGCTTGTTTCTTTATGGTAGTAATATGGAATATAGCAATATGTGAGTGACGATTGACTGCTAAGTTTTTTTTCGCTTAACGGTACACGCAGAGTTATTCTTTTATATGTCTTGATGAGTATATGATGATATTTTTTACCAGTCGAAAGCTTTTGATATAGTATTTGTAGTAATTCAAAATATTCAACAGTTGTTAGATAATTTTGTGGTAATTTAATTGAAATTTATAATTACATAATGTATAGGTAATTTGTGATACAAAATTATCTTAATTTGTACGATTTTTTACAATAAGTAGGTTATTGATCCTATTTTCCTACTTTAAAGTAGGTAAAGTTAATATTTAGTATTAGACGTAGTTATTATGGTTTAACAAATCTTGATAAAAACGGGTAACGGGTAGAAACTGATCGAAAATCGCGAATAACAAACTTTGATACAAAAAGGCGCTAAGGGAAAAAAGGTTTCAAAACAAAGATAAAAGCAAAGATTAATAGCATTATTTACAAAAAACTCGTCCGCTCAAAAGAATTAGAAAAGTCCATTATCACAATATATTGAGTGGAAAAATTATCATTACCGATACCGAGGAGGAAACCAAACTTCATCCAAACTTTGGGCATATTAAATCTTCGTTCTCATAGAATTTGCATTAAAAAAGTGTCATAATAGATCGCTCTTAAGACGGCCAATGTACCAGAAAGAGAAAAAAGAAACTTTCCTTGGTCTTCCATACCGATCTTCATCTACATTTTATTAACTCTGGGACAATCTTTG
This sequence comes from Maruca vitrata, assembly GCA_039566165.1. NCBI lineage: Eukaryota > Metazoa > Arthropoda > Insecta > Lepidoptera > Crambidae > Maruca > Maruca vitrata. The sequence goes on along the minus strand of CM076934.1, from coordinate 5,863,558 downwards.
GAAAAGTTTATGCGCAATGATTGAATATTTTTATTAAAAACTCTCAAGGCCGGTAAGGAGGCTGCATTTGATTTTCAAGCTGCTAGAGCAAATATACCTCTTCAGTTGTTTACGTCAGATATTGCTGATGTTAAAAATAAGTTCTAAACGAGACTATTATTAAAACTATCGTTTCCGTTTTGAGCGATTAAAACTTTTTAATTTAGTTGATGTTATGATCGTTAAAGTAGAAAACTTGTTGTTTGATAATTTTAATCGGTTCTTCGAAACCTTGATAGTATTTAATAAAGAAACATTGATAGAGGTACTTAAGTTATTTTTTTGGAACTTTTTGTTACTATTTTAATCGACTCATCGAAACCTTTTTGTTTATTGAATGAAGTCATTTTAATAGATGCCTTTTACTTTTTGTTTTTTTTTAACCTTCTTTATAATTTGATTCGTTTACAAAAGAATTAAAAAATAAACGATTTAAATTAAATATTTTCATACGGATTAATCACAGAATAAATAAAAGTCAATTCATTATTACTGAATTACTTTTCGCTCACAACTATTTATGCGTAGTCATTAATCACGTAAAAAATTACTCCACTATAGTGAATTCCATTTAAATGTATCCTTTCTCTGTCTCTAGTTTCAACATAAAAGAGCGAAGCACAGACAAACACTTACTTTTGCATTTGTGACATTTTTACTTTTTATTATGTCCCACTACGGACGTTTTTTATTCTTTTACTTAATCATAGATTCCTGCGCCACCTCGATCTGTGTCCGAAGCGATAAAGCAGAAGCAGGTGTTCTTAAAACCCCTCTCTCAATTCTTTAAACAGCAATTTTTCCAAGTCCTCAGTTGAAACGGACTTATTACTGTGTTCCAGTAAAAAGCTCTCTGTGTTCGAGTCAAAAAAGATGGTTTGTTGCTTGCGAGAGCTTTTTACCGTTTCGAAGGCCAGATGTGTGCGAGGGATGTTGTTCTGTTACAACTCATTTGATGTGTTGTTTGAAAAAAGTTTGTAAACGTAGTTAGTTTTGTAACGTTTTACTAACGAAAAAGTTATGAACGATCTAAATGATTTTTTTACGTAAAATTGTCAAATATTTAATCAATAATAATAATATTTTACATATAGACATTGAACTGATATTTGAATTAAACACTGAGACAACCAAATGTTTAACACCAGAACATTTAAAAAAAAAAATTTTTTTCTTCATAATATTATTTTATTACATATACATATTTTGTTTTTGTATGGCAAAAATTAAATCAGCGCCTATAGTATTTAACCCTCTGTTCAAAATCCTGGGCAACACATTAAGTGTTATTAAATTCAAATATTATTTGACAATAAAAATTATTGTACGCATCCAGTATACAAAAACAGTGAAAGAAGCTGTAATTGTGCTTATAACTAAATTACAACGTAGGTGTACGATGAATGTGAAGAATTCTTGCGAGAGTTTTCTTTGAAGCCGAAATGCCTAAAGAAACGTGCCAAATCATTGAACAAATCCTAATTTCCCGCGGGATTGTCTTCGTTCGGATATCACACCGTTTTCCGAATTTGTTGCTATGAAACATTTCAGGCTACTTACCCGGAATGTTGATTATAAAGTGCTAACCTCTCGCAAATAATAAGTAATTATTAAATTAATAAAATAAATATATTATAGACACTAAGAGCGTCAGGGGATACCAGTTACAACTATCTGTCCGGTGGTTGGTGAACAGTATACGGGTAAGCGACCCCGGCTCCTCGAGCTACTATAGACTCAGTCCAAATCATCCGAGGCGATAGTATCTGTCCTCCCCTTTTCCTTCCCCCGTCATACAATATCCTTGCTACTCGTGGCAACGCAATGACCTTGTTAAAACAATGCACAAGGCAGAATGGCGGCGACGAGGTCCACAACCCGTCACGTCACGTTTCCCATAGAGGTGAAAAGTGGATCGCTGGAAGTGATCTCTGCCTACCCCTCTGGGAAAACGGCGTGATTTTATGCATGCTAAGAGCGTCGATGGCAGGGTGGTTTAGTTTAACAAAATGGCGGACATCAATACAACGCTACCTAAATACAACTTTATCTAAATAGCACATTTAGAAACGGATCGAACAGTCACATCACACTTATATATTTTGTTTATAATGATTATAACCAAATCCTATATATTCACTTACCCTGTCTATTTTTTTAGATTTTTTCAAGCACTTGTCCATGTTTGATCCTGTATCCTCACTGAATAAATATTCCGTGAAATTTTTGTGCTTGTTTTCCAGTAGCAGAACGATTTGCATGTAGCAGTACTATACAATCATAAAGGTTATATCTTGAAAAAGGATTTTTTTTTTCAATTAAAAAAAAAAGTAATGTAAACATCCAACTACTAAGCGCGAGAAATAACCGTTATTTTGGGGCGCGGGCCTACCCTAAACTAGGGCGATAAGGCATTAGTCGACCACGCTGGCCAAGTGCGGGTTGGTCGACTACACAACCTTAGAATTTCTTCTTAGGTGTGCAGGTTTCCTCACGATGTTTTCCTTCACCGTTAAAGCGTCGAATGATGGTGCATATGAATTTCAATTTTGAAAAACACATTGGTACGTGGCGAGGTTTGAACTTGCGACTTCTCGCATAGCAAGCAACGACCTCAACCACTCGGCCATCGACGCTTCGAAGTGCATTGATGCATACTTTTGCAGCATCTATAGCACATAATCACCTTGTTAATAACTTTAAAATTATATGTATGGAACGTTTTAAAATAAGTCTTATTTTTACAATAGCGGCTGCCCATGGTAGTGGTTTAGGCAGGAATTATTTATTAAAACAGCCTTTATTGAACCTTGTAAAATTATATATGAAGATAGTGAAAGTCCAGTAAAAATTAGTTTAATCGTTTTATAAATTAGCGAGAACAAACAGACAGACAGACAAAATGTTTTTAATTGTGTTTTTTGCTTTTTAAATTGTGTTAAAAAAAAAGCTCTGCTACACAGAGCTCTAATGTATCTTATCTTATCTTAACGCGGGGACCGTATAACCGGTTCACGTCGACCCTCAGGGATCTTTTGTGTTTCCCCTACCTTAATACACCTACTCCCTGAAGATCAAATGCATTAATGCAATAACGTCCTTGGGTCTGAGGTGCCTGTATTCTTCTGGTTTCGGATAAGCCGTTCCCAGAAGTCTGAGCCTGTGTCTGGCCAGTGAGTGACATTCACATAAAATATGCCTCATGTCTTCCATTTCTTCCTTGCAAGCTCTACAGTCGCTGTTTGAGGACAGTCTCATTTTCATCAGTAATGAGTTGGTGACGTAGTGCCCTGTCAGCGCTCCCATGAGTAGACGACTTTGAAGTCTGCTTCCACCCATCATGGTTTTGTACCACGTTTTTGGATTGTCTCCAATAAAGCTCTTGGAGTGAACCATACCTGGTTTATTCTTCCAATGCTTCCAACGCTCATTATCAACATGTTCCTTAAATGCCATATTGACGGTGCTTAACGCTAGCCCAACAAATGGCTCTGGTCCAATATGATTTGCTTCTGAGCCTCTTCTCGCAAGTTCATCTGCCTTTTCATTTCCCTTATACCCTTCATGGCCTGGTATCCATATTAGCCTCACCTTGTTTTGCCTCCCTAGGTTATTAAGTACCGTTATGGCATTGGCGACAAGTTTAGAGTCTAATTTGGGGTTTCTTAATGCCCTAAGGGCCGCTTGACTGTCACTGAGAATGTATATAGTTTGATTCTTGACCTTTAGTTCTATGTTCTTCTCTGCACATGAGATTATTGCATAAACCTCTGCTTGAAAAACCGTTGTCATGCCCCCATGCTTTGACTTTCCTCAACATGCTTGCTGTAGATACCGGAACCAGTGCCTGACACCATTTTGGATCCGTCGGTATACCATATCAAGCTGTTGCTCTCAGGGCAGGGCGGATTCACCTTCCAGCTGTCCCTCGTCGGTATGTTTACCTTGAAGTTCCTATTGAATATGTATTTTGGAATCGTTTTATCACAACCCATTTCCAAAATTCTGGACGAATAACTATTCTCATCTCATTTTGTGTGTCTTGTCTGATGTTTTCTAGGGCTCCAAGTTCCTGCAATACGTAGTCGCTGGAGCGCCTTCTTAGCTTCAGCTTCGATCACCAGGTGCAATGGCGGAAGATTTAACAGTACTTCCATTGTTGCCGTTGGGGTAGTTCTGAAGGCCCCTGATATGGCTAGACACGCGGTTCTCTGCATTTTCTCCAGAGCGTCCCTGCAGGTTTTTAATCGTGTTCTATACCACCATACAATACTGCCATACGTTATTATTGGCCTTACCATAATTATGTATAACCATCTAATGACCTTTGGTTTAAGCCCCATGTTTTTCCATATGTAGCACGGCACATACCTAAAACCCGAAGAGCCTTCGATATAGTGATGTTTACGTGGCGGCTCCAGTTAAGTTCCTTATCTAGGGTGACACCTAGATATTTAACCTCTTTTGAGCATTCTAGTCTTGTGTTAAATAAAGAAACAGCTCCCATATCCTTGATATTCCGCTTCCTTGTAAATGGAACTAAAGTGGTCTTCCTTGGGTTGACTGATAGATGGTTGTATCCACACCAATCCTCAAGGGTCTTCACTGCACTCTGCATTAGTTCTACAAGTGTTTTCGGAAATTTTCCATTGACCATTATGACCAGATCATCTGCGTATCCCACAGTGTGGTAAGGTCCTTCATTGAGCTTTCTTATTAGCGAGTCCACGACTAGACTCCATAACAATGGGGAAAGTACTCCCCCTTGAGGACATCCTCGTGCCGTTTTTATCGCTAAGTTTACTCCAAGTATTTCAGAATGAATTATTCTGCCTTTAAGCATGCATTCCACCCATTTGCAGATAGTATTGGGGATACCATGTACTTTGGCTGCATTGCTTATTGATTCAAAGGTTGTACGATCGAATGCACCCTCAATGTCAATAAACATTGCTAGGCACATCTCCTTTGATTCCAGTGCTGATTCAGCTTTCCTAACTACATAGTGTAGTGCAGTTTCTGTAGACTTCCCACTTTGGTATGCACACTGTTGCTCGTGTAAGGGATATCTCCTTAGTGGTCCATCTCTTATGAATTTGTCTATCATCTTTTCTAAAGCTTTCAATAGAAACGATTGTAGACTTATCGGTCTGAACGATTTTGGTTCCTCATAATCTTGTTTGCCATGTTTTGGTATATAGATTACTCTGACTTTCCTCCATATTTTGGGAATATATCCAAACGCCACACAGGCCCTGTACAGTCTGCAGAGATGAGGATGTATGATCGATATTCCATTCTGCAAGACTATCGGATAAATGCCGTCCGGCCCGGTAGATTTGTATGGCTGGAAACTTTTCAGAGCCCAGCTTACCTTAGCTTCGTCAACAACCTTTTTCGAAATTTGCCAATCACTATATGAGGTCCTTTTGCATTGGTCCTCAATACTGATGGCGTCTTCCTCTTCTTCTATTGCCTCTGAACCCGGAAAGTGAACACTAGTCATCACTTCCAATGTTTCTCTACCGGTTTCCGTGCGTTCTCCATTATGCCTTTTAACAGTTGTTAGCTGTATTGCCTTTGTTGTGGAGATTGCCTTTGTGAGTCGCATCCCTTCAGGTGCAGAGATTATTCCCTCACAATGCTTCTTCCACGCTTCCCTCTTTGCCTTACGGACAGCAGTGCTGTATCTCGTCAGTGCACTTCTATATTCGCTGAAGTCGTTTCTAGCTATTGCTATATTGAACGCCTTCCTCGTGTCTCTCCGAATTTGAGCCACTTCTTGAGTCCACCATGGTAGTCTCCTTGCTATGGACTTACTGTCAGGACAATTGTCCTGCCATGTTGAGGTTATAGCCGTTGTTAACCTATCTGCTTCAAGTTCAATGTCAAGTATTGAATTAAGCTGATCTACTGGTTTACCCACTGCCGATTTTAAGTTTGTCTTGAAATTATCCCAGTCGGTATGACGGGGATTTTTCCTTCGTACAGCTTCAAGTCGGCTACCTACATTGTAGCTAAAACATATGTAATTATGGTCCGATAGGGTGACCTCATTAGACACATGCCATCCATTAATATTCCTAACAGCCTTGTTATTTGCTAGTGTTAAGTCTATTACCTCGGCCCTACGGGCATTGAAGAAAGTTGCCTTACATCCTTTATTAATAATATGTAAGGGTGAACTTACCAGATAGTCCAGTAACTTCTCTCCTCTTTCATTGATGTCTGTGCTTCCCCAGACCACGTGATGTGAGTTTGCGTCACATCCGATAATGAGCTCACGATTCTCCCGGCTGCAGCTGTCAACCAGTTTCCTCAACATTTGAGTCACCGGTTCCTTCTCTTCATATGGAAAGTAAGCCGACGCCAATATCAGCGTCTGCTTCCCTTCCCTCCTCTGGATTCTGACTGTAGTCAGATCCCTGTAACAGTATTCCGTTAGAGGCGCCACATTTAGACCATTCCTGATATAAATGCAGCACCTCACGTTATTCATTGATGAGTTGTAGTACACTGTACCACCCACTCCATTAAAACCCATAACCGTACCATTGTGAATATATGGTTCTTGTATTAGGGCAACATCAAACCTTTGCCTTTGTAGCTCGCGTGCCAGAAGGGCAGTTGCGGCTCTACAGTGATGTAAGTTTATCTGTACACACCTGATTTTAGACATTTCTAGTCCGAGAGGAGGCCCGTCTCACTCACGCCAGGTGAGGAGAGCCCCAGGAAGAGCTGGTCCAGTGCACCCAGTACATCATCTGACCGGGAGAGCACCCCATGTCCCGCTCACTTGACATGGGTCCCTCAACCGCGGTCTGGGGTACTGGTGTGCCGTCAGGAGCTGTGGCCACCACAGCAGGAACCGTGCTGGCAGCAGGTTCTGCGACCGTCAGGTCCATCGGCACCTCGTGTGTCCGTCCGTCAGTCTGTACGTCCGTCCGTCTGTCCGTACGTAGGTCCGTCTGTCCGTCCACTTGCCGAGCCTTCTGTGCTTCCTCAGCACAGGGGCCAACCCGCTCCTCCTCCTGCCTCTCCTCCATCTCAGAGTGGCTTGAAGAGGCTCAGGTCGATCCCCGTACTGAGGCAGTAGCCTTTCTCCTTAATAAAATTTGCAGAGGCTCCATCCATAAGCAAGATGCGCCTGGTGGTGCGACCTTCCACGAGGGTGTCCACAACGCGCCAGTTCGCTGTTCTCACCTCTGGATAGATCCTCTGCATTATACCTAAAAGGACCGAGACGTCCGCACTGACCGTCTTGGTCTTCCAGGCCATTTTAATGGGTCTAGGTAGGTCCCTCGCATCTACGACCTTAAGCCTAACCCCTTTGATCTCGCGGCCGTTGAAAAGTTTTAGCCACTGTGCCGAGCGCTCTCCGTCGCACGACACAATGACAACACCGGCCGCGATATAACCTAGATGTACTTGAGGGGGAGGGTCCTTGGCTTTCACCAGCTCGTCCAGAATGGCGAGCTGAAGATCGTCATAGATCCCTTCCTCAAGCATAGTTGCAGGGTAGTTCGCAGTGGTGATGGCCATTTTGAAGGTCCCCAGTGCTTGCGCATATGACCCAGAGGTCTTGATGCGTTTCGCACTGGTCCCTCCCTGTCCCTCACCACTGTACTCCCTGCCTCGCTTCTGGCGGTCGACAGAGATGGCGTCCTCAGCCTGCTGCCTGCGCAGCGCCTGAGCACGCCTTTTCTCTGCTCCCGTCCTGGAGTGCCTCTTTTTGCCTCCCCTTTCCCCCCCAACCCCGCGTTCCCGATCAGGGACAGGATGGCTTCCTACGGAAGCTTCTCCCATCACTCCACCGGTTCCACGAGATGTGCTGGGGATTGGTTCAGCTGGTGCCCCTAAGGAACCAGACAGCTGGCCACTAGTGGGATGGGCCAGGCCTCCGCCCGGTGGTCCGCTGACCGAATGGTCTGTAGACCTGCCAGGCCTCACTGGCTTGGTCCCTTTCCCAGGGTGCTGTGCTGGTGCCTTCCCACCCCTTGCACCAGAAGCACGTCCACCGACTACCTTCCACCCTCCACTAGTTGGTTGAGGGTCCGAGGAACCTTCCCCAACCAGCTTTGGGCCACCTTTGTTTTGCGCCGTGGTCCTGTCCGAAACAGGACCTTCGGCTCCTTTGTCCTTTCGGACCGCAGGCTTTTTAGCTGACGCTCCACCGCCGCAGGTGGTTTTCGTGGTCTGCACTACAGTGCCCCCCCCAGAATACGCGGGGCTGCCCGAGCTAGGCTCGGGGAGGGATTGTCCAGCATCGCTGGTACCCTCCTGGGGTAGTTCCTGTTTCCGTGTTGCATCCATGATTGAGGTTTGGGTAATACACACTGCACTTCCCCAAGGCGCAGAGGTCGCACTTTCTGAAGGGATTGCTCCCTTCAAGGCCCGCGATGGCCTGGTCCAGGTTGTTGACCGCCGCCTGTCAGCGTTGCCGTTGCTCTTTGGCACCACCCGGTGCGCACGTGTAGGGAACTCCTGTTTTGTGAGGTGGTAAATCCTACGGACGCGAGCAAACCTTTACACACCATAAATTCTAATCTAATGTAAATTAAAAAATGGAAAAATTTACATTCATGCCTGACTGGATGGGGATTGGAACCCAGGATCATGAGGTTACGTGCTCCACTATATTTTAAATTTTTTTTTAATGCTACACAGAGTTTTAATGTAAATTAACCCGTGTCTAACGGGTAAAGTGACGAAAAAATTTACATACATAACACCTGGATAGTATAATTGGAAGTACGTGGGGCGCGTAACCTCAAGATCGTGGCTTCGAGTCCCCGTCCAGTCAGGCATGAATGTGTTTTTGAGATTGGTACACGGTAAATATATTTTTTTAATATAACATTTTATTTTGTTGTATTAGATGTGTAGTGTTCGCACTAATAAAAGACAACGTATTTAATGCATTCTAAGGAGTAATATCTTTGGCTTGGCAAATTAAAATATTCCAGACATTGTCGGTTGGTTTTCATCCCTTAAAGTTTAATTTTACAGTCTCAGTGAAGGTGTAGTGTTTATTTCACTGGTGGGCCTTTGTGTTTATAAAATACTTGGAAGTGAGAATAAGAATGTTAAATAATAGTTCTGCCTGTGTCTTTGATGGCATCAAATGGTTAGTCTCTTAAAATGAGTGGTCAATGATATTAGGTTCGGCACAGTTATTGTTTATTGGTAAGATGAAACCACTAGATAACAGTACACAAAATGTGTACTATGTTTTAATTAAAATCAATAAAGTGCTAGTTACGGCGTGTTAGTACGACAAACAAACGGAAAAAACAACTTTTATAGTGGAAGTAAATATTATATTAGCATTTCATGACTTCCAAGGCACGGGCGTCCGTCAACTTTCTGTCACAAACATAGGTAACAGAAAAACTCAGTTACACTAACAACAGTTAAAAGGGGTAAAAAACAATATTCCACAACATAACATACATTTGATCCCGTGGTAAGTAGCTTAAGCATTTGTGTTACGTATATCAGAAAAGACGATAGAGTGTCGATAAAGTGTCCAGGTAAAACCGGCACCTTTTAGTGTTCATTTCAACGGTGCATCAACTATTTTAGCTCATAATGTGTTCTTGTTGTTATTAAATCTTGTAATGAAGTAAGTCTCGGTATTCGTTATACTGTGTACGTTGTAAGATTCAATTGCTGAATTTAATGAGCTTAGTTTTAATCTGCTGATGAAAGTAGACAGGAATAAATGTCTCTCAAAGCTTTTGTGATAAGAATAAAATAAAGGCGTCCGACCGATTTCAGCCATGGCGGCCGATTTCAATTGAGATCAGCCAAGTGCGCAGGACATATTATAGTGCACAAGTGTGCGCGCAAACACAAGTGCACTCTCTATTCCCTTACTCTCATTATTCGGTGAGACGGCAATCCGACATGACCGATGAGAGATCGGGCGCAGGACCACCGGCTTAACGTGCTTTCCGAGGCACGGGCGTTCAACCGCCAACTTCCTAACTCCGGGCTGAGTAATTTCATTACAGAAAAACTCACACAAATTTTGCCCGACCCCGGAATCGAACCGGGGACCTTACGCAGCGCTTGCTACCAATAGACCAACGAGGCAGTTAATAAAATGTGAAACGCTTCACGATTTTGCGTGTCTTCCTTGCGCAGGGGCCATGCTAATCTTCTCTGTATCGTTCCAATTTTACTATATGTACTGCCGAAATAATAAATATAGTAAGAAGCTTAAACACTTGTTTTAAAGTTATCATCAGTTACAATATATGTGCCTATACACAAATGAGAAAAAATGGAAGTAATTAATGTATCTGTTATAGGCAATGTGTATAATCCGGTATTGTATAGATTACCTAGGTATTCTATACAATGCCTAAAACGTTCAGGCAATGTGTATAATACGATTAATTTCACACATTGCCTAGGTATTGTATAAAATGCCCGAAGTGCATCAGGTAATGTGTATAATGAACGACCACGGGTAGGACCTTGAACATTTTTATTATTTATTATTCAGACAGAGTAAATCAACCTTAACCTCGGTATATTTTGAATGTTATTGCTTTGCGTAGAGTGGTTAGGTAGCATTGGTTTTCTGTCCATTACCTAACCCATAAATGGTCCATCCCTCCATCTGTCACCAGGCTTTAACTCAAGAACAGTGATATCTAGATATGTAGTTGCAATATTATGTTGATCATATACATACACTAGCTGTGCGCGCGACTTCGTTCGCGTGAACTACAGATATTACATATAAAAGGTTTTTCCCAATTACTCCTATTACCGTGAGAATTTTTCAATATCGCGTTGCAAGTAAGCTTTTCGTTTATTAAGGTACTTGCATGCCAATTTTCAATCATCTTTCTTTCGCGATTTAAATTTTTTCATACAAAAGATTTTTCCTGCTCCCGTTCCCGTAAGAATTTTTCAATATTCTGCTCCAACTAAGCTTTAAGTTTACGATGCCAAATTTAAAGCATCTAACTTAAGTGGTTTAGATTTTTCATACAAAAATATTTTCCCGCTAATTCCCGTTCCCGCAAGAATTTCGGGAATTAATTTCTTAGTGCACCTCTACGGTACCTTAGCTACGTTATTTCCAAATTTCAAGTGCCTACGTTAAGCCGTTTAGGCTGTGCGTCGATATGTCAGTCAGTCAGTCAGTCAGTCAGTTTCTCCTTTTATATATTTAGATGTTACCGGACAAACCCGATTTCAGGACAGACTCGTTTGGCCTTGGATAAGCTATGTGGTACTTGCGAGCTCAGGACTTCCTGGCACCCTAGACTTAAAAAAAGAGACCTATTTGTGTTAAATTTTTTTAAGCCACCCATATATACCTGTGACGGAAAAACTAGTTTAGCTTAGGCCAAACTAGTTTGTCCTAGAACTCCTATGTGACAAACGCTCAATACGCAAAAAACACGGCATACCAACCGATAAAATGCAATATGTTTAATCAGCGCTATCTGCTTGTGACAGTTAAAATTAGGATAAGCTCTCAAAAGATCAGTAGGTACCTATCTAACTAACCAAATTACGGAGAAGACAAATCGATTAAATACATTACCTAAGCTTCAACCGGCATTCTATACAATGCCTAGGTATTCTATACATTTCCTAGGTAAAGTGTGAAATACTTCAAACATCAAACATCATTTCATACATTGCCTAAGCAACCTCGGCATTCTATACATTTCCTAGGCATTGTATAGAATGCCTGCATTATACACATTGCCTATAACATATCTATAGCACAACATTCATAGGGCAAGCTAAAACGCTCCAAACAAAATTGAAATTGAAGCGACGTCACTTTTATGATATTTGTATGCCTCGTTGGTCTATTGGTAGCAAGTGCTGCGTTAAGACCGAGAGGTCCCCGGTTCGAATCCGGGGTCGGGCAAAATTTGTGTGAGTTTATCTGTAATGAAATTACTCAGCCCGGAGTTAGGAAGTTGGCGGTTGAACGCCCGTGCCTCGGAAAGCACGTTAAGCCGGTGGTCCTGCGCCCGATCTCTCATCGGTCATGTCGGATTGCCGTCTCACCGAATTATGAGAGTAAGGGAATAGAGAGTGCACTTGTGTTTGCGCGCACACTTGTGCACTATAATATGTCCTGCGCAATTGGTTGATCTCAATTGAGATCGGCCGCCATGGCTGAAATCGGTCGGACGCCTTTATTTATTTTATTTGTATGCAACGCGTCAGAAATTTGTTTGGAAAGTATAAGAAATATTATATAAACAAATAGTTCTAACTAACATAATTCCCCCTGGTAAACGTGAAATCGCATGCAAAATCAAACACTGTCTCCTTTCCTACAATTGGGATGTAGGTATATAACTATGTAAAACAGTATAGGTACATGCAATCAAAGAATTTCACTTAAGTCTAACTAGCAAAAGAAAACTAGTTCATTGTAGTTTTCACGGGGTAGTTTTAATAAAACTTTTTGCATTAACCGGTCCACACGGGCCTGTATTGCAAAGACAATAGCTGTGTCGGGTAGGAGTTTGTGTTTTAGTGTGTAATTGGTGTGTAAGTAAAGGACTGCAGATGTATTTATTTTGCCACCGTGCCAACTAATAGGAAAAACAATTACGTAGAGCCTTTAAGGTTCATATCAAACTTTTTTTACACAGTGTAAATAATACATTTACTCATTTACATTAAACCGAACTCTCTGATTGTTTTTTTATTAGAATAGCCAACAAGTAATTCCTAGCAAATACAGTTTAGTAATTATGTTAAATTCTAAATTATAGTTGGGCATGCAAATTGCATAAAACCGTCAATGGCCAAGTAGTTAAGGTCGTTGCTTGCCGTGCGAGAGGTCGCAAGTTCAAACCCTGCCACGTACCAAAGTGTTTTTCAAATTTGAAATTTATATGTACGATTAATCGACGCTTTAACAGTGAAGGAAAACATCGTGAGGAAACCTGCACACCTACGAAGAAATTCTTAGGTTGCGTAGTCAACCAACCCGCACTGGGCCATGGTGGTTGACTACGGCCTTATCGCCCTAGTTTAGGGTAGGCCCGTGCCCCAAAAGTGGGGACGTATATGAGCTGATGATGATGATGATGACGCAAATTGCAAAAAGACTTCTGCCGTATAATGGTTACCCAGCGAGATCCCAACTCACACTTGGCCAATTTTCCCACATACCATTACTGATCCCGCCTCCCCTTTTCCATAGAAAATCTTTCGCTACCCTTAACACAAACTAAGCTGGTTGACAAAAACTCCATAGGAGAATTCCGTTCACAAAACACGGTATCCCGTCCCGAACTTACCCGGTGGATCTTGCCGTACGAACCTTTTTACCTATCATAATCCGGCGAAAAAACGTATTTTTCACATCGCCATATCCCGGTAAGAAAATAATGCCGGACAAAAATAAAAGGGTTGAGATGGCTATGTCATACTAAAGCCGACGGCCGAGTGGTTAATGTCGTTGCTTGCCATGCGAGAGGTCGCCAGTTCAAACCTCGCCACGTACCATTGTGTTTTTCAAATTTGGATTTCATATTTACGATTATTTGACCTTCGAAGAAATTCTAAGGTTGTATCAACCTTAGAATTTCCGTATCACCCTAGCTAAGGGGTTGGTCCATGCCCCTGTAGTGGGGAAGTATAAACTAACATATTAATACTAAGCTAGATGAAACTATTCAAACTATTAGTCCAGTCATTTAAGCTTAAATTAGGTAAGAATCTCGGAATTCGAGATACCCAGCTGTTAGTCTGTAAATACTTAGATATTGACACCCTAAAAGTAGTCTCAAAACCTACATATGGTAGGGTGTACGCAACTATTAAATTTTCAAGGTCAAATGTCACAAATATCAGTTTTATGAACTTTTGAGCGAAATGGGAAGTTTTATCATAAAAGTGTGTTGGAGAAAATTGTTTATCATCTAATTATCTATAAAAATTGTCTGTACGTTTTATTCCTAAGATTCACCATTTCAGAGATACAGCGATGCAAATAGTTGAAAAAGTTATATTTTCAAAAGCTTCCAGACCCCGTGCGATTGTGCTAGACAGTTAAAATTCACAACTGATGTATTACAGTAGCTTCTATAACATCTAATACTAGAAAAAGCTTAAAACCAATGTTTAAGTGGGTTCTCATACAAAAACTATGGTTTTTTTTTTCTCTCACACTTGGCAGGTTTTTAACGTGGTTACCCCAGTAAACCTATTCCAGATGACACCTTTTATACGTGAAGAACACGTTGTTTATATGGAAGCCTAGTTAAATAATTGTTTTATGTTGTTTTTAGCAGCGTCGGACTGGCCATACAGTCAGGGTGGCATTTGCCAGCCGGGCCCCAGCCTGCGCGGGCCCCCCACAGGCCTGAGTCGCCCGCTTGCATTTCTCGGAAACTATGCTTCTCACAAAAATATTGCTTATGCTATTAGCAAATTGCCTTGCCAACAAATATGTTTAAAATGACTTTTTGTCCTAAAGTAAAGATTAAAGAAGTCATTAGCAAAATAAAGAGATCGTTCCTTATTTTTATTTTATTTAAAGCAAAAAAGACGCATTGTTTCCGAGATATCGTGAAAAAAGTGTTTTCTCATCCCTTTTTGAGATGGCGGCCGGGGGACAAGGGCCCCCACAAACTTGAAGTTCTATTGACCAATGACCACCACAAACATGTTCTAAAAATAAAATTGCGTCCTCTCATTAAGAATCCGAAAAATCTCGGAAACTAAAAATTCTAAGTTAATGCAATAAATTGTATTCAATACTCCTTAAATGAAAGTAAAAATTATGAGTCACCATACATTTTATTTACACAAAATCGTACGATTTTTATCTTCGAAATTTAAAATACCGGTATTGTTGGAACTGTTGAACACAGAATCGAATCTAATCAAGGATGATGAAAACAGCAGCTTTTGCAATCGAGTCATTAAGTACAAAGATGAAAGTTCTTCTCTTTAAAAAAAAATACTAGCCAGGTTTATACAGGTTGTCCAAAAAAAGTATGTCAAGCGAATGTCCTGAGATAGAACACCCCGCGGGGCTTCGAAATACCCCCATGTATGTTCCGCTATTTTTTGAGTTATTATTTTTTATAAACTTTTGAGAATATTTGACAAAACCGATTAAAAAATTCTAAAAAAAAGTAGGTATTTAACTTTTTTAGAAATTCTTTTTGCAAATCAATTTTCATGAGTTCTTCTTTAATGCCTAAAATATTCGTCTCCATAATTTAAATGGAAGTTTTCAAAATGATGGTACAAACTGAAAAATTATGTTCTGTAAATAATGTCTTAAATTTCCACTTCAAATTTAAAATATTAGGATGTAGCTCAGCTTTTATAATCATGAATATAAACTAGTACTTAACGGGCTACTTTTGGAGAAAAAATCATAAAATTTGTCATTTGATTACGAAGCATTATTTGGTCATTTTATTATTTCTGAAGTTAATAAGATTATTAACAATCGAAATTATTACAGAAATGGTAAGATTTAACCTAATGAGAGTTTAATTTGTGATACTTTAAAAATAAATTTAGTTTTGAAATTTTTTCATTTAAGGTCCTTAAATGAAAAAAAGGAAGTGTATTTGATTATTGAATAATTATTAGTGATCGCACTCAAAGTCCGTAAAGAAAGCAAAGTTCGTCAAGTTCGTCGTAACAACAGGATTCGTCATGCGAAAACAGTGTTAACGCAATGAAACTTAAATTAAACAAAAAAATATACGACATCTTAATGTTTGCATCTCATCTGAGTGTTCCTGTATTAAATTTAGGTTTAACAAACAAACTAATTAACTTTAGAAATGATAAAGTGTCCAAAATAATACTTCGTAATCAAATGGCTAATTTATGATTTTTCCACATCTCTGTCTTTGAAGTCCGATTTCAGCAAAAGTAACCTATTAGGTTCTAGTTTTTATTATTGATTATGAAAGCAGTTTTTAAGGTTACTAAGGAACTATGCAGCTACCTCCTAATATTTTAAGTTGAAATTTTAAGACATTATTTACAGAACGTAATTTTACAGTTTGTACCATCATTTTGAAAACTTCCAATTATAGTTTTTGAGTTATGATTTTTTTTAACTTTTGAGAAAATTTGACATAGCCGATTAAAAATTTCTAAAAAAAAAGTATTTGACTTTTTTAGAAAATCTTTTTGCAAATCAATTTTGATGAAAACATATCACAATTTTAATGATAATTTATTTGCAAAAGGAATAAAAAAAAATTAAAACTTTTTTTTTTGGATTTTTTCTAAATCGGTTTTGTCAATTATTCTCAACAGTTTAGGAAAAAACCATAACTCGAACGCTATAAAAATCGCGGAACATGCATGGGGTGTACTAACTCAGGACATTCGCTTGACACTATTTTTTGGGCACCCTGTATATTATTTGTTATGGGATTTATCTGTAATTATTATTTATCTCGATTACTGTTTATCTCGATTTGTGTATCTCAGTATTTTTTGATAGTATCCCATCACCGTGATATAGTCTCGGGCCCTGGGCTACTTAGGGTTATGAGCCATCCGCTCACCCGTAAGTCCGGTGAAGCTGAACAGGCCTCAGACGGCCATCAGCGATCAGACCCTTCCGAAAAAAAAAAACTTGGGCCCTGGGATTGTGATTTGCCACCCGGGCCCTTGCGGCTCAGTCCGACCCTGGTTTTTAGTACTATACATATACGTTTCAGTACATTTAAACTGCTTATTATGGGTCAAAACGTACGAAATAACCAATTTTTAGAATTTCTGTTTGAAGTATAACTGAAAAAAAATACATTTTAAAAATGTTAACTGTCCATCTAACTCTATTATGAACGTGAAGATCCATATTAACCAAATTTAATTTAATGAAACGCCGAAATCTTGAATCTTCTGAATACTGAAAACAATACAAAACAATTATTTAACTAGGCTTCCATATAAACAACGTGTTCTTCACGTATAAAAGGTGTCGTCTGGAATAGGTTTACTGGGGTAACCACGTTAAAAACCGGCCAAGTGTGAGAAAAAAAAAACCATAGTTTTTGTATGAGAACCCACTTAAACATAGGTTTTAAGCTTTTTCTAGTATTAGATGTTATAGAGGCTACTAAAATACATCATTCTTGAAAATTTTAACTGTCTAGCGCAATCGCACGTGGGCCTGGAATCTTTTGAAAATACAACTTTTTTAACTATTTGCATCGCTGTATCTCTGAAATGGTGAATCTTAGGAATAAAACGTACAGACAATTTTTATAGATAAATAGAAGATAAGTAATTTTCTCCTACACACTTTTATGATAAAACTTCCCGTTTCGCTCAAAAGTTCATAAAACTGATATTTGTGACGTTTGACCTTGAAAATTGTATAGTTGCGTACACCCTACAATATGTAGGTTTTGAGACAACTTTTAGGACGTCAATATACAAGTATTTACAGACTTACAGCTGGGTATCTCGAATTCCGAGATTTTTACCTAATTTGACTGGACTACTATTAGAAGAAGATTAAATTGGTAGCAAGCACTGCGTATGGACCGAGAGGTCCCCGGTTCGAGTCCGGGGTCGGGCAAATTTGTGTATTTTTTTCTGTTAAGAAATTACTCAGCCCAGAGTTAGAAGGTTGTCGGTTGCACGCCTGTGCCTCGGAAAGCATGTTAAGCCGTTGGTTCTGCACTCGATCTCTCATCGGTCTTATCGGAATGCCGTCTCACCGAACTATGAGAGTAAGGGAACATAAAGTGCACTTGTGATTGCGCACACACTTCTGCACTTTAATATGTCCTGCGCACTTGGCTGAACAATTTGTTACCAATGAGGTATCATCAAACAACTTTCAACCTAGTTGAATTCAGATAAATATAAATATCCAGGACATTCCCGCACATAGTCATCTGACTCCTTACTAAGCAGCTGTACTATGGGTGTCAGAGACTAATATACATACAAAAAGATTTTTTAAATACATACCTAAATACTTAATCACACCCAGACACAGAATAAACACCGATGTTCAACACCCAATTTTTGTCCTGAGTGGGAATCGAACCCACGATTCTTGGAACCGCCTGCCAGGGTTAGTAACCACTGTTCCACCGAGCCAGTCTTAGATGCATTAGAAAAATGGGTCTGGATCCAGTTGGTTCGATTGTATACGTTATCTGAGTTATATTTATAATTTAACACCCAGTAGAAACATACCGTCGCATAATCCACCGTGACGTCACACAGTCAAAGACCCAAAACTGTCACCTCCATCTCAAATCCGGTTGTCTACGGCAGACCCTTAAACCTCTGAAGCTTAGACTTTTCTAGGGATGGGTAGCGATGTTTCGAACTTCAACTCATAACTCAGGCAACTCATAATTCTGGCGTAGTATATTAGCACTGGCATACGATGAGGCGTAAGTCAGTCAGGAAAAAAAACTGGCATACGTTGCGCTTCTTAACTCAAAAATTGCACACCATTAGAAGGGACAGTCCGTTAACAAGACAAATTAAGAAGATGGAAACAAATGCCAATATACTCTATTTAGGCATTGGATGCAACTTTGTTTTATTTTACTAACCGACTTCAAAAAGGAGGATGTTTTCAATTCGTCTGAACGTTGCTTTCTTTTGGATGATAATGGAAGGTCACGACCCTCATTTAGAATTTTTTTTCATCCAAAAAAGACCCATCAAAAACCCCGACACTCTGAAAAAGAACATTAGTAATTCTTGGTAAGAATTATATGTGTTTGAAGGCGGTGACGTGGTGATGATGACTCCAAGCCATCATCGTATGTCAGTTAGAAAATAAAATTTCAACATAGTTTATTCTAAAGCAATGAACTGAGTTATGACAATGTGTGGACACAACGTCACATCTCTACACTCTCCCTTAGGGGTCCCAGGTGGCACAAGCCGAGTCGGCCAAGGGTCTTAAATTCTCGTTGCGGCCTATAAAGTGGCAAAATGATGTCCTCTATCGGGGACAGTGGGTACTGCACTGTTGTACTGTGTTTTGAATTCATTTGTTTGATGGAAGTAGAAGAATTGGAAGTCGTTCTGTTTTTAAAATAAATATCTTGGTTAACTTGTTTTCATTTTATTTGACACTGGCAGTATAAGACATGTTTTTGATGTTGAAAAACTTCTTAAGCGCAACACATTGGAAAATGTACGTTTTGTTTTTAATTGTTTAAAGTTTTAGAGGAATATTGGTTATTAATGAAGAGCTGACGAATGACAGGCCCTAGTGGAAGAAGTATACATGCGCCGGCGATCCCACTTAGCGTAGACCAAGGGCAGGAAAATAATGATGATGATGATTGGTTATTTATGAAGCTCGCTAGATACTTAAAATTTGGAAGTTTTGTCAAATCAAATCAAATCAAATCAAATTATTTATTGCGTGTCACATTAACATATGTTACAGGTGGTCGAAAAAATTAGGTAAAAAAACTTCAAATAGATTTTTGAGAATTCCTCTTTTTAATTAACTTTAAATTGTTCATTCACCGCTGATGATTTCGATCAAGATTTAAAAGATAAAACCAAAAATTGACATCCATACGACCATTTCTAATTGGGTAGTTGCCTATTTTTTTATTTTGATGTAGATGGATGGACCACACAACATTAAAAAAAATGCTTAAAGAATTATTGTCATAACTTTAAAACTCGCCGAGATATTACTGTTTCAATAGCACATCATTTAGGCAAGCTCAAAACGCTCCATACAAAAAGTGACTGAATCGTGACGTCACGCTTCAGATATTTGTATGCAACGCGCCAGAAATTTGTTCGGCAAGTATACTAAATATTGCGTTTATGAAAATGGTCTCAAAGGAAAAGTTGTTATTAATTATGTAATTTGAAATATGGTATTGTTTATTTTAATCACTTTTGATATTTTATAATGGACTCGCCCACCCAACTTCAAATGTTTATTATTTGCTCATTTTGTCAGAAATTTTAATTTCAATTTGACTTATGTTATTAATCTGCCTATATCTTACTATTAATTGTGAAATCACATGTAAAATTTGACTTAGGAAACTACCCAATTTAATGATGCAACGTTGTCAAGCTATTAATGGTACAATGATCCAGGAAAATGGCGAAGACAAAGTATGAAGGACGGAACATGTATTCCTGTTACGTGTAATATCTCCAAGGCCAGTATTCAAGGTAAAGCCCTGATAATGAACCGAGTGTGGGAGTTGCCTAAAGGTGCTCTTATACTGAGAACGTTTATGTAATACAATAGCTGTGAGCAGTGACTTCGTCCGCGTGGGATATAGACATTAGACAGAATTTCTGAATATATCTGCACCTAGCAAGTTAGACGTAATACTTTAAATAAGCAAAAAATATTGAAAAAAAATCTTTATTTCAATTACAGATTTACAATGGAAAAGAAATAAATATTGAATGTAGAATTAAATGCTTTTCATAATTTTGTGCATATTTTCCCTTCTATATTTCTTTTTCATATATCATCCATGTATGGACATTATTATTATATTCGCCAAATTTTTAAAATATCTATAGATTACAGCCGAATATTAATTAATCAACAGTTTAACGGCCGAATACTAAAATACAGTTAAAGCGGACGTAAGATCCAGTCTCGCATCGGCTTGTACAGCCAGGAGCACAGCTGCCGTGATAGGCCGCGAGATGCTACATAAATAATTATAAATCTATTATAATATTATATACACCGTGAAATTTTAGTGGTTGTTTTCCCGCAGTAAAATGATTCTATCTTAGTAGTACAATAGATTTGTGCAGTTCTTTTTTGTTAAAATCAATAAATGCCGGTTTTACGAAAGGATTAACCGAAACTCGAAAGCACGTTCGAGCCGCTTTATGACTTAGGGCGTTGAGCTTCTGTAGCTTTAAGCATCGATTTCATGCGGCAAGCAGTACCTGATTACGTCACATCTTTTAAAAAAACGATAGCTTCTCTCGTTTTCGAGTTGGAAAAAATATTATTTGAAAAATTGAAAAAAACTATTTTCTTTTTCGCGGAATAATTTGCGTGATTCGATAGTACTACTAAAGGCAAATCGTTTAGCTAAGGGAAAACAACTACTAAAATTTCACGGTGTATATTTTACAGATAAAGCGCCGCCGCTTTAGTTGAACATTTGTTTTCAATTTATAGCCTACTTAATCGGTACACCCTCACAGGGTGGTAATGTTATTTTTCTCTTCGGGCTGTCGTGTCTAGTAGCCTCTGATAGCTTTTGATGCTTCATCGGACTGATGGAGGAGCGGAATGGCTCACACTATTTAATATCATTTTATGAGTGCAATAAATAAATATACATCAGAGCTCAAGTATTTATTCATAACTTTAAGTTTCAGTATTTCAATTTAATTGTGCAAATTGCTTAAGTTCATTAGTAATCATTGTTTTAAGTTCTCAATCCAAAAATTAGGATTAAAAAGATGAAATAAAATTATTAATTAAATAAATTCTCTAAAAAAAAAATCTTTATTTTTTTCTTATTGTTTCCTTTTTTTCAATTTTTTTTTAGTGTACGCGTACCTGAAACGCGAGTCCTGACATTGACCTTCGATACGCAATCAATAACTAAATTACGTTATAGATCATACTAAATACTTGCCAACTAATTCCCCAGTACCTCGCATGTAGGGCAATGTTGTTTAGCCCCAAGGGGAAAAACTTGGTGGGATTATGTCGAACATAGAAAGGTCGTAAACTTAGACCATACGAGTAATACGGTAACGAAGGAAACAGTGAAGCTGCCATCGAATACTTTATATTTTTAAGGAAATTAGAGTGAGTTTATATGTGAGCAACAATAGTGCATTAAGGCATGAAATGCCCTACCAGCTCATGTTTTCCCTCCCTCCTATACCCGAGCTCTTCAGGCGGGGCGTGAAACGGCATTCAAGCAGGCCTTCAGGGTAAGCTCGACAGGCTCAATATAGTCTATTATGCTGTCGACCTCATATTTGGAGGATCTCACTACCGTTTAACATCAGGTAGAGTGAGGTCATCTTTTGAGTCTTTTATAAAAAAAACCGTCATCTCTTAAACTAACATCAAATTAAGATCAATAAATCATATTTATTATAGAGTTCATACCGATCTTTACAGAAAACACTCTACAAACACGAGAAATAATGCTTTGAGAAAGTGAAAATTCTTCACTGTTTTCTTTCCCGTATAGCACAGGGTCGGAAGTTACAAATTAAGTTACTAGTTTACTTGACATTGTACAATGGCGTTGGATGAATGAGCAACACTGTTAGCTGTTAGTAAAATTGGTCGGTATTGTGTGATATATACGAGTTGAGGAAAAGTGTATGGAAGATTCTGTTGGTAAGCGGACTTCGTGTTTGGTTTATTTTTGGAACGTTGGTACCTATAGATAAGTTTGTCATGTGCAACTTCTTCATTGTAAAACCACAGATAACGGAAATGTTTAAAATTATTGTATTATACGAAGAAAAGAAAACAAAAAAAGTCAGCATTTAAACATTAGATAATAATTATGAAGTAAGTACAGACCTGAGATAAATGAAGTTAAAACTATTGACGGAGTTATAATTAATACTTATGTGATAAAGCTGAAGAATTTGTTTTTTTTTGAACGCGTTAATCTCAGGAACTAATAGTTCCTATTGGAAAAATATTTTGTTTTGTATAGACTATTTTTCGAGAAAGGCTTTAGATTATATTACATTACGCTGTGACTAAAAGAAGCCAAAAATAATGGCAAATGTGTGAAAACGGGGAAAAACGCGTATAAATTCGCTGGCACAGCTAGTAAGAAATATACAACCACAAAATCAAACAAAATTTACGGATCAACATCGTTATTTAACAATGAAATCTGTATCGTGAATCTTAAATGGATTAGTGTTATCTGAATATATTACTATGACTTAATTACTCAAACCAAAATTTTAGTTCGACAGAATTCAGAAACATACCTCAAACATAATCAAACCTTGTAATTCTAATATATATGTCGCAGTCATCTGGTTAAATCAGCGATTTGATTGAATCACTAGCGCGTTCATTAAATGACGACATTCAATTGAATGACTAGGTCGAACGTTGAATGAACAATCCTCACTCAACGTCCAACAAGATAGCGGATTGAAACATAGCCCTTTGAACATAGCGGACGTAAAATCAGTCAGGTGATTGTAATAATAGTTCTTTTTTTTTCCACTGCGGCGTTAGTGCTCATCAAAACAAAGATGGCGTCAAACAGCTGGTACAGATCTAATCGAATAGCACTGTGTTGATATTTTTTTGAGTGAAATTGCGATTTAAAGTGACTTATTCGTAAAAAAAATTACACAGCATGGATGTACCGATTAATACGCTGTCGCCGGTTACTTTGAAGGAAAAATTCCTGGCAAAACTGGCTGAATACGAAGAACAAAATCAAGGTTAGTTGATTATTATTGTTTTGTGTATTTGTGAGAATTAGGGCTATGTGACTAAGCGTTCTTGTTGCCGTGAACACAATTACTATTTATTATGTTGTTACCTTTTCAGGATCCCAAAGAAAACCTTGGACTACCGAGAGAATATCGGAGGTTATAAATAATGTTCGAAATGCTAGGGTGTCCATGATTTCTAAGGACGCCAGGACCTCTATGGATTATTACTGGATATCAAAGTACGATATTATGGTTATAGCTAACGAAGTTTTTTTAATATTTAAAAGGAAATCTCCTGATGACCCGACGGTACGTATAATACCTAGAAATGAATATTTTGGCACATTGGAAGATATCCATAAAGCATGCGGTCATGGTGGACGAGACAAAATGTTACATGCTATTAAGTCAAGATATTATATACCTAGAAAGGCAATAGAAATATTTCTTGCTCTTTGTCCTACATGTGAAACAAAAAAGGCCTTGCCCAAAAAAGGTATAGTAACAAAGCCAATTGTATCTCAGGATTTCAATATTCGCGGGCAGGTAGATTTGATGGACTTTCAGTCTTGTCCCGATGGCGAGTACAAGTGGTTATTAAATTATCAAGACAATGCCACAAAATTCGTTAGCCTTCGGCCTCTTAAAACTAAAAGAGCACAAGAGGTAGCAATGGAGTTAATGAAAATATTTATGATTTTTGGAGCACCTTACATCTTGCAATCTGATAATGGACGTGAATTCACGGCAAAGATTATCGAAGAATTAACTTCAATGTGGCCTGAGTGTAAAATAGTTCACGGCAGCCCTAGGCGTCCTCAGACACAGGGCAGTGTAGAAAGAAGCAACCAGGATGTTGAAAATATGTTGAGGATGTGGATGAATGACAACAACTCGACAAATTGGTCTGTAGGATGCCATCATGTGCAATATAAAAAGAATTCTTCATTTCATCGCATTATTGGAAGATCTCCATACAAAGCTTTATTTGGCTGTAATCCGAAAACTGGATTAAACGATTCGGTTATACCTATTTCAATTCTTAGTAATGTTGAAACCGAAGAACAATTACAAGACCTCTCGCAGATAGAATTTAATAGCAAAATCAATCTTGTGGATTCAGCTTTAAAGCCTGTGAATTCAGAGATTCCTGACCAAGTGGATTGTCATTCAACTATTGAATTACAGCCCTGTTGTTCAAAAAATTTAAGCGATGAATCTTCGACTAATAAAAATGATTTACAAGTTCAAGAACAACCACATAACATGGAAGACCATACCGAAAATAAGGAGTTAGAGAACCAAGAACCAAACTTCACGTGTGTTGTATGTCATAATGATTGTACTGGGGCACATAAGTGCACTTCATGTGATAATATCGTGCATGCTATTTGTGGATTATCTGATGAGGAACATGAAGGATATGGTTCAAAGATTCTTTGTTTCTTATGCAAATGTGAACAAGATATACAATCTGAACGAAATGAAGCCCTTAAAGGAACAAAACGAGCTGCCGAGAGAATGGTTAATAATACGGCAAAAAAATTACCACCACTGAGTATTGGTGATACGGTGATTATTAGCGTTCCTAAAGTAGACCGTGGTCCTTTGGATACACAGAATATAAGAGGAAAAATTTTTGACTTCCGAAATGGAGTTTATAGAGTAGGAACCAAATCAGGACTCATAAAAAATTGGTTTGGACGACATGAAATGCAAATTTCGTCTGAAGATTATAATTATGATATTCCAGATATACCAATATCTTTAAGAGAAGCTGTGTCACGGGAGTCTGTATTTGGAGGCCAGGGTTTTCAAAAATGTATTTGTAAACCAGCTCAAAAACAGTGCCGCACAAACCGGTGCGCCTGTTTTAAGAAAAATATGCTCTGTGGTTCTAAATGTCACAACAGTTTGAGCTGCGTTAATAAATAAGTGCTAAATTAAGAAGTTACACCAAATTATTTTCTACTACTACTATAGGTATACTTTTTTTAGTCAGAATTGAGGAAGACTTAATTACTTTGTTATACTTTTAATATTATAATTAGAAATGTTAATGTCTGCCAAAGCTTCGTACCATTATATTTATTGTCAATATAACTTATAATTTTGTTGTTGTCTCAAAATTTTTTATAATAATATATTGTTTTAATAATTCGACTACGTTTTATATTTTAAAAGTGGAAAGTGCATTATTGCTATCTAGATAATAATACAAGATGTGACTGCTATTATTAGTACTACGTCCATGTAGTAAATAAAGATTTTGTTCAATATTAGCAAGTTGTTATACTTGTTATGTTTTTTTCAGTATTAATTACTTTAATAAATGAAACTGATCCTGTGATTATAATTTTTTTGGTTTTTTTCCCCTTAAGTTAACAACTTTTTGGAGTCACAAGTACTCTTTTATATTCTTTAGTGCAATAGGATGGCAGACGAGCCGTCGGATCACCTGGTGGTAAGCGATTGCCGCCGCCCATAGACACCCGCAATACCAGTAGAGTTACAAGTGCGCTGCTAACCTTTTCCTCTTCCCTCAATTTATACATTTTTAGCCTAAGTAAAAGACTTAAAATTGTTAAAATTCTTATTAAGGTGCGTTATGTCATGTCCTCATTTTTTAATCTAAAGTTAGTTATCTTTTAAGTTGCGAACTTATGGTCACCCTAATCAAACATTACAAAGTCAGCTATATCCCATTCAACGACTACGCTAAATGACGTTCAGTCAAGATGTTGAACGTTATATTCAACAACTTCACGAGTTGTCCTTTAGTCATTCAATTGAACGTCGTCATTCAATGAACTCGCTAGTGATTCAATCAAATCGCTGATTTAACCAGATGACTGCGACATATACAACACACAATGTAATCCTATGATTTATTATTTATATAATAAACTAGCGGCCACCCGCGACTTTGTCCGCGTATTAATGGGTTTTAGTAGCAATGATGTATTAAAATAGCCAGCCACCTCCATACAACATTTTTCCACTCCCCCCCTCCAATGAACCATGGGGGTAGAGTTTTTAATAAAAAGTAGCCTATATGTTATTCCAGAGTGCCAGCTACCATCATCCCATCCATGAAAATCGGTTCAGAAGTTTGAGCGTGAAAGAGTAACAAACATCTATACATACATACATCAATCCATCCATACTTACAAACTTTCATGTTTATAATATTAGTAAGGATTTAGTTTCCGAAAATTTGGAAACATAGGTACCTCAAACCTAATCAGTTCATGTAACACTAATTCAATGTACAACATAATCATCATTCCCGAGACACAGGCGGTAACAAGCGAAACCGAAAAACGTACCAAATTGGGAACATCAAAAAATCGGTCGCGAACAAACTGCTACAAAGGGCGGGCGGATTAAAGAGACGGTTTTGCCATTTGGAGACTATTCAATGGCTTACTTGGATAAATACGTTATTTTTAGCTTTGGGCTTGAAGGGAGGGACTCTGCGATATTGTTATAATCTATGTCTACCCACTTGGCTTATCTGCTTCGTTGATATTTTGTCGGGAAGTGCGACGTGATGACTAAGAAGTTGATGAATGTGGGTTTTCGCGTATGAGAAAAAATGGCAATACGAAGGTGTAAAGTCCAACTGCATCGTGATTAGTTGTTTTTGAGGAGCCATTGACAGACGTAACAATAGAAAACTGAAAGTGTCGGGGATATTTACCATGTTGTTTTGTTTTAATGAGCTCCCGATATTTCGGCGCTGTTGCAAGCGCCATGATCACGGGTGACGGGCAACAAACAAAACAACATGGTAAATATCCCGGACACTTTCAGTTTTCTAATGTGTGTAACCACGACAGTTTAAAATTAGACATATCAATTTTCACCAATCACGTAGTAGTTAGACCCCATGTCTACGTCTTGCGAACTATTATTTTCATTATTCTAAACTTCCCGTTGACACATGCGAGTATAATCCTAATTCCATGAACAAAGTACACGCGGTACAAAAATCGCTAACATCCACCTAACAGGATAAAAAGGCCCTGTTCACATGGCCTTGGTTTTTGTCTCGTCAGTCAGCGTGACACGGGTGCCGGATAAGCCCGTGTGCACACCCCGTTAATTATCCGATGTTTTTGCACGATTTCATATTTCGGGGTGAATGATCTCTCAAGGGTTTGTATCTGTAATCCGGAGTTATCCGGTTATGTAATGTTTGCTGTTGTTTTTTTGTGAGGAGTGAGCGGGGTTTTTTCTTTTTTATGACGACTGAATGGTGTTTTGTGATTCGGATGGAGATTTTGTAGCCAGTGTTATTGCAATGAAAAAATATCTTTACAGTATCAGAATAGTACAGCTCTTTGTGAATTCTGAAAATATCCTTTTTATTAATTTATACATATAGAAATAACTCGGTGTGTCTTCTGTGTGTTGAGCTTTAACGCGAAACCAACTATCACTACCTAATCGATTCAATTGAAAGTTGATACACATGTCAAAATATTTTATTTTTATTTTATTTCAGGCACACCAACAATGTAAACACAAACACTCTTAAATTTATAAATATTCTAGTGCTAACATCCATTACAGATATGCACAAAATGGTTATTGGTTACAGTAATAGAATACTGAGAAAGTACTACTTTTAAACCGACTTCGCTATAAGGGAGTCATGGTTTATGCGATAAATGCACATACAATGCAAGCGCTAGTGGTTCGGAACAAAGGTTCAGTTCCTATTTTCTGGCCCGTGTCAGTAAGGCATGGAATGCCCTTCCAGCTCATGTTTTCCCTCCCTCCTATGATCACGGGCTCTTCAGGCGGGGCGTGAAACGGAATAAGCAGGCCTTCAGGGTGAGTGCGACAGGCTCAATATGATCTATTGTGCCTCTCGACCTAATATGTGCAACGATAGAAAGATGAAGGCAAAAATGCTAAGCGGAAGTGATATGAGGCCGAACGGCAAGGTCATCTTGTTAGCCTACTCGTATTATAAAAAAAAATGACCAGACGTAGGTGGACATATTATTTCCGATTCCGAAGTAAGCTACTTAAGACATCAGAAACAACAGAAGTTAACACAAATATGTATATACAAACACCGATGTTCATCACACAAATATTTGTCAATAATTTAATAAGATTAGTACTTATACAAAGGCTCGACTATAATTAAGAATAAACACGTGTGCTTTTCAAAAATTCAAATTCAAAATTCGCATTAGCAAGTTAAAGTGGCAGTGGGCTGGCCACATCAGCCGTAGAACCGACAACCGTTGGGGTAGACGGGTTCTGGAGTGGATACCGCGTCTCGGCAAACGTAGTGTAGGACGCCCGCAGGCCAGGTGGTGTGACGATCTGCGCAGGACGGCTGGTAGGAGCTGGATGCGAGTGGCCGAGGATAGAGAGAAGTGGCGTGCATTTGGAGAGGCCTATGTCCAGCAGTGGACAGAAATGGGCTGATGATGATGATGATGTGACCAGTGTCTCCTTTGAGCTTAAGATAGCCTGTGTCAGGAGACACAGCTCTTCCGTAGAATAGCTATAATTAATAATATAAATTAACATAGTAAACTTTCAAACTTGTTCACAAACTATCTTCCTACCCCTTAAATATTATGTTCTTATTCAATGATATTTTTGGCTTACGTTATGTTATTGTGAATGTTCCTCGAAATGATTGATCGCAGTTTTGCGTGGGAAATAACTCAGTTTCAAAACTGGTTTATTTATAACTTGAGGTGGTTAGAACATATAAATATCATTAGTGTGGAGTGGAGAAGTTAGGCTACCTATAGGTAACATAATGATTTTGGCTTGTTATGTAATAGCTACATGATTGATACTGGTGTTTGTGTTTTTTATAAATAGGTTTCCAACAGATTTTGGCAAAGGCGGCCAGTTTTCACGGTTATGAAGCAACTTTTTATTTCCTTACTGACATACGATGATGGCTTGGAGTAGCCTCGTCATCATCACTGGACTTGCGCGGGAGCGGATGGCTCTCACCCCTGATATTGGGCAACTGAACAGGACATTTATAGCGTCCAAATATGTGCGCAATCACAAGTGCACTATGAATTCCCTTACTCTTTCGGAGTTTGCTGAGACTATGCTATATGACAGATGAGAAATCATGTTCAAGACCCTGACTTAACGCACCCGGGTTTTTTTTTTAACAGAAAAGTTTAGTATATTTTTGGCCTCGAATCCAGGACTTCTCAGTCCTTACGTAGTGCTTACACCAAAGAGGCAGTAAAATTTTTTTTTTGTATCCAAACATAGGTTTTACAGTAAAAAATAAACGCAAACGTATTCCTAAGATTTCAAATTGGAATGCCTAATTGTTTTGTGGAGTTCAAACAACATTTTTATTTTTTTTAATGCTTAGTGTAAAATTAAAATTTGAAAAAAAGAGAGAATCCGACGCGATTTTGGAAGGTCCAGTGGTTTGAGTCCCCGGCTAAAGAATTTTCCAAATTTTAAATGTAGTGTTCAAACAATCTAATGGTTTTTTATTTTAGTTTGGAACGTAAAATATACCTATACTTTTTTGAAACAACACCAATTTTACAGGTTAAACTCGCGTGTATTGTTATTCTAAACATATTATATAGAGACCCGACGTTTCGAGCTGTTTACAGCGTTCATGGTCACGAGCAAGACTGACAGACAAATGTGTAGTGTTTGCGCAAATGATAGACAATACTAGAGACAATGGTGTTAGTCAAATGAGTGTTAACTGCCGTCATAATCACATAGATACACGTCTTTCAGACAAGTTGAAACAATAATGAACAGAATCACCCTACAATTTAACCAGTCATATCACAAACTGATTCGAACTTTAAGGGCTTTCAGGCACTTACATAAGTAAATACATTTGCTTTTAGGATTTCACCGCGGCATTTTACCTTTTGAATTAGTAATGAGCCACAAATCCAACGAATAGGCACTCAAATGCCTATTGCTATTCGTCGAATGTCAGTGGCCTTAATACTATTTAACCTATGGACGTAAGTTTCAAACGTTCTAAGGCTGCGTTCCCATGTGTTAATCTGTGAGGACAATAGGAATAACTGAGCTTAGCTTAGTACAGGTGGCAGAGTTGAATCATATACGTCGCCGTAAAATTGTAAATAACGTTCGGTTATAATCTATCTCGCGAGATTGTGGGAAACGGTCTACTGTAAGGCCATTCAGGAACAGCCTTCGACAGTTGATATTTAACAGTATCACTTCGATAGATAATCTAAAAAATAGCACGGTTCACAATTTTATGACAGTTTACCATCTCGCGAGATAGATTATAACCTAACGTTATTTACAATTTTACGGTGACATATATTATACTAGCTTTCCGCCCGCGACTTCATCCGCGTAGAGACGTTTAACGGGTAAAACATTACTTCCTTATAGCGCAGTCGGTTAAAAAGTAGCCTATAACCTTTTCTAGGCTCTGGACTATATCTGTACCAAATTTCATTTAAATCGGTCCAGTACTCTATGTGTGAAAGCGTAACAGACAGACAGACAGACAGACAGACAGAGTTACTTTAGGATTTATAAGTATAGTAAGGATAATATAAACCGGTTCAATAGCACATATTGTGGAAGTGTCCCTGGCTCTTGTACCAAAGGTTAAGGGTTAGATCCCCACCCTGTACAAAATTTGTGTGTTGAACATCGAAATTCGTGTCTGGATGTGTTAATACATGAAATATACGAAAACATTGATTAAAATTGAAATTTCAATTTTCATTTATTTCCATCCCACAAATGCTAAAAGTACACTTAGCCATGACATCAAACGTCATAAATTGAGCTGATCCTGTAAAAATTGCCTAATCAACACAATATGTTACGGAAATCAAACCCAACAGTGTTATACAAATATTCTACTTAATTGATTTTCATTGCCAAAATATTTTGCTGGGCGGGAATCGAACCTAGGACTCCAAGCGTAAGTAAAAGGGGAACTCTCAAAATCTGCCATTGAGCAAATTAAAAGTAAGCTACTAACCTTCTTAGCTTACCGCTGACTTCGCTCTTCGCTAAGCTGCTCTCACATCTCTGGAAAAGCAGCCTTAGGCATTCTTAATACTGCAACATGTCTAAAGACGTGGAGCATAAAAGCTTTCAGAGCTTTTAAACTTTAAAGTGCAGACAATATCATGTCTATTATTTATGCCAGCATTACCTGCACTTTGAAAGTAAAACGTATAAATACGTACCTTCGTCAATATAATTATAATCTGACTTCTCAAACATTTCTGATGCGACTCTAGGATGAGCTACTCCAATTTGATCCTATAAATGGATCCATTCATTTGACAATTCTGTCCACATTTTAGGAGAATTGTAATTGTAAAAAATTTTAAATAACTCTTGCAAATTCGTTTAATGGATCAGATTGATAAACGCCTGGGAGGGTCATTCGTAAAAAAATGCTTTTACTTTTTTATTAATCATTATCGATACTCTTGATAACATAAAGTATGTATCGTGTGAGATTACTGGTATACTTAGGCATTGGTTTGAAAAACATTCATCCTAAACTATATTTTGTTAATTCTCTATCCCAAATTACATGTAGCTATTTAAAAATTATGTGGGTAGTTATCACGCAAAATACCTTAGTGTTAGAACAGGAGATCCGTTGAGTTGTATTTATATTTTTGTCATTTTATTTTTTGTATACTCTGTGAAATTTTGTGGTTATTTTCCCTTAGCAGAACGATTAAACTAAATTTTCGGTTTAGTTGATACATTTTTTTTAAAGAAATAATCATCCAACTTGAAAGCGTGGGAAGCGGTATTCGGCAAGTGTCGTAATCAGGTCCTGCTTGCCGCATGAAATTGATGATTAAAGCTAAAGAAAATCTACGCCCTAAGTAGTAAAGCGGTTCGAACGTGGTTTTAAATTTCTATTTTCCCTTTCGGTATTGGGATACCAACCGTTTTATTTTCTAATCAACAAATACCGGGGTATTTATTGATTTTATTTTATTTAAGCATCCCATAATCATCATTCCTGGGCATAGATGGAGACCTATCCATCCACTGCTATAGTATTGTGTCTTAACCGTGACCACGAGCGCTGTAAAGAGCTCGAAACGTCGGATCTCTAAATAATGTTTAGAATAACAATACACACGAGTTTAATCCGTAAAATTAGTTTTATTTCAACTATCCACTGCTCTTTCTCTAAGGTTCGACCTTGTTAATTCTTTAATAGTGGGACCAAATCATCGAATAAAGAATTGCATTAAAAAAACAGTCATATATTTTTCATAGAGATATCAATACAAACTTCAGAAAGGAAACTCAACAGATTCCCTGTCCAATCCGTTAAAACGCTTTGGACAGAGGGCAGGCGGCAGTTTAGATGTTTGAAAACTTGCAAATTGAGGCCTTCGGGCTAAGTGCCGCAAATAGCCGGCGAGTTTGATAATTTGAGGAGGAAAGTAACTACAAATTAATGTTTCGCTCCACGGCAACGGGATATCGCCTGCTAATGGCTTCGTAAGTTGGAAGGACAGGTGCGGTGTTACATATCTATGCTAATGTAGAGCCAAAGGAACAATATCAAAACGATAACGAAGTTACGAAACGATAACGAAAATAATAAGATGTATGGGATTGACATTAGTCGCGAAAAATAACTGTCAATCGAACATCGCTATCGTTTTGATATTGTTACTTTGTCCACAGGTTCTGGGTAGAGCTGTCATTTATAACAGTTTTTATTTGAATAACAACATAATAGATACCTTTGAAGTTGTTGTTGTAATGCAAAGTTTTATTACATTTTAGATGTACACCATTGCTAGTGCAACGATTTATACACCGGAAATCTAACAAGTAGTTTCGAAGAAATCTATGACAAGCAGATTGAAATTTTCATGCAGTTTAATTATTGATAAATATTTCATTGAATAGCGAAAATAAATTTTGATAATTTTTGAATGGATAATTTTTGAATATTAAGTACAATATACAAAAAAATTATTGATAAATATTTTATTGAATAGCGAAAATAAATTTTGATAATTTTTGAATTGATAATTTTTGAATATTAAGAACAATATACAAATAAATAGTTGACTACAAAATTAAGGTTCTACAAATTCGTCAATGCAATGAAAGTAAGATAAAGGCATAAGAAAATCACGCTCTAACCTTTTTCTTTTTTTTTCCTAACTGACATACAATGATTGGAGTAGCCTCGTCGTCGTCACCGGACTTGCGGGGGAGCGGACTGTTCTCACGCCTAAACGCTCTAACAAATTTCCGTCACTGGTCAACCAAAGAAATGAAAAAGAGTTCATTGAACTCCGAAATAACTCTTCCCGAGCTCTGAAACCGCTAGATTTATCCCGTTGACAAGTGCTGTGACGTAACGCAGTTTGAGTTATTTTTGTGAATCACCATCGTTCGGCACTTTGGCGGGCCTCGGATCCGGTCATTTCTCATTTGGTGCGATGTGAACAAATTACAAGCAGTTTCGGCGCTAGTGGGCGGCGTTACCATGGAGTCTCACTACAAAGGCGGAACCTTTTCGAATTACTTTGTTGAGGTTGGTTGGTTGGTTGTTGTTTTTGACGTGACAACGTCTTAAATTAGGATACGGCTGGGAGTCACTTATGAAAAAGTGTAACGCTCGGTAACGTTACGATGAGTCACCGAACGAGAGAGAGGCCCGCCGAATGCCTTGCGTCTCTCCCTCCCTCTCCCACTCAACTATGATCGGTCTGCCGCGCGCGCAGCACTAGAGAATTCACGTAAAATCTTCGCCCGTAAAACCGACTTTACAGGCAACCATTTTTTTAATGCTGACGGTTTAAAGGTGGCCAGGTTTCAAAAATAGGGTAAATTACTATCTAAGGACTGTTTGCCTCGTTGGTCTATTGGTAGAACGTGCTACATTTGGACCGAGGTCCCCGGTTCGAGTCCGTGGTCGGGCAAATTTGTATGAGTTTTTCTAAGACATCACTCAGCCCGGAGTCAGAAATTGGCGGATGTACGCCCGTGCCTCGGAAAGTACGCTAAGTAGTGGTCTTGAGCCTGATCTCTTATCGGTCATGTCGAATTACCGTCTCAGCGAGCAAAGAGTGTACTTATGTTTGCGCGTACACTTGTACACTATAATATGTCCTGCGCAAAGAAATACCTACAAAAACCTAAATTAAAAGGCGGACAGTTAATGAAAATTAGTTTTCGGCGAACAATTTTGTCAAAAGCAAAGGCATAGGCCTTTAGCACCTAAAACTTACTCCTTTATGACTCATCGTTGATTATAACTATAAAAATGTCGCTATTTTTGAAGTGCTAATATTATTATAGCTAAATATCAATTGAGGCTATCATTTTTCCTAATTTACATACGATGGTGGCTTGGAGTAGCCTCGTCTTCATGGCTGGACTTGCGGGAGAGCGGATGGCTCTCATCCCTAAAACTATCAATAAACAAAACGAACTTGGCTCTAAAAATAAAAAGGAGCAGACGAAAACAATCTCCAATTCAACAAAAACGTTATCGAAAACAAGTAGTAGGGCAGACGTAATGCGAAATAATGCACGCGGCCTTCGGACATTACGGGAACGAGATTGTTTAGGCAATGAGCGTTCCCAGAAACTGCTTTGTTTACTTTCGTTTTCCGAACTGTTCCCAACACAAATAGGTCATATTTCCTCGTTAAGAGGGCTGCAGGACTCTACCTGTTTACTTATGACTTGAATTTACCAAACTCGTTGGAATAGTGTGTAGTGTGGCTCGTACTAGTTATTAAACGTCTCTTCACTACTTATTTTGACGCTTGAAAGTTAGAAATAGCATACATTTGATGACATTAAAATTGTTATATAAAAATAGTAGTGACTTAAATTCCTCTATTATTAAAAAAAACCCTGTCAAAATCCTTTGCATAGTATTAAAGATACATACGAACATGACTAACAGATACAGACGCGGGTAGCAACTTTGCTTTATACTATGTAGTGATACTTAGTGACAATACAATTTTAAGTATGGAAGTAAAACATTTATTCTCACAGTTTCGCTCAGTTACTCAAATATAAATACAAAATTATTTTAATCCTAGACCTAGCTACCGTAGAACCTAGAACGAGAAATGCTGAGTAAAGGCCTGGGGTCTCCCAGGCCTTTACTCAGCATTTCTCGTAGAAACGGGGGCCCTTCCGTCCGGCGGACTGGCCAAATCGGACCCGCACAGCTCAATACCAATGCGAGACTCCACGCCTTGTCTCGTTGTTGCCGCAGCAGTGGTCTCCTCTTTAAGCGGGCTTTCAGGGTGAGTGCGACAGGCTCAATTCAATTGGTCTATTGTGCCTGTCGACCTCATATTTGGATCTCACTACCGCTTTCCATCAGGTGGAGTGAGGTCATCTTGTTAGCTTATTATAAAAAAAAGTTAAATATTAAAATGTGCCAAAAAGGCTTAAAAAATTGAACTGAAAAAATAATCTGAACCTGATATTGTTGTGAAACTTGAAGAAATTGTAAGATTAATTCACACAGAAGTGTTTGTTTAGTCCCAATATTGCTACTTACGAATGGTAATGGAAGCCTAAATTTCCACATCCGTTCAAATAACGGGGTAAATATTTTCTATGATCCCGAACTGTCATATAAAATGGTAACAATTCACTTTTGACCTAGAAAACAAAATGGAAGTCGGTTAAACCCGATTTTTGGAGTAATTCCAATGAATCAAACTTTAGATACGAATGGATTGACAATAGGAACGCAAATGGGAAAACATGGCTATTGTATTTTTGCTTCTCGCTATTCTGATATTGTTTGGAATGAAACGGTATAAAGATTCCTAGATGTGGCAGTTGGAAACCAAACTTGATATTGAAGTGCAGATTCTTGATATTGAAACTCAATCCCAACCCATCCTTTATCGGTTATAACATATCTTCCCTTAAATTAAAAAAAAAAATTAACTCGGTTATAATATAGCCTATGTTTTTTTTCAGGTCATAGATTAACAAATTAAAAAAAAAAATAAGCTGGACCCTAATTGATGAGGGGAGTTATGACTTTAGTTAAGAAAAACCGGCTTTGTGCGAGTCGGTTCCGTACCAATATTTTAAAATATCAAGTTTATACAAACCTAAATATTTTATTTGTTTTAAGTATTTGTTGTAATAGCGGCAAATCTTGGTGTTATAGGTACAGGCAGCGTGGTGACAGACGGATGGACATCCAAGTCAAATTAACAGGGTTATTTTTACCTTTTGAGTACGTAACCTCAAAACCGAACTACGATTAGGAAACGATAGTGAAGTTACTTTAATGTTTTAGAATCCCTTTCCAGGATGTCTAGTTCATTGTTCAGACTATGAGTGCACGTCTAACGTAAAATTGAGGTTCGTACCAATGGAA
Organism: Maruca vitrata; assembly: GCA_039566165.1. Lineage (NCBI taxonomy): Eukaryota > Metazoa > Arthropoda > Insecta > Lepidoptera > Crambidae > Maruca > Maruca vitrata. Next base: position 5,826,699 of record CM076934.1, on the reverse strand, counting down.
TGCGGTCGACATGCAGTAACAAACACCAACGTCCCAATACAGTCGCCGTAAACCTTATTCCCACAGTAATAGACTCTAATTTCGTTCGCGCTGGGTCGACCGTTAATTTGTCAAACGCAAGAGACGCTCGCATTGGCCAGTATTCCGAGAGCTGTCAGATGCCCACCGATTTTCCCGCAATTTTCCGTTTGGAATGACTCTGAAGAGGGGTAGGGAGGTCCACTTATACTGGATCGATGCACTGTTGTGCACCGCAAAACGGTTTATGGCAGAAGAGTTTGACACTTGTGAGAGTGAATGACTACCGGATATTACTTGTAGTACTGATGAAGTGCATGTAAACATTATGGCGGTTCAGAAGAATAAAGTTTACGATCATACCCGAGCTTTCAAAGAATCAATTCCGACCGGATGTTTATTAATATTGAGGAGTTTATAATGATTTGATGGAAACCAATTTGGACGGTATATTTATACGAAATAGGTTTAAAGCTTTATAATTTTAAACTGCATTGGTTATACACCCTAGAAAATTATTATTTTCGGGATATTTATCTGATCATGGAGCAACTAACCCGAAAAATCGGGGTCTCATTATTATGAGAAAAAATGTTAAGTATCCTGAACATATTCAGTTTTTAAATTCACGTATTCTTTTGATTAAGATCTACAAAAAATGTAACTTAAATAAATAAAATAAATATTACACAACATCACATACATTGATCTGACCCCATGGTATGTAGCTTATGTAGGTACTTGAGTGACAGGTATCAGATTCAACAGTGGATATATTACGGCTAATACCCGAAGTGCGGCTACACCTAGGTTTAGCCGGCTAGAACTAGGTATAGCCACTTACTCTTGGCTAAACCTAGGTGTAGCCGATTGTTTTCGGCTAAAACTAGGTCTAGCCTTCATCATGCCGGCTACAACTAGGTCCAGCCATTCCATGTCGGCTAATACTAGGTTCAGAGAATCCCTGTTGGATAAAACTTAGATGCGAGTCCCGCCAAGCCTTCCGTCCTTCCCCGCGTCACACTCAGGACTCACAGCATCTGCAGCAGCAGCGCGGGGTGGAGGGCGTAGCGAGACACGCGCCTCTGCAGGTTGTGAGCACCAAGTGCTGCTGATCTACTGCAGGTCTACTAGCGAGTGTGACTCATAGCGTCTGTACATAGTTGTAACTGCCTCGTTGGTCTATTGGCAGCAAGCGCTGCGTAAGGACCGCAGATTCGAGATCGATCGACCGCAGATCGACGATTCGAGTCTGCGGTCGGTGAAAATTTGTGTGAGTTTTTCTGTAATGAAATTACTTAGCCCGGAGTTAGGAAGTTGGCGGTTGAACGCCCGTGCCTCGGAAAGCACGTTAAGCCGGTGGTCCTGCGCCCGATCTCTCATCGGTCATGTCGGATTGCCGACTCACCAAATTATGAGAGTAGGGGAAAAGAGAGTGCACTTGTGTTTGCGCGCACACTTGTGCACTATAATATGTCCTGCGCACTTGGCTGATCTCAATTGAGATCGGCTGCCATGACTGAAATCGGTCGGACGCCTTATCTTACATAGTTATAGCCGGCATGCTATCGGCAGAGCTTTTTTAGATATTACAAAAACATCCATTAATTAGAAAACATGCAACTACAAAACCAAATGTGGCAACATAAAGTGCCTCTGCAAAGCTGTTGGTATTATGTGCAACTCAAAATGTCACTCAAGTATAGATTGTTCTAAATAGTTTATGTTACTTTATAAACCTGTGATTTATAATTATATTCTTTAAAATTATAATATGCAATTATTGTCTGTTGTTAAAAAAAAGGTTCCTGATTGTTCCTATTGTACCTACTTAACAATTTACTCCTAACAATATGTGTTATTTATTACAATTTGATTTAAAAGAATGAACAACTACCTTGATTTCTAATTATTGGATGTTTTTGTAATATCTAAAAAAGCTCCGCTGAAAGCATGCCGGCTATAACTAAGTATGTAAGATAAGGCGTACGACCGATTTCAGCCATGGCAGCCGATCTCAATTAAGATCAGCCAAGTGCGCAGGACATACTATATTGCACAAGTGTGCGCGCAAACACAAGTGCACTCTCTTTTCCCCTACTCTCATAATTTGGTGAGTCGGCAATCCGACCGATGAGAGATCGGGCGCTGGACCACCGGCTTAACGTGCTTTCCGAGGCACGGGCGTTCAACCGCCAACTTCCTAACTCCGGGCTAAGTAATTTCATTACAGAAAAACTCACACAAATTTTCACCGACCGCAGACTCGAACCGGGGACCTCTCGGTCCTTACGCAGCGCTTGCTGCCAATAGACCAACGAGGCAGTTACAACTATGTACAGACGCTATGAGTCACACTCGCTAGTAGACCTGCAGTAGATCAACAGCACTTGGTGCTCACAACCTGCAGAGGCGCGTGTCTCGCTACGCCCTCCACCCCGCGCTGCTGCTGCAGACGCTGTGAGTCCTGAGTGTGACGCGGGGAAGAACGGAAGGCTTGGCGGGACTCGCATCTAAGTTTTATCCAACAGGGATTTTCTAACCTAGTATTAGCCGACATGGAATGGCTGGACCTAGTTGTAGCCGGCATGATGAAGGCTAGACCTAGTTTTAGCCGAAAACAATCGGCTACACCTAGTTTTAGCCAAGAGTAAGTGGCTACACCTAGTTCTAGCCGGCTAAACCTAGGTGTAGCCGCACTTCGGGTATTAGCCGTAACAACTACACAAATAAACTTAAATATATTTAATAAAACTTACTGTGATTAGTGAATAAAATATTTCGTAGATACTCGTATACACCGTGAAATTCTAGTGGTTGTTTTCCCGTGGCAGAACGATTTGCCTTGAGTAATTCTATCGAATCATGCAAATTATTCCTCAAAAAAAAAAAATTTCTTTTTTCGATTTTTCAGAATAATAATTTTCCAACTCGAAAACGAGAGAAGCTATCGTTGTTTTTGAAGATGTGACGTATTCAGGTACTGCTTGCCGCATGAAATCGATGCTTAAAGCTAAAGAAGCTCTACACCCTAAGTCATAAAGCGGTTTGAACGTGCTTTCGAGTTTCGGTTAACCCTCTCGTAAAAACGGCATTTATTGATTTTAACAAAAAAGAACTGCACAAATCCATTGTACTACTAAGATAGAATCATTTTACTGCGGGAAAACAACCACTAAAATTTCACGGTGTATACAACTAAATAAAATTGAAGTGTCTGTAATATGAAAATAATTACTTTTTGCTAAATAGATATGAATCTATATCGGGTACCAATAACAAAAATACATTAAAATATTTACTGTCTGTCTGTCCATTTATGCATTTCATTTGTCTGTTTGTTGTGTTTGTGTTTTATACCGCTTATCTCCGAAATGGCTGTACCAATTCCAAAGAGGCCAAGCATATAAGGCGATTAAAAAATCACATTATCATATCAAATTCAACGCAGACGAAGTCACAGGCGGCCGCTAGTTTGTAATATATTGTATCATCTCTCTTTGTCTAATCGAGATACGCTTAACGCCAACCGAAATGCCTGAAACGAGAATAGTGTCTCTCTTATTTATCTTTTCAATTAAAATGTTTCATAATCAAGGTTTGATTATAAAGCTGTGCATCGTGCACGTACTTTTATAATGAAATTCACTTATGTAGTAAACTGCAAAGAACTTCAGCCACACTTGCACATTTTAATTTTAACTATTGTATATTCTTTTCGCGAAATATTTCACATGAGTGTGGTACTCATATAAAATTCTAACCACTGTTCAACTGAGCCAGTCATTTATGAGCGAGTTTTATCGGTAACAGGTCTATTTCATTTTGAGTATTCTCGGATGTTAACTATGATCTAAAGCCGTTTACTCATTCACTGCTCTAGCCTTCATCCGTTGAATTCAAAAGCGTGTTTTGTATAGCACCAAAAATATGGCCAAACCATAGAAAACAGCAAGCTTTTATCATCAAATAAACCATTCAGAGGGCACTCCGCCACACATCACTCAAATGGCAACAGGCGTTGAATTCTAAAATGGCCGCCGATTTTTCCACCAACCACATTGGCGGGGCCGAAATCCATCACCGGTATACCCGGAAAATTTACGGTATTTTCTACCTTCTCGTCCCCCAGAGAGTATTTGTCAACGGGCTCTCTCCGCCGTAGAAGTGCACTGCTTTTGGATGCAACATTATGACATTTTCCGGCAAGACGCTCCGTTAAAGCGCTGTTATCTTGTGACAGTATCGACTGAAGAGTTGTTTTAACCAATAAACAAGCAGTATTGTCTATTATTCGGCGAACAGAGTCAAGTAGCTGAGAACATAGGTAAATTTATCGATTGTACCATAAAGTAGTAATTTTTTGTGCGATTACTGACTTCACGCAGAATGAGACGGGTGTGGAAATAATATTGAACAATCAAAGATCAAAAGCCTTTTTCCAGTGCCTATAAAGACTAATATATATTTAGTTTAATGAAAAGCGAAATCTTGCATTTTTTCAGTATTCTATTTTAAGTGACAATGCTAAGAAATGCATAGTTTATCTAGTAATTTCGTGGCATCAAAATCACTTACACTGTTACGAAGAAAGCACCGGTGTTTATGCGCTTCGGCTCTACAATCTCCACATCCTGCGCAGTTACCTGATCCCATAGAGATCTGCCGGTAAAACCGAAATCGGTTTAACAGCATATCGTTTATACTAACTGTACGTACATCCTAGTCTATTCCCACTTCCTTCCCCACTTACGTAGCGGTCACAACGACTATAGTTCCATTATATTTTCCGGGGACAGCTCGATAGAGTGGGTAGTATCGTTTACCGATATTTTGTTCAGTTTCCGAGCCATCGCAGCTTTTGTGGAATAATTTTAGCGGAATCGAGTTACGGCGCGTTCAACGAGAATTTAATGTTTCATCGTTACGATGGTAGTTCGCTTTTGTCGGTGCCTCTAGAGCTGACTTTGGTTTGGGAGTTGGGGCCAAAAGCTCAGTGAAAAAGCTGGGGGAACTAATTTTGGTTGGTTATTATGTTAGCATGGAGTGCGAGTAGTTGAGATAACCAAATAAATGATGATAATAAATAAATATCTAGGACATTTCCACTCTTGGTCAGCTGACCCCTAACTAAGCAGAGCTTGTAGTACGGGCGTTAGAGACGTTGATATATTATATATTTGAATACATGGATATTTTTAAATACATATTTAAATACAAAATCACACTTAGACACGAAACAAACACCAATCTTCATTACACAAATATTTGTCCCGAGTGGGAATCGAACCCACGACTCTTGGAACCGCCATGCAGTGTCACTAAAAAATAAAGGTTAATAAATATTACTATACGTCATACTTAATCTACAACAGTGTTGTCTAAACTAGATGGGACTCAGGGCAATAAAAAATCCAAATGAATGAGGAGGCCGCAATATATTTATAAAATTAAAATAAAGATTTCATAGGTATCATTACTTTTTTTAGTATACCCTTTCGAAATAAGTAAATATCTCGTAGTAAACACTTGTGATTCGGATATCTGGTATAGACAAAATATGTTAATAATACCACATTTTGATCCGAAACAAATTCGTCACACGAATATTAGGTTCCGGGTGGGAATCGAACCCACGACTCTTGGGACCGTAAGTAGCAAACCTGGGTCACTAACCACAGTTCCATCGAGCCAGTCAGTGTGCTGTGTGTGTTATTATTATTCTTTGAAACACAGAGCGCACAGTATTTTTACAGTAGTTTTACACATAAGAAAAGCGTTCTTATATAACTAAGATTTCGCTAGTAGTACTGTGCAAAGCACAACCGTCGCACAGAAATGTCACTTGAAGATGTTACGTCACAGAACTAACAGTTGAAAGTCCGCACTGTGATAAATGAGTCGGTTGATATTCACTTGAAACGAGTCCGTTTTATACGACGTGAATATTTTTCCCTTGTCTACGGTTTTATGGAGTGTTAAATTTCAGATGAACGATGACCTACTCTTAATACCAATAGATATAATTTACGCAAAAACAAAATATAATCATCTGACGTTTTTAATAGAATTAGCACAGTCAAGACAGTTTGAATGGCTCGGTGGAACATAGTCCAGTAAAACTAGGAAAAAAATCTCGGAATTCGAGATACCCAGCTGTAAGTCTGCTTGTATATTGACGTCCTAAAAGTTGTCTCAAAACCTACATATTTTAGGGTGTACGCAACTATTAAATTTTCAAGGTCAAATGTCACAAATATCAGTTTTATGAACATTTGAGCGAAACGGGAAGTTTTATCATAAAAGTGTGTAGGAGAAAATTACTTATCTTCTATTTATCTATAAAAATTGTCTGTACGTTTTTTTCCTAAGATTCACCATTTCAGAGATACAGCGATGCAAATAGTTGAAAAAGTTGTATTTTCAAAAGCTTCCAGGCCCACGTGCGATTGTGCCAGACAGTTAAAATTTTCACGAATGATGTATTTTAGTAGCCTCTATAAAAAGCTTAAAACCAATGTTTAAGTGGGTTCTCATACAAAAATTGTGTTTTTTTTTTCTTACACTTTTCCGGTTTTTAACGTGGTTACCCCAGTAAACCTATTCCAGACGACACCTTTTATACATGAAGAACACGTTGTTTATATGGAAGCCTAGTTAAATAATTGTTTTGTGTTGTTTTCAGTATTCAGAAGATATAAGATTTCTGCGTTTCATTAAATTGAAATTTGGTTGATATGGACTTCACGTTCATAATAGAGTTAGATGGACAGTTAACATTTTTAAAATGTTTCTTTTTTTCAGTTATACATCAATTAGAAATTCTAATAATTGGTTATTTCGTACTTTTTGACCCATAATAAGCAGTTTTAATGCACTGAAACGCGAAAGACTTATAATACTAAAAACAAAATAAAACGATTATTTACGGGGCTCCCATAAGAAGAACGTGTACTTCATGTAGAAATGGTGTTGACTGGAATAGTTTTTCTGAGGTAACCACATTAAAAATCGGCCAAGTGTGAGAAAAAAAAACCATAATTTTTGTATGAGTACCCACTTAAACATTGGTTTTAAGCTTTTTCTAGTATTAGATGTTATAGAAGCTATTGAAATACATCATTCGTGAAAATTTTAACTGTCTAGCACAATCGCACGTGGGCCTGGAAGCTTTTGAAAATACAACTTTTTCAACTATTTGCATCGCTGTATCTCTGAAATGGTGAATCTTAGGAATAAAGCGTACAGACAATTTTTATAGATAAATAGATGATAAGTAATTTCCTCTTACACACTTTTATGATAAAACTTCCCGTTTCGCTCAAAAGTGCTTAAAACTGCTATTTGTGACATTTGACCTTGAAAATTTAATAGTTGCGTACACCCTACCATATGTAGGTTTTGAGACCACCTTTAGGGTGTCAATATCCAAGTATTTACAGACTTACAGCTGGGTATCTCGAATTCCGAGATTCTTACCTAATTTAAACTTAAATGACTGGACTAAAAGTGACCCTGGCTACGGTTCTAAGAGTCATGGGTTCGCATCCCACCAAACGTTTGTGTGGCGAACGTCGGTGTTTATTCCGTGTTGTTAAACATTTTTAAACATATTTTAATACCGGAAATAAAAAAGGGTCTATGTACCAATATCAAACTGTGTAGGAATTATTAATTAAAATAATGCTATAGGCGTTCCGCTCCACCGCGTTCAGTTATAAATGTACGTACCGAGGATAAAATCCACTATAGTCACCTAATTCTTATTTTAGGTTATTAGCGATGGTACATAGAATACATTTTTGGGATAAAATACGTTTCAAATGTTTTACCACTTAACAGACCACTGTTGTTTCTGGTATCCGTAAGAAGTGCTTTAGCTACTTATATATGTGCCTGATTCTAATATAGATACAGGATTAAAAATTTAAATACCATTCATATTACTTTTTTTTTTCTGATATCCGTTACGTAATTTAATTATGCAAGTTCGGAATGCAACAATGTATGTGACGCGATAATGTTTATCAATTTAAATATTTCTGTTATTGTCAAAATGGACAACAAAACCACAACGGAAACTTGAGTCTTGTACAAGCATACTTTAGTGAAAACTGTTTCAAATATCAGTTTTAATTCACTATCACTTCAATCTCAACCCTATTCCGCATAACTTAAGGTCTAAGCTACGATTATTGTTGTACAAAGCCTTCAGTAGGCAAAGGATGGCTAGGTGATTAATTGACGTTAATGAACTGTGACGAACCGAAAATGGGAGTTAGGAAAATAGCTTAAATACCCTTGCAATAACAAGAAGACGTTGACAGAATGACCTGAATATTTCAAAAGGTCTAAAATTAACCTTAGTTTTTGAGATAACTGACAACACTTTCAGATAGGATGAACCTACTATAAATTAGTCTTTATGGGTCTACACGCGATATTAGGAGTAGCAAATTACATAGCTACTTACTGCCCGACGTTTCGACTGGGTTACACCAAACGTGGTCGCGAGCGAACTCATCAGTAGTTATGTAATTTGCTACTCCTAATATCGCGTGTAGACCCATAAAGACTAATTTTAGTGTAATGGAACGCGAAAGTCAAAAATTTTAAAAACCTACTATAAGTTGAATTTTAGCCAAAAATTCGTGAAATATATATATGTTACGGCTAATACCCGAAGTTCGGCTACACCTAGTTTTAGCCGGAATGGTATCGAATAGACCTATTTTTATCAGTACCTAGCACACCCAGACACAGAGCAAAAACCGCCGTCCATTACACAAATATTTCTCCCGAGTAGGAATCGAACACATGACTCTTGGCGTAAGAGACAGGTCCTGGCAAAGAAACGAAAGTCAACATATCGTAATATATTGTATTAAGTATGGATGAGGAGGAAATTGTCTATCGAAAGTAAGATTGATAGAGTCGTCTCCAGACTTGTGTCTAGTTTGTGACATAAAACGTTTTTTCTATAATCATAAATCATCCGCCATGTTGCAGTGAGTAATTGATAGAACGCCAACTATCAAAGAGATTGAATGGAACCGATTCCATTTGAGATTAAGTGAATTGGATAAAACTATTGAAGATAAATCACATTCATTAATTAGATTCGAAAAAAAAATGCTAGCAATTTAATAGGAGATCTAACTGTGGTATACACACACAACGTGCTAGTATAGTGCTTTTCCCTAGCTCCTATAATCCCGGACTTTACGCGGAAGGATTTTGATAGTAAAGCGTGTAGTGTGACCAATTCCCAAATTGTTTTTAAGCTATTGTATAGGTTTTATCGCGGGCTTTCAGCGTGGCGACCGAACCAAGAAATTCCGTAACGAAAAAACCTCACAATCGTCTAACGTCGTTTCAGTTCGGTAGACTTCGGCACGGTGTTTGTGCACACAAAGTGCGATATGACGTATTGTACGACTCTACGAAACTCGCACGAATCGAGACAAGCTGCTCCGAAATCGGACGATGCTATGCAATAGCTATACCGCGGCAGTCCCCGAGTGCCACATTTTTTTTTAACTCTCATTTGACTAATCAAACTATTTTCAAAATTAATCAGCTACTCTTGCATCAACTTCAATAAGACCAGAATTCTCCACGAACCAATACATTTCCAGTCGAGTTCGTATCATTCTTTTAAACTCATCAAGTCTCGATTCCGTAGCGGAACAAAGCCTTATTGAAAGATAAAAGCGTAACAGTCCTGTTGACGCGGCCATTAGATAAATTGCTATGTTTACCGCTCAGGGAGCGTGCGATATTTTATTTCACTTGATATTTTACGAGCAACGAACGCACGTGCCTTCCCCTGTTTAGGCGAGCAGAAATCAAAAGAACGTCACGTAGTGGCAATACAATTTTATTCCTTAGCTCGAGAGCGATTGTGAGCTTTCAAAGCATCTGCATTTGGTCAGCGTTATTTCGTTTTTATCGATATTTTTATTTCGCCGGTTCCGTTCTTTCTTTGAATTCGTTTTCCGTTGAACGATTGCTTGCGGAAGTCAGATGGTAAATGCTGCATGTTTAATATTGCGAGCAGTTTTACGGGTACAATGTGGTACTTCTTGTAGTTACTTAAACATTTTTTCGTCTGGCTTGATTGGTATTTATTTGTCTGTAACGCTGGGCATTGATTTGATTCCTATCGGTTTTGCCTGTACGTATTTTTGTCTATTTGTTTGTACTACTATAGATTCTGATTTCTGTAACCGAAATGGTAGCTAGCTACTTAGCACGGAAGGAAATTTTTGTAAGTGAAATAGTAGGAGAATATTTATTAAATAATCTTTACGGTTGATTTGGAGTAGCTAATTCTATTACTTCTGTTTTTTCGTCCGATCCGTAACGTCATCAGGTACATAAAACCTCACTTCATCAATTACAAAGAAAAATAAGATAGTAGTTTTTGAATTTTCTGCTATTATTTTAAAATGAAACAATCAAGCTAGTATTGTTTTTTGTTAAATACTATTCATCATCATGCATGGTACTTACTTTCAAGATAGCTCAAGGACGCAGAGAAAATTTTTCATTAGGATTTCAGCTGTTTGTCTTTACAGAAATAAAATTATTTTGGCACGTGAAACACCCAAGGCTATTTAGTTACCAACAGAGCTAAATGTCCGACATTTGCTGCTTTGCTACATTCGCTCTGTGACACTCTCAGAGTAAGGGCGGGGTCAGACCATATCCTAATTCTAGCTGTGCCAACGACTTCGCCCGCGTTTTCTCCAGTTTTTTACATAATCTCCATTGTTTCTTTGCTCCTATTGGTCACAGCGCGATGTTATATAGTCGAAAACCTTCCAAGATAAATGATCTATCAAACAAAATTTTTAACGGAACGGCGTAACCTTGTAAATGCGTAATACAGAGTGGATATTTTACGTTTTCTTTTTATAATTCAATTATTTTAAATAATTAGATAATTAGGTGCTTTTGACATTTTGAAATAACGTCTTATTTTTAAAAGTTGTTCTTTATGATTCGCTAAATATGTTCCTCTTAACAAGGATGAATGCAAAATATAAAATAAAAAATGTCAAATCGGTCATCTTAAAGCGGCTTCATAATAATTAATGTTTATGGTCAGTGCATTCCCAGCATATACGCGCATTCACGTACAAGAGAAACATATTATGTTTGTGATTTTATAAGTTACTAAATTCTAATTTTTATTTGTACAGTGGTTCTTTTGAGCTGATGAATTATTAAGCTATTGTTAAAGACACTTGCTGCATTTAAATATCTGTGTACATCATCAACATCATCAACCCATATACGACATACGTTCCCACTGCTGGGGCACGGGCCTACCTTAAATTTGAGCGATCTATGTGAGCGGAAAATAAACATTAGCGACATTTGTTTACGCAAATAAAAATATTGTTTCCATATCGGCTGTACATACCGCCGAATTTTCCTAAGAAATTCGTAGAGAATTTCTTATCAAGATATACTTCAGATTTTAAGCTTTTATTTATATAGGTGCATTCTGTACACATAAACACTACTTTCTACAACTGCTTGAGTAAAACTCGAGTATCTTCTCACCCTAAGGAACAGTGTATGGTCGCTTGTTAGAACTAGGATTACGACAGGGCGTAACGAAAATAAGAGGTGGCAATTCGCAGTGCGGTGTAATAACAGAATGTGACAATGAGGGTACTTCTTCTACAACATTTTCAACATAATATTGTCCGGTTTGAGTGCATTTTTGTTTAAGGAATTGATGGTAATCACTCCAGGCTTTTGTGTATCAGATTTTCAATGCGTGTTTATTTATTTAAAATGTTAAGTGCCCAACGGAAATTAAATGAAAAAAATTGTAAACAAAAAAAAACCGCCTTCAAAAACCCGAATCACTAAAAATTACAAAATAATATAATACGAACATTTATAATCATTTGCGCATGAATTTTATATGTTGGTGAAGGCGGTGCTGTTGATATTTCATTCAGACAAGCACAGAGTGCTTCGTTTTACTCAAAATTTTGATTGGCACCGCCTTCAAAAACATATAAAATTCATACCCAGATGATTATAAATGTTCGTATTATATTATTTTGTAATTTTTAGTGAGTCGGGTTTTTGAAGGCGGTTTTTTTTGTTTACAATTTTTTTCATACTTTCTAGTGTTACATTTATTTCACCCTACTTTTTTAGTTTAGATCACCTGTAATACTACTGATATTATAACTAGTAATCTGAATATGTATACAGTTTTGAAAGAATTATCCTTTTACTCCTAACTATTAAAGGGTTGACTTCCATCATCAGCTCAGCATCATAATATCATGATTGCCAGACGCAAAGGCCAATATAACTTCAGAAAATATGTAAAACGCGGTACATGTATGTGCCTTTAAAATTTGAAGGTTTCCCTCGATTTTCCTGGATCCCATCATCAGATCCTAGACTGGTCAACCTATTAGTTTAGCTCACCTATAATGCTACTGATATTATAACTAGTAGTTTTAATATGTATACAGTATTGAAAGAATTATCCTTTTACGCCTAACTATTAAGGAGTTGACCTTCCATCATCAGCTCAGCATCATAAGATTATGATTTCCAGAAGCAAATGCCAATATAACTTCAGATAATATGCAAAACGCGGTACATGTCCCTATAAAATTTGAGGGTTGCCCTCGATTTCTCCTGGATCCCATCATCAGATCCGGGACTGGTGAAAATGGGACCACCTCTGAAGTAAACTCTATCCAACCAAAAAAAAATTTTTGAAATCCGTCTACAATTGACGAAAATATCGGTGAACATACATAAAAAGAAAAAAAATATTATACATACAGACGAATTGAGAACCTCCTCCTTTTTTTGAAGTCGGTTAAAAACTACATTAAATTGATCGTCGTTTAAGTCAGTTCAGAAAATCAATATGTTAAAAGAAGAAAGTATTACACTTAGTTATTTATGGGTACAAATATGTGTGAGGTTAGTGAGACCATATTGAGAGTATTTTAATTTCAAAAAGTATGTAAATGGTAAGTTTCATTTAATTGCAGGTAAGTAAATTTTGGGCGGTGAAAATTTGTATGGGAGATTTTTTACTTGTTTGACGATTTTTATAAAACTTGGTATGGAGGTAGCTGGTACTCTGGAGAGACGCCAGCGCTATTTTTGGTGAAAATTAGTATGGGAGAACTTTTACGTTTATAGATTTTTATATACGTGGTATGGAGGTGGCTGGCTGTTTTAATACATCATTGCTACTAAAAATCGTTAATACGCGTACAAAGTCGCGGGCGGCCGCTAGTACCCAATAAAGTAAGTAGTATTATGTTCTGACACACACATAATGGTATTATGAAAATAAGACGAAAGCAAGTCACATCCAAAGCCCTCACTCTCAGACAAACCCTACTCAAAGTACTCAACGCAACTTTACAAGGAAATATCTCCTAACACCCAGGAAATACCGATAAAATAATGCACATCACATTGTAACTCAGAAATTGTCCAACGCATTCTGACCGGGTATTACCATATCCAACCCTTCATATGTACGGAATCTTGCCCGGGGCGAAATGTCGCGAAAACATAAGAAAAGGGACCCACTGTGAAACACTTTACACATCACACGTCTCGCTTTGGAGCCGGTGAAAAATTAAACTTATACACACGAGGTTTGTGTGGAGAAACACTTTGAAGGACGATTTATGATTTTGCTGGTAGTGGTTTTGTGGGCTAGGTTTTTGAAGGCTATTTTATTTTTTGTTTTATTAAACTCGACACAATGGGTTTCAAATTCAAATAGTTTTGAATTTATTCCTTTCTTTTACACTTTTGAACCGAATACACGCTTTGTATCGCGACAATTTCTTCACGTAACACAAAAATAACATGATCTCCTCCCTATATGGCGAAAATAAACTTACAACGAGGAAAAGTGTATGAAACCGTATTAAAATATAAAAGGTTGGCTCAGTACAAGGATAATACTGGTTTTAGGCATGATAAAAGCTTTTAAAAGAGAGATGTTAAAGGTCACAACAGACATAGCAACTTGGAAATTTGATTAAGTCGTTTAGTATTCTTAGTATCAAACTCCACAATGAGACCCAGTTATTTTTAACTACATAGGGGGCTGAAAATGTTTTTAAATAGTTTCTACCAGCGAACCACTATTGATATTTTTTTTATTAATGGACGGATTAAGTTGTAAAAAGACCATTTATGCTAAATATCAGCAACGCATTCCTGAACCGCATTCATGTTGGTTAAGTCGTTTCTACGAAAAGCGTACAAAAACGTACAAACAGATAAAAATTTTAAAAAAAAACAGTTTTCATGCTACGTCTACATCAGCGGACTGCGGTGAATATTCGTGTTGCTATACTGCTCTAAACTATGTAGGCAGACAAAGACACAAAGAAGTCTTTATAGTAATCCACTAGTGTAGCCACGGCGTCATACGGTCATATTATTATTACAATACTTGACTGCCTAGTGGTAGCACGCGCTGCGTAAGGACCGAGAGGTCCCTGGTTCGAGTCCGGGTCGGGCAAAATTTGAGTAAATTTTTCTACAAAAGAAATTACTCAGCCCGAAATAAGGAAGGTGACGCCCGTGCCTCGGATAGCACGTTAAGCCGGTGGTCCAGCGCCCGATCTCTCATCGGTCATGCCCGTGAGATTGACGTATCACCGAAATATGAGAGTAAGGGAACAGAGAGTGCACTTGTGTTTGCGCGCATACATTTGCACTAAAATATGTCCTGCGCACTTGGCTGATATCAATTTTGTCAGGCTGCCATGACCGAAATCGTTCGGACGCCTTATTTACTTAATATTAAAATAGTTTCGTTGAATGAAACGTTTGTAAAAGAGCTAAAAGTATATTTCTTCCGTCCTTAATGACGTTGCTTCATAAACTCTTTCACTTTTCTCATGCACAACTTATTTCAATATGAAATCGATATGCAAAACGAACGGCACATTTTTAGCACCAATGATTTTCTCTTAGCGCCAATTTGTTAGTTTGCAATTTCGCAGCACTGGCAAAACTGAACTGAAAATAATATCCCGTAAACTCAAAAATGGTTCCGTGTCAGTTTCATGAAATGTTTCGTGCGATATTACTTCTGATTTTGGTTTTATTTATATGATTCGTTAAATTTTGTACTCTGTTTTAGGCATTTTGACTGTCTCAGTGGAGTCACGGATTCGATTCCCTTTTGGGACAAATATTTATGTGATGAACATCGGTGGTTATTCCGTGTCTGGGTGTGTTATTAAATATATTTAAGCATTTGTGTATGCACTGTTGATTCTGATATCCGTAACACAAGTGCTTGAGCTACATACCACAGTATCAGATCAATGTACATGTGATCTTGTGTAATATGTATTGTTTCATTAATATTTATTTGACTGGCTCGGTGGAACAGTGTTTAGTAACCCAGGTTCATTACCTACGGTTCCAAGAGTCGTGGGTTCGATTCCCACCTAGGACAAATAATTGTGTGACGAACGTCGGTGTTTGTTACGTTTGTGTATCCACTGTTGATTCACGGGATCTGATAAATGTATGTGATGCATACATACATAAAATCACGCCTTTTTCCCAAAGGGGTAGGCAGAGATCACATCCAGCGATCCACTTTTCACCTCTGTGGGAAACGTGACGTGACGGGCTGTGAACTACGTCGCCGCCATTCTGCCTTGTGCATTGTTTTAACAAGGTCATTGCGTTCTCAAGAGTAGCAAGGATATATGACATACATACATACATACATACATACAATCACGCCTTTTTCCCAGAGGGGTAGGCAGAGATCACTTCCAGCGATCCACTTTTCACCTCTGTGGGAAACGTGACGTGACGGGTTGTGGACCACGTCGCCGCCATTCTGCCTTGTGCATTGTTTTAACAAGGTTATTGCGTTCCCACGAGTAGCAAGGATATATGACGGGGTAGGAAAAGGGGAGGATGGATACTATCGCCTCGGATGATTTGGACTGAGTCGATAGTAGCTCGAGGAGCCGGGGTCGCTTACCCGTATACCGTTCACCAACCACCGGACAGATAGTTGTGACTGGTATCCCCTGACTGTATGTGATGTTGTGCAATATATCTATTTTGTTGATTATTAGTTAAGTACGTGTAGTGTTGCTTGGAGTGAACATCGAGGTTCATTATACAATTTGTTGGTTCAAAATTTAAAACGCGATTAGTGTAGTATTTACAATTACAGTAGTATGTAGCAGCGCTGCCATCCAATAATAATGCAGGCGCTGGTAGCTCGGACCAAGAGGCGTGCAGTTTTCCTTACGATGTTTTATTTTCACCGTTAAAGCGTCGAACAAATGATAAATATAAACTATTTATCAAAATCTAAGCTATTTTAAGATTCCAGTTAAATTAAACTTTCATTACGTTTAATACTACTTCGATATTTTACCTACTAAACTTATGTTTCCCTTATAAAATCATTCCTATACTGTAAAAGGGTTTTTTCTAATTTTTTCAGAACCATAAAAATGTAATATTTACGTTTAGGCCAATCGCGTTCAAAATTTCCGCGTAAAGTAGAATATGAGCCCGAATTTCGCTAAAGTATTCAACGTGAAAATTGAGAATATTTAGTTTGTCTATTCTATCCGGATTACGTGGAAAATATTGCTCAATTAAGCTTCCTATTTTCGCAAAATAAAAAGATTAACTCACTGAGTTATGATCGGAAGGTTTCCTCTGTATGCGAATCTAATATTTAATAGGCAAGAAGTTAAATGGATTTTGTATTTGTTATTTTTTGATTTTGCAAGCAATTAACAAGTCATAATATAATAATCGTTTACACTTTTTCCAACGATTTCCGAGATTAGTCAGGTTCTCGGAACATTGCGTATATTCATCGCGATTTCATATTCCGATTTATTGATATTGATTTCTCAGAAAGGTTTTAGTCTTTTTAAGATAATATGTTCGTTAACTGAATATTTGAGTTTAATAATTAGAGAAATCAATATTATAATGAATAAATAAATAACTATTACACAACATCACATACCTTCATTGATCTGATCCCCTAGTAAGTAGCTTAAGCACTTGTGTTACGGAAATCAGAAACAATAATTGATACACAAATAAACCTAAATATGCTTAATAACAGACCCAGACACAGAACAAACATCGATATTCGTCACACAAAATTTTGTCCCGGGTGGGAATCGAACCCACGACTCTTGGAACCGTAGGTAGTGATTCTAGGTCTGTTCTACCGAGTCAGTCGATAAATATCAGGGACATCTACAAACACGGTCACCTGAGCCCAAACTAAGCAGAACTTGCACTATGGGCGTCAGAGACTGATATACATACATATTATACATATCATAGTGCTATGGAGAGATGGATGTACACTCATACTGTTATTTGAACATTACCAAAGCCTTTTTCCGATGAACTTATTATTTTGGTTCATACACGGAAGGATCATATCGTTCCGTTCGTTTTTTCTTTAAATGCGTATAAGACGCTACCATGGCGTATATAAAAGCACCTGCTGCATCTGAAACCATAGCTGATAATCGACACATGACAGGAAAAATAACTTTCACAACAATCTTGATGATGAAAAAATCCTTTTTTTTAGTGGCAAGTTTATAAGAGTTAAAAATTAACGTTAATAGTAATATCACAAGAGTCTTGACCGTGACCTTGACTATAAGGAGCACTAAACATCGGCTCTCTAAATAATAATGATTAGAATAACAATACACGCGAGTTGAATCCGTGAAATTAGTTTTTTTACTAGCTATCCGCCCGTGACTTCGTCCGCGTGAAAACCCTTTTGCCGCGGGAACTCCGAGATAAAAAGTAGCCTATGTGTTATTCTGGGTCTTCAGTTACCTGGATACCAAATTTCATCTTTATCGGTCCAGTAGAATTTGCTTGAAAGAGTAACAAACATACATCCACACATGCAAGCTTTCACGTTTATAATATTAGTAGGATGTCCAGTATTCGCGCAAATAATCGACAATACTATATCACTTAAGTGCTTTAAAAATACTAATAACATTTTCTACTCAAATGCGAGGAAATGAGAAATCACTTTATAATACTTAGCTCTCAAATCCTAGATACTCTAACACTGAGTGCTCGTTTTTACGAGAGTCCGCCATTTTGAATCAGACTTTTAAAATTACTCACTGAATGGTCGGCCATCTTTTGATTCTTAAAGTGATGCAGATTAATTTGTGCAATGTGAAAGCTAAGTCAGCAATATTTTAGAAAGGATTTGTGAATGCAGTAAGAAAGTAAGAAACGTCAAATTGTACCTTAATCCTATTTTTAGTCTCGACAATTTTTTAAAAACTCTTTAGAGTAAGGTGATTTAGAAAACGGTAAAGTGCGAGTTGGGGTCGTGACCTAAGACTTGTAGTAGAGTGTACAAACTTTAAGTTTAATTATGTTTGTAAGGCCCAGTTTTTTTTCGAATGTGCGGTGTGTTATGACATTGTCGGTGGATATTTTAAACAATAAGAAATCATGCTTCTAAATCAACTCAATTCAAATGTACATTAAAAATTTACACCTACTCAAATCATAATCGGAAAACTTATACTATGTTTATTCTAAGATCTTTTAAAGTTACACTAAAGTGCGTGCAGACCCATAAAGACTAATGTCTTTATGGGTCTGCACGCGATATTAAGAGAAGCAATTACATAGTTACTTACTGCCTGACGTCTTCTGGTCGGTCGTTCGCGACAATGATTGGTGTATGTAACCCAGTCAAAACGTCGGGCAGTAAGTAGCTATGTAATCGCTACTCCTAAAATTGCGTGTAGTGTAGACCCATAAAGACTATTTAGTGTAATGAAACGCGAAATTCTAAAATGTTACATCTTTTAAAGTTGTTGTTATAAGCACTTATGCTCTTTACTTATTGAACAAGTATGTATTAATATGAGTATATGTGTGTGTTAACATATTGTCTGTTGATTTGATATAATACATGAGAGTTCTAAATCGTTTATAGTCAGGTAATGTAGAGAGCTCTTTACACACAAGGCGTAGTTCAATCGTCAAGTTTTCATTTTTTTAACGAAATCATCTTCGAGCCAACCTTTTCAAACATCCGATCGACACACGTCTATAAGACACACGACGCCTTTTAAATCGTATCGTGATCGTTTCGTATGAGTTGAAAATCGATAATGATTCCCGCACGCAAAGGTGTGTGAATGAGCTCAGAAGAATGACGAAATCACCTCTAACGGTGAAGATTTAAAAGTCAAAATACCCTTCAAAGGTGTGACAAAACAGAATAATAATGTTTCCCAAACGAAACGCCGTGTCTTCGGCAAGGTTAACAAAGGAAGAGATCTAATTTCCTGGCTTGGAAATAAAATGACGTTTAATGAATGGGGCCATTTTGTTTCGGGAGATTTCTATTGAGTCGTTCTTGGTTCCGTGTGGCGTTTGTTCACACAATCAAGTCTTGTGCAATTTGACTCGGTGTTGATAAGACCGTTTGATTATAAAGATAAATTTAAATAAATAAATATTGCACAACATCACATACATTGATCTGATCCCGTGGTAACTAGCATAAGCACTTGGGTAACAGATATCAGAATCAACACTGGATACACAAATATACTAAAATGTATTTAATAACACACCTAGACACGGAACAAACACCGATGTTCGTCACACAAATATTTGTTCCGAGTGGGAATCGAACCCACAACTCTTGGAACCGTAGGTAGTGAATCTGGGTCACTAACCACTGTTCCACCGAGCTAGTCACAATTTTTTGTGATGAATTATCAAATTGTAACTACATAAAACTTTTGTTTAATAGAACCATACTGAATTTGGCTAACTATGGTTACTTAGTTTTATTGACGTAGCCTTGTTAATATTCGAATTAAAAACCATCACCTTCTTTAAATGGGCTATAATCAACAACTTAATTAATTAATCATGTTGAATCAAACCTAATAATGGCATATTCTTATTATCGCCTGTGATGTGGGGTTATAATATTATTATCTTTGTTGCCAAAACGATTTCCACGCGGACAAAGTCGCGAGCGGCCGCTAGTAAGAATATGTGCAGATATTGTATATAGATGTCCCTAAATAATAATTTTATTGATTTTTCACGTCTCAGTACACTGCACTGGTAATCTATCCTATACTACACCTGTAAGACCAACTTTCTTAATGATGATAAGAAACACGTAACTACTTCTATATGCATGCCAGAAACAGACCAAAATGAATAATGCCAAGTGATTGCAACAGTACTTTATCATCTTGTATATAAAGAACTGCACATATAATGCAAAGTAAAGCATTAAGAAGGGTATAGAACCTTTTCCAACCCAAAAAATGGGTAGTAATGCATACGCACGTTAAATTGCCATTGTTTGAAAAGGCCTTTGTCTTTCCTTCTTCAAAGCAAATTTGTTGTCCTCCATTTATCATCCGAGGCACCCTTTTTTTCTTGGCGCATTATAATGTCGTTTAGTTGACATTTTATGAATGGTATTATAGTATTGTTTGCTTAAAGTAGGCTTCAAACAAGAACGCCAAAAAGATCACCGAAGAAAGCTGAATTTGAAATTGGAATTCTTTGTGAATTTGGAGGGTTTTTTATTGCTTATTTTACAAAATAAACATATTTTCATTAATGCAATAAGTCACGCAACATGCGTAAGCAGTTTTGTTTAGAATATCAAAAACAACACAAATATTATATACTTCAACGAAAAAATAATACAACCAGACACGAAGCAATCATAGGTGTTCCTCACATAAATAACATGACGTAACTACTGACTAAAACTTGATCTAACCGTTAAACACTCATTATTTATAGCACATTAATACTAAGTCTGTAACATACATAAGAATATAACTGACATGTAGAATACCGAGAACCATCCGCTCTCTAGCAAGTACGGTGACGATGACAAAGCTACTCCAAGGCATCATGGTCGTCAGTCAGGGAAAAGGCCTACTTACAATCCGATAGAGTCGAAATAGAGCTAATTGTATCGTTTAAATTGAATAAATAATATCTTCTGACTTATTAAATTGAAATGCCAGAATTTAACGCAAACAAAAATAAAACACAGGTACTAATACTATTACTTTTTTTAGACTTTCGCGTTCCATTACACTAAATATTAATCTTTATGGGTCTACACACGTTATTAGGAGTAGCAAATACGTAGCTACTTACTGCCCGACGTTTCGACTGGGTTACACCAATCATGGTCACGAGCGAACTGGTGCCGCCCATCTTCGTGGCGTGGATCTAGAAATTTACAACCGTTGTGGCAGACCACAACGGTTGTGAAAACACCCCGAACTAGCACTAATGTCATTTGTACAACTACCCACATTTAGACATGGGTACTGATCACTGGAAGGAGCTACATGCCCCGAAGGTCCTCTCCACAGTCGTCACTAACATACGAGAATAGTGCGAGAAGCTACGTCGGGCAGTAAGTAGCTATGTAATTTGCTACTCCTAATAACGTGTGTAGACCCATAAAGACTAATATTTAGTGTAATGGAACGCGAAAGTCTAAAAAGTGTAGACCCATAAAGACTAATATTTAGAATACTATTACTTATTTAACAATATCGTTGAGCAAACAAAGTGAAAACTGTAATTAATAATACAACTACTGATATTAATTAAAACATGCACGGTATGTGTGCTGTATTAAATTCAAAGCCCTATTCTCTAAAATCCGTCTGTTGTTTCGCCTTCCGAAGCCACCACTAAGAGGATTTAGCGAAAATTTACTTCGGGTGGTTGAAAATTACACCATCACAAGAGATTGGCTACGTACACGTAGAGCGTTTTATAACCGCGTCTACGGTTAATTATCCGCTGTTTTACTACCCAACTGCGAAGGAAGTAACGCAAACTCCATTGATAATTTCAGCCCGAGTAGAGTATTCAGTAAAATAAGTTAAGATATTCATATGTAAATAGTAAGATAAAATAGAATAGAATAGAAAATCATCATCATCATCAGCCCATACTTGTCCACTGCTGGACATAGGCCTCTCCAAATGCACGCCATTTCTTTCTATCCTCGGCCACTCGCATCCAACTCCTACCAGCCGTCCTGCGCAGATCGTCACACCACCTGGCCTGCGGGCGTCCTACACTACGTTCTCATCGTCAATCCCACAAAGCCTTAAGACGAAAGTCTTTAATCAGTGCGTCCTACCCGTCATGACGTATGGAGCCGAAACGTGGACACTGACGGCACGGCTGGTCCACAAGTTAAAAGTCGCTCAGCGGGCTATGGAAAGAGCTATGCTCGGTGTTTCTCTGCGGGATCGAATCAGAAATGAGGAGATCCGTCAGAGAACCAAAGTCATCGACATAGCTCATCGCATTAGCAAGTTGAAGTGGCAGTGGGCTGGCCACATCAGCCGTAGAACCGACAACCGCTGGGTTAGACGAGTTCTGGAGTGGATACCGCGTCTCGGCAAACGTTGTGTAGGACGCCCGCAGGAATAGAAAATATTTATTGATAATAAAAAAAATACGAAACTAGAATCAAACATACACATACAAAATATATTTTTATGATCAAAAGCATGTGCCGTAGCAGCCGCAAGGATGCGACGGCGCTGATATTCTGGCAGGACCTTTGATAGGTTAGGTATCAATCAGAAATCCTGTGTACACCTGTAATTGGTGCATCTACTAGACCAAGTAGTACAATAAGATATTAATATAATTTAATGGTTCGTACCAAGTTCTCTTGGTGTGCCTTGTTATTAATAAATAAAGAAGAATGGTTATTTTTAACCACATCGATTCTCTCCGCGTGTATTCACTTATCGCTTACAACATTACCTACCTTACCCAAGCCCTACTATCTTAAACTAAAAACGGCAGTTAAATAAATAATCACTTTTATTTCCGATAACAGAAAAAAATCAAGGTCGTTTTTAGGGTTCAGCACCTAAAGGGTAAAAATTAGACCCTTTTACTGAGACTTTACCGTCCATCCGTCCATCTGCTATGTATCTTAAGAAATAGACAATTCAAATATGATATATTTCTATTGCCAAAAAAAACGTGATTTTATCAGTATCGGTACGCAACCCATCGTGTGCTAGTTTGACTCGCTCTTGGCCGGTTTTCGTACAAAATTTTGTTTGAAGTTTTGGCAAGAAATCGAGACAGACCGAAAAAATTGAATATTGTTTATTCTCTAACTGACTGGCTCGGTCGAACAGTGGTTAGTGATTCAGGTTCAAAACCTGTGGTTCCAAGAGTCGTGGGTTCAATACCCACTCGGGACAAATATTTGTGTGACGAACATCGGTGTTTGTTCCGTGTCTGGGTGTATTATTAAATACACCGTGAAATTTTAGTGGTTGTTTTCCCGCAGTAAAATGATTCTATCTTTCTTTCGTTCTTTTTTATTAAAATCAATAAATGCCGGTTTTACGAACGTTTTAACCGAAACTCGAAAGCACGTTCGAACCGCTTTATTACTTAGGGCGTCGAGCTTCTTCAGCTTTAAGCATCGATTTCATGAGGCAAGCAGTACCTGATTACGTCACATCTTATAAAAGAACGATAGCTTCTCTCGTTTTCGAGTTGGAAAATTACTATTTTGAAAATTTGAAAACAAAAAAATTTTTTTTCGAGGAATTATTTGCATGATTCGATAGTATTACTAAAGGCAAATCGTTCTGCCACGGGAAAACAACCACTAAAATTTCACGATGTATATTTAAGTTTATTTGTGTATCCGCTGTTGATCCTAATTTCCGTAACACAAGTGCTTAAGCTTACCACGGGATCAGATCAATGTATACTGACCGAAATGTTGTGTAATATTTATTCAGTACAGATATATAAGTTTGTGTTGCTTTTGCATACGTGATTTACCTAGGAATTAACCTTACTTAATCGATTCCCTTTTTACGATTACGATTTTCCTCAATAATCTTTACTTTGTTGCAGAACGGTTGCGTATGATTGACCTGACCGTATCTGCTTACATACATATAACAGTAAAAAACATAGAAAAAAAACATAGAGTGGCATTAAAAAACGGGGGCGCTGGTAAAAACCGCTACATGAGTTTCTAGCCTTAGAGATGTGAGATGGATAATATTGAATAGGTGTTTTGTATTTACAGGAAGTGTGATTAGAGCAACATAATTTTCTAGGAACCAGATTTCTACTGTACAGAATGATAACTAGACGCTCTAGAAACTAAAAGGATTATCATTATTGCATAAATGGCGAGCTTGAGCTTCTTACCGTCTCGATAGCTAAGTAAACAGACATGAAACTATTATAAGATATAAAACAAATTTTTATATACATTTTCTGTTAAAGATCTTAAAATAATTAAATGGAAACTTCAGAACTTCAGGACTTTAATAAACGGTATCTTTTACAAGCGATATTTTTACGCCTGATATATAAACAAACATTCAGATGCAATATATCAAAGAGGTGACAGATCATCATCATCATAATCATCCGATATACTTATGTCCCCACTGCTGAGAATAAACTAGGACGATCAGGCCTTAGTTGACCACGCTAGTCAATCTCAGGTTAGTCGACAACACGACCTTAGAATTTCTTCGTAGGTATGCATGTTTGTTTCCACAAGATGTTTTTCCTTTAATGTTGAAGCGTCGAATAATCTTACGTAATATGAATTTCTAATTTGAAAACCACAGTAGTGTGCTGGAGGCGAAGGATTGTTATATACTGTATAGGTTATTATTAATGTCAATATATTTTATAGATTTCCCGATATTCAGACTCTGTTACAAGCTCCATGATCACGGGCCAACGTCAATCAAGAAATATCGGGAACTGGATAACATAAGGAACATGATAAATATCCCGAACATTTTCAGTTGTCTAGTTAACACTTGTTTCATTGTACGAAAACAAACATCCCCATATACGTCCCCACAGGGGCACAGGCCTACCCTAAACTAGGGCAACAAGGCCTTTGTCACCCACGCTGGCCTAGTGCGGGTTGGTTGACTACACAATCGAAGAAATTCTTTAATTTCTTCGTAGGTGTGCAGGTTTCCTTACGACGTTTTCCTTCACTGTTAAAGCGTCGAATAATCGTACATTACCACGCCCATGCACCACTATTGTGGTAGCGAACAAAACAAACTTCTTTGATAACAATTTAAACGTTTTAAACTAATTATTCGAGGACTCACCACAGTATGAGAAATAAAATAGTGAAGTTTGCACTTTATGTACGTATATGGTATGATAATATTTTAATATAATATTGATAAAAATAAAAGGCATGTAGGTACGTTACGTAAAAGAAATTCAACAAGTATTGGTTTTTTTTTTATAATCTTTAAAAAAAAAGTCGAAAAGAATAAAAATCAAAAATGAAACTGTTACGGGTATATAAAGCGCGCCTATAACCCATCCGCTCTCCCGCAAGGTGGGTGATGATGACAAGGCTACTCCAAGCCTTCATCGTAGTCACTTAAGAAAAATAATCACACCCAAGGTTCACGGGCGGCCACTGGTAAAAAAGTATATTTGAACATTAAGTAAGTATAATTACCAATTTGTTACTTTTTTTGACAATAAAAAATAAATAAATAATAATTAATAAATAATAAATATTACACAACATCACATACATTGATCTGATCCCGTGGTAAGTAGCTTAAGCTACTTGTGTACAGAATAAACAGAATAAACAGTGGATACACAAATATACTTAAATATACACCCAGACACCAAACAAACACCGATGTTCGTCACACAAATATTTTTTCCGAGTGGGAATCGAACCCACAACTCTTGGAACCGTAGGTAGTGAATCTAGGTCACTAACCACTGTTCCACCGAGCCAGTCACGATTTTGTGTGATAAAATTATCAAATGGTATAAAAACTTTTGTGTAATGGAAACGTACTGAATTTGGCTCACTAAGATTACTAAGTTTTATTGACTTAGGGCCAATTTTTCAATGCCTAGATAAAACTTAACGGAGGAATAAAATATAAGCCGACAAAAATAGGGACACGTCACCACTGACACCCACTCTTAGAAATAAAGCGCACATAATTTGGTCATCTTATAGTTTATTTCACCTATTCGTTTTATCTGACCATTGATAAATTGGCCCTTAGCCTTGTTAATACTCGAATCAAAAATCATCACCTACTTTAAATAATAATAATCAACAACATAATTACTAAACCTTGTTGAATAAAACCTAATAATGGCATATTCTTACATCGCCTGTGATGTGTCATTATATTATCGTTGTTGCCAAAACGATTTCCACGCGGACAAAGTCGTGGGCGGCCGCTAGTAAGAATATGTGCAGATATTGTATAGAGATGTCCCTGAATAATAATTTTATTGATTTTTCACGTCTCAGTACACTGCACTGGTAATCCCACCTATACTATACCTGTAAGATCGACTTTCTTAATGATGATAAGAAACACGTAACTACGTTATGTCCATGCCAGAAACAGAGCATACCAAAATGAATAATGCCAAGTGATTGCAACAGTACTTTATCATCTTACTAGCGGCCCGTCCCGGCTTTGCACGGGGGGACTTAAGATATTTTACATAGTTTTACGTTTTATTATTAAATTATTAACTTCGAAGTCCCGTCGCCAAAATGACATAACTTTGGAGCAAACATCTAAATCATTAAAACGATTGTTATGGGTAAACTATAAAGGTGGACATATTCTCTCGCGGACTTATTTAAAGATAATGTTAGGATGAACAATTCATCCATAGAGCATTTTTGTATAACTTTAACTATATGCTCAGCGCACGCCACGAAAGGCCTCAGAAACGATACTTTTCCCCGTTTTGAAACATCTTCGGTTACTGCTCCTCAACTATAGTACCTAGCGTGATATTATATAGCCTATGTTCATTCTGAATAATGCAGCTTTCTAATGGTGAAAAAAATATTGCAATCGGTCCAGACGTTTTTGAGTTTATTCATTACAAACATACAAAAATACAAAAATACAAATCTTTCCTCTTTAAAATATTAGTGTAGAAGATATAGAAAGAACTGCACATATAATGCAAAGTAAAACATTAAGAAGGGATATAGAACCTTTTCCAACCCAAAAAATGGGTAGTAATGCATACGCACGTTAAATTGCCATTGTTTGAAAAGGCCTTTGTCTTTCCTTCTTCAAAGCAAATTTGTTGTCCTCCATTTATCATCCGAGGCACCCTTTTTTTCTTGGCGCATTATAATGTCGTTTAGTTGACATTTTATGAATGGTATTATAGTATTGTTTGCTTAAAGTAGGCTTCAAACAAGAACGCCAAAAAGATCACCGAAGAAAGCTGAATTTGAAATTGGAATTCTTTGTGAATTTGGAGGGTTTGTTATTGCTTATTTTAAAAAAGAAGCGTGTTTTCATTAATGCAATAAGTCACACCACATGCGTAAGCGTTTTGTTTAGAATATCAAAAACAATACAAATATTATACACTTTAACGAAAACATAATACAACCAGACACGGAACAAACATAGGTGTTCCTCACATAAAGTACATGACGTAACTACTCGCTATAATTTGTTCTAACCGATAAACACTCATAATTCATAGCACATTAATACTAAATCTGTCACATACATAAGAATATAACTAACGTGAAGATTACCGAGAACCATCCGCTCTCTAGCAAGTACGGTGACGATGACAAAGCTACTCCAAGGCATCATGGTCGTCAGTCAGGGAAAAAGCCTACTTACAATCCGATAGAGTCGAAATAGAGCCAATCGTATCGTTTAAATTAAATAAATAATATCTTCTGACTTTTTGAATTGTAATGCCAGAATTTAACGCAAACATAAATAAAACACAGGTACTAATACTATTACTTTTTTTAGACTTTCGCGTTCCATTACACTAAATATTAATCTTTATGGGTCTCACGTTATTAGGACTAGCAAATACATAGCTACTTACCGCCCGACGTTTCGACTGGGTTACACCAATCGTGGTCGCGAGCGAACTGGTGCCGCCCGTCTTCGTGGCGTGGATCTAGAAATTCACAACCGTTGTGGCAGACCACAACGGTTGTGAAAACACCGAACTAGCACTAATGTCATTTGTACAACTACCCACATTTAGACATGGGTACTGATCACTGGATGGAGCTACATGCCCCGAAGGTCCTCTCCACAGTCGTCACTATCATACGAGAATAGTGCGAGAAGCTACGTCGGGCAGTAAATAGCTATGTGATTTGCTACTCCTAATAACGTGTGTAGACCCATAAAGACTAATATTTAGTGTAATGGAACGCGAAAGTCTGAAAAGTGTAGACCCATAAAGACTAATATTTAGAATACTATTATTTATTTAACAATATCGTTGAGCAAACAAAGTGAAAACTGTAATTAATAATACAACTACTGATATTAATTAAAACATGCACGGTATGTGTGCTGTATTAAATTCAAAGCCCTATTCTCTAAAATCCGTCTGTTGTTTCGCCTTCCGAAGCCACCACTAAGAGGATTTAGCGAAAATTTACTTCGGGTGGTTGAAAATTACACCATCACAAGAGATTGGCTACGTACACGTAGAGCGTTTTACAAACGCGTCTACGGTTAATTATCCGCTGTTTTACTACCCAACTGCGAAGGAAGCAACGCAAATTCTATTGCTCATTTGAGCCCGAATAGAGTATTCAGTAAGATAAGGTAAAAGGTTAGGTATAAATTCTTTCCGAAATGCTGCTGCTGTAACAATAAGATATTAATACAATTTAATGTTTCGTATATGTTCTGTTGGTCTGCCTTGTTATATTGCCGCTGTAATAACAAATACCAGAAATAAAATAAATATTTATAGAGGCCCATCCCATACAAAAAAGACGTGTGGCACTCGGGGACTGCCGCGGTATAGCTATTGCATAGCATCGTCCGATTTCGGAGCAGCTCGTCTCGATTCGTGCGAGTTTTTTAGAGTCGTACAATAGGTCTAACAGCACGCACACAAACACCGTGCCGAAGTCTACCGAACTGAAACGACGTTAGACGATTGTGAGGTTTTATTCGTTACGGAATTTCTTGGTTCGGTCGCCGCGCTCAAAGCCCGCGATAAAAGCTATGCAATAGCTTAAAAACGTGATATTGGTACGCATCCCATCGTATGCGAGTTTGACTCGCACTTGGCCGGTTTTCGTAAAAAATCATACTAAGTAGTTTTGGCAAGAAAGCGAGACAGACAGACAAGAATAATAGAATAATTGTCTATTCAGTACAGATATAAAAAATTGTGTTGGTTTCGCATGCGTAATTTATCAAGGCGTTAACCTCTAAACTTACTCGATTCCAGTTTTCAGATTACGATTTTCCCCTGTTTTCTGAACTTTACTTTGTTGCAGAACGGTTGCGTATGATTGACCTGCCCGTATCTGCTTACGTACATAAAACAGTCAAAAAAAATGTATATATAGAGTGCCATAAAAAAACCGCGGACGCTGGTAAAAACCGCTACATGAGTTTCCAGCCTTAGAGATGTGAGATGGATAATATTGAATAGGTGTTTTGTATTTATAGGAAGTGTGATTAGAGCAACATAATTTTCTAGGAAACAGATTTCTACTGTACAGAATGATAACTAGACGCTCTAGAAACTAAAAGGATTATCATAATTGCATAAATGGCGAGCTTGAGCCATCTTACCGTCTCGATAGCTAAGTAAACAGACATGAAACTATCTTAAGATATAAAACTCTTTTTTTATAAATTTTCTGTTAAAGATCTTGAAAAATTAAAATCGAACCTTCATAATTAATAAACATAGTATCTATTACAAGCAAGCGACATTCTTGCGCTTGATATATAAACAAACATTCAGATGCAATATATCAAAGAGGTGACAGATCATCACCATCATCATAATCATCCGATATACTGTTGTCCCCACTGCTGGGCATAAACAAGGGCGATCAGGCCTTAGTTGACCACGCTAGTCAATTGGTCGACAACACTAACTTAGAATTTCTTCTTCATAGGTGTGCATTTCTTCGTAGGTGTGCAGTTTTCCTCACGATGTTTTTCCTTCAATGTTGAAGCGTCGAATAATCTTACGTAATATGAATTTCTAATTTGAAAACCACAGTGGTGTGCTGGAGGCGAAGGATTGTTATATACTGTTTTATTAATAATGTCAATATATTTTATCGATTTCCTGATATTTAGACTCTGTTACAAGCTCCATGATCACGGGCCAACGTCAATCCCGAAATATCGGGAACTGGATACACTGGAGATAACAAAACATGATAAAAATCCCGAACATTTTCAGTTGTCTAGTTAATACTTGTTTCATTGTACGAAAACAATCATCCCCATATACGTCCCCACTGGGGCACAGGCCTACCCTAAACTAGGGCAACAAGGCCTTCGTCGCCCACGCTGGCCTAGTGCAGGTTGGTTGACTACATAACCGAAGAAATTCTTTAATTTCAGTAGGTGTGCAGGCACGAAAGCGTCGAATAATCGCACATATGAATTTCAAATTTGAAAAACATAGTGATACGTAGCGGGGTTTGAACTGGGGACCTCTCGCATGGCAAGCAACGATCTATGTAAACTACCACTCGGCCATCGACGCTTTTTCTCGACATTTTTTGACGAAGGCCATCTTGTATCTTAAATAAACACCATCAATAGTATTTCTTTTAAATAATAATTTAAAAATAAATCAATATTTCGTTTAAAAGAATCACTTAGGATTATAGTACTAAACGCTTACTACATGATAATTACCTAAGTAAATGACAAACTTCTAAAAATGCACCACTATTGTGGTAGCGAATAAAACAAACTTCTTTGATAACAATTTAAACGTTTTAAACTAATTATTCGAGGACTCGCCAGAGTTTGAGAAATAGAATAGTGAAGTTGCACTTATTATGTACGTATTTGGTATGATATTTTAATATAATATTGATAAAAATAAAAGGCTATAATATGCCTTTTATTTACCAGCATTACGTGAAGGAAATTCAAGACGTATTGGTTTATTTTCTTTTAAATAAAAGTCGAAAAAAATAAAAACCAAAAAATAAAACAGTTAAGCTCACCCAAACAAAAACAATGACTTTCTCTGTGCGTTTGTACACGCTTTTCTCAAAAACGGCTTATTCAATATGGATGTGATTTTCAGTAATAATATAGTGTTAAATTCTGCATAATTTTTTTGTTTAGTTCATGTTAATCAATTCAAAAATAAATTTAATACTTATGTTAATTTAAACAATCACGTCAAACTTGCTGAGCAATGCTGGGCATCTGTAGGAGCGGGTATATAAAGCGCACCGATGAGAGCCATCCGCTCTCCCGCAAGGTGGGTGATGATGACAAGGCTACTCCAAGCCTTCATCGTAGTCACATAAGAAAAATAATCACACCCAAGGTTCACGGGCGGCCACTGGTAAAAAAGTATATTTGAACATTAAGTAAGTATAATTACCAATTTGTTACTTTTTTTGACAATAAAAAATAAATAAATAATAATTAATAAATAATAAATATTACACAACATCACATACATTGATCTGATCCCGTGGTAAGTAGCTTAAGCTACTTGTGTTACAGATATCAGAATCAACAGTGGATACACAAATATACTTAAATACACACCCAGACACGGAACAAACACCGATGTTCGTCACACAAATATTTGTCCCGGGTGGGAATCGAACCCACGACTCTTGGAACCGTAGGTAGTAAACCTGGGTCACTAACCACTGTTCCACCGAGCCAGTCAAAATCAAGCAAATTCACCCCATTGCTACATCTCTACTGGAATGAAGCTATTTTGCTACAATTAAAGAGTCTCATACTACTTAGCAAAGTTGGGGATTATAAAATTTCAAGCTTCGTTAAACAGTTTTAAAGCGACGACGAAAATTAGATTAGAACTTTGTGGAGTTAAATAATGGGTATTATTTGAATTGTCTTGGAATCTCCGAAATTACTACTTTGGTCTGAACGGAACCAAGGAAGAATGAAGGTGAAAAGTGTTGATTCCTATTTTCAATTCATCAAATACTGTTATTTGTTGAAATGGAATACAATAAATAACCCACTAAAATATTTAAATAACGGTACTACTTGAGTAAATTATAGCGGATTGAAACGAAAATGGCATCTATTTTACATTGAAATTAAAACAACATGAATGTTATTTTATAAATTAAAACGCCACATTTATATCCTAGAATGAGCGGAAATATTGAACCTGCATTTGATAGCAATCACTACGTAAGGGCCGAGAGGTCCCCGGTACTTGACCGGGGTCGGAAAAAATTCGTGTTAGTTTGTCTGTAGAGAAATTACTCAGCCCGGGTCAGGAAGTCGGCGGTTGCACACCCATGCCGCGGAAAGCACGTTAAGCCGGTGGTCCTGCGCCTGATCTCTTGTCGGTTATGTTGAATTGCCGTCTTTGATTTTGAAAATCCACGTACGGGACCGTAAGGGAACAGAGGGTGCACTTGTGTTTGCGCGCACTCATGTTCAGCGCACTAGGCTCCATTGAGGTTTGCCGCCATAGCCAAAATCGTTCGTACACCTTATAATTCCATCGTACAGCTCTTACATCAATAACCATACTGCTATTAATATTCTAACCGGAAGCAATACTACCAGTGTAAGGTTCTTTAACAAACAGTTTAAAACAGACAATGAAATTAGATTACAACTTTGCAAAGTTAATTAAAACTGGGTGCCAAGACTCTTACCGAAATTGCCACCTTTTAAGCCAATAATTTGGACAACTTTTCCTTTATGACTTTGGATAACGTAATAAATAGTTGATGTTCAACGCAATTTTAGCTGAGCGGACGGAAAAATCAGTTTCATAATGGATTTAATGACTGCAATTTGATTCAATATGATGTGGAGAATTCAAGTTGAATATGTGATGGATGGAGGTGGATGTGAGTAGCCGAAAAACGACAGAAGTGGCGTTTATTTTCACTAGGCCTTTGTCCAGCAGTGGACAAAGATGGGCTGTTGATGATGATGATGATAATTTTTTTATAAAGACAAAATGGCTTCACGATCTAACTCAGATATTTTTTCACGTATATAAACACAAAATTAAAAGCTGCCAACGTCGTTTTATGGGTACACATGTCGTTATCAATGCAGCTGTACGCTGGCTGAATAATTTGTGCCCAAATTTGTGTTATAAGGGCTGTATAACATGTAAAACAGCACTTAATCAGCCTAAATGGAGCTCTTATTCCACCATTATGCTGCTCTTATAGAACTCTCACTGCTACTTGGGCGACCACCCTTGTCTTGCGTGTGATCACGAGCGCTGAAAAGAGCTCGAAACGTTATACGCGTTAATAAAATGTTAACAATTAATACGTTAAAACACGCGAGTTTAATACGTAAAGTTAATTTCATATCAAATGTGTAGTGTTCGTGCAAATAAAAGACAATACTAGGGTATTCTTTAAAAAAAAAAACTCCTAAGCCTTACTCGTAATAGCCCTTTAATTTGAACCAGTAAAACGCAATAAATGGCTGCTGTAATACGCTCTAGTAGTGGTACCATAAGTTTTACAGTGACAGTCTGGATATCGCCTCTGTAAAAAATGTCTATGAAAAAATTTACAGCGCCCCTAGTGGTAACGCCAAGAACTAAAATTGGTACTATGAAAAAAACAATTCGATAGGTTTTAACGTACATAAATTTTCGATAGCTAACTCACGGTAGCGCTATTGATCCTCACTACTGTTATATCTCCACTCTATTCGGTTATCGTTTAACTGGATTTACAATTCCAGGTCCTATTCGAATGTGATTGATTCTCAAATATTTTATATTCTGGACCTGACGGTTCGTTTTGTGAGGTAAGAGGCTTGCGAATCCAATGCTTAGTGCACAAGTGTATTGGGAAATAAATCTTAAATATTATTTACCATTATTTGCCTAGTTGGTTTTGGTTGATAGGTATCCGCGAAGCTTGTAGGTCTACATTAAACCTTCCATTTGATTCAATTTAAGGAAATTGCATTAAAAGCCCGTTGCGTAGGTCTAACGATTTTTTTTTTCAGTATGCATGGGGAATAATGGGGATAAATAGCGGAAATTGACTTTATTATTTATATACAATGTAGCAAGAGGCATATTAAGAAAGTCTTAAACACACAATAAAATAATAATGTATGATTTTAGACTTTCGCGTTCCAATACACTAAATGTAGTAGCTATGTATTTGCTACTCCTAATAACGCGTGTAGACCCGTGTGATAAAGACTAATATTTAGTGAAATAATAATGTTGCTGATGTAAACTAAAGCTGTAGATTTATGTATCGCAGTCTTCATTAAAATTGGACTCCAAAGGCATTACTTGAACATTTCTAAAAGACACATCATTATATCAAAAAAAGCTTCACACACATGTATTCACACGACCCAAAGTTGATTGTAGGTCGAATGTTAGCTTTCAACCTTTTAATTATTCCTGATGAAGGTTAATTGCGGAACGAGAAATATATTTTCGCTGAAATATAACATAAGAATTAATAAGGAACTTAACCCTTACATTCAATTAGGTAAGTGCCAGCCTATTGCATTTGAGTGACAGTTGTGTAGGGTTGGCAATCGTCATTATTTATTAAATACTTTTGGTATTACTCTGAAAGGTAAGAATAAAAAAAAACGACACTGAAGTGTAGTTTTTTTTCCTGGCTCCCAGGCTTTGCAGGCGGGGTGTGAAATGGCATATTATCACCTTAAAAGGTGAGGGCTATTTTTTTCTTAACTGACTTACGGTCATGGCTTGGAGTAGCCTCGTCATCATCACCGGACTTGCGGGGGAGCGGATAGCTCTCACGGCTAAAAGGTGAGAGCACATTCAGTATGTTTGTGTATATCGTTTTGTTTCAACTTCAAAAGGCTGGATCGATTCAAATAGAATTTGTTTCACAAATAGTCTAGAGTAAAAAACTAAATTACATTAATTTTCCAGTCTGTCATCGATTCTGCAGTTTACATTTCTGCAATGAAATGTCTACGGCTGTTAGTGTGTATCACTAACGGATGATGGCGCCACCTGTAGTTAACAGGAAGGAAAAAATCGACAGCTTCAAATAGCTGTTAGTTGGTGTAATTATTTGACGCAAGTCTGGGCGCAATTCCCGGAAGAACGGCTGTTCAATTTGTACAATTGAATTCTTTCCGTTTTTCAAAATATTAAAACAGCCAGTGCAAGGTCTGCTTTAGTACTTAATTTTTTTTATTTACACAAAAACTACATCTGCCGAACTGCAACACAGTTTGTCAGCAGTAGTTCTCGTGAACATTATTATATTGCTGGCCTTGTATAATCATATGGTTAGCTACTAAAACAGCATAATTAACTGCATAAGTGATTCAAAAGACAAAATATTCGTTATACCGCGTAATTTGTTACAATGAGGTTTGTTAATAGAGGTTAGATTGGACTCCGATTCGTTTTAACAAGGTAAAAAATTTATCAGCCATTGCAACTTTAAAACTAACAACAATTATAAACAGTAGGGTTTACTTTACTGAGCATCAAACGACAATAACTGCCTTACGAACAATTTAACGTGTCTGAACCTGCCAAGACATGAATTACTATTGTACAACTAAGTGGGAATAATTGATAGGATACGTTATGTAAAGGTTTTCGGTAGAAAAATTCGTTAAAAAGAGGTCAATAATATATTCCATTTATTTTCTGCAATGATTAAAATTCGTTATAAAAAGGGTTTTGATAAATATGTTCGTAATGTAAAGGTATATTTTATATTAGCTTTTATGGATAGTTCTAGGGATTTTGAAAAAATCGTTATATCGAGATATTCGTTATATTGAGTCTCGTTATATTAAGGTTACACTGTAAATAGTTTGTAAATTTTCAACCGTTGACTATAGTGTAATGTTTTTCCATCAAACTCTCCTCCAAGCCATCATAGTTAGTCAGTTAGAAAAAAAAATCAAAACTCTGCTCTGGCCAACCCTACGCAAGAATAGCCCAACTAATCTGCCAGCCGTTTGCGTTGGGCAAACAATTTTTCGCTTAGCCAGTGAAATATCGAGACGAATAATATTTGCTCCCATTTTGTTTGCCTTGCTTAAATATACAGTTTAGTAACGTTGCCGATTTTATGTGTTAACTTTGTAATGTAAATTAGTGAATTTGTTACGGGCATACGCGAAATATTTGCAATTTTCTATGATAGAAATCTATTAAGGTTATAAGGTCATATTGGTGATTGGGAATGAAGTGACCTCTTACGCTCTGTTGGAAGGTTAACGAGGTGGGATAAAAGACAAATAAATGCGTCTCTGTATTGTTTTAAAAATAGAAAAGTCTTTTGTAATAGTACATTATTATATTGTGAAATATTATTAAGATATGTTTTGTTAAATTTATCTGCCTCGTTGGTCTATTGGTAGCAAGCGCTGCGTAAGGACCGAGAGGTCCACGGTTCGAGTCCGGGGTCGGGCAAAAGTTTGTGTGACTTTTTCTGTATTTAATTACTCAGCCCGGAATAAGGAGGTTGGCGGTTGAACGTTCGTGCCTCGGAAAGCACGTTAAGCCGGTGGTCCTGCGCCCGATCTCTCATCGGTCA
Source organism: Maruca vitrata (assembly GCA_039566165.1). Classification (NCBI taxonomy): domain Eukaryota; kingdom Metazoa; phylum Arthropoda; class Insecta; order Lepidoptera; family Crambidae; genus Maruca; species Maruca vitrata. The sequence continues at coordinate 5,789,987 of CM076934.1, read as the reverse complement.
TGTCGGATTGCCGTCTAACTAAATTATAAGAGTAAGGGAATAGAGAGTGCACTTGTGTTTGCATGCACACTTGTGCACTATAATATGTTCTGCGTATTTGGCTGATCTCAGTTGAGATCAGCTGCCATGGCTGAAATAGGTAAGACGCCTTAATATGTAAAATTGTATTCCCAATTACATTTAATTGTAATATTATAATGGTAAAATAACGAGCAGAATGAAAGAAGAGATGCATCTTTATTTACAAAAAAAGTTGGTAAAAATTCAATTACTACACCATTTACCGGGGATTTGAACACCCGTCCTTCCGGGAATCCCTGAAGAATTTTAAATTTACAAAAATAGAAATTAACAAAGCTGACGCGAGCAACAACGATTAATTTAAACGAGACTTAAGACTTTTTCGTTTCTTTAATTAAATAATATACAATGAGATATAAAATGTTTACAAAAATAATAGAATACCTTAACCGTTCCTCAGCTAAATCTATTCAAGCAAGTTTAAAAACATAAAATTTTGAAACATATTTCGTACAGAAACTTGGAGCTAAGAAATAAATGACACGGACAAAACAATTTGTTTCTGGACAGTCAGTTGACATTAATACCAGCTGTTTTGGACATTGTTTCCATTACTGAAATAACATACGCCCAGTTAATGCACTGGAAGGAAAAAGAAAGTAAACACAAAACAAATCCTTTTTTGCGAAACCACTGTTACAACGAAATTTATGGCAGTGAGATGAGTTTGACTTTTTGTGTTTTAAAAGCGGCTTCGTTGGAAAACCTTTAGAATATTGTTAATTGGTTAAACTATTTTAAACATGTTTTTTACTTCCTATAACTTTAGTTTGAGACGCGAATGTTTAAATTTACAGTAAATAAACAAACAAAAAGTAATAAAACGCATGAACAAAACTTTATAAATTTTATCTTCCATAAATATGTGATAAACACGATTCATAATTTTTTTAAAGCTATTGCATAGCTTTTATCGCGGGCTTTGAGCGCGGCGACCGAACCAAGAAATTCCGTAACGAAAAAAACCTTACAATCGTCTAACGTCGTTTCAGTTCGGTAGACTTCGGCACGGTGTTTGTGTGCGTGCGGTTAGACGTATTGTACGGCTCTACGAAACTCGCACGAATCGAGATGAGCTGCTCCGAAATCGGACGATGCTATGCAATAGCTATACCGCGGCAGTCCCCGAGTGCCACACGTCTTTTTTTTAGTTGGTTAAACTATTTTAAACATATTTATTACTTTCTATAACTTTATTTTGAGACGCGAATGTTTAAATTTACAGTTAATAAACAAATAAAAAGTAATAAAACGCAGGAACAAAACTTAATAAATTTTATCTTCCATAAATCTATATCTATACTAGTCTATATCTATACTAATATTATAAAGAGGAAAGATTTGTATTTTTGTATTTTTGTATTTTTGTATGTTTGTAATGAATAAACTCAAAAACTACTGGACCGATTGCAATAATTTTTTCACCATTAGAAAGCTGCATTATTCAGAAGTAACATAGGCTATATAATATTTTTAAAAAAATTAGGGATCCTTACTAAAACTCCAATAATGTAACCCAAGGTGTAAAAATTTACCTGAAAAATTCCTTACGTCGCGTACGCTGCGAAAACTATTGATCAAAACCACAAAATCATTTACTACGACTTTGTAGAACTTATCATTATCTATAAAAAGTGTCGCGACAGCATATGTCTAAATATTATAGTTATGTCACAGTAAGCGGTTTTTTATTCGAAAAATTTAATTTATATGCCGCGACATGAAAAGGCTCTTTATTTGTACCTTGGTATTAATCCTTATCAAAATAAATTACTTTATATGCAAGACGGCTTCAATACCTATTTATAACTTTTTGAATTATTCAATTCGGACATTTCATTCGGAAGATATCACGAGTTTAAAAATGCAAGTATTAGAAAAAAGTCGCGTGGTTGCCGCCACCGCGCTCAGTTAGCCAGCATGCGATGTAGGCTCCATGTAAGCATCACTGGGGTACGGGAGTCAATGTAATATGTAATAAAACGCATGAATATATATATATATATATATATATATATATATATAATATAATATATAATAATATTATAAAGTGGAAAGGTTTGATTTTTTGTTTGTTTGTTTGTTTCGAATAGGCTCCGAAACTACTGCACCGATTTGAAAAAAATCTTTCACTGTTGGAAAGCTACACTATCCCTAAGTGTCATAGGCTTTTTTTAGATAAAAATAGATTTCTCTTACGGGGTTAAAATATATTACATAGAGATAGAGATATCCCGAAGCGAAGCGAAGGGCGGGTCGCTATATGTGATAAACACGATTCATAACTTAATTTTTTTTTTGAGTAACAACGACAAAACAAAACAGCGTTAGTATCGAGAATAAATCAAAGCCAAAACTTCGTTTCCATATAAAAGTATACTTTTTTAAATTCCCCTATCTTGTTATTTGTTCGAATGTAGAAATCATTCGACAAATAGATTCTTTAAAAGAGAAAGTGAAGCGATACTGTTTCACTGTATATATTTTTTTTATTTTTTCAACAACGTTCGTTGAGATTTTCAAATCTGAAATTCATTTACCTTCAGGGTTCATATGAATGTGACTACACAGTGTTTGCGTTATTTCACAGCGCATTTTGCGTTTTAGAATTTAATTTTTCAATTTACATCGGTACGACTTTTAGTTTTGTTCAAAACTCGTCGCGACATAAACCGATTAGTTTTAGTTTCACTCTCCGTTTTTTGTGACGGTTTATCTAAAATTTTTAACGCAATATTATATTGGTAAAGCGATCCATGGAATGGATGTGTTATGAAATTTTGTGTGCACCTATTTCAACGTTTTATAATAAAATTATATTTTTATAAAATATGTACGGTATTGAATAAAAATAACATTGACGGAAGGCAGAATATAAGAAATGTAAACGATAGCTCAAATGATAATAGGCACTAATTTTAAGTATGTGCTTTGAATGTTTGAAGGTAAGTTGAATTGATCTGTATTTATTTTTACCCGACTGCCAAAGAAGGAGGGTAATGTTTTCGAGTGTATGTAATTATGTATGTATGTCTTTTCCTTTGTGACCTCCTGTAGCCTAAACGGCTTTGATGGATTTTGATGTATGAGGTATCGTTAGATTTGTCTTGATTACGGGAGTGTCATAGGATACATTTTATCCTAAAAGTCCCACGGGATAAAGACATAATAATATTTTTTCTAAATTTCCCTTTAAAAAAAATCACTAAAAAAGGAGAAAAATAAAAAAATTATTATTAAAAAAACAAAATACCCGCCTGCACACTAAAAATAGAGTAAAACAAGCCCCACAATAATATTGATCAATCAAATGCTAAAAACTAATATGTATGGAAAGCATCGCAGGCGGGGACCACCTTGACCGCCACCAACGAAAATTCTGCTAAATGGTGCACAACCGAAATGACTATAAATAAGCCTCTGTTGGTCCCCGCCTGCGATGCTTTCCATACATAATTAGTTTTTAGCATTTGATTGATCAATATTATTGTGGGGCTTGTTTTACTCTTTTTTTAGTGTGCAGTCGGGTATTTTATTTTTAATTTTCACATCAAATTCTCAAATTAGTCAAGTTATAAATGTGTTAATTCTGATATTTTGCATCATTCCTCTTTTCCCGTAAAAAAACGACATAAATATAATACAATATGTATTCATGTATACGTCGTAATTACAATGTCGAACAGGGTGCAGAAATACATGAAAAAAAATGATGCGACCCACGGAGAATTTTTCATATTATTAAAACATGCTACAGCTAATCCCTTCAGCCGCTACCGACCCGCAAATCCATATTCTTTGCAGTGCCAAGTCCCCGATAGTCACTGACTGATAGATTTGCCACGTCAGCTTACACCGCTTAACGGGCTTAAACGGAGCTTTCGATTGCTTCCGCTCGTCAAAGCGTCATTTTCCCGCTCCGCTCTGGCCGCTCCGCTCGCTTCGCTCTCTGACTGCATTTAATCACGCATGCATCGAACGGGATTTGCTTAACAAACAATAGCATGTAAGACTTGGCTTTACTTATCCGTTTGTATGTTTCGACGTATATAATTTGTATTTGTTCAGCATTCGTGTTTGGTTTACGTAATAACGTTGTGCCTGATAAAGAAAACAAATTGAAACATTATTGATTAACACTTTTAGAATACGTATTAGTATAATAGTATAAATCCTGTACATTGTAATTTTTTAAATAACTCATATCACGTATTAGCTCTAAAATAACAAAAAACATCTTGTACATTCCCAACTTTAAGTACTGATTGAGATCAAAAATGCTTAACGAATTTAATGGTTGTTGTATACCTAATTCCTGTATTTCCTTGAAAAGCGCGAAGAAACTGTCTGTCGCAATATTCAACGTGCTATAAAATTTGTACCAGGTATTACTACTACAGTCATATCCATTCTTAACCTTGTTATAGCGTTTGCAATTTGTACTTACATTTTATATTGTGGTGTATATAAAAAAGTAGATTAAAAAGGTAGATCGCTAATAATTTTTTCATGATAAAATTATACTTGCCTGTTACAGTCTTAAAAGGAATGGATTTTGCTCCATCGTTAAAGAGCAAAAATTTCTTGAATAAGATTTGATTAGATAGTAAATGTGTTAGTGTACGCACATTTCACCTGTAAAACTGTTCTAGTCTAAACTTAAAGCTATTTATCGGCACACATACCTTAATCCAAATCTATCCAACAATAGGTGGACGTCAGGTCAGTGTAGCAGCCCGATAAATTGTTAAATCTACCTTCAGGGCGTAATGAGCGTGTTTTTCATTCAATCCTCGCGCGCCATTCTACTAGCCTGGATGGCTACAAAGATAGCGGTCATTTAGTTTAATTAAGATTCTCTTTTGAAGACTTTATATAGAAATGCATTTTTTTTAAATATTTGTCAGTACTCTTCCTCGTTAGTGAGGAAGTTGGCGAATGCACGCCCTTGCCTCGGAAAGCCTGTTAAGCCAGTGGTCCGGGTTGGTACTTATATACTGATTATTTAAAAATATTGAACTCCTATTTCTTATTTAGTTTTAAAAACAAGAAATAATGAAGATATAGTGCTTAAAAGTTTCGGATGACGTCATGATACAATTTTTGCCTAGCCGTAACGTTGCAAGCTCCCACTCCAGAAGTTTAAAAAGCTATAATATAGTAATTTTTCAAACAATTGAAAGACCAAATGATATAAATTAACTTACGGATTAAATAGTATAATAAAATCTTATGAGAGGTCAAATCAAAAGTTCCCGTAATTGACGAGCATGCATGAATAGGTCGATGGATGTGGATGAAGCAAAAATGATGTGTCAGGACCGTAGCACATGGCAGCCAGTGATCTCTGCCTACTCCTCTGGGAAAAGGCGTGATTTTATGTATGTATGTAAAAAAAATTGACTCAGTTGTCACTTCTGTTAGCTGTGCTACCAACTCGTTAATTTCGTGGCCCACAGTCAGGGATGCAAGCGAGAAAAAAACGCCAATATACAAGCAATGTAACGCGCGTGACCCGGACTCAAATGACATTGTAATGCGCGTTGTACATTGCACGGACCAACTAATGGTTATTCTGTGGCTTTTACATACCGAGCGACGGTTTGTTTTTTTTAAATGTTTTACTTCCGGTGGTTTTGGAAATAGCTAGAGCAGGAATTTGTTTATTAAGTGTACATTGTGTTGAATACGATTAAGATTTTATTTTTTGTACTGATTCTTATTTGGTAATCTAAATAAATAAGTATAAATAAAAAAGTTAAATATTTAGTACTCGGATAATCTGAAGCCCGTCAAAGGGCAAAAGCATTGTTTTAATCAGCTGTGCTAAAAGTGAAAACACACAAATATAGTACATGCGGAAAGAATACACTTATACCTGTGAATCTACTTGTATGTTTTGACTAGACAAAGAATAGTTTATTATTCTTAGATCTATTATATTTTCAACACACTTGTGCTGACAACAGAAAGCTTGCTTGACATTTTCACTTAATAACTAATCTGTTTAGATTAATAAGCATAATCGCGAATTTAATTCATTAAACTTTGTCTACACCAACAAGTTTCCATCTCTCATTAGTTTTCTTAATGGCCCAGCAATTACAATCAAAATGCATGCATTGCAAGTCTTATAACTGTGTTTAAGCAAATAGCAAACTATGAATACAAGCTTGTTTAATGTCTGGAACTTTTAATAAGAACATAAGACATGTTGCCTTGTTCAATATTTGTCTTGAAATTCGAGACGCCTCAAGCCCTCAAGTTTATTCAAAGGACTCTTATTTCAAAATAGTACTTTGTAAACTTAAAGCTAAGAATGCACTCTTGCTTGGAACAAAATTTTCTTTAATATTTTTTTATTTGAATCGACTGGCACGATGGTGGCTTTCGGGTGCGCTGTTTCTTGCGCAAAAAGTCTTCGGTTCGGTTCAATAAATCGACAGCACGTTAACCCGGTGGTCCTGCACCTGATCTCTCATCGGTTATGACCGATGAAGAAAGAAGGGAATCTGATAATATCTAAGATGGGAACAAGAGTGCAGTTCTGCGCGCTCACTAGTGCTCTAATAATGTACGCCACTGCATACTAGTCCTGCTGAAACTAGCCGCCATGGCCAAAATTGGCTGCCATGGCGAAATCAGTCAGACATATTATACCTACTTTAATTTAAAATTATAAAAAAAATTACATTAAGCTTTAATAGCATATAAACAACAAAAAAAACTTATACTTATTCTAATTTAAATACTTTCAGCAGTTACGAGTCTTGATACAATCCTTCCGACTTAAAAGGATGATTTCACAAGTCAAAATGATCTTGTCAAGTCAATGTTCCCTTTAATGCCGAGCCGAAAACTTGTCTTGCTTCTATTACCTATATGTTGAGCTCTGAAATTTCAAAACAATAGACTTCCAGACTCGACAGGACTCGACATAAAGGGAATATTCGTTAAAAGGTAAATGTGAATTGCCGAAAATTGTAAAGCTGAACATGTCCGGGATATTTACCGTGTTGTTTTGTTTTAATGCGCTACCGATATTCAGTTTTATATTCAGTTTTTTAATGTGTAACTATGACAGTTTAAAATACTGCCACAATTGTATTCGTAAGAATGTAAAATAATGTCACCTGGCCAATATCAAAAGAAAAGAAAAGCTTAGGTGGAAAACCAGTAAAATAAAAGAACTATAACCGCATGAGGTATTACAGTAAGCGTCCATATGGGCTAGGAGCCAAATAAATTGCCTTAACCACTGATATATGACCAGTTTAGAGTTACATTCACGCTTAAACTTGCCAGAAGAATTTCTTCGCTACTCGTTTGTGTTTATTTTACGATATACGTTCCGTTTTATTGTGAAAGTTGTTGTTTAAGTTAAATAATAAGTTTGCGACTATCCCGACGCCCAAGACCTAAACTAGCAACAGATTGGCATAAGTGAAAAGATTTTAGAGAAGCCTTTGCCTAGCAGTAGGATACTGCAGGCTACAATTTCTTATAGAGTGTGAACACTCGGAATAGGCTATGGAACAAACCTGAAAAACCTAAACCACTCATATAAAGCCTTGTTTTTGAAAAAAACGGTTGCCAATTCAGACCCGCTAGCCCCAATGTGTTTTCAAATTGTAAATGCATAATGATATGTACGTTTATTCGACGCTCTTGCGGTGAAGGAAGACACTATGAGGAAACCTGCACACTTGTGAAGCGATTTTAAGGTTGTGTGAAGTAGACCAACCTGCACTTGGCCAACATGGTTGACTAAGGCTTGATCCAAATCGGTTTGTTACGTAAGATTTTAGGCTTTCGCCTTACATTATACTAAATATTAGTGGGGCAATAAGAAGCTATGTATTTGCTACTCCTAATATCGCATGATGAACCATAAAGACTAATAATTAAGGCTTGAATGGCCCAGTTTAGGTTAGGCTCAAGCTGCTTCGTTGAAATTGAATGTACATAAATAGGTAACATAAAAAATATCAATGTTGTATGTCAATTTAAGCCTTATTGTTTAAATATTTGTCATGATACTATGATTTCTTGAAACTCTGATTAAACCTCCACGTATCAAGCTAAATAAATTCCTAGATTCTCGTAACAGCTAGTTGCTGAAATCTACAGAGATAACAGCTAGTTCAGAATGTTGATTCTACCGGAAATCCGAAGCAATTGCATGCTGACCTATATTTATCCTGCCAACTCACGAATCAGTAATTTGAACACCCTCTCAGAATAGGTTATCATAACAACAGTATAACAATTGCTTACCGTAATTATGGGGATATTTTGAAACCCGTTATGGCGTCAACTATGGCGGAAGGACCCGCTCCGGAACGGGAACGGGTCCTATTCGGCCATTAATGCCATTTTACACCCTTTGAGATACAATATAAATAATCATTGTGGGTAGTTATCTTTTGAATGTTTTGTTTTGTATTAAAATAAAATATATCTGACTAGAACACTCGTGGATTTTCAAAATGCGAAGTTGTTAGATAGCAATTTGTAAAAATAAAAGTGAAATTTTCGAACCCTATGGAATAAACATCATATTTATAAAATACTTATTTATTTTGCTTTTTATTTAAGAAAATTATGCAATTGATAAAATCGAGGGCAAGTGATCTCGTGGCCGCTCCTCAACACGATGGACTGACCTCATTAAGTCCATCACTGGATGCTCGGTTCATGATTGTTCCCGCTTAATCAAAAACAGAGCCACGTGGCGACGGATCGCAGGAGCTGCCGTGGCGCAAAAACCAACCGTGACATGACCACGACCACGCTTTCAAGAGTGCACGACTACGAAGACAAGTCCTTTTCAGTTATGGCGAGACCAAAGAAATAAGGATTAAATTTTAAGTAGAGCATTTAAAAGATTCCATTTCAAATTGAGTAGGTACTCATACCTAAGATGGGACAACTGTCAGCTAAACAAAAGAAAGTAGTAATTTTTTTTCACTCTTATTGATTTTGTAAACAAATATTACAACAGTTAACTACAAACTTACTCTACCTACAGTACCTTTAATACATATTATTTAAGATCCACAAGTAACGCACTTTACTTTCTTAGCATTTTCCGCGAAAATACCGCAGCCGAAACCATAAAAAGGTCCGTCGATGTTTTTCTTAGAAGTATTTACGGTTATAAAGACGGTTCTTTGACTTTGCAGCTTTCTTGCTTATTGCAACGAAAAAATAATTAATTAAAACATTAATTAGACATGCTGACGGTGTACGTATAGAATGGGGCGACCTAAAAAATGTTGTGCGCCCCTTACAGCTATGCTTAGAGTCTTTATTAAAACCTTCTTTGGTGTTAATTCACGTAGAAAATCAAGACATTTTTCAATAGGGTCTAGTTTTTATCAAATACTTGTAGGGTGCAGATAAATAGCTAAGTTATTCATTTAAGTATACTTATTTATTTATTATAGCTGTGCCCGCACGACTTCGTTCGCGTGGACTACAGGATTTTACATACAAATATTTTTTTTCCCAATAACTCCCGTTCCCGTGGGAATTTTTTAATATTCTGTTATGACTAAGCTTCAAGTTTACTAAGGTACCTGCATGCCTGATTTCAAGCGTCTAACTCAAGCGGTTAAGATTTTTCAAACAAAAGGATTTTCCCGATAATTCTCGTTCCCGTGGGAATTTCGGGAATGTCTGAAAATAAATATGATGTGCCATGCGAGAGGTCGCCAGTTTAAACCCCGCCACGTACCACTGTGTTTTCAAAGTTAAAATTCACTTTAACGATGAAGGAAAACATCGTGAGGAAACCTGCACTACGCTACGAATAAATTCTAAGGTTGTGTAGTCTACCAACCCGCACGTGGCTAGCCTAGTCGACTAAAACCTTATGACCCTAGTTTAGGGTAGGCCCGTACCCCAACAGTGGGGACGTATATGGGCTGATGATGAATATGATGTCCCTACACTGGTCAACCAACATTTAAATTACACACACATGTACAGTAAACTTCAGAAATTACATGTTAATTTAAATTTGTACCCTTCGTCTAAGGTATCAAGTTTCTCACCAAACATAGTTGGAGAGGGATCTTATATTAGGAAGTATGCTCAGTATTGCTCAGTATAGTCGTTTACATGTATACCTCAATCGCATACATGATTATTTTACTTTGTGATAGTCAGTTGCAAATTCTAAAGTAAATTACAGTAAAAGTACTAGCTAACGACTACGTATCTACGCTTATTTTTTATGAGCAGAAAGAATGGTTGTGTTATAATAAGACCGCGTCATTGTGCAAACCTTTTAATATTTTAAAATAAATACAGTATTCGTAAAGCGTTGAAGGATTATAAAAAGCTTTCGAGTTTGATTGATAAAATAAATCACATTCAGGCACCGAAGGGCCTGTACGTTTTAAACATAGTCAATATAAGAATTTTATCTTTCTTTACAACTTAACCTTCAAATAAAATCCTTTTTGTAATCTACGTTATCCCACTGCTGGGAAAGGGTCCCCAAACCAGTTTCTAAAGCTAGGACTTGCCAGTACAGCCGTCAAATTTGGTTTGAGTGGATAATATAGCCATAAGTGAATTGAAACTGTCATGGTTACTCACAAAAACAACAAAATATTTCCGAGATATTTGCCATGTTGATCTATAATCATGGCGTTGGCAATAGTGTCGAAATATAGGAAATTTGTATAAAACATGATATAAAAAAACGATCATGGTAAGCATAACATGTTTGTCTTTTGACAAACTCAACAAATAACCAAGAACGCGAAAAAGCGTCGATGGCCGAGTGGTTAAGATTTTTGCTTGCCATTCGAGAGGTCGTCAGGTCATATCCACCACTGCGTTTTTCAAATTTAAAATGAATATTTACCATTTTTAGACGCTTTAACGGTGACAGAAAACTGCACACCAACGAAGAAATTCCCAGGTTGTGTGATCGACCAGCCCGCACTTGGTCAGCGTGGTTGACTAAGGCCTGATCTAACTTGTTAGGGTAGGCCTGTGCCCCGGCAGCGGGGACGTGTAAGGGCTGAAGATGATGATGAAACACAATAATATTTTTATCTGAAACTTATTCGTAAGAATGTAAAATAATGTCACCTGGAAAATATCAAAAGAAAAGAAAAGCTTAGGTGGAAAACCAGTAAAATAAAAGAACTATAACCGCATGAGGTATTAGAGTAAGCGTCCATATGGGCTAGGAGCCAAATAAATTGCCTTAACCACTGATATATGACCAGTTTAGAGTTACATTCATGCTTAAACTTGCCAGAAGAATTTCTTCGCTACTCGTTTGTGTTTATTTTACGATATACGTTCCGTTTTATTGTGAAAGTTGTTGTTTAAGTTAAAAAATAATTTTGCGACTATCCCGACGCCCAAAACCTAAACTAGCAACAGATTGGCAGAAGTGGAAAGATTTGAGAGAAGCCTTTACCTAGCAGTAGGATACTGCAGACTACAATTTATTGTAGAGTGTGAACACTCGGAATAGGCTATGGAACAAACCTGAAAAACCTAAACCACTCATATAAAGCCTTGTTTTTGAAAAAAGCGATCGCCAATTCAGACCCGCCAGCCCCAATGTGTTTTCAAATTGTAAATGCATAATGATAAATGTACGTTTATTCGGCGCTCTTACGGTGAAAGAAGACATTGTGAGGAAACCTGCACACTTGTGAAGCGATTATAAGGTTGTGTGAAGTAGACCAACCTGCACTTGGCCAACATGGTTGACTAAGGCTTGATCCAAATCGGTTTGTTACGTAAGATTTTAGGTTTTCACCTTACATTATACTAAATATTAGTGGGGCAATAAGAAGCTATGTATTTGCTACTCCTAATATCGCATGTAGACCCATAAAGACTAATAATTAAGGCTTGAACATCCTAGTTTAGGGTAGGCTCAAGCTCTTTAGTCGAAATGTACATAAATAGGTTACATAAAAAATATCAATGTTGTATTTCAATTTAAGCCTTATTGTTTTACTATTTGTCATGATACTATGATTTCTTGAAACTCTGATTAAACTTCTACGTATCAAGCTAAATAAATTTCCTTGATTCTCGTAACAGCTAGTTGCTGAAATCTACAGAGATAACAGCTAGTTCAGAATGTTGATTCTACCGGAAATCCGAAGCAATTGCATGCTGACCTATATTTATCCTGCCAACTCACGAATCAGTAATTTGAACACCCTCTCAGAATAGGTTATCATAACAACAGTATAACAATTGCTTACTGTAATTATGGGGATATTTTGAAACCCGTTATGGCGTCAACTATGGCGAAAGGACCCGCTCCGGAACGGGAACGGGTCCTATTCGGCCATTAATGCCATTTTACACCCTTTCAGATACAATATAAATAATCATTGTGGGTAGTTATCTTTTGAATGTTTTGTTTTGTATTAAACAAAATATATCTGACTAGAACACTCGTGGTTTTGAGCTCCATGTTTACTTCAAAATGCGAAGTAGTTAGATAGCGATTTGTAAAAATATAAGTGAAATTTTTGAACCCTATGGAATAAAGAACATTACATTTATAAAAAATTAATTTTGCTTTTTATTAAATAAAATTATGCAATTGATAAAATCGAGGGCAAGTGATCTCGGGGCCGCTCCTCAACACGATGGACTGACCTCATTAAGTCCATCACTGGATGCTCGGTTCATGATTGTTCCCGCTTAATCAAAAACAGAGCCACGTGGCGACGGATCGCAGGAGCTGCCGTGGCGCAAAAACCAACCGTGACATGACCACGACCACGCTTTCAAGAGTGCACGACTACGAAGACAAGTCCTTTTCAGTTATGGCGAGACAAGGGAAATAAGGATTAAATTTTAAGTAGAGCATTTAAAAGATTCCAGTTTAAATTGAGTAGGTACTCATACTCAAGATGGGACAACTGTCAGCTATACAAAAGAATGTAGTAAATTTTTTTCACTCTTATTGATTTTGTAAAAAAATATTACAAAAATTAACTACAGACTTACTCCACAGTACCTTGCGTTACTTGTGGATCTTAAATAATATGTATTAACATATTATTTAAGATCCACAAGTAACGCACTTTACTTTCTTAGCATTTTCCGCGAAAATACCGCAGCCGAAACCATAAAAAGGTCAGTCGATGTTTTTCTTAGAAGCATTTACGGTTATAAAGACGGTTCTTTGACTTTGCAGCTTTCTTGCTTATTGCAACGAAAAAATAATTAATTAAAACATTAATTAGACATGCTGACGGTGTACGTATAGAATGGGGCGACCTAAAAAATGTTGTGCGCCCCTTACAGCTATGCTTAGAGTCTTTATTAAAACCTTCTTTGGTGTTAATTCACGTGGAAAATCAAGACATTTTTCAATAGCGTCTAGTTTTATCGAAGACTTGTGAGGTGCAGATAAATAGCTAAGTTATTCATTTAAGTATACTTATTTATTTATTATAGCTGTGCCCGCACGACTTCGTTCGCGTGGACTACAGGATTTTACATACAAATATTTTTTTCAATAACTCCCGTTCCCGTAGGAAATTTTCAATATCCTGTTATAACTAAGCTTCAAGTTTACTAAGGTCAGGTACCATGCCTGATTTCAAGCCTCAAGCGGTTAAGATTTTTCAAACAAAAGGATGTTTACGATAAATCCTGTTCCCGTGGGAATTTCTGGAATATCTGAAAATAAATATGATGTCCCATGCGAGAGGTCACCAGTTTAAATCCCGCCACGTACCACAGTGTTTTCATAGTTAAAATTCACTTTAACGATGAAGGAAAACATCGTGAGGAAACCTGCACGGCTACGAATAAATTCTAAGGTTGTGTAGTCTACCAACCCGCACGTGGCTAGCCTGGTCGACTAAAACCTTATGACCCTAGTTTAGGGTAGTCCCGTGCCCCAACAGTGGGGACGTATATGGGCTGATGATGAATATGATGTCCTTACACTGGTCAACCAACATTCACATTACACTCATATGTACAGTAAACTTCAGAAATTACATGTTAATTTAAATTTGTACCCTTCGTCTAAGGTATCAAGTTTCTCACCAAACATAGTTGGAGAGGGATCTTATATTAGGAAGTATGCTCAGTATTGCTCAGTATAGTCGTTTACATGTATACCTCAATCGCATACATGATTATTTTACTTTGTGATAGTCGGTTGCAAATTCTAAAGTAAATTACAGTAAAAGTACTAGATAACGACTACGTATCTACGCTTATTTTTTATGAGCAGAAAGAATGGTTGTGTTATAATAAGACCGCGTCATTGTGCAAACCTTTTAATATTTTAAAATAAATACAGTACTCGTAAAACGTTGAAGGATTATAAAAAGCTTTCGAGTTTGATTGATAAAATAAATCACATTCAGGCACCGAAGGGCCTGTACGTTTTAAACATAGTCAATATAAGAATTTTCTCTTTCTTTCTACCTAAACCTTCAAATAATCCTAATGCTGGGAAAGGGTCCCCAAACCAGTTTCTAAAGCAAGGACTTGCCAGTACAGCCGTCAAATTTGGTTTGAGTGGATAATATAGCCATAAGTGAATTGAAACTGTCAAGGTTACTCACAAGAACAACAAAATATTTCCGAGATATTTGCCATGTTGATCTATGATGGCGTTGGCAATAGTGTCGAAATATAGGAAATTTGTAAAAAACATGGTACAAAAAAAACGACCATGGTAAGCATACCATGTTTGTCTTTTGACAATCTCCCATTTTAAGTATTATTTCTTTGAGCTAGAACTTTTTAAAATTAAATATTTTTAACACAATAACCAAGAACGCGATTAAACGTCGATGGCCGAGGAGTTAAGGTTTTTGCTTGCCATGCGAGAGGTCGTCAGTTCAAATACACTAATGTGTTTTTCAAATTTGAAATTCATTATTAGACGCTTTAACGGTGAAGGAAAACTGCACACCTACGAAGAAATTCTAAGGTGGTGTAGTTGACCAGCCCATACTTGGTCAGCGAGGTTGACTAAGGCCTGATCTAACTAGTTAGGGTAGGCCTGTGCCCCGGCAGCGGGGACGTGTAAGGGCTGAAGATGATGATGAAACACAATAATATTTTTATCTGAAACTCATCGCTAAATACATAATATTGCAATGTCCTATTCATAGCCAGTTTTGGATAACAAATGCGGATAGCCAAACCATTCCTTTGGTAGCTAACGATCCGCACCTATGCCGTAATTAGTCGTTACATTTAAGTATAGCCAAAGCTTTATTGCAAGTAACTTTGTAACCTCAACGATAAATTATAATGTTCAACATACAATCAAACTACAAAGGAACATCTTGAGTGGTGTAACATTGTACGAGATGAATAGATGCCTCGAAATAATAGCGAAGCTAGGGAATAACATTCTAAAGTGGTAGGTGGTATCTTTAATTACTTAGTCCTCTTATAATTGTACACAATGATACAAAGAGTCATGTTTATTTATTTATTTATATATCACCCACCAACAATACATGCATAAACATTACATCCATAAATCACTCGTTATAACTAGGTTCTGATACATGCATCAGTTACAGGTGAGTACAACTTTTAACAATATAAACTTATAACATATAAACAATTTACTTATGAACTTACATACATGAATAGCAAAATATACTCGAATAGCAATATATTACCTCAAATTATACATAAATCTAAACTTTAACAATATTAAAATAATACTGAAATAATAATTCAAAATAAAATTAATATTAATAATAATAATATTGACTTACAATTGACAAGTTGGCTATATGGAAGTTTCTAACATTGAACACAATATTTTATTTTTAAATTTGGCAACAGAGTCATTAAATATGTCCAGATCTGGTAATCTATTGAAAATTAAGTTATAGTCTTTCATAATTCTGCTTAGAGGGGACTGAAAACCGAGATTAGTTCTAGAAGATGGAATTGAAAATACTTTGGAAATTTTCTTTCTAGGAAAGCGATAGGGTACCGTGAAATTTATGCGCTGGAGGATGTCACTGCATAGGGCTTGGCCATTAATAACCTTATACAGAAAACACAAACCTAACAGGATTCTTCTGTTAAAAAGAGAGATCATTTTAAATTTGTTGAGACGCTTCAGGTAAGGATTTCTATGCGAGAAGCCTCTGGTAGAGAAAGCAATGTGCCTGGTGAAAGCTCTTTGAATGCTTTCCACTCTTTGCGAATGCACTGCATAGTAAGGGTTCCAGACCGTGCAGGCATACTCTAGGTGGCTGCGGACTAATGCGTTATATAGTATAATTTTAGTTTTACAATTAAATCCTATGGTATTCCTTTTTATAAATCCAAGCATCTGCCCAGCTTTGGTGACCGATTTGTTAATGTGGGCGGAAAATTTAAGATGATTGTCAATAGTAACGCCTAGATCCTTTATTGAATCGACTACTTGTAAGGAAATACCTCCTATATTGTACACAGTATCAAATGTCTTTCTCTTTCTTGAATATTTAATATGGAAACATTTGCTAGGGTTGAGTTTCATATTATTAATATAACACCAATTCACAATACTATCCAGGTCTTCCTGAAGCAGTTTTGTCTCATTAATTGAATTAATAGGTCTATATATTTTAAGATCATCCGCAAAAAGTGACACCTTGGAGTGTTTAATAGTATTAGTTACATCATTTATGAAGATTAAGAAAAGGACTGGTCCCAAATGGGAACCTTGAGGCACACCCGAATGAGCCAAATAGGTATCAGATTCAAAACCACTGACAACTACATTCTGAGGTCGGTTATTTAAATAAGAGCCAAACCACATAAGCAAAGGACCCCCAATACCTACAGCATTCAATTTACTTAGAAGGATTTCGTGATCAACTTTGTCAAATGCGCTGCTAAAGTCAGTGTAAATAGCATCAACCTCATTTCCTCTATCGACCTCCTCAGATAAATAAGAGACAAAGGGAACAAGGCTGGTAAGTGTAGATCGCCCAGCTCTAAAACCATGCTGATAATCAGAGATTGTACTATTACAAATTGAAGATATGAATGGGTAAAGGATTGCCTCAAAGAGTTTAGGGAAACAGGAGATTATGGCAATGGGGCGATAATTTTTGACATCATCATGATGGCCCTTTTTAAAGACAGGTATGACTCTAGTTTTTTTCCATTCTTCAGGAAATACACCAGTTGAGAGGGAGTGGTTAAAGATAAGAGTGAGTGGATGGACAAGTGCTGTTTATTAAACATGACTATAAATACGACGACACGTGTACAAAGAACTTTAAAGTATACATATATTATACATACATACATAAAATCACGCCTTTCCCAGAGGGGTAGGCAGAGATACCTTCCTGGCATGTCCTACGGTCCTGGCACACCGCTTTCGCTTCTTCCACATTCATCAATCTAATAAAGAATAAGTAGTTATAATTATTGTTCTCAGGCTGAGCAAATACGTCCGATAAATCGGTGACCGATTTTTTCGGAAGAAAAATGGAATGCATGAGCAACGCATTGGTGAATACTGCAAATAGTAGCCCTCATTTTTTTCAGCAATTTTTTTTTCTTACCCACATAGTAAACTCAAGACCATGCCCCCGTTTTCCTGTGCTATCAGACCTAAAAAAAAGCGTGTTAAAAATATAAATAAAGTATCGCACAACATTACAAATATTGCTCTTATTCCGAAGTAGTGCTTAAGCAATTTGTGTCGGATGTCAGATACCATAATGTATCTAAACAAAATATACGTACACGTACCCCTATGTTCAACACCCAAATAATTGCCTCTCTTGGAAATCTAACCTACGACACCGGGCGCAAAGAGCTCTCTCTTTATCTTCCTTAGAGCAAATAGGCAAATCCAATGCTTTAGCCAATTTTTTTATCTACCCTATGATGTCCCACTGTTGGGCAAAGTCCTCCCCCAATTCACTTAAGGTACTTTCAAACTTAAATTCTCCGCTTTTTATCAATGATTGAACACGGAAGTTGAAACACATATTATTATAATTACAATGGTAATCATGTAAAATTAACACAATAAAGGTATTCGTTTGTTTTAAAATTGCATTATTAAACATATTTTTATTGTTACAAAATCATTATAATAGTGCCTATTATTATAATGCATTTGTAACCATTTACATTTTCCAACAGCCGCATAAAAGCCGTAAAATTCTTTATTTACGTTAAGTCTCTGTTATAACCTACTTTATTGTACTACAATATCACTTTAGTGGATTCTTAAGTCCCAATTCCCTAGTTCTAGAGCACTAGACTAGTGATGGGAGAAACATTACTTACTTATTTTAATTGAACAACTCTTTTATCAGAATGTCATTAACAAATAATGACGTTTTTGATATTGTCTATTTGTGTAATGTCTATTTTTGATTTTTTAACATAACATTCAAATGTGTGGTTAAACATTGGAATATTTTTTCAAAATTCACGTACAGTATGCATAACCAAGCATACTGTACGTGGATTTTTGGTCACTATAAAATAAATATCCTTGTATTGAAACTGTATTTTTAGTATAACTAAAAATATAGTTTAAGATAAGTCAATTTAATAACAAATAGTTAGTTGTTATATCCTTACTTAAACTGTTTAAATAACTCGAGAATCAAATAAAAATCCATATTTAGACCATAAAATATCGAAATCGCCGAATAAGCGCGTATAAATCGAATGATATGATTTTATTCGTCACATCACTAGCATCAAACCCATTAAATGAACAATAAAACAGTACTAACATAGCAACGGAGTTGTTTAACACAATATTTATAGTTTCAGTCAGCTTCAGACTTCGAAGCTTGCCGTGACTTTAGTGCTTATAATAATAAAGTCTAGATTTGAAATGGAGAATCGTTGGAGAAATTGACAGTAAATAATAATAAGAATGAAATATTACAGAACATCACATACATTGATCTCATCCCGGCTTAGGCACTTTTGTTACGGATATGCGAATCAACAGTGGATACACAAATAAACTTAAAGATATTGAATAACACACCCAGACACGGAACATACTCCGATGTTGGTCACACAAATATTGTTCCGGGTGAAATCCAACCATGTCTCTTGAAACCGTAGGTGAGCCAGTCTAGTTATAATAAAAAAGTCTAGATTTGAAATGGAGAATAATTGGAGAAATTGACAATCCTAGCATACAATGTAATCCGATTGTTTTTAATATTACATTTTCCTTAATTTCATTCGTTTTGTACATATTTTCAACAAAAACGAATTACTTATTTATAAAATTGTACTTTGAGACTTATATACGTATCGCCGAAACCGTTAATCCGTTGGTCCCGCGCCTGATCTGCTCCATTCTTGTCTGATTTCATTTCCTTAACCTAACCTTAACAAAGAGGAGCTTATCTTCATTGAGATTCACTACCGTAACCGGAAAATGAGGTTAATAGGACATTATTTTCCTTAACATATTGTTATAATAAATACATGTGATGCGAATAAGGTGACATTAAACAGCTGATATATTGCTACTAGCATTAGGCAGCCATTTATTTTTGGCTATGACTCGATCATTATTATCCCTAATGCTTTTAATTACTTTTATTGTCTGGTATTTAGTTAGGGGTTTTATAAAAGCGATGCGGTAAAGACAAAGTGTTAGATATGTTTGATGATTCAATGAGAGTACTTACTGCTCTTATGATATAAATTATTTAACTTTGAAATGTTTTACACGATACGTTACTAAAATCAAACTTTGGTTCATATCAAATCATTTATTTACTTATTTATTCAATTGCAATAAGGCACACAGAAATATTTCTATCAAACCATGACAAGTAAGAAAAAGCGTCGATGGCCGAGTGGTTAAGGTCGTTGCTTGCCATGCGAGAGGTCGCCAGCTCAAACCCCGCCAGGTACCAATGTGTTTTTCAAATTTGAAATTCATATGTACCATCATTCGACGCTTTAACGGTAAAGGAAAACATCGTGAGGAAACCTGCACACCGAAGAAGATATTCTTAGGTTGTGTAGTCGATCAACCCGCACTTGGCCAGCGTGGTCGACTAAGGCCTTATCGCTCTAGTTTAGGGTAGGCCTGTGCCCCAGCAGTGGGGACGTATATGGGCTGATGATGATGATGATGACAAGTAAGTACAAACTTAAGATGGACTGGTCAGAAATCTACAAATAGTGTACACAGCATGAATTACTTGTATTTTTATAAATCTTTACTGAATAATCAGTATCTATTAGATTTATCATCAGTTTCTTTTTAATTACCACTAGGTAAGATGAATTTATGGTAATTTAGGTAATTAGTGATGTAGAGACTGGATTGTAGAATTATGAATACTCTTTTGTACGTTTTATACGCATCATAATTGTTAATCTACTGATTTATCTACTTACAATGTTACTACTACGCATGATAATGTTATAATCAACACGAAAATGGTTTCCATAACATAAAAGGGATTATTGTTTTCAATATCAGCGTAACAACTAATTAATACACAAGGCAAGTCTTGCAATAGCTGTTATGACAACCTTGGCAAAAGAAAGAAATCTTTTATTAATACATAGCAAAAGGAATGGAACATATATTAATAATAACACGGAATGCGGAAAAATGAAACATTATTAACTGGGTATTGTCTTGATAATATTATTGTTATAAATGAAAGTATTTTTTTGATACACAGGAGATATTTTGAGAGAAAATATTTCATCTTCTTCATTAGGTTTGTTCGTTGTTTTCTTGATCTTTAAACTTATTTCCTCTCCTACCTATATAAGCAGATTACTAAGTAAACAGTTTTATTGTAATATATGTTCTCTTTCATTATAATAAATGTTGCATAATATAAAAATCATTTTGCACATTGAATAAAAAGTCAATATACTAACTTTCGTTCGTTTGAAATTCCCATGGAAAAAGTTTTCTTTTTCTAATTTTTCTTGATGAAGTGTAGTATTTTTTTGCGGTGCGAAATTTGAATAGGATTTTTTGAGGAGATAAACCAAAAAGAGGTAACTTGCAAACTCTCTGTCTCATATACACCGTGAAATTTTAGTGGGTGTTTTCCCGTAGCAAAGCCATTTATTTGCCTTTAACAGTACTATCGAATGTATGCAGTTTTTTTATTAAATCATTAAATGCAGGTTTAGAGAAAGGGATCTCAAAAGTACGCTCGAACCGCTTTATTACTTAGGGTAGAGCTTCTTTAACTGTAATCATCAATTTCACGCGGCTATCAGTACCTGATTACGTCACCTCTCTTAAAAACAACGATATTATCTTCTCACGTTTTCGGGTTAAATTTTTTTAAGTTGAAAAAAATTTTTTTTTCAAAAATACCTACATATTTTGAAAGTACTACTAAAGGTATATCGTTCTGCTATGCGAATACAACCACTTTAATTTCACAGTGTGTAATATAAGTAGGGACACTTAGCAAAACGCGAATCCGCAAAGTCTCACCGCAGTAGCATTTGTGTTTGAACTATTTAAAGTAAGAAAGCGAACTAATGGGCGTTGAGTCACGTGAGGAATTATTACCAGCGAACACTTGTGGCACATCTCTTAGTGCTCTATGGTATGGATGCCGGGGGACTTGCGAGAGTACAGAGGAAATGAATGAGAAGTAAGAAATTATGTTTAAAATAATAAATCTCGAAGAAAGAAAGAAAGAAAAGAGATAGAAAGAAGGACAGCATAAAAGAAAAACAAGGAAAGTAAGAAAGGAAATAAAGAGATAGAAAGAAGGAAAGAAATAAAGAAAAAAAAGGAAAAAAAGAAAAAATCTTTCGATGGCGTATTTGGTAGTGCCCCTAACCTGCACAAAAATTTGAGTCATGATGACATTGGTGTTTGTACGGAACAGATTTCTAAAGAAGTTACTATACCAGAGCCGCTCTAAGTTGGCCGATTTGGTACATGTCAGACTGACTGCACTAGTGAGGGACAACGGTAAAATTGCCGAAGTATATAAGAAACATTCATTTCCACTTTATAAACAAGCAAGGTCTAATTATAACAAATTTTTATTAAAAACATTTATTCACCTCCAGTAGATTGAACTGAAGTTTTTTATTTAAAAATATATTTATTTTTAAATACAATACTTATTAAATCCTTCATTCTATTTTTAAAACAATACCTGCGAGTATTACCCACTACGTCGCTATAAAAACGTCTCAAACGGCGTAACATTTTAAAAGCGTAATACAGAGTGGAAATTTTACGTTTTCTTTTTATAATTCAATTATTTTAGGTAATAAAAGAAAAATAAGTTGATAATACGGTGTATTTGTTATTTTGTAATAACGTCTTATTTTTAAAAGTTGTTCTTTATGATTCGGTAAATATGCTCCTCTTAACAAGGATAAATGAAAAATATAAAATAAAAAGTGTCAAATCAGCCATCTAAGAGCGTCTCCGGTATAGAGCTTTTGTGTTTCGAATGTCAGGAAATTGATAAACACAATTAAAATTCAAATAAAACTGCACACAGACAGATTTAATGTCCTAAATTAAAAAAAGGTTATATATGTGATGATAGGCAGTCCTTCAAAGAATAACCTTCGCAGCAGTTGAAAAGAAAAAAAAAACATTTATTTTTGTAAAAGATGTTGTCTATACTGCCAGTCCGTGTGTCAATTGGTGCTTACCCAGGGAATTTGTCCATGACAGCTCGTTGCCGCGGTAAGTTGTAGAGAAACCCTTTAGTATCCCGGATAAAAATAAAATTAATTTATTGCAGAGAATCCTGCTTCGTCCTATTTAGAACTACCTAGTGGTCGAGTGAAATTATTCATTGTTATATTTTGTATAATATACGATATGATTTAATGAATTGAAGCCTTTGTTATTCCAACTTAAAAGCTATATATTTAACATTAAACTATAATGGTTACACACAGATAGATATAAAACTGCAAATGTTCCAGATATTTCGGCTCTTTGCAAGCACTATGATCAAAATCAAATGCGTTTAACAGTTTTCGAACAAAAGCTATACTATTTTTAAGTCCTATTAAAATCTGTTCAGTAATTTTTGCGTGAAAGACTAACAAACATGCGTACAAACCTTTACATTTATAATAATGGTAGGAAGTAGGATTGTCGGGCTAAATATTTGAAGACGAGATGGTATACTCATAATCAGCCCATATACTAGGGCAGTAAGGCCTTGGTCAACCACGCTGGCCAAGTGCGGGCTGGTCGACTAAACTAAGGCAGTAAGGCTTTGGTCAGGTGCAGGTTTCCTCTTGATGTGTTCCTTCACCGTTAAAGCGTTGAATAATCGTACAGAGGAATTTCAAATTTGAAAACACAGATACCTCTGTGATTTCAATGCGAATGTGGCGGGGTTTGAACTGGCGACCTCGTAAGGCAAGCAACAACCTTCACCACTCGGCTATCGACTCTTTTATGGTAGGTATAGTATAATAGATGCTGTTTAGTTTTTCTGTCATGAAATTACTCAGCCCGGAGTTAGGAAGTTGGCGGTTGAACGCCCGTGCCTCGGAAAGCACGTTAAGCCGGTGGTCCTGCGCCCGATCTCTCATCGGTCATGTCGGATTGCCGTCTCACTGAATTATGAGAGTAAGGGAATAGAGAGTGCATTTGTGTTTGCGCGCACACTTGTGCACTATAAAATGTCCTGCGCACTTGGCTGATCTCAATTGAGATCGGCCGTCATCGCCGAAATCGGTCGGACGTCTTACATATTATAATAATAGATGTACTTATACTTTCATATGTTATAAAAGTCCTTTTGTTATAATACAATGTAGTGTGTTGGTTGGTATTAGGTCTTCTTTTATTTCTTTTGGTAGAGTGTTAGAGGCTCTACATTATTGTCAGATGTGCTTTGTTTTTCTTGGAAATATACGAAAAATAATACCTACTTTTGTAGGCTAGCTTACAAAAATAAGAGTATGGGAGATTTTATGCCATTGTGAAATATTATATTACAACAAATACAGAATCAGAGTTCTATTTATCTGTACTCATTATTTTTATTAGAAAAATAAAACGTACGACGCATGAAAGACGATATGAGATATTTATAAAAATAAAGATTTACATCGTGTTTTTAGTAGCAGTCATATTATGTTTAATTTTATTATTATATTTTGGAAATGAAATATGAATCATAAGTACATATTATTAGTAAAAACATTCAGTTCAAATAATATTTCATCGCAATGATTTTTTTATTCTTCATTGAGGGAAAAAGGGGGCTTCAACAAAGAGTGCTTATTTACCACACCATTTCAGCTTGCAAAGACACTTAAACAATATTTCAGATAGAAATACGTTTCATGCAACTTCCCAATATGTGTCTCACTACAAATGGCGGTACTAAAGTCAATGGTGCGCTGTATTGTGACAAGTATGCATTGTCCGGCATAATTTGGAATTCGTCGAATGAGAGCGAATGACTGAGTGAACCCATTTATTACGTATCTATTTGTAAACAAGGGAAACGGAAGCAATTTGTTTTACTTTGCGTAGGTAGCTTCGAATTGGAACCTTATATTTGACAACGTCTGTATTGCCTTGTTAATTTCTGATTAAGTTAAGTAAGTTATTTGTCTTTTTGAGTGCTCGTATTGGCACAAAACTTGGAAATTATATGCATAAAAATATTTGTTTTTTTTATAAAATTTGCAGATTTTAAACTAGAAATAATAGTAAAATGTTAATTATATAAGCTTCTTCCCGCGACTTTATCTATATTGTAAAATTTTCTAAGATCCTTCTTGCACACTTTAAAAAAAAATAATAAATGTTATTTATATACGCTTCTTCCTGCGACTTTATCTATACTGGCAATTTGCTTAGTTCTCTATTTTATTAGTATCAATATTTTTAAACGGGGACATAGGACATCGCCTATCAACCTTGTGGTAATATACATTTAGACTAGTAATTTTCTAATTGTTATCATCATCCCATGTACTGTTCTGGACTGGATACCGCGTCTCGGCTAACGTAGTGTAGGCTAGGACGCCCGTAGGCCAGGTGGTGTGACGTTCTTCGCAGGTCGGCTGGTAGGAGCTGGATGCGAGTGGCCGATCGTGCATTTGGGGAGTCCTATGTCCAGCAGTGGACAGGAATGGGCTGATAATATGTATCCCATGTACGTCCCCAGTGCAGGGGTACGGGCCTACCCTAAACTCGGGCGATCAGGCCTTAGTGAACTACGCTAGCCTAGTGCGGGTTGGTTGACTACACAACCTTAGAATCTCTTCGTAGGTGTGCAGGTTTCCTCACGACTTATAAAATTTCTAATATCAAATGAGTATCAAAAAAAAAATTAGTAATAGAGCTGGTATGAGGCCCTAAAAAGTGTAAGAAAATAAGAGACCAACTTTTATTCGTCGGTTAACAGTCCAAAGTTGCTTCGCGATTTTATTCGCGAGACCAAAACCCGCTATTCCACATTTTATTCTGAACACAAAAGACTCCCAAGCGAGTTTGTATTCAACGGGATAGGATATTTTCTGTGGGGCTTTGTGTGCCTCCTTTCGCCGCTTTTGAACAAACTAAGCTCATAATAAAATCATGTGTGGCAGCAGAATTAAGCCCAGTCACCCATCGGTTAAACTATCCTTTGTAATTTGCTTCACTATTTGAAAATGGTGGAACACAACCTTTGGCGGGCGGATCGCAATTAGTAGAGACTTAGGCCTCGGCAATTTCGTTTACAGGGGCAAATAGTATTGAGAACCTTTTATACCTCAGTATGAAATGTTCTTGGCTCGTTTTACTAGTAATACTTGTGTTTTAAATAATACTAGCTACCCGACCCGCTTCGCTTCAGGTATATTAACTGTACAACTTAATAAAATCGAAGTGTCAGTTTTAATATTAAAATATTTACCGACTTTTTACTAAATGGGTATGAATCTATAATCATTGTTTTTTTGTCTTTCTGTCTGTTTGTTCTCGCTGATCTCCGATACGGCTGTAACAATTTCAACGGGACTTTCGGTTATAAACAGCTATTTTGATAATTCGATGCATTTTCAGGAGATTAGCAATAACAGAATGACGTCGCATTACAAACATACATCTTTATTTAATTAAATTGTAATGATTATGTAGATAATTATAATAATAATAATTTATTTATTGAAACTTAACTGTAATTTTACATCAAATTTTAGTGTAATAATTACTTACACTTAATATTATGTTAAGTATATCGCTCCGGCTCATGCAAAGCCGTCCCTTATTTACTGTGTAACTTTGATATTGGACAAGTTAGTTTATTGGTTGTGTTTGACAGTTTATAGATATTGTGCAGTTCAGACTTGGGATTCGTTGCGTACGTTATTGTGAAAGTTGAGGTCGCTTGCAACGAGTTGAAGAAGCAATTTGTTATTCAGTGTAAAATTTAATGAGATTCAGTGTGCTAGGTTCAAAATGGACGAACGTAGGTCAGTGACCTTTTTAGGGTCGGTCGTTTGAGATCAGCTTATACTATACTTACTGTGTGAACTAAGGTGTGAATTTATTAAGGTAAGCGTAAAGGCACCAGCGATACAGATGCTTTCTAGTGTTGGTGCCACAGTATATA
Organism: Maruca vitrata; assembly: GCA_039566165.1. Taxonomy (NCBI): domain Eukaryota; kingdom Metazoa; phylum Arthropoda; class Insecta; order Lepidoptera; family Crambidae; genus Maruca; species Maruca vitrata. Next base: position 5,763,324 of record CM076934.1, on the reverse strand, counting down.
CCCATTGTAAAGTCTGTCAACAATTTTAGGCTATTCTTTTTTTGTTGTATGTTTTAGTTAATATTGTATTTTTTAGTTTACAGTAGCAGAAATAAATCGCCCAAAGTAGAAGAAACTCAGCTTGGTGTGAGTAGGTACAATAGGTCATTTAGTCTCTAACCGACACCGAAAAAACAGCAGGCTCGGTTTTTTTCTGATAAAATGACACACCCGGCCACGGGACAAAACACCGATGTCCGTCACACAAGTATTTATCCCAGGTGGGAATAGAAACTATGACTCTCGGAACCTGGGTCACTACCCACTGTTCCACCGAGCCAGTCAAATGTTTCATTTTGATAGTTGATGTGCAATTTTTTAAAATTAATGGTTGTTGCTAACATTATTATATTCCTTTTAATTAAATACATTTTATAAGCTATATTTCGAAACGTTGGTTTATATCTATTTATTAATGAAAGTCTTTCGAGTAATGGTCATTATCATCATCATCAGCCCATTTCTATCCACTGCTGGACACAGGCCTCCCCAAATACCACTTCTGTCGTTCTTCGGCTAGTCGCATCCAGCTCTTACCAGCCGTCCTGCGCAGACCGTCACTCCACCTGGCCTGAGGGCGTCCTACACTACGTTTGACGAGATGCGGTCTCCACTCTAGAACTCGTTTGTCCCAGCGGTTGTCGGTTCTACGGCTAATGTCGCCAATATGTAAAAAGCTTTATATTTTCAAATACGCAGATTACACATAAACATGTTTACAAGATAAATATACCTTCCCTAGAAATAAACACACGTTAATCCAATTTCAGACTTATTTTAGCTAAATTCGTTTTCCCGGAAGTTTCGGGATGAACGTAAAGCAACATGAATTCCTTCCGGGAACATTTTGTATTTGAAACATAATTATATTTGTGTTCAGTTACATAATAAATGATGTTTTCGGTAACCGTAGATCAGACGCAGATCAAGAGATAAACCGCTTACGAAATATATGGAAATAAATAAGTATCAGACAGTCTCAATACAAGTAGCTTAAGTATTTGTGTTACGGATTACAAAAATCTGCTTGTCTGCCATGGCTGGCAAAACCTTATGACCTACTTAACCAACGCGTTTAACCTCATTAAAGTACTTATTTATTCTACTCATAACTGCCTTGTTGGTCTAGATAGCAAGCGCTAAGTAAAGACTGAGAGGTCCCCGGTTCGAGTCCGGGTTGGAGAAATATTTTGGAGTTTTTCTGTTATGAAATTACAAGGCACGGTCTTAGAAATTTGGCGGTTGTCAAAAAGCACGTTAACCCGGTGTTCCTGCGCCTGCCTGGCTGGCACCTGGCCGTGGCTGCGAGTCAACCACGTTGCCCAAGCGCTTGTTGTTTAGGTTAGAATTTCTTCGTAGGAGTGCATTTCTCCTTTCAAACAAACTTCAAAAACCATTATCGGTTATAAGTTACCTAACCCACAAAAATACTTAAACTAAATAAGTAGGTAAATATAAGTGCAACAAGAAGCCACATTCTTGCACCTCCACCTAGTTACTCGAATACCCAATGTTTATATTAAAGATTTCTCATTCCAAAGTGGCACTTCATTGCCCTAATTACCTTAAACCCAGAAACACAATTAAGGCAACATGCAACATTAGTTTAAACTAGTGCATATTCATTATTCAAAAGCTATGTTAATCAAAAACTCGTTGCAACTCTTATCTCTCATACGTGTTACTTGCAAGTCCAATTTGTGTCTGAAATAAACTGAGGCTGTAAAATATTCACGGGGTTAAAAGGATAACAATATGGTTGATTGCTCTAAATTGAAAACTAATAAACTCTAGCCTTTCTTCATAAGGCCTGCTGCCCATATGGGCTAGAGATAGAGATTAAGCTTTTGTTTGCAAAAGCTACTTTTTCTGGGATTGAGATATGTAATTGTGTAAATGTAAATAATTTAATATTTTTTAAATTTTAATTAAGTAAAGGGTTACCTTACCTTACAGGTAACTAAAAACTCTAGGTTAACGGTAAAATAATAATTATTATAGAAATTAAAAAAGGGTTACTTACATGGTTACTGAGTTTTTAATGATATTTATAATTGACTTAAGCATATTGAATTTAAGTTAATATTTTTGTTCTTAGAAGCAAATGTTTGTTTCGTCTTACTCTTTATTTACTCAAATTAAGCTGAAGGACCAAACTTTTTTTTGCACAAAATTGTATTCAAATCAGTTTATACCAACCAAAACCCTACCTTCGTAACATTTATCATATTGTAAATGAGTACATATTATTTTTATTTGCCGATAGCGGCAAGAGAAATATATCATTTGTCAAAATACGAACTGTAGCTATGGAGGTTCAATCTGAGATACGACATGATGACAGATAGATAGGCAGTAATAGTTACAGAGCCCACGACCAAAATTTTTGTCTCATAGCAATACGGCCAAAACCGCATCAAATCGATAGATAAGATTATTCTGAACTCGAAAATACCAATATCAGACATTTTTCGCGTAGCGTTTGATCTGACCGAATTTTCAAAATTGTCAAAGAATTTTACCGAACTGCATCATAGCAATATGTCTGATTTGCAGACTGTAGTTGAATGATGGTTCTAAGATACCGGAAACATATTTTTCAGACGTTAGTGGTGTAGCGCAAACCCGTAAAATCACTTAAAAAGATTAAAAATGAGACAAAAAAAATGTCTCATAGCAATACGTCTGAAAATCTTTTTTATTAGTAAATTTTGGTTATTTGATGCGAACAAAACAATTTCGGAACGGAAATGTGGACGCATAAAATTTTGAGACCGTTTTGAAAATGTAAACTAATTTTACCGATCGGTATCATAGCAATATGTCTGAAAATTGTTAGACATACACATACAATCACGCCTTTTTCCCAGAGGGGTAGGCAGAGATCACTTCCAGCGATCCACTTTTCACCTCTGTGGGAAACGTGACGTGACGGGTTGTGGACCACGTCGCCGCCATTCTGCCTTGTGCATTGTTTTAACAAGGTCATTGCGCTCCCACGAGTAGCAAGGATATATGACGGGGGGAGGAAGGATACTATTGCCTCGGATAATTTGGACTGAGTTGATAGTAGCTCGAGGAGCCGGGGTCGCTTACCCGTATACCGTTCACCAACCACCGGACAGATAGTTGTGACTGGTATCCCCTGACTGAAACTGTTAGACATGATAGAATAAGTTGTCCACATGTGCAAAAAAATTATATCAGACAAATGAAGTGTAGCATCTTCTCTATCAGACAACTTTTCGATACTCAGATATCATATTTTAAGAATCGTATTGAGGTATCTTGAATTCTCTGTTACAAACCAATGAATAATAGTAAGAAAGGGGCAGGGGCGTAACAAGCGATGAGGCAGTTGAAATTAAATACTGATTGATTTGATAGTTTTGGTTTTATTTAAAGCACACTTGTTATTTTAGTTTTAGCATATACTCCATATGCTACACTTAAATTGTCTGAAAACAGGTTTTTGGTAATCATGGCAGCAATACGAAAAGTAAAAAAAAAATTATCCGTATTGCTATGATACAGGTCGGCTAAATTTGTTGACATTTTCAAAAATGCGCTCAGGCTATGTGCTACGCACAAAATGTCTGAAAACAAACTTTTTCGTAATATAATTATAAAATCTATGTCCATTTTCACTATCAGTCATCACTGCCTTTTTTTGACACAGCAGAAATGGCCTCCCACGCAATTGCTACACTTTCGACCGTTACTATATACCTAGTCGGGTTCAGAATCATACAATCTAACGATTTTATAGGGTTTTTGCCGTATTGCTATGAGACATGGTTTTGGTCGTGGGCTCTGTAACTATAAAGTATTAGTAACAAGGTTCCATTTTTAATAAAACCTTAAATACAACAAATTTGTCTATTTCTTCAAATTTTGTTTACGTTCCCTCATTAAGTGATAAATTGTTTGGACAAAAATAATATTAAGGCGATTGTGTTAAATAGACACTGAGCTTAAAAGCAAATAATTTTGTGAGAGAGCTCAACTAACACTAGTTTTATTTCATTGTTTACCATTTAGTGATTAGGCTAACTTTAGGGTTCACTCCTTACATTTGTTTTGATGTGGGCCTGTTAGTTTGCTATTAATTAACTAGTTCTAGTTATGAAGTATTAAATAACATTTAGATTATCATATTAGACAAAACTAGTTGGATAGTAAATTTGTACCGTATGTTATTAACTTTGAACAGCTGCTTTAGGCCGATAATTTGACCGCTGAATTAAGTTAAAAATTAGTAGTATTGTTTGCTTTTTTGGTTTTGCTTTAGGTATTTGCAAGTTAAAATGGGACACATTAGTACGCTTAATCTTTTACACTTCATATTAATTTTAAACTTTATATAATTTTTTGTAACAGCGTCCCTCTCACTGGTGCCGAAATCAGCGTCATTCCTTTCAGAGTCATTCGATGCAGTGGCATAAGCGGAGTGGCGTCCATTTCAGTGGCATTATTTTTTATATTATGTCCCTATGTTTATTTTCTGTATTTTTTTATCTTAATGCTCTGAATAAATTTATTTTCTTTCTTCTTTATTTCTTTATTCGATGTTCCTACGGTGCAGGGACATAAGGAAACCTGCAAACCTACGAATAAATTCTTAGATTGTATAGTCAACCAACCCGCACTTGGCCAGCGTGGTTGACCTTAGGAAGGCAATATCACCCTAGTTTAGTCCCGTGCCTCTGCAGTGGGGATGTATATGGGCTGATGATGAGGGACGTAAGGAAACGTGCTCGCCTGTAAATAAGTTCTAAGGTGACGTGAAATCGACTGGATGTGGTAAAATGATCGGTGTTGATGATGATTATATAATAGTAACAGAAAGTTCATAATCGCACGTAATCGACTTATAAAGGCTATATAAAAAAGAAACTAACATAATATAATTGCGAAAGCGTACAAAGCCCTACCCAGCTATTTCTTAACCCTAAACAACTCATGTATCAGTCTCAAACGCCCCTACATGAAACACGACGATAACACAAATATGTTTGCCCCGACTAATGGTCTATCCTTGGACTTGATAGACGCTAGACGTGTGCCGTTTAGTGAGGGTCCCATAGTTTTGTTTATGAAACATCTTTGGAAGCAATTTAGAATGTTTATGACCACTGCTGTCACTTTAATCGTGAGTAAAGCTACACCAATTTTGTAAGGATAAAGACAACTCTCAACATTGTGTTACTATAATAATGTTGCTTATTAATGAAAGTTATCAATGATTATTCTGAAATTTAAATTTCCTAGATAAAAATATGGTGCAAAAATATAGTGTTACTTTCATTTTTACTAGTGACCCGCCCTCGCTTCGCTTCGGGTAAATTTTACATAAAAACCTTCCTCTTGAATCACTCTATCCATTGGAAACCAAACCGCATCAAAATCCGTTGCGTAGTTTTAAAGATAAGCGCACATAGGAATATAGGGAGAGAAAAGGCAACTTTGTTTTATACTATGTAGTGATATTGTGTTGTTTATATTTTGAGTAAAGTTCAATATGTCTTATATTTGACATAACCCAAAATATAAACATTTTCAATTTAAATGTGACATTTTCGATCTGACGTATCGAAATAGCTATATTACAAATGAACAATTAATTATTATAACTGTCTTAAAACTTGTCCGTATTTAGGGTTGCTCTTATTTATTCAAACGATAAAAATACGAACTTACTTTTTTCTATAAAAAGTGTTTAAATAAGTCCTATCTAGGAAAGCTCAAGGCTATGTTTCGGACCAAATGGCGTACGACGGACGAACTTGTTAATCGATCTTTGTTTACTTGCTAACCCAAAAACATTAGGTACAGCCAGAGGCATAAAGATAAAACGTGGGAACTTTTTGCATATTTTACTGAACCTTCTTTTGTACGCAATAACTCTTCAATCACAATTAATTGGGCCTTAAAATATATTTACATTCATTTCAAAATTCTAGAATCATGACCTTACTTTGTAGGGTTAAAACTAACTCATTTTGTAAGGGCTGATCTTTTTTTCTTGTTATTCCAACGCAACGGTTTTATTTTGCTCACCCCGTTTGTTTTATTTATTCTTGGGTCAAATTTATTTATTCTATCGTTCAGGATAAGCTCGCTTTACCTAATAGTACGTAGTTGTGAGGTCCACTTATGAGGTTGACAGGTACAACATAACCTGTCTGTAAGCGGGCCTGTCGATCTCCCGCTGAGGTCAGGTCGTCGGGAAGTAAAAGTATACTATACCTGTCTTTAATCTCTATTTAATCTACACGCTGCAAACGCTTACGCTTTCAGCCATAGTGTTGCCTTATGTTTTGTTCCTGCATTAGATGATGGCGCCAAATAGCTAGCAATTCCAACATTTTATTAAAAACCGACACCAACTAACCACCCAACTAATATACCAACTGAAAAGTTTAGCAATAAAATAAATAAAAAAATACTTCGAAAATCCTGTTTTTGAACTCTATTTTATTCTAAATATTGTTCACGCTTCTAGTCATCATCATCAGCCCATATACGTCCCCACTGCTGGGGCACGGGCCTACCCTAAATTAGGGCGTAAAGGCTTTAGTACACCACGCCGGCCAAGTGCGGGTTGGTTGATTACACAACCTCAGAGTTTCTACTTAGGGGCGCAGGTTTCCTCACGATGTTTTCCTTCACCGTTTAAGCGTCGAATAATCGTACATATAAATTTCAAATTTGAAAAACACAGTGGTACGTGGCGAGGTTTGAACTGGTTTGAAATGGCAAGTAACGACCTTAACCACTCGGCCATCGACGCTTGTAGGTTTTTAGGTTTAAAAACTCTAGAATTGCTTTTTGCGTCCAAAATCGTTAGCATCGTTAAAATTGTAGTCAAAAGACAAAAAGCGCTATATATCTTTATTGATTTCGAAACTTACACGGAAATGATCAAGGTTATCCCAAGTCAGTCTGTATTAGAGCGTAGGTGTTAAGTTCGGGCGTATCTGTGCCAGAGTTGATCCCGGGGGCACCGCTTCACTACCACGTTTCGACTGGCTAATCTGTAGACATGTTTGGTCGGGGCGTACTGTCGGCATTTGAGTTGTGTTTCAACGGCATTTTCAATTATTCCGTTTATATTTTGTGGTGTAGAATGAATTACATCTACCAATGAGGTTGGTAAGCCGTAGCATTGAAATTTTTTCTTTACATTTACTGAAAGTTAAAAATTAAAAATAATTTAGTGCGTTGTCTTATTAGTTAAAATATGTTGTAGGTCATACTAATATTATAAAGCTCAAAAGTTTTTTTGTTTGCACGCGCTAATTTCAAGAATCGCCATTCCGATTTAAATATTATTTTAGTGTTATCGTGGATGGCTATAAGCTGTATTGTTTAACAAAGCTTTTAGCTTATCGCTTTATTGTGTAATAAAGCTTACATCCATTTTTGGGAATATAATAAAAAATACATTGCTATTTATTAGTTTTATTGGGTGATAATCGTAGACGAAAAAATAAAAAAGAAAGTTGTTAACGACTCGATCCCGGGGGCATCGCTTCACTTCCTCGTTTCGACTGGCTAATCTAGACATGTTTGGTCGGGGCGTACTGTAGGCATCCGAGGTGTGTTTCAACGGCATTTTCAATTATTCCGTTTCTATTTTGTGGTGAGGGATGAACAAAACCTTCGTAAAAGGCTAGTATAATATGTACTTTTTATTGAAACAATATATTTATGTATTTATAAACAAGTATCGATGGCTGAGTAGTTGAGGTCGTTCTTTGCAATGCGGGAGTTCGCCAGTTTTTGAACTTGTATGTACTTACCATTGTATTTTCAAATTTGAAATTCATGTACGATTATTCGACGCTTTAATGGTGAAAGAAAACATCGTGAGGAGACCTGCAATTTCTTCGTAGGAAATTCTTAGGTTGTGTAGTCAAACAACCCGCAATTGACCGGTGTGATTGACTAAGGCCTTATCGCCTTAGTTTAGGGTAGGCCTGTGCCACAGCAGTGGGGATGTATATGGGCTGATGATGATAATAGATGGTGATGATCACACTGTATTCGTTGGCATCATAATATTACCTTTCACATGTCCTAGCTACGGAACTCTATCACCCAGTTCTAGCTTACAAAGTGCTTAATCTATGAAAATTTGACATCTCCAAACAGCGTTATGTTGGTACTTGTGTTTCCATCCATTCCATCCATGATGATCACATTGTAATTACTGGTATAATTTTTCACATGTTCTTAGTCAAGTAATACTATCACTCAGTACTGGTTGACAAAGTGCTTACATAGCGTTAGCGCTTAGGCACTTGACTAGGGATGTGAGCCTTTCGCTCCCCGCCAGCCCGGTGAAGTTGTAGAAGCCGTCAGAGGCTAACAGCATAGTCCTTTCGAAAAAAAAAAAAAAAAAATTAGGCACTTGAAATTAGAAAAGGGCTTAGCTTAGGTACCGTTGAGGATCACTATGAAATAAATTCCCAAAATTCCCACTGTAACGGGAATTAGCGGAAAAATCTATTTGTATCCATAAGTTAGACGCTTGAAATTTGGCATGCGTACTTATTTAAACTTAAAGCTAAGATGCAACAGAATATTGAAAAATTCCCACGGGAACGAGAGATAGCGGGAAAAAAATTTTGCATGAAAAAAATCTAAATCGCGTAAGATACATGGTTGAAATTTGGCATTCAGACACCCTAATGAACGTAAAACTTCGTTGTAAGGCGATATTGCATCCCATGGGAACGGGAGTTATTAGGAATCATCATTTGTGTGTAAAATCCTGTAGTCCACGCGCATGCAGTCGCGGGAACAGCTAGTTCTGGTATAATTTTTCACATGTTCCTAGTCAAGGAACACTATCACCCACTTCTAGCTTACAAAGTGCTTAGTCTATGAAAGTTTGACAGCTCTACACAGCGTTACGTTGGTACTTGCGTTTTCAAACCGCAGAGATTACGACGTACACTTAAGTCACGGATTCTGCAGTTAATAAGCAATGAAACAGCTCTTACCGCAAGATTGTTTGGTCTGGTCTAGGACGAAGGCTGCTTTAGCACTATAAAGGAGGTAAGGTTTAAACAACGAGCTTCTTTATTAATCCTTGTTTTATATTTTAAACCTTTTTTTGTTTAAGTGTTAATGTATTTGGGGCACAGGCAGACACCCTAAACTAGGGCTATAAGGCCTTAGTCAACCAAGCTGGCCGAGTTCAGGTTGGTTGACTACACGACCTAAGAATTTCTTTGTAGGTGTGCACTTGTGCAGGTTTCCTCACGATGTTTTCCTTCACCGTTAAAGCGTCGAATAATCGTACATACGAGTATCACGAATTTAAAATTTTAAAAACTCAATGGTACGTGGCGGCGTTTGAACTGGCCACCTCTCGCATGGCAAGGAACGACCTAAACCACTCGACCATCGTCGTTTTTCTATATAAACAAATATTTAAAAATCCAACATTTAAGTACGTACAGTGACATAGCTATATACAAAACATCGAATGTACGCTGGCATATGGCAGTCACCACAAAAATCAAACTAAAACCAAGTCGAAAAGATTTGCGTTAAACTTTTTACGGAGCAGGAGAGCATTGCAAAATCCAACCTCGGACGCTTTCATACATTTTGTATGAAGCATTGCACACTGCAAGTCCGCAGCGCTACACGGATCTACATACTTTGGCTATGTAGCCTAATATCATTAGGTCATATCTTATTCAAAGTAATGTAAATGTAACACGATTAAACTCCTGCGAAACGAGGTTCGGTATCTTAATAACTCTGGGAAAATCTTTTTTTTCGTCACTAAAAGAAACCTAAGATTATGACAAAGCATTTATGAAAACATGTAGAGTTTTAGATTAATTAGCATCAATAGTAGGGTGTGTTTTTTCTCGGAAACCTACTCGACGGACATAAATTTAGGCATTGTTAATTATACAAGACATACATGTTTTTAAATTTAAATGTAAGTTTATTCCTCGCTCTTAAAGTGAAAGAAAATATTTCGAGGAAATCAGCACACCTGTGGAGATATTCTAAGGTTGTGTGAAGTGGACCAATCCGTACTTGGCAAGCGTGTTTGACTTAAGACTGACGGTCTAGCTTAATCATCATCAGCTTATTGCTGTCCACTGGTGAACATAAGCCTCTCCATTAGATTCTTATCACGACCGGTCTATACCCTCCTGCATCCAACGAGACCCAGCAATCTTCACCAGGTTGTCGGTTCGTCCGGTAGATGGCCAAACTAAGCTTTCCAGTATGTTATCTCCACTCAAAAAATTTTAGCACACAGACCGTCCAATTCTCGTTATATGTTTGGCCAGCTCTATTCTCCTTCAGTTTGATAATTCTACGGGTATATCTTTGATTAATCGGATGAAAATTCGTCTAACAAACTTATGATAGTCTTTTGAGAGACTTTGTATTGTTTTATTTTTTCTTATGTTTTAATATTCTACTACAATGATAGTATGTCTAAGAATGTGTTCACTTACATTTTGCTTATTGTCTCTATTATGGATACCCCTTTCTTCTTGTGTAAATTCCTATTGTAAACACTTCACTTTTTGGTTAGTTAGAAAGTATTGACTGTTCAAGCGAACCAGGTAACCCGTCACAATATTTCCGGCCGACCACATCGATTTCCTGTACGGCTAAAGTGTTCTACGAATTTGCCTCTTCCTGAAATTTCAACCCCAGGGAATTACCCACAGGCAAAATATAAAGCTTGTGCGGAACAAAGACGTCATGTTTTCATAAACGTATGAATATGGAAAATATTATTTGTTTAATGGAAAAATAACCTTTGAAATAAGCGTGTAAAATCACATTATCTACAATATTACTGAAGTCTCAGGACGCAAGAGATAGAGATACCTTCATAAAAGGCACCATCAAAATCATAAAATTTCGGGTTATACATTGTGTTATAAGCTCTTGTGTTTGTTCTATGTTTGAGTGTGTTCCGGCAGAGAACAAAAGTCATCGACATAGCTCACCGGATTTTCTGGGCTTATGGCGTATTGGATAGTGTAGTGCCCTTGTCTCATGCGCCAATAATCGTGTCTTCAATGCCCACCCAAGACAAATATTTGTATGATGAACATCTGTGTTTGTTCCGTGTATGTGAGTGATATTAAATTTATTTAAGTCCTGTTGTTGTTTGTCGGCTATGATTATTGATCTTGCATCCGTTATCATGGTGGAGGGGCAACTGGAGCTTTATTTCCGAGTCCAGACCTCCAAGCGGTCTCCCCTGGTAACTAGAGTGCACCAGCATTTCACAGTACCTCAGTGAATGGCTGGTGCTTTCTAGGCTAACGTGGACAGGAAGAAAACTCGCCAAGATGCACTGGCCAGCATGGCGCAAGACTAAAAACCCTCCGATGAAGAATGCAAGAAGACAACGGCCCTCAGTCTCCAGCGGCCACACTATTCCTGGTTCCGGCAGCGGCCACGGTAACGGTGTGGCAGAGGGTGCTAAGAATCCCTGGATACGATCCGGCTGCCACACGACGACTTTGGCTATCGCATGTTTCAATTCGAGAACATTAAGACAGGATGAGAGGCTGTTAGAACTGGAAATCGAAGCACAAAATATTAAATGGGACATAATTGGTCTATCAGAAATTAGAAGGAAAGATGAAAATTTAATCAAATTGAATTCAGGTAATCTTTTATATCACAAGGGTGAATCTGACTCGAGCTATGGTGGGGTTGGCTTTCTTATAAATAAAAATATTGAACATATGGTACAGAACATCAAAAGCATATCAACTCGAGTCTGCTATCTTGTCATCAAACTTAATAAGAAATATTCGTTGAAAGTAGTTCAGGTTTACGCACCCACAAGCGATCACACAGAAACAGAAGTGGAGCAACTGTACGACGACATATCCTCAGCTATTAACGAGAACCACTGTCACTACACCACTGTTATTGGAGATTTTAATGCTAAAATTGGAGAATCATCTGGAAACGAAAACTTTGTGGGGAAATTTTCATTGGGGAAGCGGAATCGCCGCGGACAAATATTAGTAGATTATCTAGAACAAAGTAAACTCTATGCAATGAATACTTTCTTCAAAAAACGACTGGCGCGGAAATGGACATGGGCTAGTCCCGATGGTAAAACCAAGAACGAAGTGGATTATATTTTATGTTCTCACAGAAATATAGTTAACGACGTTTCTGTCCTTAGTCACTTTAAGACTGGCAGTGACCACCGCCTGGTAAGATCAATATTTAGATTCAACTTAAGAAAAGAAAGGCGGAAATTAATAACATCAACAAAAGATACAGTCAAGCAGGTCTAATAGCAGTACAAAAAGAATTCGAACTCGAGTTGAAGAATAGTTTTGAAGGATTAAAAGAACTGGATCTGAATGTAGAGGCCTTAAATGACACTTTTTGCCGCGGTATCAGAGAAACAGCCAACAAACTCCTAGACAAAGTTAATAATCGCAATTCAAAGCTATCATCCACAACTTTAGACCTAATGGACCAAAGAAGATCATTACCACATAAAAATAAACATGACCAGGAGCAAATAGAAGAAATAAACCGGAAAATCAATAAAGCTTTGCGTAAAGACATCAGAAATCACAATCAAAAAACTATAATGGACACCATTGAACAATATAAAGGGTCTAAAGTATTTAGAAAAAGAACGCCAACAGGAAATATGCAAATCACCAAGCTTACTGATACTGAAAGACGCCAAAGTCCTGGCCGTGACCAACTTTAACCGTTACAGAAGAATTCTATGGAAAATGATATACATCTCAGTCAAATCCCCAGCCAATCAACAACATTTTTAGAACGGAACACAAAGAACCTGAAAACATCATACCATCTATTTTACCAAGCGAGATAGAGTGGGCCCTGGGTAAAATGAAATCTGAGAAGGCACCAGGTGAAGACGGAATCTCGGTCGAAATGATGCGTGCAGGTGGAAAACCGGTCATAGATGTCCTCATAGATCTTTTTAATAAAATTATTTACAACACACACTCCCCAAAAACATGGAAGAACGCAATTGTGTCTATCATTTTTAAAAAAGGCGACAATACCAGGCTTGATAACTACCGCCCAATCAGTTTATTATCCCAAGTCCATAAATTATTTACAAAAATTTTATGTAACCGAATATCTCGCGATCTAGACGATTACCAACCTATTGAGCAAGCTGGATTTAGAAGAGGATATTCAACAATAGACCATATACACACCATAAAACAGCTAATGGAGAAATCTCAAGAGTTCGGCCAACCACTTTTCATGGCTTTCGTCGATTACGAGAAAGCCTTTGATAGTGTAGAACACTGGGCAGTATTTAGATCTTTAGGTCTGTGCCATATTGACTCGAGATACGTTGATATCCTCAAAGACCTGTACCATTCAGCTACGCTACAAGTCCGACTGCATGCCCTCACGAAACACATCGAAGTAAAGAGAGGAGTGCGGCAAGGTGATACCATTTCCCCCAAACTGTTTACAGCTGTTTTAGAGGACGTCATCAAGACTCTACCATGGGACCGCAAGGGAATAAACATCAATGGTACCTCCATGACGCATCTTCGATTTGCAGACGATTTAGTCTTATTTGCTAAGACCAAGGACGAGCTAAGTTGTATGCTCTTGGAACTTCGGGAAGCTTCGTTACAGGTGGGCCTCAAGATGAACATGTCCAAGACTAAAGCTATGACGTATAACCAAAAAAGTGGCAGCCTAATTTTAGGCAACACACAAATTGAGGTGGTCGATTGCTATATTTATCTTGGGCATCGTTTATCTTTTGGCAAAGACCAGCACGAGAAAGAAATTTCCAGGAGAGTACAACTGGGGTGGGCGGCATTCGGGAAGCTTGAGGACGTTTTTAGGAATAAAAAACTCCCACAGTGCCTGAAGACCAGACTGTTCAACCAGTGTGTCTTGCCCTCCATGACTTATGGTGCTGAAACATGGGTGCTCACGAAGGAAACGCGCCTAAGACTCCAAGTAGCGCAACGTGCCATGGAGCGCGCCATGTTAGGAGTTAGCCTCCGAGATCGGATTCCCAACGTCGTCATCAGGCGTAGAACAAAGATAGTTGACATTGGGAAGCGGTGTGCATCATTGAAATGGCAGTGGGCGGGACACCTGGCAAGACGCGATGACGGCAGGTGGAGCAAATTACTTACAGAATGGTGGCCCAGGTTCGGTAAACGTAAAAGAGGACGGCCTCCGACTAGATGGGCAAGTGATATTAAGAAAGCAGCGGGAGGTCTCTGGATTAGACTGGCGCAGGACCGAGGTGCATGGCGTTCTACGGAGGAGGCCTATACCCTGCAGTGGGATATTGTAAAAGGCTGATGATGATGATGATGATGATGTTGTTTCTGATATCCGTAACACAAGTGCTTAAGCAACTTATTTCGGAATCTGAACAATGTAATGTTGTGCGATTCTTCATCATCATGCGCCTATATACGTCCCCTAACTTGCAATTTTATATTTCTTCAGAAAAATAATTAGGAAAGAGCGAGTCTACTCCAACACAAGTATGACATTTATAACTAGCGTGACTCTAAAATTGTACTTCATAAGATTTTTAGAAATAAAAGGTTTTTTTTATACTGTTGTTACTGCAATGACCTACCCTAAACTAGAGCGATTAGAACTTAGTCTTGTGCGATTATTGTTAATTGAAACAGTTTTTTATGCAAACGGTACAAGGTTGGTTTACATTATAGATAATTAGCAGCAAACGGGACGGATGTCTGATACCGGCTGCCGCTTGGATGCAATCGCTCCGCTGCACCGCTGCATTCACCGTCTGTTGCAGTTGCTAAAGGTTATCGTTTTGGTTGTTACGTAATAGGTTCTAGACAACAGGATTTTCAATACAATACACGCCGCCGACCTATTTATATTTATTTACTTAGTGGTTGACTAAGGCTTGACCGTCCTGACAGTGAAGAATGCGCCAGTGTACCACTGTCCCCTTACCACCAGCGGTGAGCAGGAAGATTTTAGCCGGTAAAAGTCCGACATAACCACAGCGTTGCCCCGGCGCTATGGTATCCATGAGGATTTCCCCCGGGTGAAAAAAAAAAGGCTTGACCATCCTATTTAAGCATAGAATCGTGCCCCAGCAGTACGCATGCAGGCTAATGATGATGATGATTTAATATATTATGGTACACTGACAGATTAGAGTCATAGTTTGGGCATAGTAAGAAAAACAATCATATTACTAAGGTACAGCTTGCTGTCTAGCAACCCATAAATAGTAAAAAAAAATGTTTATGAAATAAAAATACAAAAGAATTGATAAAAAAAACTAAAACAAATGAGGAGAGTTTGAGATAATGTTGGAGATATTTAGTTACCGCTCTTTTGTACGTTGAAAACTTGTCAACATATTATTATGATTATGATTTGACTTAGGATTTTATCTTCTGCATCTTTGGGTATCAATGTAGTTAATATTCCAAGATATAACCATTCATTTTTGTCCTTAAAAAATCAAAGACGATAGATTTTAGGCTTTCGCGTTCCATTATACTAAATATTAGTCTCTATGGGTCTTCTCGTGAAATTAGGAGCAGCTAATACATAGCTACTTACTGCCAGACGCTTTGACTGGGTTACCCCAATCATGGTCGCGGGCGAACCAAGCAGAAGTCGGGCAGTAAGCTATGTATTTGCTTCACCTAATATCGCGTGTAGACCCATAGAGAATAATACTAAGCATCAGAGACGATAGTTCTTTAATTATTTAGTAATCTTCTATGACACACAGAGTAATGCATTCCTGAAAAATTTCTACATATTTACATATGTACCTAAAGATACATGTATCATTCACAAAGGATTCAGAACGTCTTCCGAACGGGAGGGTACATTTTTCAACGCGTACGTCCAGAAAGATACAATACATGTGTTTATGTACTACCATCTAGATCCATACATTACTGTTATCTGCTTGTCACACTTGCGAAGATCTTGGGAAAGCTGTTCACTTGATAAATTATCAGTGTTTATCGCGAAAACTTGGGTTCCGGATAAGACGGTCTCTCGAAGAAGTAAGGATATGGGTAAAAGCTTGGTTTTACCAAAAGTATTGGCTAACTGGACCAAACTGCTAATGAGGTCAATATAGGGGGCTTGGCAACATTAATTTATTTTACTAATACTTCTTTGCTTACTAATATAATAAAACGGTATGATTTTATTGTTTGATTATGAATATCGAATAGAAGTGCTCTGGATTTATTTAAATAAAATACACGCAATCTGCACCCAACGGTACATAATTGCGTCCTATGGCAATAAGCATATTGTATACTTATTATTATTTATTATATAACTAGATTTTAACCGACTGCTCTTAAACAATAATTCGGTTAGACGAGAATCCCACATGACAAACGGGAGGACCACCGACTTAACGTGATTTTCGAGGCATAGCATAGATAGATACTTAGTAACTTAACTCATTGCTTACAAGAAAACTTTTCCAGTTCCAGATTCCAAAACTCACACAATGTTGGAATCTAGAACCTGTCATTGTGCGGCGCTTGCAACCAATAGACGGAGGGGTCTATACTATACCACCTGCAAAATTGTGTACCTACTTGCAAGCATGTTCAAATGTCTACGCGTACTCACACGACCCCATACATTACCTTTATCTCACATGTCACAGCGAAGACTGGGGAAGCTGCAAGTATGATAAATTATCAGCACTTATTGTAGGAAAACTTTCTGCGCGATTCCAAATACACTGCAAACTTGTGTGACACTGCGAATGACAATATTTATGTCACAAAACAAAGTTTTGAACTTTAATAGCTGAATAACTTAACGACGTTTAGTTTTATGAATAAGAAACTTAAGTAATTACGCGAGTACTATTTTCGGAATTCAAAAGTGTGTTCAGGAAAATTTATTTAAAAATTTCTCATAAATAAATTATTTTACGACCACTTATTCAAACAAACTTAGAAGTAGCTAATTTGAAAAATAATCGAATAAATCTATTACAATACTATCCAAAAAATTAAATTTGGTACGGATATTAGTCCAGAGCCTAAAAAAGGCTACATTTTAACTGACTGCGCTATTAAGAAGTAATGTTTTACCCGTTAAACGTCTTTACGCGGACGAAGTCGTGAGCGGAAAGCTAGTTTGAAATAAAACTAATCATACGGATTAAACTCGCATGTTATTATTTAGAGACCCGATGTTTCGAGCTCTTTACAGCGCAGGTACATGGGCAACACCTAATTTTGAGGGTTAATTTTGATTTCTACAGTCAACCTAAAAACTCGTCATAAAGACCATACTACATGCAAACTTTTTTTATTTCGCATGCGATTAATAAGCAGTATAATAATAATAATAATAAAATTCGTTTATTGCTTTCCACACACGAACAAAATAAAAAAAATAAAACAACAATCAGTATAGCAATAGGAGATAGCTCAGCATGAGCTTGTCTAGGATCCGGGAACCTAGATAGCGCTGATTTTCAGCTACTCTCGTTTCTCTTAAGGTGTTAAACGAGAAATGGGTTACGAGGGCTAAATGTGTTACATAAATTATAACATTAAACATTAAGGGAAAAGAGAAAATAATAAGAAAAAAAAATAACATTAAACATCCTTAAGAATAACGAAACGGAGAAAAATGGCGTAATTCTAAAAAAGTGAGATCGTCTGAGTGTGTGTGTGTGTGTGTGTGTGTGTGTGTGTGTGTGTGTGTGTGTATAGAATGTTACCTTTATTATTTTGTCTTGATTGTCTCATAATCGTGCCTGTCCTGGTCTATAATAAAAAAAATATCTATCACACAAATATTTTACCCGGATGAAAACCCGCAACTCCTAGTTCCAGAGACAGGAGAGCTACAAATGTGCCATTGATCCATTCAATAATGTGCCATAATGTCCAGAGCATACATTTATTTAGTACACGCTCTAAGTTTTTCGGGTTCCCGCCCTGACCCCTTTATAACGACCCCATTTCAACACAGCCTTGGATTTTATGGGCAGTTATTCTTCAATCGATTATTGCCAGACCTACATCCAATGATCGATGTTATAATTCTTATTCTTTTATGTCTATTGTATGTCGTTTGGTAAAGACAGTGTCCATCAAGTCAAATACACACCTTACATTGTTTTGATTCCTAGCGGAGATGCTCATTTTTTTTTCCTATCTTACCACGATGATAGCTTGGAGTAAACTTGTCACTATTTCTGAGATCAGGTGGTTATCACCCCTAAACTGAGTTCTTTAAGCACTTTTGTTACGGATATCAGAATCAACAGCAGTATACTGACTAATATTAAATTAATAAATAACTCACCCAGATACGGAAAAAAACATCGATATTCACCACACAATTATTTGCCCCGGATGGGTATCGAATCCACGATTCCCGGTACAAACAAATTTATTGCATCTACAAAGCCCCCATAATTGTTTTCCTTATTATAATTATCTTCAATGTTCAGACAGCGACCAGTCACAGATGCATTGTATTAATTGTATTCTCTAGTGATAATTCTAATTAAGTAATCAATGTGACCCTAATTAATTAAGGTCTCCTAATTAGCTTTATAGTGTAATCCTATATTACTAATACTGTGACTTGTCTTTAAGTTAGCTGTGATAGCAACCTAATTAGGGATTATACGGCCGATTATACTGCAAGAAGCATTATAATTGCGTACTAAAATAAAACAATGGAAGTGCGGGATTCAGATTTTGACACATTATGTACATGAACAAAATTCTTTTAAATAGCAGTCTGTTAAAATAAAAAAGTTTGACTCCTTAATTTGGCTTTTTGAATCTCGATACGTATGTATTGTTTTCTTTATTAAATTGATCAATCGAGCAGCATTTAGACACTATAGAATAGAATGAAATAATTGTGTAAATATTCTGAAACTTTTTATTTGAGTATTTTTGTATCCTGTGTTAATTCTGTTATCCGTTACTATATAATATATTTTATTTATTATTAAAGAATTGGGACGTTGGGAATAATTAACGAATGTAATTATGTTAAGATCTGTAAGAATGGCGCGTAATCCTTAAAATAGATTTATTTGAATGGAACTATTTATTTATTGATTTCAAGTAATATTTTATCTTCATTTATTCTTTTGTGCATGAATGATGCAATCATCCATTGCAGTTGTAACATCCTAAGGGGATTCTGTTCCCGACATTGCATCACAGAAGTTCCCAGATTCGACTCCAGACGATTCATGTTTCCGAACTCGGCTTTGGCAAGTGATTTGCAGGTAGTCATTAGTTCGGAGTTGATGGAAATTAGTGTATCCCTTTGAGTATTGATAGGAGTTAACCAAAAGGCTTGGCTATGTAGGTTAATAAGTAATAACGACTACCCTAGTTTAAAACCCAAGTAAAATAAGGTTTCCTACCGATTCCAGTCACGGCGGCCGATTTAAGTGGAGACTTTGTTTTGACGCGGTGAAATGCCTGGTGCACTTTTACAGGAAAAGGAGTTTCTCCCACAATGGTGTGTCGAACTCCCCAGCGACTGGAGATAAGATGGTAAATGCCAGTCGCGGTTATTGGGCATAGAAGTTGCCTAAGGGGTCTACCGACTAAAACACCGCGGTGTACCTCATCGCCTTGGCAATATCATGGTGCTCCGGCTAAGCCCTTAAGCCACGACGCCATCGGCGGAAAGCCCCATCGGGCTCCTTCATATCCCCCTTATGGCGAAGACAATGTATCGGGTACACGGAACTACCCTAGTCTCTCAGCGAGGACATGTATAATATTGTATGTTTATCAGTATCTGACCTCAATAGTACATGCTCTGCTTTAATTGGAGTCAGATGATGATGATGTCCCTAATATTAAAAAAAAATTAAGATAAAGATAGTGAACAAAGGATTGAACATTAATAAATCAATAGGTGAAATTGTTCAATAAAATACTTATGTGATCACAGGCAGTTCTAACAGAAAATCCAATTTTTGTTGCTCAATGTACGCTCTAACACGTATTACAAAATGGGAAATGTCAAAATCCTTTCGGTTATTTAACAAACATAATTTTCCCCTCGAAGCGAAAGCTCAAATGCTTTCACGTACAGAATACATCGCACTTTCAGAATCATGGGGAAAAAAAGCGCCATTCAATTGTGAACTTTTTGCCGTGGGAACAAGTGTCAAATCGCATGTACGCGTTAAAATCTGACGCGTAAAATATTTCAATTGGCAGGATTACCGCTTTCAATCCGATTTAGTTTTTACCCTGACACGGAGAGAGATTTCGCATTGTACGCTACGATAAAACAGTTGTTGTTTAATTGTAAAAACACAAGTGCAAGTGACAAATAAAATAAACTCTAAATAATAAAAAGTAAAAAACTAAAACCCAACTACGACAAAAAACGACGCTGAAAAAGTATAAAACAAGACTTTTAGAACACTGAACTGAACAAAGTTGCTTATGTAGTTCCAAGTAAATGGACACAGTAGACTCTACCAAAATGCTTATGTTGAAAATTGACAATAATGTCATACAATACTATTTTGAAGTATGCAATATTTACTATGTAGAGATAAGTTTTTATGTTTGGAAAACCGCAGTCACACGTTGTCAAAGTGCTACGGTAGGTAGGTACTTGTGTATGGAACGTGTGACTACGCCTTTCCAAACATGAAAACTTATCTCTACATAGTAAATATTGCATACTTCAAAATAGTATTGTATGACATTATTGTCAATTTTCAACATAAGCATTTTGGTAGAGTCTACTGTGTCCATTTACTTGGAACTACATAAGCAACTTTGTTCAGTTCAGTGTTCTAAAAGTCTTGTTTTATACTTTTTCAGCGTCGTCTTTTGTCGTAGTTGGGTTTTAGTTTTTAACTTTTTATTATTTGTACTATTTTGGTGTTAAAGTGTATTTGTGGCGCATAATATTATCAAAAGTTAAATTGATGAACCAACATAAGTAGTAAAGAAGCTATGAACGAAAAGATGTGAACTATATGCAATCAGTCCATGAATATACGTAAAGTCACATGCAAATGCTAGTAATATATATATATTTAAAATGTACAAGTAAAGCGCTTTCCAATGATACCAAACACGGCGTATTTATCTTAACTTTATTTTTTACTCTGTATGTTTTGTCCGCTAGTGGGCGCCACATTAGATTTTGTGAAACCCTATATAGCCTATAACCAGCGGACAATTAAGACGCTTCTAATGATATGTCATTTGTCGAATTCTGACAAGCAATTTAGAAGTTATGTGGAAACAGATGAACATACATACATACATACAAACATACATACATACATACATACATACATACATACATACATACATAGCCTGTCAAAATCATAACCCTCCTTTTGCTTTGCCGTAGTCGGGTAAAAACACACGCATGAAATAGTTTTGTGAATGTTTATTCAAGGATTTGTTAGTCGAAAAACACTACAGGTTACACTAATTTTCAATAGCTACAAAATATAATGATAAAGATAAAAAAAGGTCGGGGGAAAAGTTGTTAGTGACCCAGGTTCACTAACTACGGTTCCAAGAGTTGTGGGTTCCATTCCCACCCGGAATAAATATTTGTGTGACGAACATCGGTGTTTGTTCCGTGTCTGGGTGTGTTATTAAATATATTTAAGTACTAGCTGTGCCCGCAACTTCGTTCGCGTGGACTACAGGATTTTGATTTTTATTAGCTTAAATGTAGTCTAAGTTATTCCTTATCAGCTACCTGCCAATAAACGTCCCGTCAAGATATTTTCTGCCATTAAAGAATCTAGTCAAGGGACGGTTACCTGTACCTAAACTAAACAGAACTTGTACTTTGGGCGTCAGAGACTGATTTACATACATATTTATCAATACTTAAATACATAATCATTGATTTACGACTACGATCCATTACATTTTTATTATTATGTAGGTTAATATGATCTTATATATTCTTATTTAGTCAGAAACTTGATAGTGTTACCACGCCTCTAAAAGTCAAGGCGGTAGTCCTGCGCTGATCTTTGATCGGTCATGAATGATCCATTGGATCCAGACTAAAACTAAAACAGTAAAGATACACATAAATTAATCAACCTTACACATTATTCCTGATATATCCACTATCCAGGGTGGTAGTTAACTGGCCCCCTGTGATTGGCCATCGGACCGGAAATTCTATTAAGGACATTATGCAACGCAAACCTTGTGTGGATCCACATCGATGGCTATAACTCTACATTATGTAAAAGCTCGCATGTAGGAGAAACTACAAACTTGAAGGCAACAGGGAGCCTCTTTTGACTTTATTCTCATAAGAACTAATAAAAAAACAGTCTTCTTCTTATCGTATGGTTGATAAACAACCTGGTGTCAGAGTTTTTAAACCGCCTTAGGCCTCTGACATGGCTTCACACACCTTTGAAAAATCTCTCAGGTGTGCTGGTTTCCTCACGATGTTTACTTTTACCGTTAAAGCGTCGAATTATGGTACATATGAATTTCAAATTAGAAAAACATATTGGTACTTGACAGGGTTTGAACTGGCGACCTCTCGCATGGCAAGCAACGACCATAACCACTCGGCCATCGACGCTTTTAAAAAAACAGTTCAACGTAAATTTAAACTGAACCCATCTCCATAAAGCAAAGTTGAACCTTTGTATTTTATGAAAATCTTAATAATTCTCAGTTAATCATTATAACACAGTTCCTAGCAGATGTTTTTGCTTTGAAAAATGTATGTCACCGTTGAATCAAACTTAGGATTTAATATAATTTTTTGAATAATCTGGGTTAAGCTCTTCAGTTGCGATTGTGACCAATAGAAACTGACCAGTATAAACTTGACAATAGAACCTACATAGTATTGTCTATTATTTGCGCAAACTCAACGAAATAAAACAAATTTTACAGATTATACTTGCGTGTATTGTTATTCTACACATATTATTAAGAGACCCGACGTCGTTTCGAGCTCATTACAGCGCTCTTGGTCACGCGAAATTAATCCGTAAAGTAGGTAAATTTTATTTCAAATTTATACCACCTACCGAATATTTCCAAATACTATTAAGGCGTCCGACCGATTTCAGCTACTGCGGCCGATCTCAATTGAGATCAGCCAAGTGCGCAGGACATATTATAGTGCACTCTCTATTCCCTTACTCTCATAATTCGGTGAGACGGCAATCCGACATGACCGATGAGAGATCGGGCGCAGGACCACCGGCTTAACGTGCTTTCCGAGTCACGGGTGTTCAACCATTGAACCAACCATGAATGTCAAAAACTATTACTAGACATTCTGCAACAAAGTATCATCATCATCAGCCCACTTTCGTCCGCTGCTGGACATAGGCCTCCCCAAATGCTCGCCACTTATTTCTAGTAAGTATCACAACAAAGTATACCTAAGTACAAAATAATAATGTGAAGACGTGGAACACAAAGAAGATATCTCACATTTGCAAGCGTGCACGAAATCCTATACATTTCTTAAACCATTCTTGTATTTTAATATTCCATCGTATATCATGCTAAAATCAACTTCCCCGTAACCATTCCCAGACATTACGGACCATGAAGAGAATTTTTAAAATTCAAAACATTAACTGTAAAACGGGAAGTTTTATACGCAAAAGCTTTTGTAGGGATACTAAAATTTTATTATAAATGATTTTTTCCTACTGGTACACTTATAAAGTTTTGACGCTTTTACCCGTTGCACTGTGGAATTTAAAGTTTTTAATTTATGTCTTACGCTGTATATGAGTAGAACTTCAATATTAATTTTAAGCTCAGGTGAAATAATTTGCTTGGGAAGAGTTTTGAGACTCACTAATGTATCTTTGGATGTTCGCGCATTTCCTCGGAGGGAAAATAATAGCGTGAATTAAGAGATAAATTAGACGCTTTTGGGTTAATACTTTTATTATACACGTACAAACAACTGTTTGTATTCTATTTTATTTCTTAGTTGCATATTTGTATTTTCTCTCAGAAATCTCATACCAGAAAAAAATATACGTTTATTTGTTATTTATTGTATGTATATAGACTGTATGTATTATAATGGCTTAATGGTAACTTAACTTACTCTGACTACTAAAATACTCTCTTAACTTACTACGTTCCTTGTATGTACACTACGATGCTACACGTCATTCAGTATGAACAAATATGCTACTTTTCACTACAACATAGTTATCAGCGCTGGTGGCTCGGATCAAGAGGTACAGTTCCTCTTTTCTGCCCCGTGTCATTAAGGCATAAAATGCCTTCCAGCTCATGTTTTCCCTCTCTTAAGCAGCCCTTGAGGGTGAGTGCACAAGACTCAATAAGGTTTATTGTGCCTGTCGACCTCACACGTGAATCTTGCTATCGGTTACCATCAGGTAGAGTGAGGTCATCCTGTTAGCTTTTTATAAAAAAGTCAGTTTCAAAAACAAAACAAATCTATACAAAGCAAAATTTTGTTAGATAAACTATAGTTCTTGTTTTATGATAGTAGTAACACTATCATAAAACAATGATAACTTCTTTGTCTTGTGTGTGTGTGTTCATGAACTAATTTAATGTGATTTGGTAAAAAAAAATTCTCGTTAATGGTCCTAGGAAATTTTTACCGACTTCGCTATAAGACAGTAATGTTATACGACAAACGAACTCACGAACAAAGTAGAGTACTGTATTCCATTACATTAAATTTCCAAAGAAGTGATATTATTTTGCTTACAACGAAACTGGCAAGTGCCTATTCAGAAAGAGGGCATCAAATTTCGCTCCTAAACTCAGATATCTAATACTACCAGTTCTAATTATTTATTTTAACTTTTGTCACGTGATATTTCGGCTCGCTTCCCAGGGGGTATTATTAATTTTACTGACAATAAGTAATAAGTATCGTTAATTTGGCCTCCAGCAAAAACGGGATTCATTTATATTCATTACGGGAATAGAATACATTTATTTGAATTTGTGAGGTCCGTTGAGGAACAAAAAGGAGATCACATTAAAAATGACTTTGCAACGATGTAGGAAGGGAGATTTGGAATGGATCTCTAAATGATCTTATGATGACGTCATTTATGCATAATGAGGGGATTATAGCTTTGTTAACTTTGAGCCCGTGACGACGTAAACATTACTCTTTTAATGCAATCGGTACGATAAAAATGGCCTATTATGTTATTATCAGGCTGTATAGGTACTATTTCACCTGAACTTTTCGCTTAATTCAGTTAAGGTAGTATTTTGGGCGTTAAAACTGGCCCCGTAGACAAAGTTACAATACCGAAACGATAACGAAGTTCGAAAAGAATAAAATGTATAGGATTGACATTTTATTCTTTTCGAACTTCGTTATCGTTTCGATATTGTTACTTTGCCGCCTGAAAAGACAGAACTTATTTTGAATTTTCAGTATTTTTTTTAAACGGGTTTAAACGATAGTTTATTCTTGCTTCTCCTACAACATATGTGTTGTTTTCCCTTTTACATCAAACTTTTTATAATAGGCTAACAAGATGACCTCACTCCATCTGATTGTAAGTGGAAATGAGATCAACATAATAAAAGTTTGTGTACTGTATTTACCGAATGAATAGTACGGAATCCTTAGTTCGTGATTTCGACTCACATTTGGCTGGTTTTCAAATAAGTCGAGAAGAGATACCCTTTATGTTACGAAATAAACATTAATGGGTGCGATATAACATACCATGATTGATGCAATGAAAACGCATTATATCGCGAATGGAAATTCATCATAACATACAAATTTAGCTCCAATAAAGAGAAATGTTCCAGGAAGTAAATGACTCTCTGAAAAAGTGTGCGTTATCCTTTGTAACTCTTTGTGTGTCTGCAATAAAAGGCTTTATTTGTGAGAAAATTCTTTGAAAGAGGAATTAAAATGCATTCAGACAGTTTGTAAAAGTACGCCATATTGGATCGTGTTTTGAATTTTTGTATGGACGTATACGCGTTCTATTTTTAACCGACTTCAAAAAAGGAGGAGGTTCTCAATTCGTCTGTACGTATAATATTTTTTTTTTTATGTATGTTCACCGATATTTTCGTCAATTATAGACGGATTTCAAAAATTATTTTTTTGTTGGATAGAGTTCACTTCCGTAGTGGTCCCATTTTCACCAGTCTTGGATCTGATGATGGGATCCTGGAGAAATCGAGGGCAACCTTCAAATTTTATAGGGACATGTACCGCGTTTTGCATATTATCTGAAGTCATATTGGCATTTGCTTCTGGCTATCATAATTTTATGATGCTGAGCTGATGATGGAAGGTCAAGTCCTTAATAGTTAGGAGTAAAAGCATAATTCTTTCAATACTGTATACACATTAAGACTACTAATTATAATATCAGTAGAATTACAGGTGAGCTAAACTATTAAGTTGACCAGTCTAGGATCCGATGATGGGATCCAGGAGAAACCGAGGGCAACCCTCAAATTTTATAGGCACATGTACCGCGTTTTACATATTTTCTGTAGTTATATTGGCATTGCTTCTTGCAATCATAATGTTATGATGTTGAGCTGATGATGGAAGGTCAACTCCTTAATAGTTGGGAGTAAAGGGATTATTCTTTCAAATCTGTGTACAGATTGCTACTTCTGGGTATTATATCAGTAGAATTATAGGTGAGCTTAATTAATTGGGTGTATATAAAATTAACACTAACAAGGATGAAAAAAATTTGTAAACAAAAAAACCGCCTTCAAAAACATGACTCACTAAAAATTACAAAATAATATAATACGAACATTAATGTGGGTATGAATTTGATATGTTGTTGAAGGCGGTGCCGTTTATATTTCACGCAGTTTTCCTCAAAAAATTAATTGGCACCGCCTTCAACAACATATCAAATTCATACCCAGATTAATGTTCGTATTATATTATTTTGTAATTTTTAGTGAGTCGTGTTTTGAAGGCGGTTTTTTTGTTTACAATTTTTGTCTTACTGAACTGGCTCGGTGGAACAGTGTTTCAGTACCTACGGTTCGATTCCCACCCGCGACAAATATTTGTGTGACGAAAATCGGTGTTCGTTCCGTGTCTGGGTGTGTTATTAAATATATTTAAGTATATTTGTGTATCAATTATTATTTCTGATTTCCGTAACAGAAGTGTTTAAGCTACTTACAACGGGAACAGATCAATGTATGTGATGTTGTGTAATAATTTATTTATATTTCTATATATTTCATTTAAAAATTGCGAAAGTAACTGGCGGTCTGTTGACCACGGTGGCTATTTTAATGGAAGTCAACCAACTGTGCAAGATATGCGTATAGTGTACAATTTTTAGTGCAAACACGAGAGCACTGTCTGTTACCTCACTATCTTAGTTAGAGACGGCAATCCGACATGACCAATGAGAGATCAGGTGAAAGACCACCAGCTTAACTTGCTAACCGAGACACGGGCGCGCATCCGCGAACTTCCAGGCTCCAAGCTGAATCAGTTCGTAACATAATACCTCGCACAAATTTGACCCGGCCCCAGACTCGAAACTGGGACCTTTTTGGTCCTTCTTGCTACCTACGCTAGAAACGGCAAACGTCCCCTCCGCCAATCCACACACGAGCATAATTAAAGGACGACGCCTTATTAGACTGTAAATAAATTCGTCCTTCCCTCTAATTTAGAGTTTTCGCCGACGTTCAGCTTTTTAGATTAAAACGTAACGTAAATTTGTGTAACTTACGAGCTAGAATGAAAACGTTCGCACGCCCGTATTTTCAAGGTTAGTGCTCTGTCGACGAGGATTGCAGTGACAGGCCTATGCTGGATGTGACTTATTGTTTGTTATGAACTAATATCTAGTATACGTACGTAAGGACAATGTAAACGAGAAGTAATTGAAAGTAAACTTATTTTAGGGATTATACTCGCGCCCCAATTATTTAGATAACGTAAATTTCAAGCTCTTAACAACGGGTATTTGAAATGGATGTAGTGTGTGGGTGTGTAGTCAACCAACCCGCACTTGGCGTGGTTGACTAAGGCCTTATCGCCCTAGTTTAGGGTAGGCCCGTGCCCCAGCAGTGGGGACGTATGTGGGCTGATGATGATTATGATGATGACGTATCACCTCGTGTCCTGAAGCGAACCGATAGCATTAGAGAGTTTCATACAAAATATGTATAATACAGAAAGCCAGAGAAGATACGTTCACAAGTTGATACGTGTGCTACGACCTGGACCTACGTACAGTCAGCCAAAAATGTGGTCTACCACCCTACGGTTGAGATTTGTTTGATCGTCATACAACAACAAGGTCAATTCTCTCTTGCAATAAGATTTTGTCAGTGACTATTGTCAGCCTTAGCGATCGTTACATCTAGCAGATATTTTTGACAAAAATGATAGACCACTTTCTTGGCTGACTGTGCGTACATACAGCAGTGGTTACAAAGATGTATATGTATCATCATCATTCGACGCTTTAACGGTGAAGGAAAACATCGTGAGGAAACCTGCACGCCTATGAAGAAATTCTAAGGTTGTGTAGTCGACCAACCCGCACTTGGCCAGCGTGGTCGACTAAGGCCTTATCATTAGAAAACTGAAAGTGTCCGGGATATTTACCATGTTGTTTTGTTATGTTTTGTTTTTACGTTTATGTAAAAACAAAAATGTGTCCGTTTTCGAGGAAGAAAGAAGTGATACCGTGAGTGTAGTGTGTCGTGATCGAATTCGGAGTGACAATATTGTGAACGAGGGTAGTGGTGTCGTGCGTAATAAAAGACTTAGAAAGAGGGTAGACCGATATGTCTGCCCTTAGACCTACCGTCATTCTCGCAGTCCTACAGTTCACCCGTGATCATGGCGCTTGCAACAGTGCCGAAATATCGGGAGCTCATTAAAACAAAACAACATGGTAAATATCCCGGACACTTTCAGTTTTCTAAGGCCTTATCGCCCTAGTTTAGGGTAGGCCCGTGCCCCAGCAGTGGGGACGTATATGGGCTGATGATGATGATATGTATGTACTGTTTACTGTGTCTTACCTATAAGTGCCGTCTCTTTTGTCCATACATCTGCGTTCTGAACGAACCCAATGGAAATTTGTTCCTAACAATTTTAAGTCGAACACTCAAGACAGATAAAGGAATTATACGTACCCCAACACCAGATTATTAGATTTGCCCCCGATACGAGAGGGGTACTTTTTGGAATATCATCGGATTTCGTTTTTAACAGAGCGTGAAATGGATATTGGGAGTCACTTTGATGTATTTATTACATTTTCATAAAAAATCGAGTCGAGAATGTCCCCTGCGAGGGGCTATTGTGAAATGTTACATACAATTGTTGCGTGGTTTGTAGGTGGTTAGAATTGAATACGGAATTGTGTATTGTTCGACTGTATTTCGTGTATGTACTTCATACTTGAAATGAAATTGATTTCACGTTTGGCGGTTCCGGAGCAAAAATAAGATAACTAGACAATTTAACTATCTTTTTAAATAGTGTAATTCACAAGCGAGCATTTGCAAATGTTGCTTTTATGTAAGTTATCTAAACTATGCGTGTTTAAATGTATAAAAAAAAATTTTCAGCGACGTTAAATTCATAAAATTAAAAGATAAAAATAAATTTTTAATCTTTAACTTTTTAATTTAAGATCTCAGTCGACTTAATTTCTGTATAAAATACTTTTAAAATGGTAAAAATCTTAGTATTCGACTTATAAATTATCACAGTTAACAACACAATAGAAAAAAGTTAGCATTTTCTGTTATCTTAAAATTTGAATATCATGAAAATACGTTACATTTTTCACAATAAACAAGACACACACGAAATATCCACGGAGAATTTTATTTCCCTCTTCACAAACATTTTCTGAGCTCCCTTTGAAATAACTGCATCATTTTTGAACCCGTATCCCCAAAATACATAAGTCTTTTTTCCTTACACATGTATGTATTTTGGGGTTTTCTTCCTTTGTATAATAAACATTTCAAAATA
This sequence comes from Maruca vitrata, assembly GCA_039566165.1. Classification (NCBI taxonomy): domain Eukaryota; kingdom Metazoa; phylum Arthropoda; class Insecta; order Lepidoptera; family Crambidae; genus Maruca; species Maruca vitrata. The sequence goes on along the minus strand of CM076934.1, from coordinate 5,733,243 downwards.
GAATTATTATATCTCTATGAGAACTTTGTAAAAAGCTCGCTTTTCGATGAATTCTTATGTCCGGTTTCAAGACCATTAACCCACAATAACAACAGCGAATAAACGCGTTCAAACGGAATGTGTGATATCAATATTATTGAATTTTTAGCTATATTAACTTTGACTACTATTGTAGTATGTCTTTGAAAGTGTGTGCCGAACACTGAAACGTTGATAAGAAACTGAAGGATTGATACATACATACATACATAAAATCACGCCTTTTTCCCAGAGGGGTAGGCAGAGATCACTTCCTGCCATGAACTACGGTCCTGGCACACCACTTTCGCTTCATCCACATACATTAACTTCCATGAGAAGCGTTGATTTGCTGATTTTCCAAATTCACATCTTCGAACATAATTTTAAGGTGAAAAGTCGCTTGAACTGACAAAAATAGAACTCTCTTTTCATTGTAATCTAGTCTTGTTGAAACCAAATTAACATTTATTTAATGTTAATTTCGCATACGAAACAAATAAAAATAACACAGGGATAAAAAGCGACTATTCGAGATATATTTTTCTTGTCAAAGAAAATAGTAACAATATCTAAACCCAACGTTAGTAAATGATCGAATACTACAAGGTTTGGCAAAGGTAGATGTCAATTAACTTGCTTCCTAATCTGATATCTGATGATAACGTATACTATACATATATACTTATACATATAGCAAAGCGTTGGTCAGTGCGTAGAGCCGTCGTATGACCTCAAGATTACACATGACCTGAACCATAACCACAATTCAGGCTTCCATGATTAATGCAATGCATGCATGATTTATTACTGTCAGCATGGTTATGGCGTTGATATCAAACAATGGTTTAATCTTTGTAAAGTCTGGCAACATTTTACCAAATAGTATCGTCTATTAATTGCGCGAAAACTAAACAAACAAACTTGCGTGTATTGTTATCCTAAGCATATTATTTAGAGACCCGACGTTTCAAGCTCTTTATAGCGCTCGTAGTCACCGGCTAGACCACGTTTATTTCAAATACGTTATTAAAATTTATGATTTATGGAATATTGTAGAGCCTAAATTACGATTAGGAACTGATTTTAATAAAATTATTATAGCCCTTAGCAATATTATATATGCAAATAAACTCTCTACGCGTGTCTCACTCCTGCACAAAATTTACTGAACCAAATAGCTAAAATGAGATTTGCTGCATATATGGTCTAATAATTGTAATTTATATACAATTTAGTTGTATAACAGAGTATAAAATTACCACATACCATTTCATAAAATTTTTAAAACTACCGACCAGTAGCGCTACAATGAGTTAGCTATTGAAATTTACGTTACGTTAAAAGTCTATCGAATGGTTTTTTTCATACTTCCAATTTTTGTTCTTAGCGTTACCGCCAGGGGCGCTGTACATTTTTATAGACATTTTTTACCGATAGGCGATATCAAGTCAGTTACTTTAAACTCATGGTAGCGCTACAGGACTCGCTTCGCTTCAGTTAGTTTATACATTTATGAGTGTCCTCTTATCATTGTTACTGTTTATAAAACCGCGTCTTAACCATTACGACTTTAAAAGATCTTAGCATACATTGGAACTGTTTGAACCTATACCGGAGACGCTCTTAGATGGCTGATTTGACACTTTTTATTTTATATTTTTCATTTATATTTGTTAAGAGGAGCAGATTTACCTAATCATAAAGAACAACTTTTAAAAATAAGTCATTAAATTATTTGTCTTTTATTACTTAAAATAAATGAATTATAAAAAGAAAACGTAAAATTTCCACTCTGTATTACGCTTTTACAAGGCTACGCCGTTTGACACGTTTTCGTAGTGACGTAATGGGTAATACTCACCAGGTATTTTTTAAGGATGAATGATTTCATAAGTATTGTATTTTAAAAATAAATACATGTTTAAATAAGAAACTTCAATTCAATTTTCTGGATGTTAATAAATGTTTTTAATAAAAATTTGTTATAATTAGACCTTGCTTGGTTATAAAGTGGAAATAACTGTTACTTATATACTTCGGCAATTTTACCGTTGTCCCTCACTAGTGCAGTCAGTCTGACATGTAGCAAATCGGCCAACTTAGAGCGGCTCTGGTATAGCAAGGTGACAAATGAAACGAAGCAAATGTTTCTAAATTCAAATGTATTGAGGCGTCAACAAAAGAAAAAAAGTGAGCCTAATGTGAGCGGCCTAGCCCGGGGGTATATAAGGCACTCGAGAAAAATGTTGATACCGCGATGCAGGATTCAATTATCGAACGTAGGTACACAAGTTTTTAAAACATACTTACCGCATCGTATCATTCTTGGCTTGGTCTGTCACTTGTTTGTCACTTTAACCGTAAACAGGAACTGACTGCGGAACCGTCTGTGTTTCAATATTATTATTATTATCAGTCATTTCCAATGCTCGGGACTACAGAGTCCCGGATTTTTGGGAGGCGTGCGTGGGGCCAAAGCCAACACGTAGAGGCCCTTTAATGACTTGTATGATCTTAATATGTAATGTGGCACCAGCCGACGATTATCCCTGTATACACTATAAAATGCAGCCAAGGACAACCCCTGGTCAGTGCAGGACTATGAAATGAAGTGGAAAAACAAAGCATCTGGGCTATTGGGTTGAGGTGCTAGTGGACTGGGTAACCGGGACTATGGGAAGGACTATGGCACCTGCCCCGATCTATGTTAAAAACACGAATAAAATGGGCAGGTGGTGACTCGCCACTCACTGTCATGGGCCCCCTATTGGTCGCACACACGAGGCACGAGGCCGGAGCGACGGGGGGCAACATTATTGTGAGCGGCTCAGGGTGCCGAGAGGTGTACACCGCTTTATACCCAGTGGCGTAACGCCACTGTGCCAACTCGCGACTTATGCATCTTTCACTTCCACCCTGCGAGCATGTAGCTCTGACGCCCCACTCTGGCCGGCCGGCTAAGGCAAGGCAGAGGTCCTGCGGCCCCGTGGGGTCCACTCCTACCGGCCAACTAACGCAAGCGGAGAGAGGGGCCTGGTCGACTCTCAGAGGCACGGGTCCCCAGGGATGTCAATCCCATTCAGCCCGCCACAAGCTGCCCTGGGGAGACTGGTTGCACTGGTAGAGAGTCGCTGCTTTTCTTGGTGCGAAAATCAGCGACTCTCACCAGGGGGCGGTGGGTCGTCACATCCCTACGCCTTTATTATTGTTATTATACTATAAAGAGTGATACACAGACGATCTATAAATTAAACGTAATGATTGTCACGTGTTTTGATTTAAAAAAAAAAACTTTTTTTTGCAACCAAACCTTTTTGTTACACGAACTCTTTGCCAAATTAAACGGCCATTAATTACATGCGATTCCGTGACTCCTTTCGGTGGTAATCCGCAAAGTTTGCTAACAGCGAGTTGTTATAGTTATAAATCAGGCCTCTCCCTTTATTATATCTTTCGAGAGATCCCTTCTGAGTGTTTGTGCTGGTTCGAGTGTGTTTTGTTATTTTAGGGTTACCTCCTACTTTGTGGCGAGATTTGTTTTCATGTATCTGGTATGGGGAATATTGGAATGACAATGATTATGTTCCCATAAGCAAATACGGGCTGTGACAACTGATTCTTTGTTCAAGTACAGTGATAATCACAGGGACGTAAATAAATCCTTACTAATATTATAAATCCGAAAGTAACTCTGTCTGTCTGTCTGTCTGTTACGCTTTCACGCATAGAGTACTGGACCGATTTAAATGAAATTTGGTACAGATATAGCCCAGAGCCTAGAAAAGGTTATAGGCTACTTTTTACCCGACTGCGCTATAAGGAAAAAATGTTGTACCCGTTAAACGTCTCTACGCGGACTAAGTCGCGGGCGGAAAGCTAGTATTAAATAAATATTTCACAACACCGCATTCATCGATTTGATCTTTAGTAAATGAAGCACTTGTGTAACGGATATCAGAAGCGACAGTAAATACACAAATGAACTTAAATTATATAAATAACACACGTAGACACGGAACAAACACCAATGTTCATATCATCAATTTGTACCGAGTGGGAATGAAGCCCACGACTCTTGGAATCGCTAAGCAGGCCGGGTCCCTAACCACTGTTCCACAGTAACTGTGTTATAGTAAAACTTTAATTCGATGCGAATACGAAAAGTTTAGTGCACATGACAGTATGCTATGACATAAATATCAAACGCTCCTAATTTTTTACATACAATCATACATACATAATATCACGCCTTTTTCCAAGAGGGATAGGCAGAGATCACTTCCAGCGATCCACTTTTCACCTCTGCGGGAATCGTGACGTGACGGGTTGTGTCACCAAGGTTTACCTTTCGTATTCGATAAAATCGAATTATAAACTGTTAGTGAAAAATAAGATTTTTAGTGTTACATGAATAATGGCTTTCTAAGTCACGGGTATGAGATTTTGACTTACATACTCAATCACTTGATAATAAAATTAAATATCAGGCAACATCACATACATTGAACTGATCCTGTGGTAAGTATCTTGAACACGTGTTAAGGGATAATTCTAATCGGAATAACTCCATTGAAGCTTTACAGCGTGTTATATCGCCGCGATTTTGCGACGGTTACACCTCATCCAACCTACCCGCTTAGCGCATGCGCTGCATTCTACAGCGCAGGTCCGTTCATGTTGGAAATTTGAACGCAGCACGCGGCGAAATCGCGGCGATATCGCGGCGTGATCGTGGTGAGCTCGCGGCGATCGAAATCGCTCAAAATTCGCTAAGTGTGAACAGGCACTTAACGTGATCGAAACCTCACATAGTCTATAGAAGGTTCTCGTCACCAAAGATCAGTGGTTATTTTAGCGCAAATCTCATTTTTCCTGTTAAATCTATGTAGATTTTTCAATAAGAATTTTTCTTCGTAGAAAGCTCTTGTTATATCATTCGCCGTACATTCCTTTATAGCTTTAAGGCTATTAAATAATTAAGTATCATAAGAAAATATTCTAAAAATAAAGACCCGTATTCTAAGAATCAGTTCAATGAATGAATGTTAACAATTTGTAACATTTTGTTTGCAAGACAATGCTGATTCTATGAAAAAAAATGTAGCTGGCTATCATTTTTGTCACCTGTTCCAAGAATTAAGGCGTGGGCATGCAAAAGGAGTTTTTACCGGAAGTGTATATTCTCGGAAAGCATGAAACGCAATTTAAGCAAAAAAAAAGTAAACACCTTTTACACATAATCCGCGCTGACAACCTGAGTTTCTCACCCTCGCGTTTTAGCTGACATATTGAGTAAATTGTTGTCATTGTTGTCGACATCTGTCGATTTTGTAGATGAGGCGTTTCTTAGCAAAAAAGCGCGATAAATGTAAAAGGGAATTCTGTTATACCAACACTTATTACCTTTTGTAGCGTGTCTTGAGCGATGGAGGGGACGTCCGAACATCGACTGAAAGTTTTTCATTGTCTTGTTTTTGTTTTGCTCCCGCGAGTTGTTTTTTTTTTCATCGATCGTTCGGTTCGGAGTTTGAATTTCATGGCAATAACAAAGATGATGGCAATGAATTTCTTTCCGAATAGCAAGAGCCTTGCTTGCTTTTGTCAAATCTCTTTCCAACTTAATAATAATAATCAACACTGATCTGATTCCGTGGTAAGTTGCTTAAGCACTTATGTAACGGAGCTCAGAATCAAAAGTGGATACACACATATATTAAAAAATATATTTTATAACACATCAAGACCCGGAACAAACACCGATGTTCGTCACTCAAATATTAGTCCCGGGCGAGAATCGAAGGCACTCTTGGATCCGTACGTGGTAAACCTGGGTCACTAAGCACTGTTCCGCCGAGCCAATTAACTTGTATCATAATACAAGAGGTTTCAAATTGTCAACAAGGCGTTGTAATTAGTAAAACAAAATATGGAATATACACCGTGATTTTTTTTTTCGAATTTTTAAAATAATAATTTTCCAACTTGAAAACGAGAAGAGCTATCGTTGTTTTTTAAGACGTGACGTAGGTACTCAGATACTGCTTGCCGCATGAAATCGATGCTTAAAGCTAAAGAAGCTCTACGCCCTAAGTAATAAAGTGGTTCGAACGTACTATAAAGTTTGGGTTATATCTTTCGTAAAACCGGCATTTATTGATTTTAATAAAAAATAACTGCACAAATCTATTGTGCTACTAAGGTAGAATCATTTTGCTGCGGGAAAACAACCACTCAAATTTCACGGTGTATACTACTATTTTTGTAGCAGCGACAGAGTATTATTGAACTCTTATATAACTAAAAGCTCTCTGACTAACTAATAATCCATAACACAAATAATTTTCAGGTGAAAACTCAACCGCTATAATATAGAAAACAAAATATCGCATGTGTCCATAAATACGCAAAGTTATTTATGGTACAACTGTTAAAAGGAAGGAAGTGGGAAACGATCTATCAAATCCCGTTTTTCTTACAACGGCATATAAATATAATATTTTTCGTCATATTTCCTTGAGCGTATGTTACGTCACTAAATGCAATTTGCGTTTCTTTTTGCTACATTTAAAAAAAAATGCTTGTTCTATAATTCTTTATGATATGGACATGACCTAATATTAACTCTTCAATTGTATGTAACTTATAAGTTAGGAGATTTCCCCCTCGGATAAACAGCCACTCCGTTATGACAAGGTCGGCTAAAAAGTAGCCGTGTCCTTTATCAGGCTCTTGACTATCTGTGAACCAAATTTTATCCAAATCGATTAAGTAGTAAAAATGCAACAAACAGACAGCGATACTTTTTAATTTATTATATTAGTACGGGTAAGCTATTGCGCTCTTCAATCAAAATGATGAGAGGAATATAATATAGCAAGTTGTTTTAGAGATACATTTTAATTATTCTTTATTGGAAAACTGTTTCATCGAGCACATTAAATTAATTAGCAAAGAAAGATCCATCAATATCTACGTCAAGTATATTTTTCTCTAAAAATGAAGTTACTTAAAGTTACAGCTTCCTTAGCTGAGTAAGTATTCTTGTAGCGAAGACAATGTTGAGCGTACAACTTGATGGATTATATTTATTTTCCCACAGTTTTTCAAACATCACGAACGTTGCAAAAATATGAAACCTAAAAATAATATGTTATTAAGATTTTTAGCTAAAGATCCAAGACATAATATTATTATAGTGCACAAGTATGCGCGCAAACACAAATGCACTCTCTGTTCTTTTACTCTCGATAGTTCAGTGAGACGGCAATCTGACGAGAGGTCGGGCGCAAGACCATCGGCTTAACGTGCGGTCCGAGGCATGGGCGTGCAACCGCCAACTTCCTAACTCCGGCATGAGTAATTCTTTGCAGAAAAACTCACACAAATTCCCCGACCCCGGACTCAAACCGGAGACTAATTGGACCTTACGCAGCGCTTTCTACCAATAGACCAACGAAGAAGTGATTTATAAACTATACTAATGAAATTACATGTAAGGACATATTGCAATGACCGCAATGACCTTGTTAAAACAATGCATAAGGCAGAATGGCAGCGACGTGGTCCAAAACCTGTCACGTTACGTTTCCCACAGAGGTGAAAAGTGGATCGCTGAAAGTAATCTCTGCCTACCCCTCTGGGAAAAAGGCGTGATTTTATGTATGTATGTACGAGTATGACATATTGCAAAGGAATCTGTTAAAAAGATTTATGTTGCAAAAATTTACCTCAGCAAATATATACGATTGCCTGGAATACAAGCAGATATTCTGCAGTTACGTAAAAATGTCGTTCTCCCTAAAACGTATATTTTTAAAAATGGCATCTCAGAAGTATAATCTCCAAAGGAACACATTAAGATCTTTTCATTAGAGCAACTTTGGCTTCGTTTAAAGTACGAATATGGAGCTTCTTGCTATCTGAATAATATACTGAATTTTTTAAGATTTTAGACTTTTGCGTTTCATTTCACTAAAATTAGTCTTTATGGGTCTACACGCGATATGTAGTAGTGTGGTCGCGAGCGAGTGGTGTAACCCAGTCGAAACGTCGGGCAGTAAGTAGCTATGTTATTCGCTACTCCTTATATCGCGTGTAGACCCATAAAGACTAATTTTAATATACTGAATTTCTCAAAAACAGGTATAAGAGTAAACATTTTGAGGAAAATTTCTGAAGGTTGTCCACAATTCTGACTAAATATAATTTAGTGTTAGTGAGCTCTGTTATCTAATAGAGAAATTGTATCCCTAAACTAGTTTTGTCGATTTTGTTAGAGGGCAACAGAAATAAAGCTCTAGGTTGTTAAACGATGTTCACGTGTTTCAACGAATATTAATGTATATCCAGGAAGTAAATTCTCAAAGTTACGTAATTACTCTCGTACTATGTATGAAACTAACATGTCTAAATTCCACTCTGTCAACGTTTCAACATTTTGTATTAAAAAGAGTTTAATGTGGAACTCTGAGTGGTGGTTATTAAAATAAAACGTTGCCTAAAAGCTTTGCAAAGTCAACGTAACATCGTGAAGGTTCAGACGCATAGCATTTATATTTGATTTATTTCGCAGAATTTTGCGGGATGAGACTAATTGATATTGATTACTTGAGTCTGGGTAATTAGGCTTTTATAGTTATTTTACTTTGACCTTAATAAATTGAAATTCCAGCAACGAGTGAATTAAGTATTGCAATTAATCATTTGAATTTGAAATTTTAACCAACATTTTAAATAGAAATTTAGATGTCTAATTGAACGCAGTTTTAGAAGGATAATTATTACAATAGAAGCTTTTTAAAGTAGTACTTTCTCTTATTTTTCGTGAATATATCTGTTAAAACAACCTTAGCCTTTGTTTTATGATTAGGTTTCGCTGAATAAACGATGCGCGATAGCTCATTGTTTCAGGCAATATTATAAAATTTCATGAACATTTTAAAAACTAACTGATTAATGTAAAGTTTGTAAATTATTAAGGATATTTGAAATATTTTTCATGACCCTTTACTTGAGCTGATTGCGCCTAATAAATTACAATTTGATACTTTTTCACTTTAGCTAAAAGAATTGAAGTAATAAAGATTAACCTTCCATTAATGGCCTCAACCCTTTATGAAAACAGAAATATTCAGTTACCAACTTTCCACTCCATCGACTGAAGGGTTTAGCCACTTAGGGGTACTTAAGTTGTGTAATACTATACCTCAAGACAAACCATTACCTACTCGCTTACTCATTCTATGCAAAGTTAAGTTCACAAAGAAATTAGTTACGAACGCTTGCGAGAAGTGAGAGTGTGTTTTAATTTATTCACCCTACAATTTGAATACTAGAGTGAGAGTGTAGAAATGCAACGTAATACCGAGAGGTTTTCATTTAGTCATCCTTATTAGACGTGAGTGATGAGAATCTTGTATGAGTGAGTTTACGGAGTAGTTAGGGATTTTCTGAAGCGTTGAAATGTGTGATTTTGAGGTCTTTGTTGAACGTTAGCTTTCAGAAGTAATTTTGATTACGTAAAATATTACGTGCTCATCGGAAATACTGTTAAATGGAGCAATTTCCTTTTTTTTTTTTTCTATATGTATGACAAATTTTACTTTAATGGGATTAGAAGTTTTGGCACAAAAGTGTGACAGACTGCCAGATGTTATTGTTCATTTTCCAATTATATCAGCATTATTTAGAAATTATTTTCAAATACAATGCAATTGAACAAACGTACATACTTTATCTTTATTATTTTTTACTCGTTTTTTTAAAAACTCAGTCTTTTATCTTGAAAAGTAAAATAGGAAGTGAAAATTATTTTTTGCTAGTGGTCCTGGTGAACTTCAGACCAACATTTTTTAACATCTTTAGGTATTTTTATATTTTTATAAAAGGAAAAAAACACTGTTTCAAGATTGGTGTTTTAGCAACGAATTCAGGGAAGACGAAATTAGGATTCAAAATGGCCGCCACGTTTTAAATGGAATGCAAAACAAATAATTCCTCAAAATAAATTAATCACATTCCTGACTTCTATATACTTGAATGTACATCATGGAATGTAGAATTATTTTAATTAAAACTACCGACAAAGAACATTCAGCTAAGGCAATGTAAACCTTCTATTTCACAGGCTACATTTTAGGGCAAGTATACACTAGAGCATTCTCCCTTTTTCGATCGTATTTGAAAGCTTATTGTTGTCCCTTTCGGTAGGAAATTGAGTTTTGATCTCACAAATAGTTGAGGATTTCAATTAAATGATAAACAATTTATGAATGGGACCTGAAAAATGTAATATGTCTTGGATTACCTTGTTGTTTTATTTGAATGAGCTCCCGATATTTCGTCACTGTTGCGGGAATATGATGTACTTTGGCTGAAACTAATATATTTTCGTTTTTTTCTTACTGAAAAGTTTTATAGCAATTGTTTTTTTACATCCAATAAAGAAATTCATTGTGCAATTACAGTTGCAGTTAATGAGCAGAGCTTGAGAGACTGATGTACGTACTTAAAAATGCATACTTAAATACATATTCTTACCCAGACACGAAAACACAAATAAAGATCACATGAGTGTCGATCCCGGGTGGGGATCTAACCCAGACTCTTGGACTCTTGGAACCATATCCAGGATCACTAGCGACTGTTCCACCGAGCCAGCCAAAACACAGCAAAGCCTGATTGAATATTAGTCTTTATAGGTCTACACGCGTTATTAGGAATTTCAGTAGGGAGGATGGATTCAAGTTATCAATTAGATTAGTGCTGGTTCGGGGGAGGATTTAGAAATTAACAACCTCTGTGGCAGACGAAGACGGGTAGCGTCAATTCGCTCGCGACCATGATTGGTGTAACCCAGTCGAAACATCCCAGTAAGCAGCTATGTATTTGCTACTTCTATTAACGCGTGTAGGTAGACCCATAAAGACTAATTTTAGTGTAATGAAACGCGAAAATCTAAAATCTGACAGCCTGATTTGCTATTCTGTTGCAAATAAACTCTAGTCTATCTCCCCCCTTACGTGGCCAGAATAAACACACTGTAATCCACCCACGTTTCTAAGGGATTAATTTCACATACATTATTTCAAGTAGACCGCTTTCAGGGCAGAGTTTTTCTTGACAAATTCTTCGCTAAAACACGTTTGCTTAAGCCCTGATGTTGTATGCTGAAAAATATGTTCTTAACAAAAAGATGTGTGGATTTTCTTTTGCACTTCTTATTTGTGACAGGCAAAGAAGTTTATATTAAAAGTGGTTAAGAAGACATTCATTTTTATTGCTTTTTTCTTTTCAGGGTGATTTTCTCAAATATGAAATTATATGTTGTAACAGCTCATAAACATTAGTGGGGTTTTAAGTCATCGAGATACCTTTATAGTACCTATTTGTTTCAATTTAAACTTTTTTTTTAAATATGTAATTTAATTAAGATCGTCGATCGATCGATCGATAAAAAAAATCTTTTATAAAAAAATTAAGAATACATGCTTGTTTGCAAATCGTGTTCAACAAAAATACAATGAAACCTTAAAAATAAGTGAAATGTAACATCAGAAAAATGTTGTAGTCATCAAAGTTGCTAAATAAGAATGCTTGCTTATTGCTTAACCGCCCGCTAGTTCACACAATAATTTAATTCCATTGAAGGCTTTACGGCATAGCTTTCGGTTAATTTAGCCATTACACCAACCCACATTGATCTCGTGGCAAGTTAATGGTTTAAGGGTTAAGGGTGTGGGGAATAATTTGGAGGCCTTTTGCTTTGTAAACTATGCATTAGGTATTTATTCCGTGTATTTTGTTAGGGCTTCCAAATGACGTGTGAGATCACATGTTGGTCAGTGTAATTAATTGCGATTACTGATTCTTTAGTTGTTCATGTCAAAAAAATGCTCAAATATAACGCGCTGTTATAATAAAAAAAATTGGAAATATTCAGAGATCCACCCCAGACCACCTAGTCAAACTAAATACAACATCTAAGGTTCAACAGAAATAGCCACAGTGAAATTTTAAGTTTCATTAGTTTTTATCGATTTCTTTGTTACTACCATCGAATCTACTGGTGGATAGGGAGTCCACCACAACATACGACCAAAATAAGAAGATCTGCTAAATAAGAGTCCACTTAAAAAGCAAATCTATTCAGAGCAAAGTTCGTTTTCCAATTTTCACATATAAATGACATAAAATATAGCTTTTATTAAACAATAGCAACTACGCGTATATCAAAAACTCATTCTTATGGTAAAGACGATCTGTGGAGAGGACCTTCGGGTCATGGAGCTCCATCTAGTGATTAGTACAAAATCTTATGTAAATCTTATTGTCGCGACTATGATTGGTGTAACCCAGTCGAAACTTCGGTCAGTTACATGTATTTAAGTACCAATATTTTCATCGCTTGTAGACCCATAATAATTCGTTTAAAGTACGGAACGCGTAAGTCTAAACTCGTAAATAGTAACTAAGTATAGTTAAGTCAGGGGATACCAGTCACAACTATCTGTCCGGTGGTTGGTGAACGGTATACGGGTAAGCGACCCCGGCTTCTCGAGCTACTATCGACTCAGTCCAAATAATCCGAGGCGATAGTATCCTTCCTCCCCTTTTCCTTCCCCCGTCATATATCCTTGCTACTCGTGGGAACGCAATGACTTTGTTAAAACCAAAAACAATGCACACGGAAGAATGGCGACGTGGTCCACAACCCATCACGTCACGTTTCCCACGAGGTGAAAAGTGGATCGCTGGAAGTGATCTCCGCCTACTCCTCTGGGAAAAAGGCGTGATTTTATGTATGTATGTAAGTATAGTTACAGCTTTCTGTGATAGCTGAAACATTGAGAGTGCACAAGAAAATACTCTTATCAAAACTGAACGCGATCAAATTTTATGAACTTCGCGAATTGACGTTTAACCTCAGCAAGTACTTTAGTGCCATAGCGTGTTAACTCATAAACCCGTTTTTATTATGTCCTTTACTAGGGTTACCATAAATAATAGTAAATGATAAGCAAACTCTTGCCTTAAAATAGGTACGTCTGAATTTTTTTGTAATAGACGTTCAGGATGACTCTTATGTGGTCTCACTACCGCTTACCATCAGGTGGAGTGAGGTCATCTTGTTAGCAATTTATAAAAAAACCTCACTCCATCTCATGGTAAGCGACCGTAAGGGTCCACACATGAGGTCGATAGGCACAAAATACCCTCACTTAGATATAGGCCTAGAGATAGAGTCCCATCGATTATGCCTTAATCAACCACGCTTGTTAAGTGCGGGTTGATTGACTACACAGAATATGTTTTACATGTAATGGTTATAAATGTTAATTATATTTTATTCTTAGCTACATGATAATCTAATTTAATATTTAAAGCTGGAAAAGGCACATACTGTAATGAAAAGCGGTGTAAATTCACAATCTATCGGTTGTATCAGAAACAAAAGAGTATACCCCAAATATACTTATTAAATATATTAATAATACACCCAGGGGGAATGGGGCCTACCAAGATCTTTGGGCCCAAGCCAACCTCACGTGCAAGTACGTACCCCTGCTGACCAACGAACGAGGCCCTGGCACCAGCTTTCCCTCCGGGGGTTGGGTGGTCGGACGGCAGTCGCTCCCGTAAAAGTGAAACACGCCACTTTAAATGGAAGGAAAAAATCAAGAAAAGTGCCAGGAATAGGGCGCCGCCGCAAAACGGCGCGCAGGAGTTTCGCCCGACTCCTGTGGCAGAAGTGGGCGAGGGCTACCGCATTGGGGACGGACGCGGCTAAAGACGTTAGCCCCAACCCCACGGAAACTCCGCTTTGCGACGTGGAACGAGGGCACGCTTACCGGTCGCGCGAGAGAGCTGGCCGACGTACTCACCAGGCGGAGGGTGGCAGTGGCGTTCCTGCAGGAGACTCGGTGGAAAGGCAGCAGATCCCGGGCCATTGGGAATGACTACAAGCTGATCTACACAGGAGCACCTAGTGGAGAGAACGGGGTTGCGGTAGTGCTGTCCGGGGAGTTGCAGGATGACGTGTTGGAGGTGAAACGCTACAGCGACCGCTTAATGGACGTAACGGTGCTTATCGAAGGGGTTACGACCCACTTGATAAGCGCATACGCTCCACAGGCTGGTTGCAGCGACACCGAAAAGACTTCATTCTGGAATAGACTTGGAGAGGTGCTGCGGGAATCTCACCATCTCAGGAAGTCGTTCTGGGGGGCGATCTGAACGGTCATGTGGGTGAGGAGCCTGAGGAGTTCGAGCGTGTACATGGTGGCTATGGGTTCGGCAGACGCAACACTGAAGGGGAGAACATCCTCCAGTTGTGTTCGGCTGCCGACCTGGCTATTGTGAACACGTTTTTCCAGAAGAGGCCTGAACATTTAATCACCTACAGATCGACTTCCTACTCACTAGGAGGCACCACATCGGCAAAGTAGTCAACTGCAAGGTCATACCCGGAGAGAGTCTCACTGCACAACACCGTCTACTTGTCATGGATCTCTGCGTGAAGCCCAAAGCCAAAAGCTTTGAGCGCTGTCGGCGTCAAATAAGGTGGTGGCGGCTTGACGAAGACAAATCCCAGGTGTTCGTCTCAGCTATCGGCGACAAGTGCGCTGAGGCTGAGAGCGAATCAGTTCAGAACCACTGGGACAGGATTCAGGCAACCATAACCGAAGCGGCGAAGTCAGTGCTTGGCACGTCTAAGGGTGGACGCAAATTTGACAAGGAGACTTGGTGGTGGACCGACGCAGACTAGGGTGAAGAAAGCCTTCTTTAAAAAGTGGCAAGCGTCCAACTCCTCCGAAGATCGCGACGCATACAGCGCCGCAAAACGTGCACCAAAGAAAGTTGTTGGCAGAGCCAGGCGAGCCCACCTACAGCCGCTCTACGATAGGCTGGAATCGTCTGAGGGGCAGAAGCTTATCTATAGATTGGCACGTTCTAGGGTCAAAGCGGCACAGGATATCTCCAAGTGCCGCTGTGTTAAAGACCCTCACGGTGACCTACTATGCGAGGACCTCGCGGTGAAGGAGAGATGGCGCTCTTACTTCCACGAGCTGTTAAATAAACAGCATAGAAGTGCAGCCACCGGACCTCCCTCCGAATCTTGGACTCGTGCCACCGGTAACGCCTGAAGAAGTAGAGAATGCTCTTCGCCGCATGAAGAATCGGAAAGCTGTCGGAGCCGATGGAGTCCCCATCGAAGCCTGGAAGGCAATGGGTGGTCGTGGTGTGGGCATCCTAACTGACCTTTATAACCGCATACTCAGCACCGGCAGGATTCCTTGGCAATGGAGACTGAGTGTTATCACCCCGGTCTTCAAGGGCAAGGGATCAGTGCAAGAGTGCGGTAGTTATCGCGGTATAAAGGTCATGTCCCACACCATGAAACTATTCGAGCGGATAGTAGACTCTCGAATCCGTCAGGAGTGCACTGTCTCTGGATGTCAATATGGTTTCCGCCCCGGTCACGGGACTATGGACCCCGTTTTTGCCCTAAGAATCATCATGGAGAAATACAGGACGAAGAACACGCCTCTCCACTTCCTATTTCTGGACATGGAGAAGGCCTTCGACTGTGTTCCGCGTGCGATGATTTGGTGGGCCCTGAGGTCCAAGGGAGTGCCAGAAACGTATGTCGATATCATTAGAGACATGTACTGTGATTCCGATTCTGTAGTTAGGACCGCTGTTGGCGACACTTTGCCCTTCCGTATAACCGTCGGAGTACACCAAGGCTCCGTCCTGAGTCCGTTCCTCTTCAGCTTGATATTAGACGTATTGTCAGACAGCATCAGAGACCACCATGAGCAGCCACCATGGCTACTTATGTATGCTGACGATATCGCGCTGGTGGACTCGGACAGGGGACGGCTGGTGAGACGTGTTAACACATGGAAGGAATCGCTTGAGAACGGGGGTCTGAAACTCAACGTGGCGAAGACAGAGTACTTGGCCTGCAACACTACAGATCCCATGTCCGTCCGCATAGGCGAAGACACGGTCGAGCGCACGGACCGGTTCAAGTATCTGGGATCTGTACTCCACGCGAACGGCGACATCGACTCCGACGTCAAGGCACGCATTTCTGCTGCTTGGGATAAATGGCGGGAGGTGAGCGGCGTCACTTGCGACCCTAAAATGCCGGTTAAACTGAAGGGACAGGTCTATAAATCCATCATTAGGCCTGTTCTCTTATATGGTAGTGAAGCATGGCCATTACTTGAGCGGCACAAGCAGGAACTGCGGGTCACGGAGATGAAGATGCTGCGCTGGATGTCGGGAGTTACGCGAGCAGATCGCGTAAAGAACTCCCGAATTCGCGGCAGCCTTCATGTCCGAGACATCGCTGATAAACTGCAAGAGTGCCGCCTACGTTGGTACGGTCATGTTTTACGGAAACCGGCAAACTACGTAGGGAACAAGTGTCTAGCCATGTCGCTACCGCCGGGTCCCGGCAGAAGGGAAGGCCCAAGAAGGCCTGGCTTGACGTCGTAGTGGATGACATGCGTGCCAACAAACTCTCCGTAAAGGATGCCGAAGACCGTGCGAAGTGGAGAGCTAGGAGTAGGAAAGCGGACCCCGGGCTCCGCAAGGATGCAACCGGGAAATCGCGAAGATGATGATGATGATTAATAATACACCCAGACACGGTAAAGACACAGTAGTTAATCATTAAAATATTTGTCCCGAATGGGAATCAAACCCATGACTCTTAGCGCAAGAGACTTGGGCATTAGCCAATGCGCTATCAAGCTTGTCAATATACCTGCCATCTGCAGCCCAACCATTCACTAAAGATATACAAATGTTTAATTTTAAGGGTCATTTAAGGTCCAGTACATTACTCTGTGGCCATAAGACGTTTACGACTCGGTCAACTGAATTTGATGCGTGCCCAAGATCAGTCTTCATACCACCAACATGATAGCCACCCTAACTTTAAGTGTCATAAAACGTGGGTAACATGTCTTTGATCTGATATTACGTTAAAGTGCTTCAAATATAAGCCCCGCTTAAGTAAAGTGTTCGCACAGTGTAAGAGATATTGGAGGATAGGTATTATATGCAAGTACTAGGCAATCTACATAATAGAACCTATGCCAGCTTCTTAATACTGTACCTACCCTGACCTTTAGTAGCGTATGACCCGGACCTTTCGGTCTTACAATAATGTTACATAACAACAAACAGTTAACAATAGCGCCCAAACTAGGTAATCCTGTCTTATGGGGGCTGAAGTATCCCACCATAAACATCTTGCAAAAAAACTAGCCATGTCTCGATGGAGCAGCTTTCTCATCTCTAAAAAGTAATGAAATCTAGACAAAATCGTGCCAAGCCTAAGGTTCATTACTGCGATTTCTTCATTATTATGGTTAGTGTGGTGTGACTTGGCCCTAGAAAGGAACACAAGGGTACAGAACCAGGTGCTCCGTAACAATATTATATCAATCTGTCGCCAGAACCGCTACCTATTGACGATGAAAAATTGCTAATTGGTCAACATTGAAGAATAACAATTGAAAATTAAGGCTTGATACTGGTTTTGTACCCTTGAGTACCCTTCAACGGCCAAGTCACACAACACTTACTATAATAATGAAGAAATCGCAGTATGGAACCTTAGACTTGGCACGATTTTGTCCAGATTTCATTACTTTTTAGAGATGTGCAAGCAGCTCCATCGACTCTTGGCTAGTTTTTACAGGATGTTTTGGTGGGATTTTACTTTTTTGTAAAAGCAGCTAACCAAATTAAATATTTTTGTAAAGGCGGTATGTCCCATAGACTTGAAATTTTGGATTTTAAGTATGCTATCATACTTTAATGGATGATGTTTAATTTCTGCGTTTTAATCTTATCCAGAGGTTCTCAAATAGGGGCCTGAAAATGCGGCGAAATGGTTCCAGTAAAGGATGGTACGGCAGTGTTTGCTTCGCACTCGACTTTGCGGGGGCACTGCCGTGCCCCAGATACTTAGTCTGGAACGAATGTTGTTTTAAAGTATGTAATTAAAGTTTTAAAAGATAAAATTAAGCAAAAAACTAATAGTTGAAATTCGAGTCGCCTTTTTTGAAGACGATTGAAAAAAACAACATACAGACTAATTGATAATCTCTACCTTTTTTGAAGTCGGTAAAAATAAAAGATTGTTATTTCGTCTACATATTCACTACTTTACTAAGGTTAAGAGTGGTGTTATTAACGTGGGTTAATACCTATTATGAAACCCAATGAAAGACTTTTAAATTGATATTTCATAAAAAGGCTTCTCGATCATTCCAACTACCATGTGATCGATACTTTCTATTTCTGCAAATGTAATATTCTACTCATCTGCTTGTAAGCTGCTTAGTGAAGGGAAACCTTTAGCCGACTTAGCAATCACGCTAGACCGTCACGCGATGTAACAACCAGGTTTCCTACGTCAATATGCACGATTTAGAAAAGGAATTATTGGAGTGATCTGTACATGAGTTATAAGAGTTTTATTAAATAAATAAAAAAAAAAATATATTACACAACATCACATACATTGATCTGATCCCGTGGTAAGTAGCTTAAGCACTTGTGTTACGGAAATCAGAATCAACAGTGGGTACACAAATAAACTTAAATATATTTAATAATACACCCAGACACGGAACAAACACCGATGTTCGTCACACAAATATTTGTCCCGAGTGGGAATCGAACCCACGACTCTTGGAACCGTAGATTATGAATCTGAGTCACTAACCACTGGTACACCGAGTCAGTATTGTTGCGGATTGGTTGACTACACAACCTTAGAATTCCATCATTGAGGGGTAGGGGGTCTCGTGTATCGGATCCCCCGTCAGCCCCCTAGACTAGGGGTGTGTGTTACTAGGGGTGTGAGCCTTCCGCTCCCCCGCCAGCCCGGTGAAGTTGTAGAAGCCATCTGAGGCTCAGTCCTTTCGAAAAAAAAAAAAAGGATTAGGGAAGCATGTAGAGTCTGTTTTGGTCAATCGCCAGTAACGTCGTGGCAGTAGAAGACTACCCATGACGCCACCAAACGGCGATAAGGTACACCGCGGTGTTTTACTCGGTAAACCCCCTGGGCATTGCACCCGGCCCAGGAGCCGCAGCTGGCATTACCATATCTTCCCCAGCCGCTGGGGAGTCCGACACACCACCGGGAGAGAACCTCCTCTCTCCGTGGTAATGTGAAAAGCATTACACTGCGACTAAAAAGGTGTGACGGTTTCCTCACGATGTTTTCCTTCACCGTCAAAGCGTCGAATAATCGTACATATGAATTTGAAACACACATTGGTACATACGTGGCGGGGATTGACTGGCGACATCTCGCATGGCAAGAAACGACCTCAACCACTCGGCCATCGACGCTTTTCTCATTTGAATAGTATTAAATTGTAGCATCTAAAATTTTAGATATTAAACCTGAAATGGTAATAAAATACTTTATAAGCTCGCATTAAGAGAAATAATAAATGCAAGGATTCAATTAAATATTAATATAACTTTGATACTCGTATTTTACTTTTTGAACTCGCTATTTCATTCCATGTTTTTTCAATTATTTCGTGTTTTATTACTATTTTCAAAGTTTTGTTAAATTACCTTGGAAATTAATGATAGTAATTTCATACTGTATGCTTATTATTGAAGGTAAGTATAAGTTAATCTAATTACACTCAAATAAGCTTAATCATTTAGTCTCATTTCGGGCTTATTTGCAGTTATTATAATAATTAGTAATGAAATACAATATTTTTGTAGCTTTGTAAACATTTCTAACTATTTTCAGAGAGAATTTAATAAATGACTAGCGACCCGCCCTCGCTTCACTTTGGGAAAGTTATATGTATACATATAATACTTTCCCGTGAAATTCTTCTATCTTCTAAAAATCGTATTGTAAACAGAAGTAGATATTTAACACTAGCTGTGCCAGTGACTTCATCTGCGTTTATCCTCGTTTTTTACACATTTTCCTTTCGAACAAGTAGTTCTTGAGATAAGCGCGCTCAAACAAACAAACAAACTCTTTATCTTTATAATATTAAGTATAGGTGAACAATTATTAACAATTATAAAGCAATGTTTAATCAACTCTCATAGACCGGCAACCAGCCGATCGTACGCAGACCACAAAATCGATTCACACTATAAAAATAAATGGAAAATCCATTTATTTTATTTTCAAACAAGTATCAAATTTTCCAACAAACTTATTAGTGATACAATGAGTTAGGAGGAAACATAAATATTCCATACTCTGCTATGTCGCCAGGGAAACAGTCAACTAATAATTTTGAATCCGGATTGAATATTGTAACATTGTCCGGAGTCCGTACATATGTTTACTTGGGGCGAAATAAAAATATTCACGAGTAACTTACCAGCTTTTGCGTATGTAGAGATCGGGCGCGGGACCACCCGTTTAACGTGCTTTCTGAGGCACGGGCGTGCAATCGGAAACTTCCTAACTTCGGGCTGAGGAATTTCTTTACAGAAACACAAATTTTGCGTAACCCTCGACTCGAACTGGGCACCTCTCAGTACTAACGCAGTGCTTGCTACCAAAAGACCAAGGAGGCAATGCTTATATACATATAACGATATTATATATATACCACTGTATCTATCTAACATACAAAGTAGTAAGCTGTTAACGTTACTATTGCCGATTTAGAAAATTGTTGCAATAACGAAAGGGACGTGTCTGGAAATAAAACTTTTATAAAAGGTTTGAAATGAAGATGATATTATTGCATTTTTCCACCACTTTCGAGTTTTACAATTATGAGGCTGGCTGGAATATCTTTAATATATATAAATGATTTAATAATTATAAGTAATGTGAAAATTTTGCATTATATATAATTTAGAACCTGAAGTTTCAAATACTTTTCAGTGATTGTGGCCACACGAGACATTTAAAGATGAAATATTAAAACAACAAGTGCAAGCATTACCTTAATTGCCAGTGTCATTAATTATGTAATTTATATTTCTGCAATGTAATGGCTACGGCCGTTAGTGTGTATAACTTACAGATGCATATTACCTATTAGCCTCAGATGGCGACATGCCATCTGAGGCTAACAGGTAATATGCGGGAAAAATTCGACGGCTTCAATAACTTTTAGATGGTGTAACGGTTCGCACGTCTGACGGGTGTTCAAATTCCCGGTTAACAGTGGAGCAATTTAATTAGACAGTTTCTTGACGAAAGTACTTATTATAGAATTTATACCTACCTACCTTTTTAATTTCATATTTTAACGTAACATTTAATATTGGATTGATCAGAAGTTAAAAGACAGGATGCATGTGTTTCAAAGGTTTATCGGTAGAAAAAACGCTGGCAATTTTAATATCTTCTAAGCTGTTTACATCAGGCTCTGGTGTTTTAATACCCTAGACGGCTCACGGGTAGCTTACGGATAGGGAAATTTAGTTACAAGATAGATAATAGGGATTTAATCTTGAGTATATCAACCTAAAATGCTTCTTTATTTGTAGTGGTGGTTTCTGAATATAAATCGTTTTAAAGGGTGAACATGATATAACATGTTAGATTTTATGTTACATTGTTTTGTAACAATTTTTTTTTTCGTTTAGTTTTGTTTTAGGTACATCTACAATAATATGTACTCGTACCTACTACGAATATTGATAAGGGTAAAAACAAGAAATAAGTAGTTGATTAAAGTTTACCTTTTATCCTAATAACTAAATTACGAAAACTCTAAAAATCTATCCGGTACTTCCCAATTTCACTTTTACTTCTATTGCGTAAAAAGTTTGACAGTCATCTCTTGTGTATAGAAAGTTTCAAGGCAATACTCCAAGAGACTACCAAATAGCCGACAAGTTTAGTTATCGTTCTTTTTTTAAATTTTTTTTTTTTAAAAACATAAAGTAAAAGGTTAATTTTATTGTAGCCTTTAGGTTGCTAGTGTAATTTTTTTTTTGTGTTTGTGTTAATTTGTTCTCAGGGGGACAAAATAATACCTACATGCGTCAATAAAAAGTTTTTTTAAATTTTAGTTTTATTTAGTAGATTAGCATGCGTATTTGTTTATAGAACTAAAAATATACAAATTAAGTAATATTAAAATATATCATATTGACAATAATATCAATACCTGAGTAATATTACTATCTACTATAATTACTGTCGGGAAATCGATTTATGATTTTTCTTGGCTGATTTGCCTTTCTTTAGAAGATTTAATCTTTAATTTACATCGATGAAGCAAAAACAAAAAAATAAAAAAAAAACACTTCAAAATAATCCTTGAAACACTTCCTGTGTTCCATGTCACCTCGACTAAGGCATCTCGTTGTCGTTTTAATTATTCAGAAAGCGAATTACTTGGGGTCGTGTTTGGTGGCTTCCGAGTTTCCGAAGAAACCACATGGCTTTGTCGACTTCTAGTACTTTGTTTGCGGCTACCCCGTTTCCCTGACACCTGCAAGGACTTGGGGACTGCTGCGAAGTTCAAGGGCGGAACACGTCCTATAATTTCCCTGAGGATTTGTCGTTTTACAGTGCTCCAACATGGTTGGGAAGTGCTGACCGTTTTTGTGAGATGTTTGACTTTCAGGTTCTATCAAATAGAGGGTTCGATCGGTTTATACGCTGCCCGGGCAGATTTAAATGGAGTTAATTCAACAGCAAAAAGCGTCGAAGGTCGAGTGGTTAAGGTCGTTGCCAGTTCAAACCCCGCCATGTGTCACTGTATTTTTCAAATTTAAAATTTATATGAGCGATTATTCGACGCTTTAACGGTGAAGAACAACATCGTCAGTAGGTAAACCTGCAACCAACGAAAAAATCTTAGGTTCTGTAGTCGGCCAACCCGCACTTGGCTAGTTTGGTTGACTAAGACCTCATCGCTCTTGTTTAGGGTAGGCCCGCGCCCCAACAGTGGGGACGTATACGGGCTAATGATGATGATGATGTGAAGATTTAGATGAAAGTTTAAGTTATATGCAAGTGATTTCAGAACCATATGGGCGCGAACTCAACATGCACATACAGCCTTTTCCCTTTATCATTACGTATGTTTCCCTTTAATTCCCCAACAATCCGATCTCACGTAACACACTATAATTCAAACTACACTGAAAATTGGCTTGCAATTTGCTAATTTTCAACTCAACACTCTCGCATCGCGCACTAAATCAAAACTGTAGATAGAACCATAATGGGATTAGCCCTCAAACGAACCGAGAGAGCTCTAGATCTCCCATTAATTTTCCTATCAAAGTTAGTGAAACTGTAAGCGGTTTGCTCAACACTGATTCAAAAAGCGGCCAAGTGCGAGTCGGACACGCGCGCAATGGATTCCGTAGCATGCAAAATTGTAATATTGCTGCCATATATCAGTGACGTAATTGCTATAATTTTTGGTTTGATTGTTAATATATCTAACCACAGATCGGCAGAAGTGGGAAGAATAGGACGAGGTCTTTGCCCAGCAATGAGATAGGGCTAGATTAAAAAAAGACGTGTGGCACTCGGGGACTGCCGCGGTATAGCTATTGCATAGCATCGTCCGATTTCGGAGCAGCTCGTCTCGATTCGTGCGAGTTTCGTAGAGTCGTACAATACGTCTAACCGCACGCACACAAATACGTAAGAAGTCTACCGAACTGAAACGACGTTAGATGATTGTGAGGTTTTTTCGTTACGGAATTTCTTGGTTCTGTCGCCGCGCTCAAAGCCCGCGATAAAAGCTATGCAATAGCTTAAAAATATTTTGTAACAACCACTGTTAATTCCGCGTAACTCATAGGAATTCCTGTTAAATACTAGTATATTCAGTAACTATATATTTTTGAAGTTAATTTGTATTGCGAAATATCCTGTGTGTATTTAAGCACCTATTTGTTGCCTTTATTGGTATAGACTAAAACCTTCCATGAGATTTAGTGTACTTGTTTAGCATTCGCTAATGAGTTTAAAGCGATAGTAGAAATACAATAATTATGTGAAAATATTATCTCTTACTATCACGGTTCGATCATGATGCAAGACAGATGGACTTTGATGTATTAATAACAGGGTTCCGTTTTTACGTTTTAGGTACAGAACCCTAAAAATGGATAAAGTTTTCACTCCCCCTACGCAGAGTTTAAAGCATCTCACTTTAAACAAAGTAAAGTTGCATTCACTCCAAATTATACTGGAAGTATTTTGACGGATATATACCTGGAGAGATAGGCATGTGATAGCATTTAGAGATGTATAAAGTAGCGATTTAATGAGTAAAAAATAAGTATTTCACAAAATCATATACATCGATCTGACCCGTGGTAAGTAGTCTAAGCACTGTGTTACGGATTTCAGAAACTACTGTGGATACACAAATAAATCCTTACTAATATTATAAATCCAAAAGTAACTCAGTCTGTCTGTCTGTTACGCTTTCACGCATACTGATATACTGAACCGATTTAAATTAAATTTGGTACAGATATAGTCGAGAGCCTGAGAAAGGTCATAGGCTACTTTTTAACTGACTGCGCTTTAAGAAAGTAATGTTTTACCCGTTAAACGTCTTTTGTTTCTTAAACGGCTTGATGAACATCGGTGATTTTTCCTTGCCTAGGTGAGTATTTTATATAAATTCGTACATTATACAAGTGCTTTAATTTCTAAGGTTAGTGTTGTGTAATATAATAATATTTAACTCAGGCGCAATATATTACACTAACTTCATTAGTTAACTGAATTTGCGCTATATTCTTAGTTTAGTAAAGTATGGTTTGATTTTTTTTGTAAGGTGTTTACTTATTTTTGGTACCTATACTAGAGATTATTAAACCACACCTAATTTTGGTGTTACGATGTCGCAAACCTATTTGGTAAATAATAGTGTACCACATTACTACATTGAATAAGGCCTTATCACCCTAGTTTAGTGTACGCCCGTGCCCCAGCAGTGGGGACGTACCTGTATGGGCTGATGACGATGAGTGTACAACATTATATGTGGCCATCTCCTCTCTATAGTTGCTCCATGGTCCCAACTGTACGTACAATGTACATACTTTAAGACAAAGTTTGTGGAGTAACAGACTTGGCTACTTTTTTTTTACTTTGTTGTGAGTTACCTTTTCGATTAAACTACAAGTGCTTCTTTGTTCACGATCTACTGTTCTCTGGAATGACAATACAATAGTAGACAACTCAATTATTTATAATGCAATTATTGTTATAGATTGACTGCTTGCTGGATCAGTGGTTAATGACCCACGATCACTATCTACGGTTTCAATAGTAGTGGGTTCAATTCTCACCCAGGATGAATATTTGTGTGACGAACATCGGGTTTGTTATTAAATAGTTTCAAACATATTTGTGTATCCGCTGTTCATTCTGATATCTGTAATACAGTGCACAGTGTTTAAGTTACTTACCACGGGATAAGATCGAAGAATGTGATGTTGTGTAATATTGATTTATAATCTACAAGCTTTCCGCCCGCGACTCCGTCCGCGGAGAGGCGTTTAACGGGGAAAACATTACTTCTTTAAAGCGCAGTCGGTTAAAAAGTAGCCTATATCCTTTCCTAGGCTCTGGACTATATCTGTACCAAATTTCGTTTAAATCGGTTCAGTAATCTATGCGTGAAAGCGTAGCAGACAGTAGACCGTTCTGCATCCATAGAGTTAGGAACAAAACACAAGTGTCAGTCAAATAAAATAAATGCACTTCAAGAATTGTCACATCAAGTAATAACTTATTTATTATTAAGTAGGTAATCTATAAATTTACATCACATGGTAAGAAAAAGTTTTATCTAAATAATAATTTTTTTTCTTAGATAAAACCGATTGGCAATAAAAAAAAAATCATAAATTAATTAATGTAACGTACGTTCGTATAAAAATAGGTACGTACGAACGTGTCTATAAGAAAATAAAAGTAAATTGCACCAAAAAAAATTTTCACTTATTGTTGCACGTCAACGAACTTAGGCACCTGGAGTTACAAAGAAAATTGGCTTTTTTGCAATTACACTTTTAACGGGCAGGCGTGGGTGTTTGAGGCGTTTAACGGGTAAAACATTACTTCTTTACAGCGCAGTCGGTTAAAAAAGTAGCTTATATCCTTTCCTAGGCTCTTGACTATATCTGTACCAAATCGCGTTTAAATCGGTTCAGTAATCTATGCGTGACAGCGTAACAGACAGCATTTAAAAAAAAATTAGTAAGGATTCAGTACTTTGAAACAATTTTGAAAGTTCTACTTAGATCTGCTCGATTTTTTCAGTGTCATCTGCAGAAAAGAGAAATAAACATTTCCGAGTACAAATGGTATTGATTCTAAAAGATCCAGATCGAAAGTATAATTACGCAAACAGTTTTTTCCATCTACGAGGGTACTTTTCGAACGCAATTTATTGGCAAACTTCACCTCAAGAGATTCCTTCTTGCCCAAGCCGTCCAAATATCACTTGTATCTTCTCACATAAAAAGGTAAAAACCGCCTGAAAGCAGTTTCCCTAAAGTTCCCTTTATGGGCAGTTTTTGTGGAGTTATGTGAGATCTAGCTATAATGAACGACTACTCCTGAGATTGGCCCTTTGCTTTTCTGATGTCCTGACAGATATCTTCTGCTATGCAATAACCAACTTTACTGTGTAACTAATAAGGGTGACCGGATCTAGGGCACTGAAGAATATTTGGTGAGGTCAATAATTTTGCCTTTGTAAGTGTTATGAAGGAATTATATTAAATCGAATGGGTTAGTGGTCTCTTGAAAGTAGGGCATCCGAAAATTTAATTTTAGAACGGTGCGTTCTACGGCCGAAGGCCTTTAAAGCAACATTCGGACGAATTGAAAACCACCTTCTTTTTTTATACAAGGCTAACAAGATGACTTCACTCCACCTCCAGTAAGCGGTAGTGAGATCCACATATGAGGTCGACAGGCACAGAGTTTTTTTTTTAAGTAGGTTAAAAGGAATAATTAATATTGCAAATTGTACAAGTACCTGAAAATAAATAGTATAAGTTATTTTTTTTAACATTATATCATTACAAACAAGAATTGAATTGTGCCTTAATTATTTTATTAATAAATATTTAAATATTACGCAACCACACATACATTGATCTGATCCTGTTGTACGTAGCTTAAGCATTTGTGTTACAGATATCAGTTATATGTTCGTAACACAATTGTTTGTCCCGAGTAGGAATCGAACTCACGACGCTTAGGTAGATAGTGAGTCTGGGTCCACTAACCACTGGTCTGTCAAGCCTGTTAAAAAAAGTAAGATTTATGTCATTACGCTTATAGTTCGATACAATAAAAGAAAATACTTAACAATTTCAACACATACGTATATTGAAATCATATTCCCGTAACCAAATTAAATGTGCATTACAGAAACCTGTAACCACATTTCCTAGACTGGCTACTTCTAAAACGCTATCTAAGTTCTTTGTAATTTTCTCCGCGATAAAAAGAAATTAATTAAGTTTCCCGTCCAGCGAGATTTTCTTTTTTCCATGTCTTGAACAGTCTCTCGGCACCGCAAGGAAACAATAGCAAAGCAAATAAGATAAAAGGTTTATTGCAAAACACTCGCTATAGTACTTGATCTGATTGTTTTTTTTTAAGTAAGTGGTAATCGATGTAAACTGGATTTATTTGTGCCAAGCGATAAAAGGTCATAAGGTCATGCTCACTCAACAAAAGTATGATAATATCCAATATAAGATTAAAAATTCCGGGTTTGGAGGTTTTCCTCAAATTCATACTAAGAGCAGTTTCATCATATACATCATCGAAATAATTTTATTTTGTTAGGTAAAAAAATAATAATCTATACTACACTTTATTACAGTTGAAAGTGGTCACAATTTTCTTCAGAGATAATGCCTCAAATCATGATAATTGTAACTTATCTATATTGAAATAAATAACATGACACAAATACTAGTTCTATTTAAGTAGCAACAATTGTGTTTGTATGACCAATTACTTTTACTCTTTTATCTGTGTCTACTTTTGTCTTTAGTCTAATAAGAATAAACTGCCTTTTTTAGGGTTCCGGACCTCAAAAGAAAAAACGGAACCCTTATAGGATCACTTATTCCCTAATTGACATATGATGATGGCTTACGACCGAGTTGCTTCGTCATCAGCAGTGGAACGAATAGTTCTCATTTCTAAATAAAATGCTGTTATGTAAATAAACTTCATCTCATTCAAATGTATAAAAAAGGTATTGTACGGTAAAAGATTAAAAAATGTATTTTATATTGTTAACATTTACGTAATTTAGTAACAATATCATGGTTTTTACACTTTTTTCTTGTATTCCTGTACAAAAAAATGGTGACTAAACAGTACAACATATAGATAGATACAATCTACCCGTTCCCTTGATAACCTTGTTTTGTCATAACCCAAATCTGTACAAAAAGTAAAAGACATTGCCATGGAAAAACCTTTTGCCCGCAAAAATAATGAGGCTCAGTGGGGGCCCAGCTGTTTCTGACAGATCTCAATAAGAATTAAAAAGGCTACTGAGGATACCGCTGACAGTTCTTCTGTAAGAAATCCGAGTGTAAAAGAATTAAAAACAATTCGCCTTACAAAGCGCTATTTGTGAGGTATTGTGGGTGAAAAAATAAAACTTATGTAACTTTTTCAATAATGTGGTTTTATTACGTTGTCCACAAAACAAATAAAAAATAAACAAACGTATAAGTATATTTTACACAACATCATATACATTGATCTGATCCCGTGGTAAGAATCTTAAGCACTTGTGTTACAGATATCAGAATCAACAGTGGTAATACTTATTTATTTTATATTTATTTAATACTTTATTTATGCATGAATGACACTTTATTTTATTTTTCATTTGCCCTGCAACGATCAACTTAAACCTGCGTTTGAATTCAACAGGGTTAAGAGCACGAGTGCAATAAAAGCATAATGCATTTCGCGTCGCTTGCATACAATGCACTCAGTTAATCTGTGCCACGTGCCAGCGAGGAAAGTTCATGCTCGGTGACGGATCAAGAATGCTGTGTGACACAGATGATTTTTTATTTAAGTAATCGACGTTCAGGATATCCGCACTCCATATTTTGACTGACTCGGTGGAACAGTGATTAGTGAATCGAGGACTACCTACGGTTTCAAAACCCGCCCGGGACAAATAAGGCGTCCGACCGATTTCGGCCATGGCGGCCGATCTCAATTGAGGTCAGCCAAGTGCGCAGGACATATTACTGCACTAGTGTACGCGCAAACACAAGTGCACTCTCTATTCCCTTACTCTCATAATTCGGTGAGACGGCAATCCGACATGACCGATGAGAGATCGGGCGCAGGACCACCGGCTTTACGTGCTTTCCGAGGCATGGGAGTTCAACCACCAGCTTCCTAACTCCGGGCTCAGCCCGTAATTTCATTACAGAAAAACTCACACAAATTTTGCCCGACCCCGGACTCGAACCGGGGAACTCTCGGTCCTCACGCAGCATTTGCTACCAATAGACCAACGAGCCAGTTATAAAGGCCGGGACAAATATTTGTGTGACGAATACCGGTGCTTGTTTTGTGTATGTGTGTGCTATTAAATATATTTGAGTATATTTGTGTATCCAATGTTGATTCTGATCAAGATCACACAAGTGCTTAAGCTACTTACCACGAGATCAAATCAATGTATCAGATGTTGTGTAATATTGATTTATTAACTTTACATCATTGGACAGACTTAGTTGTATACACCGAGTATAAATAAATATTCGGACTGTATCCACAAAGCTGGTATCCTAGGTAAGCCCGAGTAAACCTAACTGGTTTAATAAAGTAAATAAAGTAAAGTAGTGAGTTCGCTCGCGACCATGATTGGTGTAACCCAGTCGAAACGTCGGGCAGTGTAGCTATTATGTATTTACTACTCCTTATAACGCGTGCAGACCCATAAAGACTAATATTTACAGTAAAATAAAGTTATCCTGTAGCATAACCTGTAACATTTCATTTTCATCATTACCATTACATATTGAATTTCGTTCATCCATTTGCAACGACGTTTTTAACTAACATTTTCTACGATATATTTCGAGTCACGGACGCCTCAAAGGATATTAAAAATATAAAAGCGTTACTGATACATTATTGATATGTTCTGATAGCGTTACTCCGAATTTTATCCTTGTATGTGCGTCGGCTGAATACTAAGTTCTCTTTGAGAGAATACGTGATGTGTACAAGAGGTGAAAAAGTTCTGATTACAAAATTCTCTATGTATGATTTTACTGGTCGACGAAATTCCATGTTTTTTTCATCATTGGGACCAACGTATAATTTGTGAAAATTTTTGATGCGCCAATCATGGTTTTCATAAACAAGTTTTCAATTCTCTATTCCAATATGCTTTTATGAATT
Source organism: Maruca vitrata (assembly GCA_039566165.1). Taxonomy (NCBI): domain Eukaryota; kingdom Metazoa; phylum Arthropoda; class Insecta; order Lepidoptera; family Crambidae; genus Maruca; species Maruca vitrata. The sequence goes on along the minus strand of CM076934.1, from coordinate 5,702,777 downwards.
TCCTGTTTATATGGGGGCGAAATTCAAAATTTAATTCCTTTTCGTAGAAAAATAATAGCTGAAAAAACCCAACGGTATTTACGAGGCAAGAGTTTAAATTTGTGAATTGAAGTAACCAGAAAGTGACCGATAATGTACTTCTTGGAATTTTAGGTTTATGTTATTCGAATACCTGATAAAAATTATATTTTGTACATCGAAAACCTTTAAATATATTAATAATAATTAAATGAATTGCTATCTATATCATTACCAACAAAAATTGTGCTTTTATTATTTTATTAATAAATATTTAAATATTACGCAACATCCCATACATTGATCTGATCCTGTTGTACGTAGCTTAAGCATTTGTGGTACAGATATCAGTTACATGTTCGTAACACAATTGTTTGTCCCGAGTAGGAATCGAACTCACGACGCTTAGGTAGATAGTGATTCTGGGTCCACTAACCACTGGTCTATCAAGCCTGTTAAAAAAAGTAAGATTTCTGTCATTACGCTTATAGTTCGATACAATAAAAGAAAATACTTAACAATTTCAACACAATACGTATATTTAATTCATATTCCCGTAACCAAATTAAATGTTCATTACAGAAACCTGTAACCACATTTCCTAGACTGGCTACTTCTAAAACGCTATCTAAGTTCTTTGTAATTTTCTCCGCGATAAAAAGAAATTAATTAAGTTTCCCGTCCAGCAAGATTTTCTTTTTTCCATGTCTTGAACAGTCTCTCGGCACCGCAAGGAAACAATAGCAAAGCAAATAAGATAAAAGGTTTATTGCAAAACACTCGCTATAGTACTTGATCTGATTGTTTTTTTTTAGTAAGTGATAATCGATGTAAACTGGATTTATTTGTGCCAAGCGATCAAAGGTCATAAGGTCATGCTCACTCAACAAAAGTATGATCATTTCCAATGTACTATTTAGAAAAAATATTGTTCTGGTTCAAAATTCCGGGTTTGGAGGTTTTCCTCAAATTCATACTAAGAGCAGTTTCATACATCATCGAAATAATTTTATTTTGTTAGGTAAAAAAATAATAATCTATACTACACTTTATTACAGTTGAAAGTGGCCACAATTTTCTTCAGAGATAATGCCTGAAATCATGATAATTGTAACTTATCTATATTGAAATAAATAACATGACACAAATACTAGTTCCATTTAAGTAGCAACACCTGTGTATATGACCAATTACTTTTACTCTTTTATCTGTGTCTATTTTTGTCTTTAGTCTAGTAAGAATAAACTCCCTTTTTCCCTAATTGACATATGATGATGATGGCTTAGTACCGAGTAGCCTCGTCATCATCACCGGACTTTCGGGTGAACGGATGGCTCTCAACCCTAAAAAATGCTGTTATGTACATAACCTGCATCTCATTTAAAAAAATAAAAAAGGTATTGTACGGTAAAAGATTAAAAAATGTATTTTATATTGTTAACATTTACGTAATTTAGTAACATTATCATGGTTTTTATATTTTTTTCTTGTATTCTTGTACAAAAAAATTGTGACTAAACATTTATAACAGTACAACACAAAGATGGATATAATCTACCCGTTCCCTTGATAACCTTGTTTTGTCATAACCCAAATCTGTACAAAAAGTAAAAGACATTGCCATGGAAAAACCTTTTGCCCGCAAAAATAATGAGACTCAGTGGGGGCCCAGCTGTTTCTGACAGATCTCAATAAGAATTAAAAAGGCTACTGAGGATACCGCTGACAGTTCTTCTGGAAGAAATTCGAGTGTAAAAGAATTAAAAACAATTCGCCTTACAAAGCGCTATTTGTGAGGTATTGTGGGTGAAAAAAAAAACTTATACAACTTTTTCAATAATGTGGTTTTATTTTGTGGACAAATAAAAAATAAACAAACGTATAAGCATATTTTACACAACATCATATACATTGATCTGATCCCGTGGTAAGAATCTTAAGCACTTGTGTTACAGATATCAGAATCAACAGTGGTAATACTTATTTATTTTATATTTATGCTTAAAAACACTTTATTTTATTTTTCATTTGCCCTGCAACGATCAACTTAAACCTGCGTTTGAATTCAACAGGGTTAAGAGCACGAGTGCAATAAAAGCATAATGCATTTCGCGTCGCTTGCATACAATGCACTCAGTTAATCTGTGCCACGTGCCAGCGAGGAAAGTTCATGCTCGGTGACGGATCAAGAATGCTGTGTGACACAGATGATTTTTTATTTAAGTAATCGACGTTAAGACATCCATATTTTGACTGGCTTGGTGGAACAGTGATTAGTGACTCGAGGTCACTACCTACGGTTTCATGAGTCGTTTGTGTTACGAATACCGTTGCTTGTTTTGTGTATGTGTGTGTTATTAAATATTTTTGAGTAATATGTGTATCCACTTTTGATTCTGATATCCGTAACACAAGTGATAAAGCTACTTACAACGGGATCAGGTCAATGTATGTGATGTTGTGTAATATTGATTTATGAACTTTACTCAGCCAACATTGGGCAGACTTACTTATATACACCGAGTGAGTATAAATAAATATTCGGACTTCATCCACAAAGCTGGAATCCTAGGTAAACCCGAGTAAACCAGTAAAATAAAGTAAGTAAAGTACCTAAAGTAGTGAGTTCGCTCGCGACCATGATTGGTAACCCAGTCGTAACGTCGGGCAGTAAATAGCTATGTATTTGCTACTCCTTATAACGCGTGAAAACCCATAAAGACTATAATTTACAGTAAAATAAAGTTATCCTGTAGCATAACCCGTAACATTTCATTTTCATCATTACCATTACATATTGAATTTCGTTCATCCATTTGCAACAACGTTTTTAACTAACATTTTCTACGATATATTTCGAGTCACGGACGCCTCAAAGGATATTAAAAATATAAAAGCGTTACTGATACATTATTGATATGTTCTGATAGCGTTACTCCGAATTTTATCCTTGTATGTGCGTCGGCTGAATACTAAGTTCTCTTTGAGAATATGTGATGTGTACAAGAGGTGAAAAAGTTCTGATTACAAAATTCTCTATGTATGATTTTACTGGTCGACGAAATTCCATGTTTTTTTCATCATTGGGACCAACGTATAATTTGTGAAAATTTTTGATGCGCCAATCATGGTTTTCATAAACAAGTTTTCAATTCTCTATTCCAATATGCTTTTATGAATTTCCTGTTTATATGGGGGCGAAATTCAAAATTTAATTCCTTTTCGTAGAAAAATAATAGCTGAAAAAACCCAACGGTATTTACGAGGCAAGAGTTTAAATTTGTGAATTGAAGTAACCAGAAAGTGACCGATAATGTATTTCTTGGAATTTTAGGTTTATGTTATTCGAATACCTGACGTAATGATGAAAATTATATTTTGTACATGGAAAACCTTTAAATATATTAATAATAATTAAATGAATTGCTATCTAGATGTTAAAAGATAATAAACGGGAGTAAGCGGGAAATAAAAGATGTTTCCTAACTACTCCCGTTCCCGTGGGAATTGGGCAATATCCTGTAGCAACTAAGCTTCAAGTTTACTAAGGTAACTGCATGCCAAATTTCAAGCGTCTAACGTAAGCGGTTTAGATTTTTCATACAAAAGGATTTTCCCGTTTATTCCCGATCCCGTAGGAATTTCGGGAATTCCTTTCTTAGTGCACCGGTACCTAAGCTACGTTCCTTTTAAATATCAAGTGCCTCAGTTTAGACGTTTAGGCTGTACGTTGATATGTCAGTCACTCAGTTTCTCCTTTTATACACCGTGAAATTTTAGTGGTTGTTTTCCCGTGGCAGAACGATTTGCCTTTAGTAATACTATCGAATCATGCAAATTATTACTCGAAAAAAAATTTTTTTTTTTTTCGATTTTTCAGAGTAATAATTTTCCAACTCGAAAACGAGAGAAGCTATCGTTGTTTTTGAAGATGTGACGTATTCAGGTAGTGCTTTCCGCATGAAATCGATGCTTAATACTAAAGAAGCTCTACACCCTAAGTCATAAAGCGGTTCGAACGTGCTTTCGAGTTACGGTTAAAACTTTCGTAAAACCGGCATTTATTGTTTTTACCAAAAAATAACTGCACACATCTTTTGTACTACTAAGAAAGAATCATTTTACTGCGGGAAAACAACCACTAAAATTTCACGGTGTATATTTAATAACACACCCGGACATGAAACAAACACATCCGATCACACAAAATATGTTTGTCCCGAGTGGTAATCGAACTCATGACTCTTGGAACCGTAGGTAGTGAACCTGGGTCACTTACCACTGTTCCACCGAGCCAGTTTATATAATAATTCTCCTGGATTATTTGATGCATTTAAAATCTGACTGTTATTAAAATGGAAATAACTCTCATTCTACGAATTAAACTCGTATGTATCCTAACTGGAACGCACAAAATATTTCATGTTATAGGAAATGGTTAAATTTTTCAAGATAACTGTTATCTTTAGTCTTTCCCGGCCACGAGCCGTGAGAAAATACTATAATCGTAAGATTTTTAAATAATCATTGTTAAATACACCGTGAAATTTTAGTGCTTGTTTTCCTGTGGCATAACTTTTTGCCTTTAGTAATACTATCGAATCCTGCAAATCATTCCGCGAAAAAAAATTTTTTCAAATTTTCAAAATAATAATTTTCCAACTCGAAAACGAGAGAAGCTATCTTTCTTTTATATGATGTGACGTAATCAGGTACTGCTTGTCGCATGAAATCGATGCTTAAAGCTAGAGAAGCTCGACCCCCTAAGTCATAAAGCGGTTCGAACGTGCTTTCGAGTTTCGGTTAAACCTTTCGTAAAACCGGCATTTATTGATTTTAACAAAAAAGAACTGCACAAGTCTATTGTACTACTAAGATAGAATCATTTTACTGCGGGAAAACAACCACTAAAATTTCACGGTGTATACACAATCACACCTTTTTCCGGGAGGGGTAAATAGAGATCACATTATGCGCTACGGTCTTGGCACACCACTTCCGCTTCTTTCATACCCATCAATCTCTTCATGCATGCTCGTCGATTACGGGTACTTCTGATTTGACCTAGATTTGCCTTATAATGGTAAGATTTAGAAAAATACACTAATTTAACCCATTCAATTAGTTTTGTCCTAAATGTTTAGTGTTCGCGCATTGTTTAGTGTTCAGATTGACAATACTGTGACATTTTCATTATTTTATCGATTTCCGAATAAGTGATTTTAAAGTACATAGTTTATTATGGACGGCACTTCGCTACTATTTATCACATTCCATGATAGTTATATGTTTTTTTTTTTCATTCAGTCATTCATTAAAAGTCATGCGCATATCAAAAAGGCGGTATTATCTAATTAAACTTTACCTGACGAATATTAACCTAATGAAAGCTTGTATTCCGCATTCAACGGTGAAGAAAATGTATTCCCCCATTTTCGCTTGACATCGAATCCTGTTAACTCCAGTTAATGACTGGCCGTTTGGCTCATTAATCCGATTGTCCCTTTATGTGCCCTTCCGTGGGACATTCGTTACTTCCCTCCTTGGCTGATTTTGGGGGTGACTTTTTTTTAATTTTCACCGTACGCTGTAGAATATGGCCAAGTTGCTCAGTTTTTTGTCTTATAAAGTAGAATTTTTTTTTTAATTAGCCTGTACTGCTGGGCGACAACCATCCTCAAATTACTTCAAAGATGTCGATCTCCAACAATCATTAATATCATATTATTTAAAAAGCTTAAATTCAAAGACGTTGCAGATAAAGATCATGTAGTAAAATAAGGTCAAGCTAAGTTGACAAACAAGCAAAACTAAATGGGTACCTTTGATGTCTTTTTACAGACGGCTTTACAACTCAAGTTCTAATTTCTTATTAAAGTTGCAACAACTACTTAAAATAATTATGTTCAATAATTAACAACAAGTACAACACCTTTCTAATATCTTAAGTAATAATTCATTACTTAGCCTTCTTTAAAGAACTTGTTTGAACAAGTGCTTTAAAATGATAACCGATATAAATGTCTAGCTGTCTCAGTAATAGAAAGAAAGATACGTACTGGGACTTTTATGATAAAAGGTATCCGACTAAAATTTCTTAGTAAAGAAACTCCGCTGAGAAAATAGGTAGGCAAAGGGTACGCTATCTTTATAAAGATAATATTGTCTGTGAAACCTAAGGTGGAGAAATATTATTATTGCTGTTTTTATTCCTATACGATTTATTACAATGTATCGTATGTGAATAAACGTGTATGCTGTGATATTGTAATCAGTTTTACAGATGTTTGTATTGTAGCATAAAACCTTTTAGCTTAATGGAAGACAACATTTTGTGACTAAAAAGAATTGGTGAAACCATTCGAGAGAATCTTAGGAATGGAAGCTTTTTGTGATTTGTTCTAATATTGTACATGTGTCTTAATTATTGTGTTTTTATAGCTAAAGGCATTTTATACCTTTCAATTAAAACACTTAATATACAAGTCCATTTCAACTTTCAAACTTCTCATTAAAAACGAACAAGCCACAGGTGTCTACTCAAACCAAATTCGCCAGAAACAATACTTTTTCAGTTAAAAATGCGCATATGAACCGCATTATTCCGAAAAAAAAGAAGAACAAAAACATCGCCATATCATTTCCGGGTTGTGTTTAAATTGTTTTTATCTCGCATTGCGACGCGAGACTTTGCTCTATTTTTACCGAGTCCCGTACGGTGTTACCCGCTCTTTTTTGTGGAATGCCTATGTACAGTCGGTATGTTTTAAAATTCTTTTGTACACGTCGTGGTTGTGAATAATTTAGACACCATTTTGTCACGCGCTTCGGATGCCTACGCCATTTTTTGGAGTTCCGCTTTAGTGTTTTGGATCAAAAAAGCTTTAGTGTTTTGGATCAAAAAAGCTTTAGTGTTTTGGATCAAAAGCTTTAGCGTCTACTTTGCGATTACGGCGATCTTATCTCTATCTCTTTAGTATGAAATAATTTGATTAGCTGCAGAGTTGATCGTCGGAGGCCAAGACAATTCGATCACAGTTATTATTTAAATTTTTATTAACAAGTTGATAACATATATTTTTGACTGGCTCCGTGGAGAGTGATAAGTATTCTTCTTATCGTGTGGTTGATGAACAACCTGGTGTCAGAGTTTAAGCCACCCGTAGGCCTCTGACATGGCTTAGTGATTAGTGACCCAGGTACACTACCGACGATTCCAAGAGTCGTGGGTACGATTTCCACTCGAGACAAACATTTGAAAAAAAAAAATAGACCTGCTTGATTTTGACTTTGGGGCGATGACATTTTGTTCACGGTTACGATTGATGGAATAGAACAGCTTTGTTGAAAATTTCAAAATTGAGACTTTCTTTCCACTCGGAACCGGAAGTACGGAACCGTTGCTACAATTTCACTTGCACTTGCCGAGTTTATAAAGATATCCATACCTTTTTGCTAATGACTTGCTTTGCGAGAACCTCCGGTGGCCGTGTTTAATGAAAGAGGTCGCATTATTTAAAGTAGATATTTTACGCGTCATTTGTGTTTGTTGCCTTTTTAAGATGTTTACGTTGGAATTTAGGATTAAAAGCTAATAAGACTATTTTGCAACATTTAAACGCAAGGAAATGAGTGTGAATATTTGTAATTATGAGGACTTCACACTTTTACGAATCTGAACAACTGGGTGTGACCTATTTGAAACATCGGGCAGCAACTAGCTATTTTAATTGAATCATTCGTAAATAACCAGCGTCAAATATTGCTATGAATTGTTTTTTTTTTATTTCCAAAGAAGCCTTTTTTCATACATACGGTACATACTTTATATACAAAAACCACACCTTTTTTCCAGAGTGGTAGGCAAAGATCACTTGCTGCCATGTGCTACGTAAATTTTTTTCATGTAGGTATTATTAATAGACAAACAATTTTTTACTATTCTTACGATTCTCAAGTCCTTAAAATAGCCCCACATAATAATTCTCAAACGATATCATTATTGAACAGAAATTGAACGTAATTTCCTTAAATTCTAAGTTAATTTTCTGGGAAAAGCAAAGTTTTGATAGCTGCATTTAAGTAGACAATGATCGTTATAATGATTTGTTTTTTGAACTTTTAATGAGGAAATTATGAAAGTTAATTCCTTGGAAGATTTCGATGGTGTTACTTCGGGTGAATTTTAAGTCACTTCCGAGTTTATTCCATTTGAGTCCAACTTATATGTAACTTAGTAAATAGGGAAAGTAAATAGGGTGACGATCTGCGTGGGACGGCTGGTAGGAGTTGGATGCGAGTAGCTGAGTATAGAATCCTAAGTCGCGAGCATTTGGGGAGGCCTATGTCCAGCAGTGGACGAAAGTGGGCTGATGATGATGAAATAGAGAAGAGGAACTCTTTTATACAACCATGCCTTCTGTCTGGCTACATCCCTCCGTTTGGGGGCACCCTGCAATGTCCCTCATCGCTGCCCCTGTAGTGAAACGGTCTATGCGCTTGGTCACCACGGACTTTCATGCAGCAGAAGCGCCGGAGACTACCCCGGCACTCTGGACGAGACTACGACATCATCCGTCGGGCCCTTGCTAGTGCTTCGGTTCCAGCTCTACTCGAACCGAACGGTCTGACACGGAGCGATGGTAAGAGACCCGACGGTATTACCTTGTTGTCCTGGAAGATGTGAAGGCCCTTAGTGTGGGATGCTACTTACGTTCACATTTTCCAAAGACTTCATTGGAGGCCAGAGGCGCTGCAGGTGCTGCGTAGACCCTCGTACAGCGCAAATATGTAGACCTTAGTAGCTCTTACATATTTGAGCCGATTGGGGTATTATTTTTTAATCAAATTAACTTCTTTTTTTATTTTACGCTCATTGTTACTTGTACAATAAATTATTACCTTATGAATTATCTAATTATGAATGCGATTAACTTTATTCGTCTGTTTGCCGAGCTGTTACGCCAACACTATTGAGAAGATTTAAATAAAATGTGTTACTCAGACAAACTTAAAAAGGACATACTAAGAAAGGCTAGTATTCGACCAATTTTATTGTAAGGGCGTATTTATTTGTGTAAGTAATTCGCGAGATACGACTTTATGCCGACGGAGTCGCGAGCGGCTAATAAAAAAATAAATATTTTAAGCGTATTCATTACGATTGAAATTCGTTCTTAATCGTCCTGCAGACTATGCCCTTGCAAAATGGGGGCTCCGTCCATTCTGATTACCATTTATTGACGGTATCTACGTTTGACAGATCAATCGAAAAGTTGCGCCTTTATTAGATATCGACTGGTAATAATATAATATTTAACTCATCAGACAAAACAATCTGTACACTCAGAAAACCTTTCATTTCTGTAACCGAAATCCTTCATTACATTTCAGAGGTCAGTCGGCAATCCGTTTATAGTAATTACTAGACTTGCTAAATACAAGTTGAGTTGTTGAGTCGATCCAGCTTTGGCACTAATTCGTGTGAATCTAACATTTCAAACCTTATTTCAGTTAGATAAAGCTGTAGCACTAATTTAGGTTCACTGGTTCGCGAAAAGTAAAACAACCTTTTTAGGGTAGCACTGGCTACCGTTAAATTATTTAATAGATCCCAGTTTGTCAGTGTTAACCGCAGACATAGGTTTTGGAGGGCTGAAAACCCTTCCCAAATTATCCCGAACATTTTCGCTAGTTTGATGAAGATCTAGTGTGATGTTTTTGCTTCCTCACTCGTTAATTTGGGCAAAGTTTTTGATGAGTTCTGTAGGTTATTTTAAATGATACTAGTGAGTAACGTTTGATAATTATTAATTTAATTCACTTTTTACTGGTATAAGTTATATTTATTTTAATGATGCAGGATATTTAACCTTATACTGAAATGATAGATAGATATTTCAGCGCTGATTTGCCAATTAGGATATTTAATTTTTTTAAGCTCGCTGAAACTTGTAAATTTTGTTCAGTATTCTACTGATAGGCTGTGTAAGAGCTAATAAAGAAGCCTAAGGAATGATGGTGCCTAAAAATCCTCTAGTTATCATCAGTTAACAGTAGCGCTACCATGAGTTTAAAAGTTACGGACTCGATATCGCCTACGTAAATATGTCTATGAAAAACTTGTTCAGCGCCCCTGGTTACGCTAAGAACTAAAATCGGCCGTATGAAAAAAACAACTCGATAGGTTTTTAACGTACGTAAGTTTTCGATAGCCAACTCATGGTACCGCTACTGAGCCAGAGAAAAAACTTAGTTGCGTTTAAGATCGAATATTGCACATACCACAAAAAATTGTCAAACGTTTGCAGAATTGCATGCATGACACAATAAGAAACAAAAGCTTTCAAATATGAAATCGTATAACAGGTGTCGTCTTATTGGCGAGCTTCCAACGGAGCATGAATCGGTTTCCAGGTTGTGAAGTAACTTAAGGTTATGCTATCACTAACTTTGGCTCGCGATTTATTCCCTGTGAAGTCGTTTAAATACCTACTTTAACCAGTCTTGTATATTACAGTTCATTCGTGACTCTATCATCCTTTTTCAAGCAAATGATTAAGTCCATTAAAATTAAACAGGTGATTTTATAAATGATGAATGAACTCAAAATGAAGGTTTGACTAATATTATGTCCTCATTTTTAAAATACGTAAAGCTCATTTTTTTTGCGCTTCCATAACCAATATAACAAACATAAATACTTACAGTGGAGTTTGTTAATTGTCTCAATTAAATAGTGGAATATTATACGTAGATATAAAACTAATTTATGTAAATTAGTTTCAAAAATGTTTTGGAACTAATTTACGTGAAATCGCAAAAAAAATATGTTTTTATGTACTGCATAATTTGTAGTTTGACGTCTATCACTTTATTCTTTTATTTTTATTTTAGGCTAACAAGATTACCTTTCTCCATATGGTAAACGGTAGTGAGATCCAAATATGAGGTCGACAGGCGCAATAGATAATATTGAGCCTGTCGCACTCACCCTGAAGGTCTGCTTAAATGCCGTTGCATTTTATATAAATAGTGTAAATATTTAGAACTTTAAACACGTCTTCAATTTTGGCTGTATGGCGAAACAAATAACACAATATCGATTCAGTTTATCAAATCCTACAATGGTTAGCATTATATGGAGAATATTCAATTTAGGTAACTACCCTTAGGTAGTTAGTAGTTAGTAGGCTGAACATACTCCATTATAAATACAGCCGGCATTCTAATAAAAGTACTCGCCTAACATAAACAACCAAAATAAATCATAGATTGAATGTTCGTCGAAAACGTTCCTAGAATTCTGAAACATTTCAGAAAAATTCCTTAATGTTCATGATACAACCAGGGTTGGATAAATAATAGTTTGCAAAGCTTTACCTACTTAAACTTGAGCTTATCTGTCCATTTCTTATCCGATCGGATTTCAACTGGCGATTCGTAAAGATTTTATTCCTTCATTGTTATGATAGGATAGACTAAGGTTTTTATTATTCTGCTATTGTGATTTTACGAATACCTAGAAAATTGGTTAAATCAGTAGCCCGTTCACCTATTTCGGTAAAATTCATTTCTGACTATTATAATTGACACAGTAAATCAGAATTTTTCTATTCGTGGGTTGTACAGCAAAGGTAACCGTTGAAATAATAGCCAAAAATTCCAGCTGATCTCTCGTTCCAGCAAAACAAAATGTAATAAATTTAATTTATTTTGCTGGAGTGAGAGATCAACTGGAATTTTTCGACTATTCTTTCAACGGTTACCTAATAGATGGTCAGCCATTACTGACAATACCGACATGCATAGCATTAAAATATCTATGTATATTACAAATGTAAAACGAATTAATCATGTCTGTCTGTCACTCGTACCTACATTTGGCAAACTTTGAACGGACTATACCAAGGAGTAGTAATTTTTGGCGATATACGACAGCAGTCTGCAAGTGGACAGAGTCCGTCAGACAGAGAAAGCTGGCTGTTAATATAACCTATTCTTGCCTTAACCATAGAGCAAAGGAACTGCCAAATAAAATGTTTAACAGGTGTACCGAGGTCAAAAACATTGTATTGGCGCAAATCCAAAGAGCCGCTACGAAGTCTCGAATAAAAAACGGAGCCACTAATGTCTGACAAAAAAAAAGTACAAAGAAATCGTTTCTTTCTCTTTGCACATGTTTCGAAGTCAAATTTGGCCAAATTCTCATTGTCTCGGTGGAACAGCGGTTAGTGGTTCTGGCTACGTTTTCAACAGTCGAAGGTTCGATTCCCACTCGGGACAAATATTTGTGTGATGAACATCGGTGTTTGTTCCGTTTCTTGGTGTAAATGTGTATTTAAGTATGTTTTTATAAATTGTATGTATATCAGGTTCAGACGCCCAGATTACAATATGTGTGTGGAAATGTCTCAAGTATTTATTTATTTATTAAGTGTTGTTTAAACTATTAAAATTTTCTTTTCAGTTTTGGATATAAGTCTAAGTTTTATTTTTGTCTTAAGCTAGAGCATTGTAATAAAGGCAATTTAACATTAGGCCAAAAAGTTGAATTAATCATCGCATCAAAGATGTGTGTGTCAAATCTCAAAACAAATAATATCAAAGCATCTTACACTTCTATCAATAAACTGCGTCGTTGGCCGACCATTTTTAACAACTTCGATGCAGGTTCTTAAACAAATGGTAGGCGGAACCGTGAAAAATCCCCCAAAAATCCTGATAAAACAGCGAAATAACTTGAAAACTGACTCGCATTAACTCTTACTTGCGAAGCAATTTGTTGTGCCTCAGCAGCCAAGGTAAAACGTCCTAGCCATTAATTTTAAAATCAGGTGAAAGCTAAAAATATAATAAAGGACCTTTACTTAGCGCTACATAACTTAAACACCCTACATTATGCTTCCTCAGTCTATCTTTGTATACGGATGCGAAGTTAAAAGTTAAACTTTCGCAGGGGAAATTGGACTTTCAGCCGCCGAAAATAAAGGTCATCGCGGGTTTCGGTACACAAAAACTCGGGAAAGCCCGTTGTGCTTAAAAAACCGCTTTCATTTGTCACCGGCAGATGCAGTCGTATCAGATTCGTGGCCAGTAAAATAGCGGGGGATTTGTCTAAATTATTTTTTCTGAAGAACCAGGACAAATGAATTTTGACGCGTAAAATAAAAAGTAGGTACTTCTTTACCAATGACAGCTGTCAGATAAATAAATACAAGCATTGATATCCATACTATTCGTTTGAACGCGCTAATCTCAGGAACTACTGGTTTGAATTAAAAAATATATTATTTGTTAAGTAGACCATTTACCGAGGAAGGCTTCAGACTATATAACATCACTGTTAGGACTTGCTGCGACCAATAGGAGGAAAGAAACAATGGGACATGTGTAAAAAAACGGGGGAAAGAGCGGACGAAGTCGCCGGCACAGGTAGATTGAAATAAGACTTGACGCTTAAGATAACTAAGAACGAGCTAGTATTCATCATGACAACAGTCGAATAAATATGTATCACATGCATTGATCCTGCGAGTAGCAGTTTAAGTCACTGTGTTACGGATATAAAAAACAATAGTGGTGTGCACAAATGAACTTAAAAACATAAATAATACACCCAGACACGGAAAAAACACCAATCTTCATCACACAAGTAACACTTGTGCTCAGTGAATTCAGGTGGGGAGACATTTTGTCGACCGGTTGCTGTTACCACCATCCAGTTGTGTAAAACCCGCCAAGTGACTCTGACCTCTCTTGGTCAGGTCGCGTTCCGGGTTCCGGGTTCGGGCACTGTACGAACCGGAGCCAGGGGGACCATTGTTGCGGCAAGCGCCGGACCAGTGGAGTCTTAGCGGCGGTATTGTGCGGGCGGAGCGGGTCAGCCCGCCGGCCAGGAGACCCGTAGAAACGGGGGCCCTTCCGTCCGGCGGACTGGCCAACTCCGAGCCGGACAGCTCAATACCAATCCGAGACTACACGCCTTGCCTCGTTGTTGCCGCAGAAGTGGTCTCCTTTTTCACGGCTTTCAGGGTGAGTGCGACAGGCTCAATATGGTCTATTGTGCCTGTCGACCTCCTTATTTGGATCTCACTACCGCTTACCATCAGGTGGAGTGAGGTCATCTTGTTAGCCTCTGTATAAAAAAAAAAAAAAAGAACTCACGACTCTTGAGACATGAGACAGGTGAAACATTCATGTCATCTTTTAGCCAGTATCATTACATTTATTTTGACTCTACTATTTTGTTTAGAGATTTTTATTAGCGTTTCTATATCTAACCATATACTTATAACTCGAATGTCGATTCGATGTCGAAAGCGTCGATGGCCGAGTAAAAAAGCATCGATGGCCGAGTGGTTAAGGTCGTTGCTTGCCATGCGAGAGGTCGCCAGTTCAAACCCCGCCAGGTACCAATGTGTTTTTCAAATTTGAAATTCATATGTACCATCATTCGACGCTTTAACGGTGAAGGAAAACATCGTGAGGAAACCAGCACACCTGAGAAATTTTTCAACGGAGTGTGAAGCCATGTCAGAGGCCTACGGGCGGTTTAAAAACTCTGACACCAGGTTGTTCATCAACCATACGATAAGAAGAAGAAGACTCGAATGTGACTCACATAGTGATGTGATCTATCAAGCCCAAACTACTGAACTGATTGGGCTGAAAAATGGCATGCAGGTAGATGACAAGTTGAGGGCAAGTCATAAATTACGAGTATTATTATCACTAAATAGTATACAGCAAAGTCGTTACACGTATCTGTATGTTCTTATGTATGCTTATCTTTTCGTAATGGAGGGATTTAATACGAAGGTTTTTATGGAGGGTCACTAGTTATTATATGTATATATTTATAAAGTATATCCTCTGTCTGTTCGCTTAGTGGCCCCACCACAACAGTCGCGTGATTGAGCGGTGTCCTTTGACGCGGCCCGAGGGAAAAATTACAGGGTTTTTGCGAAGAATCAAGGTAAGTATTATGGCGGAGTTATATGAGTAAATATTACTTTACGACCTGGTTGTATCACCGTGGAATCGAATTTCCTTATCACTCTAGCAGGAATAGGAATAGATCGCTATAGGAATAAAAAATAGGATCTATAGATCGCTCATTCATTCTATATTATATTTATCTTTTAAAAGTATTTGATTTGAATATAAATATAATTTCCGAATTTATTTTATGAAGGTTGACTTCACTCGGTCAATCTAGGAGTTCCATCTGATAGTAAACGATCGTGAAGTCCACATATAAGGTCGACAAGTACAATAGACCATATTGTTCTTTTCGACCTCTCCCTGAAGGCCTGCCAAGATACCGTTTCATGTTTTAAATTATTTTAAAAAAATACCATGCCTAGAGTTTTGGTATCAAGAAAGATGATCGTAGGTCATAAATGCCGGCAAATTATTTTCATTTAAAAATAGTTTAAAAAAATCTAAAACGAACATCAGTTCATTTAAGGCAACAAATTTCTGAACTGTATAAAAATCTCTCACAAAATGGACACAATATTTTGTTACTATATGTAGAATTGTATACTTTCGATACGTACTTGTTATGCAAACTATGGTCACTGTCTTTGACCGACATAATTATACATTAAAAAATCACGACATGAAAGTATATTTCCACCAACCACCACCGCCCCAAAAAGAGGGGTGTGCTGTAACCATTAACATAAAAAACATAAGGCGTCCGACCGATTTCGGCCAGGGCGGCCGATCTCAGCAAAAGCGTCGATGGCCGAGTGGTTTAGGTCGTTGCTTGCCAAGCGAGAGGTCGCCAGTTCAAATCCCGCCACGTACCAACGTATTTTTCAATTTTAAAATGCATATGTACGATTATTTGACACTTTAACGGTGAAGGAGAACATCCTGAGGAAACCTGCTCACCTACGAAGAAATTTCGAAGGTTGTGTAGTCGACCAAACCGCACTTGGCCAGCGTGGTCGACTAATGCCTTATCGCCCTAGTTTAGGGTAAGCTCGCGCCCCAGCAGTGGGGACGTATATGGGCTGATGATGATGATGATGAAGTGCGCAGGGCATATTATAGTGCACAAGTGTGCGCGCAAACACAAGTGCACTTTCTGTTCCCTTACTCTCATAGTTCAGTGAGACGGTAATCCGACATGACCGATAAGAGATCGGGCGCAGGACCACCGGCTTAACGTGCTTTCCGAGGCGCGGGCGTGCAACCGCCAACTTCCTAACTCCAGGTTGAGTAATTTCTTTACAGAAATACTCACACAAATTCTGCCCGACCCCGTATTCTAACTGGGGACCTCTCGGTAGTAGACCAGCGAAGCAGTTACAAAATAACCATGTAACAACATAAATGCGTAGAAACATATTCTGCGTAGAAACACTTTTGATATCGACGGTTATGTTAATTGTGCCAGAAAGCTTTGATCAAGGCACAGTTCAAAAATTCTGATTTCCCACGAGAATTTCTTTGATAGAGAATTAGATGATGGGTAGAGTTTTGAACTCTTGATTTTCAGATATTGTCGTCATAAACGCATGTTTTGGGATATTTGCCTACTTATTCACAATGATACGAACATTTTTTCGTAATATTATGTATACTTTTTTTCATTAATTTGATAATTTTCAATGTTAGGCAGCGAATTACATAAACATACTGTACAGTTATTGGGTACCACCAATAGCTTTCTGTCACTCCATTTATGATATTTTTCGTATTTATTATCCCTTTTTTAAAAGATTGTATCTCAACAAACCACTTGTAATATTGTGTCAATGATAGGAAGGTATTGGCTTCTGTAACACAGGTTCTCCTATTTTAGAAGTCAGGGCTACATTAATATTTGTATTGGTGCTTGTTTCAATAAAAATCTTTTTCATTTTCACTTACATAAAATAATCTTTAGCTAGCCATTAACATTAACCACTTTTCCATCGAACCAGTTCGAGTCAATAATCGTAAAAGAAAAAAAAAACAAATAATAAAGATTAATTGTTTGTAGATGATATTATCACACTACAATATGACTACAATACCTAAACATTCAGCATTACTAATTAGCAAAACGATAATATCCGCAAACCAATTACATGCCCGTACATTTACAGCACCAAAATCAACAAAAGATATCGTGAAGCCATAATATTTCACCACCCGTGATAAATACACACTACGCATTGTGTTCGCGCCGCAAATACCTATTTTTGTCACATTTCTGTTTTTCTCCTAAAATATATAGCACTCAGAAGTGTAATATATCTTTGTTTTGTGTACAAATTGCTGTAGCAAAATCCTAAATGTTGTTGCGATAAGTTTTTAGTGTTTCGCATTAAATTCACCAAATCGGAATGCGAAATTATATTTTGAGCCGATGCTTTTAGCTAACTAAACTTGTATTTTAGGCGGACTTGTTCGAAAATCGGGTTAGAAATGAATACTGTGTTAAATGTTTCGTCCTGATAGCGAACTATTTGATTTCCTTTTATTAAAACTACCATTGATGGCAACACAAACACCGATGATTAAAAAAATACCTGAATTATTTGCAAACGTAGCTGCTTTTACGAATAAAATTCAACGTTCAACAAATAAATTTTCTGCGAATCTTTTTTAAGTGAATATTGAAACGGATGTATAACGAAAACTTTATAAGTCACCTGGAACGAGTTTTAAATTAATTGTATGATATCAAAATGAATGCGAGTTCAATCTAAAAATGGATTTGTTCTGTAATAAAATTGGGAGAGTTTAATACCAACTACCGCTTACCATCAGATGGAGTGAGGTCATCTTGTTAGCCTATACAAAATTGCTACAGAACCTTTCGTGTAAGAGAATAATGCCGAGATCTTGTAATTACCATCCTTACCATGTATTAACCTCAACTAAAGGCAGGACAGTTTTTCCGAATTGGAATGTCAGATAGATTTTATATTTATAAAATACTTCCAGGATGACCTCATGATGGAGCGGCAGAGATCCACATGAGGTCGACAGGCACAATTTACTCTTTTGAACCTATCACCCTCATCATCTAGACCTGCTTAGATGCCTTTTCATAGAATTAAGTTAAAGAGGCGGATTTACCAGATTCCAAAAAGGTAATACTCAATAACCACTTAGGCCAAACTAAGGCCGTAACGCCCTAGTTTAGGGCAGGCCCGTTCCCCACAAGTGGGGACTTTATGGTCTGATGATGTTGATGATGATGAATACTCAATTAGTCACTGCAAGATCTAAAGACTTCATCATCTTCTCAGCGTTTTCCCGGTTGCATCCTTGCGGAGCCCGGGATCCGCTTTCCTACTCTTGTCTCTCCACTTCGCATGGTCTTCGGCATATTTTACGAAGAGTTTGTTGGCACGCATGTCATCCACTACGACGTCAAGCCAGGCCTTTTTGGGCCTTCCCCTTCTGCTGGCAAGATCTAAAGACTTCATCATAGATAATCACAATATTAAGAATACTCTATGCCTTCGACAAGCACAATTTCCCTCAGAGATTACGATCTCCATAAACAATCACCTAGTGAATAAATTAACTTGCATCACAAAGGCAGTTTTGGGACGGGAGAAAAAAAAACTCGGTCCATTTCCTTATTGTGTGATTTCTATACCCATTTGTCATTTCGTGTTGTCGGGCGCTCGCTCTGATGAATACATTATCCGTGCCCATTCTTTGTTCGGATGGGAAGTGAATCAAATTGCCAACGGCAATCTAAACGGTTTGGTGGTTTTTTGCCGTTTCCAACTTGCGTTCGGATTCGTATTGCTAATGCGGAATCGGTGGGCGAAAGATTGTTAATTGAGTCTGTGGTTGCTTTGTTTCGTTGTTATTGGTGGGTATGGGTAGTATTAGTTTTTTTTTTAACAAACCGTTTATGGTCAGTACTGGTTTTACTTTTAACTTGCTTTTTTTTTGGTATGGTATCTTTGAATTTTACTCAAATCCTCACTCTAATATTATAAATGCAAAATTTACTCTGTCAGTCACGCTTAGACTGCTGAACCTGCTGAGATTGGGTACACAGATTGTCTTTATACTGATAAAAGATGAGGGTTTGTGACTGGCTTCGCTAAAAGAAATGAATTTTGCGCTCTATATACGACTTAAACGACTGTACAAGGTAGTAGGTAAATAATATTGTGGCTTTACTCGTAGCAGTAATTATTTTATATTGGAATAATAATTCTTAAGAAAACTAGTAAAAATCCAGTGATGTGCAATGATGAATTATTGTTTTAATCAATACGAAAGAGTGTTTAACTCTTACTGAGAGATGGGCTATCTACATGATAGAATCTGTACAAGAAAGCCTAGGTATGTGTCCCTTATTCCGAGATGTTTACTTAGCAAATTTTACTGATCTGTTCCGCCACTTCTTGTTTCGAACAAGGAAATAAACATTTCGATAAATATTCAGGCGCATTATGTTCCTATTCAAAAATGCGATTCCCATTTCAGAGACCAAGGTGATTTACTAAGTAGCCGATCCAAAGTATTGTATTTCAGCCATATTGTTCTTAAAATTGTGTGTCTCTTTTTCCTACCCTTCCGAGATAATATAATGGAAAATGAATTACGGTTGATTGATCGTATTCTCGTACTCCTCCATATAATATTCCTGAGATGTAGTCAAAATGGGAATACAATGTTTCCTGGCAAGAACGTTTTCATTAGTCTCGATGTTTTTTCTGCACAGCTAAGCACTTTGGGAGAAAATCGTTATATTATTTAAAAGACAACACGTGTTTTAGAAGGATTTCTCAAGCTCTGTTTCCAAGTAGACTTGAGAAAATATTATATAGTTAGTGTATTTGTAAAAAGAAGCACAATATTAAATATATTACACCAATTTTTTTGAGTCCTGTCAATTTTATGTATTGAGACGGGAAGAAAAATATCAATGGCACAAAAATCATACAGCAATCCTAAATTCAAATTCAAATCATTTATCATGATGGGTTACAGGTGGTAAAATTAGAGTTAAGTACATCATGGTGCCCCTTTAGGCGTAGCAATTTGAGTTACATTTTATTACAACTAATTATTACATAAAAATTATTAGAGTGTATTTTTAGATGTGTGTTGTGTTTTATGTATTTTTAGAGTAACAACAAATTCTTACATTAAGTATCATATAATATTAAATATCTATAATTTATAAACTAAACAAATCTAAACAAAACTTTGATGATTTTATCTATTCAGTGCTTGTATATGGAAGTCATACTAAATTGATATGAAGTGATCGTTTCATCAATGGTAATTTGCGATAATTGCTTAGGTGTCAAGTGCAGATTAATGATCTAGCCGAGCCATGTATCATCTTGTTTAATTACGTTGTCTTTGCGTCCAAAAGCTAGGTGCCTACTGTTTTGGATTGATTGCCTGGGAACATGTTGTTTTGAAATTCAATAATTTGGCAGTTAGTTCAATACATCATTGATAAAAAGTCTCAATTATTTTTCGTACGGAATTCAAGAGTATAAACGAGAATATAACTGTCTGTCTTTTTGTCACGCACCTAAACTACCGATATAAACTAAATTCGGTACATTTAAGACAAACATTTAAAAAGCACAACGGCTACTGAGATTTTTGAGTGGCTCTGTGGAACAGTGGTTAGTGATCCTGCCTCACGGTTCGACGAGTCGTGGTTTTGATTCCTATCCGGGACAAATATTTGTGTGACGAACAAATTAATGTTCGTTAGTTCGAAGAAACACCGATATGTGTGTACCGCATCTGGGTTTGTTATTACCACTGTGTGTTATCCACTGTTGGCTCGTTGGTCTATTGGTAGCAAGTGCTGCGTTAGGACCGAGAGGTCCCCGGTTCGAGTCCGTGATCGGGCAAAATTTGTGCGAAATTTTCTGTAATAAAATCACTCAGCCCGGAGTTGTTGAGAGAAGTTGGCGGTTGAACGCCCGTGCCTCGGAAAGCACGTTAAGCCGGTGGTCCTGCGCTCGATCTCTCATCGGTCGGATTGCCGTCTTACTGAATTATAGGAGAAAGGAAATAGAGAGTGCACTTGGGTTTGCGCGCACACTTGTGCACTATAATGTGTCCTGCGCACTTGGCTGATCTCAATTGAGATCGGCCGCCATGGCTGAAATCGGTCGGACGCTTTATTTTTTATCCACTGTTGATTCTGATATCTGTAACAGAAGCTTAAACTACTTGACACGGTATCAGATCAATGTTTGTGGAGTTGTATAACATATTTAAAAAAAAAGATTTTATGCCATACCTTAAACTTTTGCAGCAAGTACTAAACTTAGAACCTTAGAACGAGCAGTGGTATCAAACGCAACCAGAAGTCGAAATATTATTTCAAAATGCGATTATTCGACGCTTTAACTGTGGACGAAAGTGTCGTAAGGAAACCTGCACACCTACGAAGAAATTCTTAGGTTGTATTGTCAACCAACCGGCACTTGGCCAGCATTGTTGAATTAGGCCTTATCGCCCTAGTTTAGGGTGGGCTCGTGCCCCAGTGGTGAAGATATTTTATGGGCTGATGATGAGAAAAATTGTTAAACAGTGGAAAAAAAAATTCTAATATCTTTTGCCTATGATGATAACTTTCTAGACCCCTTATTTGCTTTAGAAAACTGAAAGTGTCCGGGATATTTACCTTGTCTATGTTGTATATCCCTTATTTGCTAGTATACCAATAACGTCACCTTTTACACCAAAATAAGAGAAGAAGATTATTTTCGAGTACAACATACGAACGCACCAAAATGTTCTTCAAAAATTTCTAAGTATTATAATATTAATGTGTAGAATATTCCCGGACCAAACTTCTGCACTCAAAAGGTATTCGAGCAATTGCTCTTTATAATTCATACGCTTCATTATGAGTTCCTTTCTAAATTCCGGATCTTAACGACAGGCCCGGCATTGAAACTTACCTAATTAAACTTGAACCCAACAGTATCCCTTGGTGTATGCCCTGTCCTTGTTTATCTGAAAATCAAACAACTTGCCTCTAAATATTGTAGGGATGACCCCAATTTGTTATGTGATATTTTAACGAGCTACTCAGTGAGGGAGAAGGATTCGTTTCAGTTTCAATGGTAAGTATTTGGATGAAAAACATTTGAAAAATTCTGATATTAAGCATTACTTAGAATGAAGCAGAAAAATGAGGCAATTATTTAAAATTCAATATAATTTTACCAAGTTAAATAGCTGTTACGAAAAATGTTCAAATATAATTAAATGGATCGGTTACAGATTAATTAGACACTGCCATGTTAAAATAGGTAATTTATTTTTCATCAAACTCTCATCATCAATGCTGAGTATTGTCACGGTAATGTTAGATACATGACCGTTATACTGTTTAGAGAGAATTATTATGCTGCTTATCAAAATGTACGGCTTAATATTAATATTAGTTAGTATAGCAGTAAGTAAGTGAGTTCCAGTTAACAGTTTTCCTTTGAACTTGGTCCAATTCCACAGATTTGTTCATTCAAGTCCGCTGTATCATAATATAAGAGAATTAAAACAGATCAACCACACCGCAAGTTTGGAACCCCAAAATACTCCCAGGGCAGTCTTACGCTCGTGTACAAACTCTTATCTCAATGCAATAAGATTCAAAGTTGTATGTATTTGAGAATATGTTAGTTCACTTGACTATATGCTTAGAAATCCCTAACAGCATTCGAGAAACTATTCAAATGCAGAGGTTCTACGTTGTAACGCTCTGAAGCCGTGGATGTTTTCTTAAGTCGTGAGAACTGTCGGCTTTATTTTGTTGAAAATTTTTATCGGTACGCTAAATTAAATAATTTTTAGAGAAACCCTATTTATTATTAAGACTTGCTGTAGTTTGTGTATGTCGGCATACTGTATCGCAATAAAAAAATCTTTTGCCACTTCAACAACAAGTGAATATTAGATAACTGAAAGTGTCCGGGATATTTACCATGTTGTTTTGTTTTAATCAGCTCCCGATATTTCGGCACTGTTGCAAGCGCCATGAACACGGGTGAACTGAGATAAGGGGGGCTCGAACTTAATAAAAACAGTTAATTTATTACGATATATGCACGGCCCCCTTTTCGCACAAGTGCTTTTGGCACTTGGCTGGTTTATAATTTTCATTTTAATATAATAACAACTCCAATTGTTTTTGCAACTTTATACTTAGTATTGAACTTACGACCCCTAAGATTTTAACCTTGTAACCTTCATTTGAGCGTCCTACAGCTTTTTACTGAAAACAAAAAGTTAAGTAAGGTTTTCTTAACAAATGGCTCGTATACACCACTCCGTTGAGTCTTGGTACAAAAGAGTAAAACCTCCATTTCTTACGAGTTACAGTAGGCTGTTCGGAATTTATTGGTTGTTCTATTTGTAAAACCTTTTTGGGAGATTTGCTGATGAACGTAGGATCGCCAATGTTCGAAAAATAAATGGTTCAACTTTAAATCTTTAAAGGTTCTTTAAATATAGTAATTTAAAGATTGTATTCACTTATTATAAGACATCCAATGCGGCATTATCTTCTCAAAGTGATCTTTCGTTTATCATTTATTCAAGAAATTCAACAAAATACTGAAATCTTGTCAGATACGGATTGAAATTTGGAAATGCTTTGTTTACTTTACCTGAACGATTACAGTGACATAACATACAAAGTTTCAATTATGTTTTTCAACAAATTGATTGTAAGTAAATTTTTCCTTGTTAAGATACGCAAAAGGCTTTTTTATAATCCTGAGCTCTTTAGACTGGTCGTTAAACGGCATCTATGCAGGCCTTCAGGGTGAGGGTGACAGGCCTAATAGGGTCTATTGTGCCTGTCAAGCTCATAATATGTGGGCCACACGGCCTCTTACCATCAGGTGGAAGGTTACCTGAATGCGATTTAAAAAAATATACGTAATATCAAGGACAGTTTATCGCCACTTACGAATATGAACACTGAATTAAGTGGAGCGAACAGTCCTCTTTCTCGGTGTGCTGTTGATTACCGTCATTCCACGAAACGCTAACGGGTGGCGATACTGTTCACTTGTTCGTGATTTTATTATGACTTTCTCGTATGCGTCAGTGATTGTTAACCTTTTCAAGTACTGATATTAGTAATACTTGCATAGTATTGCTATATGATTGTTTTTAGAACTTCGACGCTCTTACGGTGAAGGGAAACACCGGCAAGAATTCTGAGGTGTGTGAAGTTGACCAACCGGACTTGGTCAGTTTAGTAGAGTAGGCTCGTGCCTTATTAATCGGGATGTATATGAGCTGATGATGTTTATTTAAGTAATCAAAAATGCTTATAGTAAGGCGTCGACTGATTTCAGCCATGGCGGCTGATCTCGATGGAGCTCTGCCAACTTGCGCAGTTGGCATATTGTTATTATTATAGTGCACTAGTGTACGTCCAAACACAAGTGCACTCTCTGTTCTCTCATAGTTCGGTGAGATGCCAATCCAACATGACCAATGAGAGAACGGGCGCAGGACCACCAGCTTATCGTGCTTTCCGAGGCACGGGCGTGCAACCGCCAACTTCCTGAATCCGGACCGAGTAAATTCTTAACAGAAAATGTCACAGCCATTTTACCCGACCCCGGATTCGAGCCGGGTTGCTGCGGTTCAAACGCAGCACTTGCTACCATTAGATCAAGGAGGCAGGAGATGCTTATAGTGTGAAGATCAGAAATTGGGACTTGTGGTTCATGGACCACAGTTTGGGAACCTCTGTTCTTCGTTAACAGCGCACGTTGGAGGAGGATTAAGGAGTTATCGCGTCACGTGAGGGAAGCGATGTAAATCGGTTAACGGCTGCTACTAAATGTTGCATCTGCTGGATTGAGCTCGATATTCTGGAACTTAGGTATAACGGGAATGGTGGTACTAAGTTTGAGTTTGGTACTCTTCATAAAGTTGTAGTAACTTTTTGTACACTTATTTTTGATAATTTATATCTTTCTTATTATTTTTCACTTATATGTCTGTTTTCTACATTCTCCAAATTCTCCAAAGTCAAATTAACTCCAAAACCTCAACAATAACTAATTTTCTTAGTTTGAGATTTGTACAAAAAAAATGTAAATTCTCTCCTTTTATTTCAAGAAGAAAATTACTACACGACAATTATTTAAGTAGATAAATCCAAATTGGTACGATATCAGTGCAAAAATAAAAATGTTACGGGCCTTTTTGTAGCATCTCTTAGCTAATTACAATCGAAATTTGATGAAGAGCTCATTATTGTGTCCAATAAGAATACTAACTACTTGTTTATTTGATATCCATTAGGAGTACAACAGAACACTGGTGCTATACTGGTTTTAATGGTCTTTCGCAAAAAGAAATTAAATCAGCCGTGTAAACAAGAAGGCTGTAAAAACGTAAATAAAATTAAGTGTGTTTCGTTAAATGCATATTTTTATTGTCTGTTTAAATAAATATCTACCTCGAGAACCCGGGATTCATTTAATTTGATGCTAAAAAATTATCAGGACTCCAATATGACCGGGATCCCGGGATTCCGGGATTGGACTCCCCAACGGCTAACGAGAAGATTGAACAAACCAGCCGCAGCTCCTGGGTGCAGTGCAATGCCAAGGCGATACACCGACTAAAACACCGGGGTGTACCTCATCGCCTATTGGCGGTGTCGTGGTTACTGGCAGAACCTTCACTCACAACTCTGCCAGAGATGAAAAAACTCCTTTAACTTATCGTGAACACAAATTCCACATACAAATATTAGTATCATACAAATTCCTTAACATAGTCAAATATTAAATCTCGTCCCCTATTAAGAGGTGTTTCCCTTTCCCTAGCAATATTCATGTAAAATATTAACACTACAATTCAAATTGGTTTAGATGAAGGCCCTACTACCGGTTTCTCACTTCGCGTTTTGTGAGAAAATAAAATACTTTTATTTTTTTTAATGTCATGGCTACATACATTAGAAAACTAAAAACCGTGATCACATTGAAGGCGCTTGTAACAGTGACTGATTAAAATACTAGAACATGGTAAATATCCCGGACATTTTTAGTTTTCTATTACTTTTATTGGAAGAAATTTGTACCTTATTTAAGAAGTATTTTTTGGAACTATTATAAAACCATTACTTCATAGTGCAATACGAGTAATATAAAGAATTAAAAATACAAATCGTCTGTTCATCAATTATAAGATTACATATCTTATAATTGATTAATAGACAATTGTTATACATGTCTTTTTTATTTATTTCAAACCTGGTGCTTTGTGTGTGGATTTTAAGTTTGTTCCGTGTCTGGGTGTGATTATGTATTTAAATATGTATTTAAAATATATATGTATGTGTATCAGTCTCTGACGCCCATAGTTCAAGCTCTGCTTAGTTTGGGGTCAGGTGACCGTGTGTGCAAATGTGTCAGATATTTATTTATTTATAACAATAGCATTACAATCTTATTATTATCTTTTTTTTTCTGAATCATGTGCACGAAAAATACTATTATCGTCTGTGTTATGCTGTGCAAATGTAAATACATTCTTGTCAAATTGTAATTTTTTAGGGAGAACCATCCGCTCCTCCGCAAAACCGTTGATGATGACGAAGCTACTCAAAGCCATCATCGTATGTCAGTTAGGAAAAAAAAATATTTAAAAAGTCTTAGCCAAATATTCAATCGAGTTCCCTTAGTAAGCGAATGGGTCTACGCCGACGATTTCCCCCGGACTTTCCCAGTAGTTCGCCACACCTGTACCTAAATTCCCTATTGCCACATTTACGGGTCTAATTCGCCCTTAATATGGGAAGTGTTTAGCTTGAACGCCACTGTTTTTGTCAACCGGGTCGGTCCGGTTTCGGATTACTTGTAATTAAATGCGCTTTCGTACCGGCACGTTTGAAACTTGAAGATCAAATAGATGGTTATGTATAGAGAGGTAGTTTCAGATTAATTTAAGCTAGCTCCCATTTTCGGAGGACTTCGAATATGTTGTTTTCTTCACGTGTATCCTTTTCACTGCTGTGATTATTTTGGTCCTACTCTGTTGGTTTGACAGGTTAAGTTACTCATCAAATAAATAATAATTGATATTAAAATGAGTACATCCTATTTTAGATATTTTTTTTTGTATAAAGAACCTCTCCGTGTCTGCGAGTGTTATTTAAATGTTTAAGTATACGTATCATCATATTCATCACCACTGCTGGGGCACGGGCCTTTCCTAAACTAGGGCGATAAGACCTTAGTCAACCACGCTGACTGCTGTGAGGGTTGGTCTACTACACAACCTTAGAATTTCTTCATAGGTGTGCAGGTTTCCTCACGGCGATTTCCTTCACCAGTTAAGCGTACATAATTATGAATTTCAAATTTGAAAACACAGTGGCACTGAGAACTTGAACTGGCGACCTCTCGCATGGCAAGTAACGACCTTAATCACTTGGCCATCGGCGCTTTTTGTGTATACGCATTATGTTTCTGATATAAGCAACTTACTTCAAAATCGGAACATTGCATGTGATGTTGTGTGCTATTTCATATTCTAATTTTCATTACCAAACGAGTCCAGCGACTTGTTGTCAGACTTCTTTGAAAATGTCTCTACTCTCGTCCAAAAAGCTTCGCAGTCCCAGCACCCCTAAAACGTACTGACACCAAAGCGTAGTTTGTTTACGCCGCTTTCGCACAAATTGCCGAAAGTTCCATTGCGCGCCGCGTCAAAATGACAAGGTTAATCTCAGCAAAGTTCTCTCGGAATTTTCATCAATGCCCGCCACCAATTTCCTTGGTCTTCTCTTTATATTGTTTTTTTTTTTGCGGCAAAACCGGTGGCGTCAATTCAGAGATTAATAAAATGTAAATGTAGAGACACAGGCGCGCTTCCGAATAATTTCTCAAAGACATTTTTAAGTGGTCGCTCTGGAGCTCACTTTAGATGAAAATTAAATATTGGATTTTAATGAGTAAATATTAAAGAACTTTGACTAGCAATGAAAGACTCTTAGCTGTAATTGTGAAAGTCCGCTGAGTAATGTTGAGATTTGAATTTTAATTGCAGCTAATCTTTACATAAAAGAGCGACGATCGCCGCGTTAGGGGAGGCCTATCATATGTCCAGTAGTGGACAGAGATGGTCTGATGATGATGATAATAATGATTGAATTTTGAGGTTCTGTTATCATCGTCAGCCCATATACGTCCCCACTGCTGGGGCACGGGCCTACCCTAAACTAGGGCGATAAGGCCTTAGTCGACCACGCTGGCCAAGTGCGGGTTGGTCGACTACACAACCTTAGAATTATGGTTCTGTTATGGGAATATAAAATTGAACCTGCAGCTCACCCGTGATCATGGCGCTTGCAACAGTGCTGAAATATCGGAAGCTAGTTAAAACAAAACAACAATGTTAAATATCCCGAACCTTTTAGTTTACCAACTTAAATTTGATCTTTCAGTTGTATTTCATTCGTGTTATATTTTTCACGCCTAGTTTTTGCAACACATACAGCTCAGGCAGACGATCTTTGTTAGTTCAGAAGGTGTTGTTTCAAACTAGATTTGCAAGTAGTTACACTGTTTTTTTAAAAACAAATGTTACAATCCACATGCTACCTTTGTGTGGCAACCATGTTAACAACATCACCAACCATTCCATCCAATATTCATCAACCGCGTGCCGGCTGAAGAAAGCAAACACTATTATACACACATATATATATGTTATGTACTATGTATAGTCGGCCATGCGTCACTGGGATTGAGCAGTCTTTCTTTTTTACGATCTCACGTTACACCGGTCAATGCCGCACCTCTACTCAATAATTCCGACCGAGGCGTGATCGGAAATCGAATCCGCTATACCGCTGCGACGGCGATTTTTTATATCATTGCCTCTTGGACGTCATAACTTTAGGCTCATATAAACTGGTTCATAACATGAATATGTCGTAAAGACGGATTGTGAGTTGGAAAAGTGTATTGAAAGGGATTTATATGCGGGAAGACGGTATAAAGTTCTGGCTATATAAAAATGAGAGGTTTCGAGTATTGGCGTTTTATCTTTGTAAGTATAGTTGTGAAATACAATTGCAATTTAGACGGAACATGATCATGAAATAAATAAAAAAAAGACGTGTGGCACTCGGGGACTGCCGCGGTATAGCTATTGCATAGCAACGTCCGATTTCGGAGCAGCTCGTCTCGATTCGTGCGAGTTTCGTAGAGTCGTATTGTAACGTCTAACTGCACGCATACAAATACCGTGCCGAAGTCTACCGAACTGAAACGACGTTAGACGATTGTGAGGTTTTTTTCGTTACGGAATTTCTTGGTTCGGTCGCCGCGCTCAATGCCCGCGATAAAAGCTATGCAATAGCCTAAAAATGTAGCATTTAATAGAAAATTTGTCCATAGAACTATTAAATATTAGTCTTTATAGGTCTGCACGCGATATTAGGAGTAGCAATTACATAGCTACTTATGTTCGCATGTTATGTTCGCTCGCGACCATGATTGGTGTAACCCAGTCGAAACGTCGGGCAGTAAGTAGCTATGTAATTGCTACTCCTAATATCGCGTGTAGACCCATAAAGACTAATATTTAGTGTAATGGAACGCGAAAGTCTAAAATCTTACATAAAACTATTGCAAAGTAGTTTGTTAAGTTTTTAGGGAGTAAGACAAACTTGATCTATGAATGATGATGATTAATGGAATTAATTACAAAGTTGACCCGTGATCATATTATTTGCAACAATAAGAACATTTCGAGTAACATATTTTTAGCCCACAGAGTTATATATTAAATGAAATCAGAGAACTAACATTAGACTTACGTGCGTAAAAAATGTGTGTTTTGTTGTGTGATATTCTTCTTCTTATCGTGTGGTTGATGAACAACCTGGTGTCAGAGTTTTTAAGCCGCCCGTAGGCCTGTGACATGGCTTCACATACCGTTGATAAATTTCTCAGGTGTGCTGGTTTCCTCACGATGTTTTCATTCACCGATAAAGCGTCGAATAATGGTACATATGAATTTCAAATTTGAAAAACACATTGGCAGGGGTTTGAACTGGCGACCTCTCGCATGGCAAGCAACGACCTTAACCACTCGGCCATCGACGCTTTTGTGGTGTGATATTCATTTACTATTGTTATTATTAAAAGTCAGGGGATACCAGGCACAACTGTGTGTCTGGTGGTTGGTGAACGGTATACATATAAGCGACCCCGGCTCCTCGAGCTACTATCGACTCAGTCCAAATCATTCCTCCCCTTTTCCTTCCCCCGTCATATATCCTTGCTACTTGTGGGAACGCAATGACCATGTTAAAACAATGCACAAGGCAGAATGGCGGCGACGTGGTCCACAACCCGTCACGTCACGTTTCCCACAGAGGTGAAAAGTGGATCGCTGGAAGTGATCTCTGCCTACCCCTCTGGGAAAAAGGCGTGATTATATGTATGTTTATGTATGTATTATTAAATATCCGGTTGAAAAAGGTAGCACTAATGCTTTAAATGTGATTAAAACCTATGCAAAATTAATGCAGGCTATTTTAAGCAACCTATCCTCGAGAGACCTGTGTGGGAGCGTAAGTCTTTAAAGCCTTAGGTACTATAAATTTTAATAGCAGACATTTACACACTGCAAGCTTGTTTACTATTAGAGGCTAATTAAACAAGAGAATGGTCATATATGTATACGAGTATGTTAGCGCATACATTAGAAGAAGCAATATAACCTGTTTTAAGTATTGAAATTAAAAACATAATAGGTATGTATAATTGTATAAGGTTCACATTTTTATTTTTTTTTTATTGGATCTAATTTTTTATTTATCTAAAATTTTTTTTTTGAGTTTATTTATTTTTGGTTAAGATTTTTTATCTGATTAAATTAAAGGTACCAAATCTTTTTACCCCTTGATTATTCGGTTATTTTGTTTTGAGTATGAATTGTTATAGCGGCAAAAATAGCTATCGCTGTTCTTGAAGTACACAGCCAGGTGACAGACGGACGGACGGACAGCGTAGCCTTACTCTAACAACCTTAGTAGCGTACGAAACCCTGAAAACAGACAAACCGTCAAAGAAACGGTCAAATCGAGTCACCAAAAATATAAGGCGTATGGCCGAGTGGTTAAGGTCTTTGCTTGCCATGCGAGAGGTCGCCAGTTCAAACCCCGCCAGTTACCAACGTGTTTTTCAAATTTGAAATTTATATGTACCATCATTCGACGCTTTAATTCGGTGAGAGAAATCCGACATGACCGATGAGGAAACCAGCACACCTGACAAATTTTTCAACGGTGTGTGAAGCCATGTCAGAGGCCTACGGGCGGTTTAAAAACTCTGACACCAGGTTGTTCATCAACCATACGATAAAAAGAAGATCGAGTCACGAGTCAAATTCACCAACTAACCCCAGTTCCCAAACCAACCGCTCCTAGAACCTAAGCCGCCACATTCCAACAAAATGGTGACCAATGAATTTGAACGCAAAGCTCAAGGGACCCCTTTCTAAATGTCTTATGATCCGTCACGTTGTTAGTTTGACGGGTACCTCGACGTTCCAAGGGGTACCGTTGCGACAGATTAATGCCTCTCATTTATCAGAAACTAGCGGTTCAAGTTTGCAAGAGAAGTTGGGCATACCAAATATTTAATAGATACCGACACTTGTTTTTCAAAATTAAACAATTGGGCATTTCTGGGTTCCGTATCTCAAGTGGATATTATAATTTCTACTTCAGATTGGACTACGTGTTTAGATTTTATTATTTAGTACCTGTTGTCTCGCAACACGGAAAATATTTAGGGGTGATAGTCATCCCCTACCTCACAAGAGATTGGACTATTGGACTACTAAATGTTTAGATTTTTAGGACAAGGCATTATTTAGCCGCATTATTTACCTGTCGCCCCGAAATACCAACTTATTTTCTAGGGGTGAGAGTCATTCGCTACCTCGTAAATCTGGTGATGATAACAAGGCTACTACTACTCCAAGCTATCATAAAAGTCAGTTTGAAAAAAAAAACATAATCTAATGGAGTGGCTAGAGACAAATTAAACGTTTCATTAGTCGACCTGTGTGTAAATATGTTACTATGTGCTCAAATCTAAGAAAACTAATTTGACCACCTTCTAAAGATCGTAGCTTTATGAAAATTGGCAGTTGTATGTGATTTTGATGACTTTAAAATAATATTTTCACGTCTAATTGTCTAGGTACCTCATAGAACATATAAAAAACAATAAATAACCTTAATAATTGCTGCTAGTTTTGAAAACTTTGTGATAGTTTGTGTTCAATACAAAATGATATAAAAACAAGGGCAGTAAGCTAAATTTCCAATGTAGCATTTGACGTAGATCCTCAGAATCCCAACAGGCCGGCCGAAGACATTTATTTCATGGTTTTGTTCCAGGTTGCAAGCTTGCTTAATTGGGAATATTTGTAAGGGGAGGGATAGGCCTTCATGAGGAGATCCCTCCAAGGGAACTATAACCCTCCAAAACCTATAAAGGCAACGCTTTAGCATCATCTTAGCAAGTTAGAGATAATCGAGATACTTTTTTGCCTAACAATCATCATTATTTCTTAGTAGCTTATAATAATATTATTGTAAATTTAAACATTTGAAAAAATCGCAACCGATGCGATGTCGGGAGGGTCCGGTGGTTCAAGTCCCCGTTCAGACGGGGTCATGAATGTCATTTGAAAAAAATCGCATTCATGACCCCGCCTGAACGGGGACTTGAACCACCAGTCTTCCACCTTGATGTTCAGTTGGAAGAGCATCCGACGCGATATTTTATCTTATCTTATCTTATCTGTGTTAGGGGTGAGAGCCATTCGCTCCCCCGCAAGTCCTGTGATGATGACGAGGCTATTCCAAGCCATCATCTTACATCAGTTAGGGGAAAAAAACCTATTATTTTGTTATAATAATGCTGTGTACTATAAATAAACGCAATGTTATCACTATAAACATCAAGGGGTGAGTGCAATCCGCTTCCCGAAAGTCCGGTGATGACGACAAGGTTACTTCAAGCGATGATCGCAGCCAGTAAGTGAAAGAAAAAACTAAAGCAAAAATACCTGAGATGCCCAAAAATAGCAGAGTGTCGACAGCAGAGAATAAAATAAACCATTTTTACGTTCTGCAACTTAATTTATGGACTTACTGTGAACCTTTTTCGCCTATCATCATAACCTTAGTACGTAAGATAAGTAATTTTGAGGTGAAACTTGTGGATATGAGCTTGGGGACCGAATCTGGTCCCCTTCATAAATATAAGGACATATTGCCCCGTATAATACCTGGCTTCGTGATAGAGAATAGGATTTTGGACTGAATGTGTTGGTGATAAGGTTGTTATTGGTTCAGATTCGATGGCAACAAATGAACAACTTGGCTTAAGTGATGAGCTAACACATTGGCGGTGCTACAATGGATGTTGTAAATTAATTTCTGTCTGGTTAAGTTTAGTTAGCAATGGCGCCGTTCTTACATTCGCATTTTCAACGACTATTGTGGTTTTGGTTAAGATGGATATTTTTAATTTATTCTCCTTGGCAAGTATTTGAGTTTGAGTAACGAAATGAAAACAACTTTGGTACGAATGTTTACAAAAACATTTACCTACGTATATTTTGAATTATACTGACGTATAACAGGCTTAGTGGTTGCTATAAAACAAAAATATTATATGAGAAGAATTTCATAAAGTAGCAATAAAAACGTTAAAAACAATTGGAACTAAAATTAGAAATCTTTTATATATCACTACATTTCAAAGTAAAACAACTTTAACTTCAATTTTGATAGAGCTTTATGTTCTAATTGATTTAATTTGATACATTTAAAATGAAATTGTTATCATTTTATTCTGATATCACGTATAACAGAAATTCTATGATTAAAAGGAAAATTATCTTTCCGGCCCCATATCATTAAGGCATGGAATGCCCTTACATCTCAGGTTTTCCCTCCTCTTGGGCTCTTCAGGCGGGGCATGAAACAGAGTTAAGACAGGCCTTCAGGGTGAGTGCGACGGACTCAATTAGGCTATTGCGCCTGTCGACCTCATATTTAGACGTAAGGTCTACCGCCTATCATAAGGTGGTTAAAGTCAAGTACTTCTTCATTAAACACCAATAGTTTCAAAGTCGGTATTTTTATCATTGTAAAAGAAAGCAAAAGAATGCCTACTTAAAATCCCTAATAATTGTCACTGAAGGAATAAAAAAACAAAAACAAACCAAATAAACAATATCAGAAAAGCATCTACGAGTAACACTGGCCGTTTAGCAAACAAAAAAATTCAGCCAAGGTCGTCCCAGCAAAAATACGTCATCCAACGTTGAATTTTCTGTAAACAAGAGTATAAACCTTCAGTGCTGCGTTACCCAAGTTCATAACAAACAACCCAACTATTTACAACGAGTAGTATTAGGGCGGTTTAAATGCGAACATTACTGCTTACAAGCGCTGCCAAAGGGTACGGCCTTCTTATGGGAGTTATGAAGGGATAGGGTGGAATGTGTAGTTTTTAGAGTTTCACGTCCGGTTACGATGGCTTTTATGAGACCATTTTGTTGGTAGGTTTGCGGATAATTGTATCCGCCAACTTACGTATGTGTGAAGTATTTTGAGTACTAGGTTGTATTTTGATAGTTTTGGAGTTTCAATAGAATATAATGGATCTTTTATTTAGTGAAAATCATTAATAAGCCTTATCCATCATTTGCAAAGTCGTAGGTCCTGTTCCTAATCATTATTTATCCATAGATAGTTACTGCAGTATAATGTTTTAGTGTCCTTTGATCCATGTAGGCACATCAAGACGATTGTTAGAGTTAGAACATGGAATCAGAAACAATAACCTCGATCGATGCTTGCCATGCGAGTGGTCGCCAGTTCAAACCCCGCCACGTACCACCGTGTTTTCCAAGTTGAAATCCATATGTTTGATTATTTGACGCTATAACGGCAAAGGAAAACATTGTGAAGATCCTGCACGAATGCGAAATTCTAAGGTTGTGTAGTCGACCACCCCGCATTTGGCCAGCGTGGCTAACTAACGCCTTATCGCCCTAGTTTTGTGTAGGCTCGTGCCTCAGTAGTAGCGACGTATATAGGCTGAAGATGATGATGATGAGATGTTTATTATTGTAACATACTTACCAATTAGGTAGTATCTGTAAAAATCTACATGTTTTGTATGTTGTAATTTTTCAGTTCCAATAAATAACCCTAGGTTATTTGTCTCTTACGCGAACACTACAAGCATACTAAAAAACTCATTTAACGGATTAAACTCGCGTCTAATACTTATAACAAGCACTTCAAAGAGCCCGAAACGTCGGGTGTCTGAATAATTATGCTATGATTAGAATTACCAACGAGTTTAATCTGTGAAATTAGCTCTTATAAGAGTCTTAAAATTATAATTTAATGTTAAAAGTCTTTAAATACAAAATTCGTAGCTACCTTAGCCGGCACTTGAATATGGCATTAAAGATGAACGGCATCTCTGAAGTGAGAGTAATTTTTGGGTACCCCATCCCATAGTCTTTTATGAACCATAGACCCGCCATAAAGGATGCACCATGGTGTATGTTTGTTTTTTTTTATGACCACTTTACCTATTTATCTATTTGTTTTTCTGTAACATTATTTTTGTGTTATTTTTATCCCATGCATTTGTTTTTTATTGCTTGTGTACTACATGTGTCACTAAATAAACTATTTGCATGCTTTTATTTTATACTTTACTAGTGTACCCGCCCTCGCTTCGCTTCGGGTAAATTTTACATACAAACCTTCCTTAAGAATCACTCTATCTATTAAAAAAAACCGCATCAAAATCCGTTGCGTAGTTTTAAAGATCTAAGCATACATACGGACATACAGCGAAAGCGACTTTGTTTTATACTATGTTTTGATTGATAAAGAAAATAAAAAATACGGGCCAAATATGTACTAACTACGCGTAGGGTTCCGTATGTTATATTTAGAAAAATCATGTTGATTGTTTTAATAAATATTTAGGAGCCCCTTAATTTTTTTTTAAATAATTTTCTTTTGTTTTACGTAGTAGCAATAGAAATACATGATTTGTAGTAATTTAAACAGCATAGAATAGAATAGAATAGAATAGAATAGAATAGAATAGAATAGAATAGAATAGAATAGAATAGAATATAATTTATTGGTCACATTACAAGAAAAAAAAAATTTAACATAAAATAATACAAATAAAATTATTCACTGACCCCAAGCAGGTGCCCTCGAGCGTTGAAAGGAGTTCGAAACGTCGGGTCTCTAAATAATATATCCTTACTAATATTATAAATCCGAAAGTAACTCTGTCTGTCTATCTGTTACGCTTTCACGCATAGAGTACTGGACCGATTTAAATGAAATTTGGTACAGATATAGTCCAGAGCCTAGGAAAGGTTAAAGGGTACCTACTTTTTAACCGTTAAACGTCTCTACGCGGACGAAGTCGCGGGCGGAATACTAGTTTTGAATAACAATACACGCAAGTATAATCCATAAAATTATCCGTTTTATTTCAAAAAGGTTATCTATGTCTATTTTGTTTAGATTCACAAAGTTTTTCCTTTATAAATAATGGTTCGTAATATTGTCATCTCCATACTAAACTTTAGAACAAATCGTTTTCGTCCGCTTTGTTTTTATTATTCTCTTAACGTTTTTAATTAAAATAGTTTGCGAAGATTGTCCAAGGTAGCCTCTTGCTTAAGGCAGATTTTCTTGTTATAAGGATTTTGGCGAAGTATAAGATTAATTACTTTGTGGATAGCTTTTGTTTTTGAATGAGTTTTGAGTCTAAATTGCTGATGAAATAAATTGCGAATAGAAGGTAGTTAGTTGTCTTTGATTAGTTAGAAATACTGTTTATTGAAACAGGTATTTTTACGATTCCGTACTTAAAGAGTTAAAACCGGATCTTATTACTAAGACTTGGCTATAGGTACCTGTTACCAAGCTGTATCTCAAAAGCAATTTTGAAAATTTCACCAGTGATTTAATTCCTTTGCCGCTATAACAACACCAACTGCAACAACAAACAAATATTTGTCGTTGCCTCCCTCATTTCTTGGGTAGGCATAATCCAAATCTTCTTATATCTATGCTGGAACGCTTGTTGTTTATTGTATGGCACATGATGCCATCCAGAATAGCAAGGAAGAGTAGAGACGAGAGAATATATAGGTAGGTACATGCCTATAGCACTTCCTACTGCCTCATTTATTTATTTATTATGGCATACACAACAGGTTACAATCATAAAATAATTTGAATAAAAACATAAAAAAAATTACAAATCTAGATTGTGACCCAAAAACGTGTACTCACAGCATGGCTAATCAATAGCACGTAAACATATTATACAGCATATAGCTTTTATAACAAACCAACAAAAAATTATACATACAGACGAATTGAGAACCTCCTCCTTTTTTTAAGTCGGTTAAAAAGGATAATGATATTGTGAGATAATTAAGGATAGCTCATTGATCTATTGGTAAAAAGCGCTGCGTAAAGACCGCGAGGTCCCCGGTTCGAGTCCGGGCTCTGATAAAATATGTGTAAGTTTTTCTGGGAACTCACACATATAAAGAATTACTCTGCCCGGAGTAGGAAGTTGGCGGTTGAACGCCCGTGCCTCGGAAAACACGTTAAGCTGGTGGTCCAGCGTCCGATCCCTTATCGGTCATAGGGATTGCCGTCTCACTGAATCGTGTGAGTAAGGGAATAGAGAGTGCACACTTGTGCGCGCAAACACAAATATATCCTGCGCACTTCGCTGTTTTCAATTGAGATCGGCCGCCATGGCTGAAATCGGTCGGCCTTATTACTATTACTATAGCACTTCCGCGCGTACTGGTATGTACTCCGAAATCAAGCCGTCATGACGTGTCACTCTACAAAAATGTTTGCCGAAGATGGCCTTCATAATATTTGTTATTTTCTCGGGGACTTTTGCTTCAATTTTGCAGGGCCACAAAGGTCGGGTGAATTTCCTTCTGCCATTGTTAAGCCTGCTCTAAAATGATTGTGCAAAGTGTTATTGTTAATTAAATTAATAAATAAATAAATACCTGGGACCTTTTCAAACACGGTCATCTGACTCCAAACTAAGCAGAGCTTGTACTATGGGCGTCAGACACTGATATACATTCATTTATATTTATAAATACATACTTAATTTCATAATCACGCACGGAACCAACACCGATGTCCATATAACACAAATTGACCCGAGCGGGAATCGAACCCACGATTCTTGGAACCGACAGCATTTCATTATCCGCTGTTTTACCGAGCCGGTCAACTTAAGTAAATCAATTTATTTATTTCCACTTCCTTTGGTTTGTTATAAAAAGTTTACGCGCTATTGATTAACAACGCTGTGTGTACACGTTTTTGGGTCATAATCTAGGTTTGTAATTTTTTTATGTTTTTATTCAAATTAATTTATGATTGTAACCTGTTGTGTATGCCATAATAATAAATAAATAAATAAATTTATCATTAAGAAAAGTGGATTTTGAATAAATGTAAATAAATAAAGCCTTTCGTGTCATATTCCATTACAAATTATGATTAAATCGGCCATGACACATCGACGGTCCCTACGTATAAAGCGACATGTCAAAAACATAGGTTTACAGGAGAGCGTAATAAAGGTTCAAATCTCTCTACAAATTATAGTATGAACAATTTTAATTATATTTTTCTCCAAAGTTTTGTTAGTTTGAGGAAGTTTGTAACGGTATTGGTACATATTTAATTTTTATCGATTTTCTTGATAAAACTGACAGTTGACCGTTTCTACATTGTTATCAAAATGAAAAAATACGAGACAAATCTAAGATATCTAAGTCATCCAACGTTGAATTTTCTGTAAACAAGAGTATAAACCTTCAGTGCTGCGTTACCCAAGTTCATAACAAACAACCCAACTATTTACAACGAGTAGTATTAGGGCGGTTTAAATGCCAATATTACTGCTTACAAGCGCTGCCAAAGGGTACGGCCTTCTTATGGGAGTCATGAAGGGATAGGGTAGAATGTGTAGTTTTTAGAGTTTCACGTCCGGGCGGTTACGATGGCTTTTATGAGACCATTTTGTTAATAGGTTGGCGGATAATTGTATCCGCCAACTTACGTATGTGTGAAGTATTTTGAGTACTAGGTTGTATTTTGATAGTTTTGCAGTTTTAATAGAATAGAATGGATCTTTTATTTAGTGGAAATCATTAATAAGCCTTATCCATCCTTTTTCAAAGTAGGTCGTAGGTCCTGTTCCTAATCATTATTTATCCATAGATAGTTACTGCAGTATAATGTTTTAGTGTCCTTTGATCCATGTAGGCACATCAAGACGATTGTTAGAGTTAGAACATGGAATCAGAAACAATAACCTCATATATGTTTATTAAATCATCAACCTCATATAAGAAAGAACAACAATTTAACAATTTTAGGCTATTTTTTGTTGTATGTTTTAGTTAATATTATATTTTGTGTCTCTTGCCTTGTTGTTGTAATAAATATCTTTATCTTTTATCTTTATCTTTATCTTTATATAGGCTGAAGATGATGATGATGATGATATGTTTATTATTGTAACGTACTAACCAATATAGGTAGTATCTGCAAAAATCTACATAATTTTAAGCTATTGCATAGCTTTTATCGCGGGCTTTGAGCGCGGCGACCGAACCAAGAAATTCCGTAACGAAA
The DNA here is from genome assembly GCA_039566165.1 of Maruca vitrata. Lineage (NCBI taxonomy): Eukaryota > Metazoa > Arthropoda > Insecta > Lepidoptera > Crambidae > Maruca > Maruca vitrata. The sequence continues at coordinate 5,662,981 of CM076934.1, read as the reverse complement.
AAAACCTCACAATCGTCTAACGTCGTTTCAGTTCGGTAGACTTCGGCACGGTGTTTGTGTGCGTGCGGTTAGACGTATTGTACGACTCTACGAAACTCACACGAATCGAGACGAGCTGCTTAGAAATCAGACGAAGCTATGCAATAGCTATACCGTGGCAGTCCCCGAGTGCCACAAGTCTTTGTATGTTTTGTAATTTTCTGTTCGAATAAATGACCCTTATTTATCAATTCTTACGCTAACACTACAAGCATTATAGAAAAACGAATAATATTACGGATTAAACTCGCGTCTAATAATCAAAACGAGAAGGTACTTTAAAGAGTTCAAAACGTCGGGTCTCTAAATAATTATGTTTAGATTAGTATAACCAACGAATTTAATCTCCGAAATTAGTTCTTATAAGAGTCTTAAAATTATAATTTAATGTTAAAAGTCTTTAAATACAAAATTCGTAGCAACCTTAGCCGGCACTTGAATAAGGCATTAAAGATGAACGGCATCTCTGAAGTGAGAGTAATTTTTGGGTACCTTATCCCATAGTCTTTTATGAGCCATAGACCCGCCATAAAGGATGCACCATGGTGTATGTTTGTTTTTTTTTATGACCACTTTACCTATTTATCTATTTGTTTTTCTGTTACTTTTATTTTTGTGTTATTTTTATCCCATGTATTTGTTTTTTATTGCTTGTGTACTACATGTATCATTAAATAAACTATTTTCATACTTTATAAAAAAAGACGTGTGGCACTCGGAGACTGCCGCGGTAAAGCTATTGCATAGCATCGTCCGATTTCGGAGCAGCTCGTTTCGATTCGTGCGAGTTTCGTAGAGTCGTACAATACGTCATATCGCACGCACACAAACACCGTGCCGAAGTCTACCGAACTGAAACGACGTTAGACGATTGTGAGGTTTTTTTCGTTACGGAATTTCTTGGTTTTGTCGCCGCGCTCAAAGCCCGCGATAAGAGCTATGCAATAGCTTAAAAGTTAAAAAAACAGACCAAATACTAACTACGCGAAGGGTTCCGTAATGATAAATTTAGAAAAATCATGTCGATTGTTTTGTTAAATGTTTAAGACCCCTTAATTTTTTTTTAAAAATAATTTTGTTTTGTTTTACGTACTAGCAATAGAATTACATGATTTGTAGTAATTTAAACAGCATAGCTATAACAAAAAAAATATTCAGTAACCCCAAGCACGTGCCCACGAGCGTTGAAAAGAGTTCGAAACGTCGGGTCTCTAAATTATATATCCTTACTAATATTATAAATCCTAAACTAACTCTGTCTGTCTGTCTATTACGCTTTCACGCATAGAGTACTGGACTAATTTAAATGAAATTTGGAGCCTAGGAAAGGTTAGAGGCTTTTTAACCGACTGCGCTATAAGGAAGTAATGTTTTACCCGTTAAACGTCTCTCGCCCGTTAAAGTCGGCGGAAAGCTAGTTTAGAATAACAATACACGCAAGTATAATCCATAAAATTATCCGTTTTATTTCAAAAAGGTTATCTATGTCTATTTTGTTTAGATTCACAAAGTTTTTCCTTTATAAATAATGGTTCGTAATATTGTCATCTCCATACTAAACTTTAGAACAAATCGTTTTCGTCCGCTTTGTTTTTATTATTCTCTTAACGTTTTTAATTAAAATAGTTTGCGAAGATTGTCCAAGGTAGCCTCTTGCTTAAGGCAGATTTTCTTGTTATAAGGATTTTGGCGAAGTATAAGATTAATTACTTTGTGGATAGCTTTTGTTTTTGAATGAGTTTTGAGTCTAAATTGCTGATGAAATAAATTGCGAATAGAAGGTAGTTAGTTGTGTTTGATTAGTTAGAAATACTGTTTATTGAAACAGGTATTTTTACGATTCCGTACTTAAAGAGTAAAAACCGGTCTTATTACTAAGACTTGGGTGTACCTGTCACCAAGCTTTATCTCAAAAACAAGCTAGAAGCAAGCAGTTGAAAATTTCACCAGTGGTTTATTTCCTTTTCCGCTTTAACAACAACTGCAACAACAAAATAAAACAAATATTTGTCGTTGCCTCCCTCATTTCTTGGGTAGGCATAATCCAAATCTTCTTATATCTATGCTGGAACGCTTGTTGTTTATTGTATGGCACATGATGCCATCCAGAATAGCAAGGAAGAGTAGAGACGAGAGAATATATAGGTAGGTACATGCCTATAGCACTTCCTACTGCCTCATTTATTTATTTATTATGGCATACACAACAGGTTACAATCATAAAATAATTTGAATAAAAACATAAAAAAAATTACAAATCTAGATTGTGACCCAAAAACGTGTACTCACAGCATGGCTAATCAATAGCACGTAAACATATTATACAGCATATAGCTTTTATAACAAACCAACAAAAAGGATAATGATATTGTGAGATAATTAAGGATAGCTCATTGATCTATTGGTAAAAAGCGCTGCGTAAAGACCGCGAGGTCCCCGGTTCGAGTCCGGGCTCTGATAAAATATGTGTAAGTTTTTCTGGGAACTCACACATATAAAGAATTACTCTGCCCGGAGTAGGAAGTTGGCGGTTGAACGCCCGTGCCTCGGAAAACACGTTAAGCTGGTGGTCCAGCGTCCGATTCCGCATCGGTCATAGGGATTGCCGTCTCACTGAATCGTGAGAGTAAGGGAATAGAGAGTGCACTTGTGCGCGCACTATAACATGTCCTGCGCACTTAGCAGATTTCAATTGAGATCGGCCGCCATGGCTGAATTCGGTCGGCCTTACTACTATTACTATAGCACTTCCGCACTTACTGGTATGTCCTTCGAAATCAAGCCGTCATGTGGCACTCTACAAAAATGTTTGCCGAAGATGGCCTTCATAATATTTGTTATTTTCTCGGGGACTTTTGCTTCAATTTTGCAGGGCCACAAAGGTCGGGTGAATTTCCTTCTGCCATTGTTAAGCCTGCTCTAAAATGATTGCGCAAAGTGTTATTGTTAATTAAATTAATAAATAAATAAATACCTGGGATATTTTCAAACACGGTCATCTGACCCCAAACTAAGCAGAGCTTGTACTATGGGCGTCAGAGACTGATATACATTCATTTATATTTATAAATACATACTTAATTTCATAATCACGCACGGAACCAACACCGATGTCCATATAACACAAATTGACCCGAGTGGGAATCGAACCCACGATTCTTGGAACCGACAGCATTTCACTAACCACTGTTCTACCGAGCCGGTCAACTTAAGTAAATTTATTTATTTCCATTTCCTTTGGTTTGTTATAAAAAGTTTACGCGCTATTGATTAACAACGCTGTGTGTACACGTTTTTGGGTCATAATCTAGGTTTGTAATTTTTTTATGTTTTTATTCAAATTAATTTATATTTATATTGTAACCTGTTGTGTATGCCATAATAATAAATAAATAAATAAATTTATCATTAAGAAAAGTGGATTTTGAATAAATGTAAATAAATAAAGCCTTTCGTGTCATATTCCATTACAAATTATGATTAAATCGGCCATGACACATCGACGGTCCCTACGTATAAAGCGACATGTCAAAAACATAGGTTTACAGGAGAGCGTAATAAAGGTTCAAATCTCTCTACAAATTATAGTATGAACAATTTTAATTATATTTTTTCTCCAAAGTTTTGTTAGTTTGAGGAAGTTTGTAACGGTATTGGTACATATTTAATTTTTATCGATTTTCTTGATAAAACTGACAGTTGACCGTTTCTACATTGTTATCAAAATGAAAAAATACGAGACAAATCTAAGATATCTGTATATACTTGGGTAATACCAACTCAATAAATTAAATTATTTTTTAAGTCAATGTTTAATGAAAATATAAATTACTGTCATTATTTTCAAAACCATACCTTAAAAAATCTTTAGATAGCTATCCTTAAGTGTAAACTATACATTAATGGAGACATGTCTGTTTTTACGTTGCTAGTGTTTAATAAAGCACAAGTATAGAGCCAAACGTAAAAAAAGACAAGTCCATAATAAAATTAATACTGGGACACCGGTTTATAAATAAAATCTTATTTTAGTCTCAGTATTAATTAATTATTTTAAAGTACAAGTTTTTATATTAAAGAGTTATTTATTTTAAGTGACAATCATCTAACAAATCAACTTTTTTATATTTATTTGTAGTCTCATCGTAAATCACAGTTCCTCTTATCATTAATAATTATTAAGTAATTTCAGTATGTGAAACAAAAAATAATCACAGCTTTATTCAGACGGAGCGCTGCACACCTTTGTGAACAGTCAGAAAGTGTCCAAAAAGGCACGTCTGGTGGTTCAAAGAGGAGTGTTGATCCCGACACTAATGTACGGAAGCGGAAGTTGGGTATGGCAGAAGAAGCACGACACTAGGATAAACGCAGTGGAGATGCGAGCACTTAGAAGTATGCTAGGAGTGAAACTGAATGATAGAATTAGAAATGAAATAATTAGAGAACGTTGTGGTGTGAAAGAAGATGTAGTGACTAAGGTTGAGAAAGGTATGCTTAGAAGGTTTGGTCATGTTGAGAGGATGAATGAGAGACGATTAACGAAAGGCATACATAGAAGAAGCATAAATGGAAATGTCCACAGGGAAGGCCAAGAAAGACCTTTCATGACCAAATAGGCCAAAGTTTGAAGAAGAGTCAAATCAAAAGTACCCGTAATCGACAAGCATGCATGAAGATAATGATGGATGTGAAAGAAGCGAAAGTGGTGTGCCAGGACCGGAGCACATGGCAGGAAGTGATCTCTGCCTACCCCTCTGGGAAAAAGGCGTAATTTTATGTATGTTTGTATGTATTTATTCAGACTATAATAATAATAATAAAGATGATTATTATTCTTACAATTATTGTCTCATCGTGAACCAGTTTCTCTTATCATTAACAATTATTAAGTAATTTCAGTATGTGTAACAAACAATAATTACAGGTTTATTCTACTAATTGAATTATTATGTTCTAAAAGGAACACAATTTTTATAAATAAAGCACATAGACGTAATCAATTTCTAATCTTCTTCATCCTGACCTACCTCTTCTTTACCATGATTAAGATTCTTATAGAAAATAGATATTTTTTTGGAATAATCATTGTATCACATAAATGTTTCAAGTCATTGTATTTTACTTCAGTGATAGGAATTGCCTCTTTGTATAATTTCTCTAGAATCAGATCTTCCTTCTTCTATACTCCCCTAGTATTTTTTATGTTATGTTCGCAGTTTAGAATTCTATAGCTTTCTTCGGAGAAGTTGTATTTAAATTTAACAATGTCTGGATGAGCCCCATCAATTTTTACTTCTCTTATTTTATTCCAAGAAATTTTATCAGAACTTGTATCTTTTTACCACATGAACACGAATCGACACGTTTTTTGGGGAATCTCCCGTAAATAACGTTATGTTTGACATGACCGCGCTCGCTAGATTTGGCGCGCATTTTAAAACAGAGTACAAAAGGATATGTATAGATATCCGCATCTACGACATTGCTTCTTTGTAATTATCACACTTGTTCTCTTATACGTTCCTTAAATTGGCTAAAGTATTAATATTTAGAAAAAAATTATATATGGGCGTATGCGTAAAGATAAATCATTGCGAAAAATGCAATAAAAAAAAACGACTTTTTACATGTCCTTTTATACGTAGGGACCGTCGACATAGTGAATTCTGAATTCTGCTGTTTATTTGATATTCAAGTATATTACTTGCATTATAATGAATGCTTCCTGGTAACCGATAATTCTGCGAATCCTGGTAATTCAACTCTCTCAGTAGCAAAAAGCGTTAAACGCTCTCTTCCGGGAACTAATAGCGATTCCGAATGATACATTAAAACTTCTACTAGCGGGTTACAAGTGTTTGATCGCATTACGACGCCATCTTGTTTTTTGTTAACCTTTCCGTGGTCGTCCAACTGTCAATATGGTATGATACTTATGCAGGGAAAATATTTCTGTGTTGTATATCGATGGTTGTTCCGCGTATCTAGTTAATTAATGAGTTAAACGGTGCTGGCACACCTCTTCGCTTTGTTCACATCCATCAAGCTTCTTCATGCTTGCGGCGATTACAGGAACTTTTGATTTTGAACTTTTGTCTGGGTGTGTTACTAAATATATTTAAGTACATTTGTGTATCCACTGTCGTTTCTGATTTCCGTAACACAAGTGCTTAAGCTACTTACCACGGGATCTGATCGATCTGATGTATGTGATGACTTGTGAAATATTCTTATATTTTACCCTTCTTCAAATGTGACCTTTCTAAACATTTTTGATTTAAAAATTAAATCAAAAATGTTTAGAAAGTCTAAGTATCTAAGTATATTTTTCTATTTTACCGTTGATGGTATACGTTAAACAAGTCCTTAACAAATTTAGCTCGGATATAGGATGATGTTAATAAGTAAATCGCTAATTTTAATGGTTATTTCCCGGTAACCGAAAGTTCTGTAAGCCAACACTCCAAGTCGTTATCAAGGAGGCGTTAAAATGCTTCCTTCTGAGAACCGACACCTATTCATCTCAAGCTCCTATAGCGGGTTACTCACCTCAGATTGATTGAAAAGGCCTAATTGGCCTGTGACGTCACCAGCCAAGGGTTTACTGATCATTAACGCGTTTCACGTGGATTAACTGTCACCGCAACAGGGTAGGGCTGGTACCATTTAGTAGGGTGTTTAAATGTCGGTTAGGTTTAGGTTTTTACATTTAAGTGGTCAGCTATTGGCGGTGGTCAGCAACATTGTAATATTATAATACACTTTACAAAAATCACATATCTCAGTTGTGTATATGTCACCGTAAAATTGTAAATAACGCCAGATTGCAATCTATCTCGCGAGATTGTGAACCAAAAGATACTGCTCACAATTTACATTGTAATAATATAATAAATTTATATCACACAACAATCATAGTCATACCTAAGTTGTGTACCTTTTTGGTATAAACAAAATATATACGCAGATTTAATAATAATATGCCCAGACACGGAAAACACACCGATATTCATATAACAAATATTTTCCCGAGTGGGAATTGAACCTACAACTCTTGATGCATGAGACAGGGCCACTATCCAAAGTATCCAATGGTCATTGAACCAGTTAATCAGTGTAAGCATATTTTTACATTTACATCATAGTAATAATATAATCGGGACTTTGGTAATTGTAATTCAGAGAAGAGTGATTTTTATTTATATTTTTATTTAAATAGATTTGAATTATATTGGTATGTGCACTTTCTGTCAAACAGTACAAGCCCTAAGCTGTATTAAGAACACGCCGGGACCGCTCGCGCGGCGGTAACTAAATCACTGTCGATCACCGAACGCGGGTTCAGTACATTCGACACGGTAGGTTTTAGCAAACTGGTTGATTGAAGCCATTCGATTTGTTGCAACAATAGAAATGTACCTTACATAAAAATAAAATTATTGAAAATTAATGATGTAAAGGTGGGAGTGAGCTAGTAATGTTTGTCGAAAGAATCCCGAGAAAAGGGCAAAAATGGTTACAGATTGCCTTCTGAGCGGTCGTCGGCTAAGGGAAAGACAAAAAAAAAGAGATGGCGCGATGAAATCAACGCCCGAAACTAATCATGAACATCTCTTGCTACACAGATCGACTACGTGGAGTATAAAAGGCTTGATAAAAATTAAATAAATGAATAAATAAAACACACGGATAGAATTCGCTTTTATTGCGCCTTTTTACTGCTTTCACGCCATATTTTCATGATATGGATACCTGCGGAATAGCGAGGGCGTGCGCACGTGTTCGAGTTGCGGGCGCACGTTTAAAATTGGCTTTATAAGCCACTGGAGAGTGCACCAAAGGGCAAACAAACAGCGAATCCCATAACTTTATATTTATATGTATAAAATATATTACTTGTAAATATTTATTTTTCATGTTATTATTTGATAGTAGTCGCAGTAGCCGAAAACGGTTAAGAGTCATCATCATCATGATTAAAACGAAATTTGGCATATTGAAAAATAATAAAATTATTTATTTAGCACCAAAGAAAAACAAAAGAAAAGGTGATGCTATTTATTCTAGTGTTTCGAAAAAGATTAATGAAGTTTTTAATATTCTAAAATTTTACTAACCGAGCAGTAAATATCTCTTCGCCTAAGTTAACCATTTTAACGATAAAATTTTAAAATTGTAGCAATTAAACAGACACTATTTATGAAACTGAGGGCCTACCATGAGTTATCTATCGAAAACTTACTTACGTTAAAACCTATCGAGTTGTTTTTTCATACGGCCGATTTTAGTTCTTCGCGTAACCACCAGCGGCGCTGTACAAGTTTCTCATAGACATATTTACGTAGGCGATATCGAGTGCGTAAGTTTTAAACTCATGGTAGCCCCACAGAATTAACTTCTAAACTTTTGTTATAGAACTACCAAAAATATAGTGCTCTCAATGCTTTTTGAATACGGTGAAATACATGTTCACTGAATTCATATCATAATCAACTGAATCGAAAAATAACAATTTTATATTAGCGATATAATTTGTCAAACAAATACTGGTAGTTAGTTAGTTATATTTTCATAATACGGACACATTGGCGACATAAAAACAATGACAAATATAATATCCAATACCGTTAATGTATTGTATGCAAAATATGTAAATAGGTTATATTTCGGAAACAAAAGGCCCAGCTATCGCATTGAATATATAATTGTGATGATTTAAATTTGGCTAATAAATTCCCTTTCAGTCATATTGCATTAGCTGACATGTTATCAAATTATTCAGAACACTATATTTTAGATGGTTGGTATTTACAAAAGTTATTAAATAATAAATATTACACAACATCGCATACCTACTTGACCAGATCCTGTGGTAAGTAGCAAGAACTTGTGTTACAGATAACAGAATCAACAGTGGTTAAGCAGAGCTTGTATTATGGGCGTTGTATTATGGCCCTTTTGGAAGCGTACTTTTAGTAACGATGGAATCGCGGAATAGTTTGGGAGTGCTTCGAGGGTTACCTCTTTAGATACGTTCACTTGACACCATAAAACTTCAACCCCAATACAGCCAACTTGAAAACACCCACGAATCGCTAATTACCGCTAACCCTATGACGTCACGCTTCCAATTAGGCCTTTTCAATCAACCAGTGTTAACCTGTACCAATACAGAAAGCGACAGGAACAAATTGCTCCCAGCGAGTATTGGGTGTTGATAAATTCGTGACGTGAATGCTGAACTTCGATTGGATATAGGGCTACGTTTGTATGTTTTCCTCCACCTATATTAATATTGGTTGGCCTAACAAATTTTCTGTATGGACGTGGAGTCAACAGATTATTACACGTGTATTCTAAAAGGTCAAGATAGATCCTTACTTATGATCTTCACTGACGGATATCAACGAAGGGCTGAATGGGTTAGGAACACGAGATTTGGCTTAGGTAGTTCCTTTTATAACGTAGGTGACACTAAAAGAAAGGATCAGGTAACCCGTTATGATGACACTTGTTACAGTTCCGAAATGTGATCGGGAAGTCACTAAAAAGTTATTGTGAACTAAATTAAAAGTTTTTTTGTGTCTCAGCTCAAAGAAAAGCTGACAAATAGTTTTCAGTAAAAGATCGGCTTATTTAGTTAGGTAAGGATTTTTAGGTAACATAAATTTCAATTTGCTTACTAAGTTGTAAACTAAAAAGAACGATAAAGCTTTTCCAAACAAATTAAAGTACAGGGTCATTATAAGATCATCCAACTGTGATTCATTAGTCTGCCGTTATAACGATTCCCGCAAAATCTCAACAAAATAACTGTCGCGAAAGGAGTTTAAAGACCTAAGACATGTTTTATTGCTGTCTGGCTTGGACGGTAAAAGTATATTAGTCACCCTGTGGAAACCCCATTGACAAATCGTCGGTGAAACGGCAAGTGCTTGGCAGTGGAAAGTTTAAAAATGGTTTGAATCGCGCCGTGGCGTCCTGTAAATGTGAACAATAGGTGTTGGTAAGTTAGAAATATGGTTTCAGCATTTCAAATTAATATTGTAAATGGTATGACTGCATAGTAAAAATATATAATAAAAATGCATAATAACTGGATAAAATGTGTGACTAAAATACTAAACTTACGATTATTACTAATATTAAATACATAATCACGCCTAGAAACGGAACAAACACCTCTATTCATCACACAAATTTCCCGAGTGGGAATCGAACCTACGACTCTTGGAACCGCCAGCCAGAGTCACTAACCCCTGTTCCACCTCGCGCACTACTTAACGTAACTTTATATTACCTTAAATGCAACATTACCTACGCTTACGTTACCTCAATATGTAACGTAACATAAATTACTAGCTTACAACCGTACCAACTTACAACGAAATGGAAAACGCTCAGAATGTCCATGGTACCCTTGGGGTTTATTATCCCGCCCGCACACATCAACGGTTATCCAATCAGCTCCGAAAAACTGACCCACATCCCGAATTATGCTCAGCTGGATCTTTCGATCGGACCGCGATGGTGTTTCACTAGATGCGGCTTTGAATAGAAATATTCAATTGAACACTTGCTTTGAAATTCTGTTAAAGTGCCTACACTTAAGGGTCCAGAAATCATACGATCATTTTACTGTTACTGATAATGATTATTTATTAACTGCCTCGTTGGTCTATTGGTAGCAAGTGCTGCGTTAGGACCGAGAGGTCCCCGGTTCGAATCCGGGGTCGGGCAAAATTTGTGTGAGTTTTTCTGTAATTAAATTACTCAGCCCGGAGTTAGGAAGTTGGCGGTTGAACGCCCGTGCCTCGGAAAGCACGTTAAGCCGGTGGTCCTGCGCCCGATCTCTCATCGGTCATGTCGGATTGCCGTCTCACCGAATTATGAGAGTAAGGGAAAAGAGAGTGCACTTGTGTTTGCGCGCACACTTGTGCACTATAATATGTCCTGCGCACTTGGCTGATCTCAATTGAGATCGGCCGCCATGGCTGAAATCGGTCGGACGCTTTATATTTTACTGATGATGATGATTTCTTGTGGTGATATGGTCTTCAAAAAAACACTATCTAAACCGCAGGGCTCATACAATTGATTGGAATCTTAACAAGTGCGACAGTAGGATCTAATCATAGGGTATTGTGCCTGTCGACCTCATATGTGGATCTTACTTACCATCAGAGGGATTTAGGTCATCCTAGAAGTCTTCCAATAAATAAAAATCAAGTAAGTGGCCACATCCAGCTTCCTTCGATCGCAGTGTCGATGTAAAAACGGGCGAGTGTTGCGTCCGACAGGTGAAATAGTGCGAAAAATTGCCCCGCGGTCAAACAACTGCGCATTCCGCAGTGAGTATCCTCCTTATACTGAATGAGTTGTGAGATTTTTTGCAAGGTGCCCTTACGGCTGAATAGCCTTAGGACCGACTATTAGTAATGGTAGGTCACATGAGCGTTGATGGCCGAGTGGTCGGCGCTTGTCTTGCGACAGATCGGCAGATCTAACCCCGCCACGTACTTACTGCTGTGTTTTCAAATTTGAAATTCATATGTACGATTATTTGACGGTTTAACGGTGAAAAATACATATCGTGAGTAAAACCTGCGAAGAAAAGGTTGTAGGTTATTCCACCAACCCGCACTTGGCCTGCGTGGTTGACTAAATTCGTATCGCTCTAGTTTAGGGTACACCCGTGCTTCAACAGTGGGGACGTATATGGGCTGATGATGATGACATTTCCTAGATGTAAGATTTTAGACTACACAGCCACAGCGGGTGTGAATTTCTTGATCCCCCCCCGAACCAGCACTAATGTCATCTGTACAGCTACCCACATTTGTCTGACATTAGTTACGTCTAATATGAACCCGGATACAGTGAGTGTGGTGTGTCAGACAAATGTGGGTAGCTGTACAGATGACATTAGTGCTGGTTCGCGGGTGGATCAAGAAATTCACACCCGCTGTGGCAGACGAAGACGGGCGGCGCCAGTTCGCTCGCGACCACGATTGGTGTAACCCAGTCGAAACGTCGGGCAGTAAGTAGCTATGTAATTTGCTACTCCTAATATCGCGTGTAGACCCATAAAGACTAAATTTCTAGATGTATTGATGGCGCGTGGTTGTGTCCCTCTCTATATAATTTTAAGTTCACCCGTGATCATGGCGCTTGCAACAGTGCCGAAATATCGGGAGCTCATTAAAAAAAATCAACATGGTAAATATCCCGGACAGTTTCAGTTTTTTAATGTGTCCCTCTCTGTTGCACCAAGCGTTGTGAGTTCAATTGCCTTCGAGACAAATATTTCTGTGATCGGTGTTTGTACCGTCTCTGAGAGTGTTATTTATATTGTTGCGGGAACGGGGTACGTTAAATTCAAGATACGCCAAAAGTCACCAAAAGACAATTAATTTATTTATCGACTAACAATTACACAATTAAACACTTAAAAACACAATTAGAAACACTTAATTACAACACTAAACACGGAACACTAAATTACACTAAAGCACTGAATCACACTAAAACACTGAATTTCACTGACTATTCGCAGGTAACGCACTCGATCACTCTTAGTTCGCAGGAGACTGATTCGCTTCGCTTTCCAAATCGGAACTGTCCCGTCGCGTCGTACATCCCGCTTTTATACCCAGTGAGGACGCAGCTCTTCGCGTGGCGTCGAGAATCTTCTCGCGGGGATCGAAATTTCTAGAACTCGCTGGAGCTCGCTCCGACCGACCAGAGTGTGTGACGTAGTATCGTGCAAGCGAATATAGACCTTATCCATACGACGATAAGACTAATTTCGCTTGCACGGTCTCTCAAGGTCGTAATATTATTATTACTTTAGAACACTCTAGAGCTTGCTACAACCTACCAGAGTGTGTAGCGTAGTATCGTGCAAGCGAATATAGACCTTATCCATACGACGATAAGACTAATTCCGCTTGCACGGTCTCTCGTGGTCGTAACATTATCCCCCTCTTAGTCATGCTCGTCCCGAGCATCATTTGACCCATGGTAACGAGCCAATCGATCAATGTGAACAATTTTCGGCTTGCCTCTTGTCCCTTGTTTGATCCGATAGGTTAAGTCGTTCAGCCTAGTGATGATCTTGTATGGTCCTTCCCACCTTGGCTGGAACTTCGGTGATTTGCCCTTCTTCCTGAGTGGGTTGTGTAACCAAACCAGACTCCCTTCATCGAAACCGTCGGTGTTGGCTTTGCGGTCGTAACGGGTTTTCATTCTTTCGCTGGATTTTAGACTGCAGTCTCTGACGAGAGCATGTACTTCATCCAGGCGCTTCTGTAGGTCAGCCGCATATTCGGTTACTGGTTTCGGAGCTTCTGGCGGTGTCCCAGTCAACGCGTCTACCGGAAGCCGCATTTCTCTACCGAAGTTTACCATTGCTGGGGTTGCGCTGGTGCTATCGTGGATCGCAGATCGGTAGGACAGCAAGAAAAGCGGTATGTACTGGTCCCAGTCTCGTTGATGCTCGTCCACAACTTTGGCCAAGTGGTTTTCCAACGTTTGGTTGAATCTCTCGACCATGCCATCGGATTGCGGGTGTGCTGGTGTAGTACGGGTCTTATGCATACCCAACAGTTGACAGACCTCCTGGAACAGTGCTGACTCAAAGTTTCTTCCTTGGTCAGAATGTATCTCAAGAGGCACACCAAATCGGCAAATTACCTCGTGGACTAACTTCTTGGCGACCGTCTTTGCTTCTTGATTAGGCGTAGCGAAGACTTCAGGCCACTTTGTGAAGTAATCTTGGACCACAATGATGTACTTGTTTCCCTCATCGGATTCTGGAAAGGGGCCAGCTACATCTACTGCGATTCTTTCCCATGGAGCGCCGACGTTGTACAGCTTGAGTTTGCCCTTACTTCTGGTTTGTGGGCCCTTTACTGATGCGCAAGTCGTACATTTCTTGCACCAGTCTTCGACATCCTCCCGACAGTGTATCCAGTAGAACCTCTGTCTCAGCTTCTCTAGGGTCTTCTTCACGCCTAAATGTCCCCCGGATACCCCATCGTGTATGTACCTCAGTAGCGAAACAACTTGTTTACGGGGTACAATCAGCTGTAGTGTCGTTTGATCCCCTTTTGGTGTTTCCCATTTCCTGAAGAGTACTCCATCCTTAATCTCCAAACTGTCCCATTGTGCCCAGTAACTTTTCGTGATGGGGCTTGATGATGCTACATGGTTCCAAGAAGGTTTTTGACCTACTTCTTTCCATTCAAATATTTTCCTCAGGTCACTATCCTCTTTTGAGCCTTTTTGATAGCGTCTTCGCTCCATTCATTATCAAGTCCCTGGGTGGTAATCATCCGGACTTCTTCTTTAGTCTCCGTCTTAGAACAATGACTGCAGGCCACAGGACAAGGTCTCCTTGATAGGGCATCGGCATTCAAATGCGTTCTACCACTCCGATGTTCTGTTGTGAAGTTGTACTCCTGTAGCTGCTCTAACCACCGCGCCACTTGTCCTTCAGGGTTCTTAAACTGCAAGAGCCATTTTAACGCAGCATGATCTGTCCGCAGGGTAAACTGTCTTCCAACGAGGTACTTGTTGAAATGCTGTAGAGTCTTTACTACTGCCAACAGTTCCTTACGAGTCACACAGTAGTTCCTTTCAGGTTTTGAAAGTGACTTACTGAAATAGGCGATCACCACTTCCCGTTCACCTTGCTCTTGCGATAGAACTCCGCCTATGCCAGTATTGCTGGCATCAGTGTCCACGATAAACCTTCCTTCTCTTTTCCGGTAGCCAAGTATAGGACTGGTGCAGAGGTGTTCTTTAATCTGACGAAGGCTTGATCACATTCCAAGTCCCAGGCGAATACTCGTTTATCTTCCGTGAGCCGATGAAGAGGTTTCGCTATATCAGAGAAGTTTTTGACAAAGCGCCGGTAGTATGCGCATAAACCCAAAAATGATCTCACGTCGGTCTTGTTAGCTGGAATAGGCCATTCTTGGACAGCTTTGATCTTCTCTGGGTCAGTCCTTACACCTTTCGATGAAATAATGTGGCCTAAGTAGGCGACTTCTTCCTTGAAAAACGTGCATTTCTTTGGACTGAGTTTCAAGTTTGCTTCTCGTATTCTGGTGAAAACCTTCCTCAGGTTACTGACATGCTCTGTGAAATTTCGACCCATGACAATGATGTCATCCAGATAGACCAGGCATGCGTCACCCAGAAGTCCAACCAGTACTCTTTCCATCAACCGCTCGAATGTCGCCGGAGCGTTGCAAAGTCCAAAGGGCATGACGTTGAACTGCCACAATCCATTCCTAGTTCCGGTCGTAAATGCCGTCTTCTCTTTGTCTTCTGGATGGATGTCAACTTGCCAGTACCCACTCTTAAGGTCCACTGTTGAGAACCACTGCATGCCACTCAACATGTCCAGTGTGTCGTCTATACGGGGCAGAGGGTAGCTGTCCTTCTTCGTTGCATTATTCAACAACCGGTAGTCTACACAAAACCTGGTGCTGCCGTCCTTCTTCTTAACCAGGACTACTGGCGAAGACCACGGGCTCGTTGAAGGTTCTATGATGCGGTTCTTCTGCATCTCGGCAACCATGTCTGCTACCTCCTTCTCTTTGGCAAATGGAAGGCGTCTAGGCCGCTGCTTTATTGGTGGCGCGTCTCCCGTGTCTATTCTGTGTTTAACGAGACCTGTCCTTCCCAAATCATGGTCACCCTTCGAAAATATGTCGTTGAAATCTAGCAACAACCTTTAGCTTGCTGAAGTTCCCGCTCAGAGAGCTTGTCCTTACAATTTGCTAGGAGCGGTGTGACGTCATCTCGTTGACAGGATTCCGGTTCCCGGGCCCTTTTCATCCTTCTGATGGATTGGCCTGCATCGCACCGTCCGATGACACAGTTTCTTCGTAGCTGCACTTCATCTCCGCTAAGATTGATGACTCGCACCAGCGCTCCTTTTCCGGTCATTGCCAGAGTTCTTGCTGTGATCCAACTCGGATGGTCGCCGCAGTTTTCTATGACGACGCTTCGCCCTTGACACGCAGTGTAAGGGAATCTAACTTTGACCAGAGTTTCAGATCTCGGCGGTAGGGTCGTGTTTTTCAGGCAGTAAACTGCGCATGATCTCGCTCCCACTAGGAATACTTCTTGTTCGGGGAAACTAAGTACTCCTTTAGCGACGTCTACCACACACTTCTGGTCTCTTAAAAAGTCCAATCCGATGATGCAATCGTCCGTGATGTCTGCTACGAGTACACCGTATTCAAAGGTTTGTTCTCCAATGGTTATCTTCGCCATCGTCTCACCGAAGACGGTAACGGATGGTCTCTGATTCCACACAATAGTCCTTTTCAATAGCTCCGGACGCACTATTGTTCTTGAAGCACCGGTGTCAATAGTAAAATGACACGTTACGCTGTTCAGCTGTCCAACCACTGTAAGGTTGTTCCCATTACCAATCTGTGAAACAGTGACGGTAGGGGCTCGATGTTGACCAGCCAGCGCCCGCCCCACGGCCCTGGCTTCTTCTAGTTTAACGACAGCTCTTCTGCGTCCACCTGTGTAGAGGACGCTACTGTCGTTCTACGTGGCCATCTTCGCTTGGGGCAACTACTCCGAATATGGCCCCTCTCGCCGCAGCCATAGCACATCGGACCCAAAGAAGGTTTTTCCTTCACCACAACCTCCCGAAGTCGTTGAGTTCTAGCGTCTTGACGCACGGCTTCCACCTCCAAAGCATGGGCTAGAGCTTCCTGTAAGGTCTGATGATGGCTCAATTTCACGGTGTGTCTGACGTCTGCGTCTCTAATTCCATCACAGAAAGCTTGCGGGATCATTGATTCCACCATTGTCGGGCATGACACGTACGCACGTCTGACTAGCCTTTCGATTTCCGTTGCCCATTGCTGCAGACTCTCACCAGGCTTCTGCTGTCGGTCGCGGAGTTGTGCTCTATACGCGTGTTCCAAGTGTTTGTCGCTGTACCTGCCCTCTAGTGCTCTTTGGAGAGCACCTAAAGTTCTGTTACCGGAAGGCAGGTTTTCCAACGTGAGCAGGGCATCTCCACGAAGAGCCAGAGTCAGAGCTATCAATGACTCTTCCTCGTTCCACCCCTTTCCTTTAGCCACCGTCTCGAACTGGTACCAAAATGCTGCCCAAGACGTCGTTCCATCGAAGTGGGGTACTTCGATTTTCGGAGAATCCGACACTACCGTAGCACCCCGGGTCCCCACTCTTGCCATTTTGGTATGCAGCTGTCGCATCTCAGCATCCACCTGGCTCAATCGATCCTCGTGTTGGGTGAATCGATCTTCATGTTGGGTGAGTCGATCTTCGTGTTGGGTCAGTCGATCTTCGTGTTGGGTCTTGACGCTTAGCACATCATCCTTGAGAGCATCAATCTGCTTTTCTAATACTTCGTGCTTCTTTTCAATAGCCCCCAACAAACTCTTGCTTAGCTCTTCCTTGAGTTCGACCAGTTGCTCCTCCTGGCGACGGGCTTGCTCCTCCTGGCGAAGGTCTTGCTTTTCCTGGCGAAGGGCTTGTTCTTCCCTCAGCTTAGCAAATTGTGCTTCCTGAAGTCGGGCAAGCTCCTCCTGGCGGCGGGCTTGCTCACGGGCTTGCTCCTCCTGGCGGCGGGCTTGCTCACGGGCTTGCTCCTCCTGGCGGCGGGCTTGCTCCTCCTGGCGGCTGGCTTGTGTCTGCAGCATTTTAAATAAGTCTGCAAGCTCCACAGGCCCAATTGATGTTTGAATTGATCCCTCCGTTGAAGTGCCTTCACCCTCTTGCAGGGCCGCGGTTTGACTCCTTGTTACTCGACCCTCACTGTCTTCTCGTGGTGTAAGAGGCATCTTGAATCCCACTTCTGACACCAATTGTTGCGGGAACGGGGTACGTTAAATTCAAGATACGCCAAAAGTCACCAAAAGACAATTAATTTATTTATCGACTAACAATTACACAATTAAACACTTAAAAACACAATTAGAAACACTTAATTACAACACTAAACACGGAACACTAAATTACACTAAAGCACTGAATCACACTAAAACACTGAATTTCACTGACTATTCGCAGGTAACGCACTCGATCACTCTTAGTTCGCAGGAGACTGATTCGCTTCGCTTTCCAAATCGGAACTGTCCCGTCGCGTCGTACATCCCGCTTTTATACCCAGTGAGGACGCAGCTCTTCGCGTGGCGTCGAGAATCTTCTCGCGGGGATCGAAATTTCTAGAACTCGCTGGAGCTCGCTCCGACCGACCAGAGTGTGTGACGTAGTATCGTGCAAGCGAATATAGACCTTATCCATACGACGATAAGACTAATTTCGCTTGCACGGTCTCTCAAGGTCGTAATATTATTATTACTTTAGAACACTCTAGGGCTTGCTACAACCTACCAGAGTGTGTAGCGTAGTATCGTGCAAGCGAATATAGACCTTATCCATACGACGATAAGACTAATTCCGCTTGCACGGTCTCTCGTGGTCGTAACAATATATTTAAGTAGGTATATTAGTGTACTGTTGTTACTGTTTACTACTGTTGTTTCTGATATCCGTAACCCAAATGCTTAATGCCACGGGATTAAGTTGATATACGTGATGTTTTGTAATATTTACTAATGCAAATCATTACGTGAATAAACCGCCTTAAAATTCAAGTGGTTAAAAGATCTTAATATTTTTTTTAAATCGACTCGCATTTAAAACCATGTCTTTTACTTTACGCCATAAATTCATGTCTACTGGGAGCCCTTATACAATTTCAGACATTATTATTTTAACCTCGAATTTCAAAGGGAAATTCATTGTACGAAGAAAATTTCCGAGCACATTTAAATAACAATTCATGCGAACTGCCACTATCGTAAAGAATTTTGAAGTTTTGAATAACTCTGGGTGCATATCAGATGGGAATATTGACTGTCTAGTCAATTTAGATGGTTTTTAATATCTTTCTCCCCATATTATATTCGGAATAGGTCTGGAACTTCACACGTCATAAAATTATGTTAAAGTTCTTGAGTTCATCTACAGTAGATGAAAAAGTCATTGCATGTTAAAGTTGACATATCTCTATGACTCGTGATATAAGAAGCCGAAACGTGAACACTGACGGCACGGCTGGTCCACAAGTTCAAAGTCGGCTATGAAAAGAGCTATGCTCCGCGTTTCTCTACTGAATCGAATCAGAAATAAGAAGATCCGGCAGAGATCCAATTTCATTGACTTAGCTCACTAGGTTAGCAACAGTGGCAGTGGACTTGCCTAATAAACCGTCCAATCAAAAATCGCTTGGGTAAACGAGTTCTGGAGTGGATACTTCGTCTCGGAAACCACCGTATCATCATCAGCCCATATACGTCCCCACTGCTGGGGCACAGGCCTATCCTAAACTGATCACTATCAGGCCTTAGTCAACCACGCTGCCCGAGTGTGAGTTGGTCGACTACACTACCTCGGAATTTATTCGTAGGTGTGCAGGTTTCCTCACGATGTTTTCCTTCATCGTGAAAGCGTCGAATTATCGTACATATGAATTTCAAATTTTAAAACTCCATCTTCATTGGTACGTCAGGCTTTGAACTGGACACCCAGACATGGAACAAACACCGATGTTTGTCACACAAATATTTGTCGCGTTGGGATTCGAACCTACGTTTCATGAAACCGTAGGTAGTGAACCTGGGTCACTAACCACTGTTCCCCCGAGCCAGTCCAGCAACGACCTTAACCACACGACCATCGCCTTTTACAACACCGTATTATCGTACCAAATAATCAATTTAACTACCGTAATCTTCAAAACCCAAAGAACGGGGTCAAAATCACCCCAATCGTAGAGTATGTACCACTTAACTCTGTAGGCCACGGCTATAAAAGTCAACTCTTTCAGTGGCTTTACAACCTCATACCGTATTCAGTTCGGGGTTGTCTCGTAAAAATTGGCATTACTTCACACTTAGAGGACACTTAAAATTCTTGTCGGGCCCGGTTTTTGCATCGGAAGTGGCAATTACCTGCCGTCGTCATGTGGACTTCTTTGATGTATGAGTATGTATGGAACTTTTGGGGCTTTTGGCGGGTGTTTTTGACCCTTGTCTATTTATTTATTTACCACATTACTATGGTGATTGTAACATGATGACTTCTGGAAGCTGACACTTTGGCTTAAAATGTTTATACTTTTTATATTGGAATCCGAATAATAGTGAGTGAGTGAGCGATGGGTGAGTACGACAGGCTAAATATGGATGTGCCTGTAGACCGCATATGTGGATCTCACTACCGCTTACCATCAGGTAGAGTGAGTTCATCTTGTTAGCCTATAATAAATAAAACTCGTCGCACTAACTTTATTTAAGAGCTGTGGATTTTGAATTAACAAATATTAAAAAAATAAACTATGAAACAAATATGACACTTAAGTTGCTATAATTGTGCACAGGACCTATTATAGGTCCTGCGCTATAGGGTTGATCTTTATTAACATTGACTGCTATTGCTGGAATTCAGTTTGATATTCAGATAATTGTATGCTCTTTATTGATCAACTTGTTTTGAATTAAAAAAGACGTGTGGCACTCGGAGACTGCCGCGGTAAAGCTATTGCATAGCATCGTCCGATTTCGGAGTAGCTCGTCTCGATTCGTGCGAGTTTCGAAGAGTCGTACAATACGTCATATCGTATGCACACAAACACCGTGCCGAAGTCTACTGAACTGAAACGACGTTAGACGATTGTGAGGTTTTTTTCGTGACGGAATTTCTTGGTTCGGTCGCCGCGCTCAAAGCCCGCGATAAAAGCTATGCAATAGCTTAATAATGTGCTTATCGAACCTTATCTATCATTAACCATAATCATGTGCCATATAATGATATTGAAATTTTTCTTTTCTTTTTTTTTAAAGCTTCTCAGGATGACCTCACTCCGCCTGATGGTAAGCGGTCGTGAGGTCCACATATGAGGTCGATTTATTATTATCAAACAACGACTAATGAAAAATTCAGCATTCAACTGTTCTAGGTATGAATGCCAATGTTTCATCACTTTTGCCAGACACAACAGATACAATCGCCTATAAAATTCCTTCCAAAACGTCAATACCGAGTACAGTCAACGAAAAAAGTGCTTGGCCCTTTGTGTCACGATATTTTGGGGGTCGCGCGATAATTCGCTGTCACAAAATCCTTTGTGGTGGTTTTGAAAGGGTTCATTGTGTAGGGCGCAAGGGAACTCAGGAAAAGTTCGATGTTGCCAAAGGAAATCGAAATAGTATTGTGCCGTTAATAAGACTAGTGTGCGCGATTGTACTTGTGGCGAATAGCTTTCGGATAAGGGGTATTCGGTGTAGGCTCAGTTATTTATGGAAGTTTTTTGTGCTGGACTTTGTGTTTCGTTAAAAAGGTCAAAACAATTCTTCTTATTATACCTCCCATTGGCTATGTAGGGCAACAGCAAAATTAGTTGTAAACTCATAGATTTTCTTTGACTCGTGACATTTTATAGATACCACTTAGGTATGAACTACCTAAATTGATTCGAATGACTGTGTTAACCTTAAATATTGCATTTTTATCAAGATATTTAATTTACTTTTAACTAGTTCAGTAAAATTTTATCTATAGATACGTCTACGTTTTATCTATATTGACTACTCATTATATTCACGATTGAACAAAATTAGACAAATAAACTCGGCAAGATGAATTACATCACAAACGTTGATCGACTCGCCAGAACCAATTACAAACAACACCTATCAAGATTAAAGAGAGAAATATTGGTCCAAGAGAAATGGGAAACTGAGTATTGCAAGTTGTAATGGAAAAAGTGTGGCAACTCTGACTATGTTGCTTTTGCTGTCGATACCAGGAGTAAGTACTTGTGTTTGCGACTGTAGCTTATTTGCTGGCTGCTTTGATTTGCAAGTTCGTTATTTTTCAGCTCATGTGCAGGTGGTAGCCGAGGATAGACGGGAGTGTCGAGCATTTGGAGATGCCTGTATACAGAAGTGGACTCACTCAAAACACAATCCTTACTAATGGTATAAATGCGAGAGCGCAATAATAGGCGAGTGGAATAAAACATGGAATGGACTAAAAATATAATTAGTCCATTATTTAGATTATTTATAAATATTGTACTCATTTTTTATTTTGTTCCACAAACAAGAAATTATCAAGATATAGTGCTTAGAAGTTTCGTATGACGTCACGATATGGTACAACTTTTACCTAGCCGTGACGTCACAAGCCCCCACTCCAGAAGTTTGATAAGCAATAATTTTGTCATTTTTCAATCAATCGAAAAAAAAATAAGTGTGCCATATTTTTGTATAAACTAACTTATGGACTAAATAGAATAATAAGATTTTGACCCAGTCATCACGCCTATTGCGAGCTCGCGACGAAATAGCGGCGATATCGCCTCGCCGTAAAATCGCCCAAAACAATACTATTATAACTCCTTACGGAAAATACATTTCAAATGTTGTCACTTCTCAGATTTTATTACGGATTGTCAGTGGAATAAAGTTTCTTTTTTATAACGTTATTTCATTAATCACGCCGAATTACACACAAAAATACATTTAGAAAGAACTGAAACTAAACTTACAGGTATGCCAAAAGGATATCTCACTCGCACATAATACGCAAACACGAATATTCGTAGACTACCAAAATCAAAATGTATCTTTGATTTCACTGTGTCCGTGCATTTGCTCTGGCCAAGGGAAAATACAACTTTCAGTTCGAACACGACCGGTATATTTTAGTTTTACAGTAGGTATATTGTACTGTTCGTACCAAAGCTACCAAGCACACATTGACTGTGAACATAACAGCATATTGGATTGCGAGAACACGATTTTGGCTATTTGTGTAGGTACATACAAGGTATATACGAGCCAAAGTTTGTACATTTCATGTTAGAAAAGTGTCGGTTTTACACTTCAATGATTTTTTTCATTGAACAACTATATTATTTAAACCCACTGACTACCTCTTGTTCAACGACAAAGTTTTGAAGAATTGATAATCTAACAAGAAGGGCACCACTTACTAGTACTTTAGAAACTTACGTAACTACTAAAAAAGCCCTTGAAAATAACCCTTGTATTCTACGAAAATGTACGTACACAAATAGCATCTGTAGACTGCCTAAATCTAACCCTTTTCAGTGTATTTACCGTTGAGAGATGTTCTAAGCTATATCTACATTGTATACGCTACCCTAGCCGCCTCTTATTGTGTGTAATAGTATCCGAGTTGACCTAAAAATCTTTGGAGCCCTCTAAATGTAGGGCTATCGATTTGCGAACCGTCGGGCCCTTTTATAAAGAGGTTCTATTATAATAGAACTATGTATATTACATAATATCTTATATTATCATTAAAAGTGACTGCGTAAAAGAATTTTTTCTCATGTCAACGTAAATTTAAAAATATATTTTATCACGCCTGCGAAATAGATAAGTTTAGTCATATGTTTATTCTTTTCTGATAGGACTGATTGTTTATTAGGTTTATAAATATCTGAACTTGAATCCTAAATTCTCAAAACGAATTATTCCATATTATCTTACATTGATTGCTTATCTAACTTGAAATTATTATTTAAACCTTACCTCAAGTAAAAGGTACTTTTACTAACTAAACTTTACATAATAACTAAAAGTAGGAGCACATATACAGATACAAAAGAGAGAACTTTGGAGTAGCCTCGTCATCATCTGGACTTGTGAGAGAGCAGATGGCTCTCACCTCAATGAAAAATCATTTAAATCACAGGATATAGCCACGCGGCAGCGTGTCAAAGCCAAGTTCAAGCAAAGGAACTGGCTAGCCAGTGCCAAGTGTATCATTACACGAACCACTTGGTTCCACTTTTGAGCCTTCTATAACTCAAAAACGATTTAACTAAAATACATGAAACGAAAATTTTTGTACACTTAGGAACTTACTTATCTAATTAATTGCCACATTTTTTAAAAATAACAGCGTTTGTCATTAAAACTTGGCACTAATTTAGATCTCCATTATTTTTGCGGCGAAACCCATATGTAAACAAAAAAAATCATTGAACATGGCTCTCCTTTTCTACATTTATGTTTTTGTGGGATAATATTAACATATGTCCCCTTAATCCATTGAATACCGGTACAAAAGGGCCTTAGGAAGTGCCCGTAGCAATAACTCATGCTGTAATGGAGGCCTAGCTCATATACTAACCTAATGGTTTTAATTAAGATCTTTCGGACTTATGGGACAATTCTAAACGTTTTATTTTGGTGACTTATCGTTTTAGGTCTTTAAATGCCATTAGTGAACATCCGTTTATTGGTAACTCATGTGTGTAAAATTATATTAAAGTTAGGCGATTAATATTTCTGGTAAGATTTTTCTGACTTTTGCACTCGGGGCGTATAAAGGCATTTGTGTGGCCCTTTAACATGAAGTAATCCCAATAGGTTATATTGCATTTGTGGACAGTCGACCTCATATTATTATGTGTACCTCTACGCTTACCATTAGATGAGTACGGTCATTCTTGACGCCGTAATAAAATAAAGATAAAGCAATTAATTATATTTTATGTTTAGAGGAATGATCAACTGAATTTGATTAATGAACTGTCTTTGGTTAGTATGACTGGCTCGGTGGAACAGTGGTTAGTGACCTATGGACACTATTTACGGTTCCAAGAGTCATGGGTCGATTCCCATCCGGGACGAATATTTATGTGACGAACATAGGTGTTTATTCCGTGTCTCGGTGTGTTATTACACAAATTTGTGTAACTACTGTTGATTCTGATATCTTAACATAAGTGCTTAAGCTACTTACCACGGGATCAGATCAATATATGTGATGTTTTAGTTAGCATTGTCACTAGCATTTGTTGCTGGCGATCAAGATAAAGGGAACTGGTATTATGTGTTACAAACAAACTCCCCTTTTCCTTCCCCCATCATATATTCTTGCTACTCGTGAGAACGCAATGACCTTGTTACAACAATGCACAAGGCAGAATGGCGGCGACGTGGTTCACAACCCGTCACGTCACGTTTCCCACAGAGGTGAAAAGTGGATCGCTGGAAGTGATCTCTGCCTATCCCTCTGGGAAAAAGGCGTGATTTTATGTATGTATGTATGTAAACGAATAAAAAGGTTCAAACCTATAAGGAAAACATCTTAATCTGATAATGTTTCAACCACATCGATTATGGCTTCCTCTTTACAGTCGATAGCGCTACCCAATACGTTTCACGATTCAAGTTAATTTTGCTAAGTTCCCTCGATAAGGTCAAATAGCCACGCGTTAACATAATGTTTATGTATGAGCACCGTTCTTATTACACCCGTTAAATGTATGGCTGGCGACGAAAGTGAAATAGTGAGGTTTGGCTGATGAAAGTTCTGATATCGATAATCAGTTCTTTTATCGATAACTTTTTTTTTTATAAAATGCTAACAAGATGACCTCACTCCACCTGATGGTAAGCGGTAGTGAGATCCGAATATGAGGTCGACTGGCACAATAGATCGTATTGAGCCTGTCGCACTCACCCTGAAGGCCTGCTTAAATGCTGTTTCACGCCCCGCCTAAAGAGCCCGGGATCATAGGAGGGAGGGAAAACATGAGCTGGAAGGGCATTCCATACCTTAATGGCACTAATAGTATGACGCCGTTTATCGAGTAAAAAATTACTCCAGTATAGCGAAGTTGGCTTAAAAATAACCTACTTCCTTTCTCGGTCTCTACATTACCCGTGTACCAAATATCATTTCAATTCGATTCTGTAGCGCGACTGATAGACAAACAGACAGAATTGTGAGGAGTGAGAGCCGTCCGCTCCTCCGCAATTCAGTTGATGATGACAAAGCTACTCCAAGCCATTATCGTATGTTGAGTAATGATTGATGAATGGTTAATATGACTCCTTAAAAGAGTATTAAGAAAGCTAAGGATATTTCAAAACGCCTAACGCATCAATATCTACATACGTATACCGATCGAGTATCTGTATTAATCAATGCAAAAGTACATTGATTTTCAATAGGATTTGAAAGCGTAATGCTTTACTTTTGTTTGATTTACTGCTTGATTGATTGTTTAAAGATATCTCAAACCATCGAGTTTATTTTCCATCAGTTTAAATGTGGCTGCAGTAAGTCATTATGTTCTTAGGGAAATCATTGTAGCACTTTTATTTACTGATGTTTTATATGACATATCTTTACTATAGCATCTTTGGTCGATCCTGTTTTACAAGCGAATTTTATCGATACTAAGGCGATGATTTCAGCCATGGCGGTCGATCTCAATTGAAATCAACCAATTAGGCAGGACATATTATAGTGCACAAGTGTGCGCGCAACTCAAGTGCACTCTCTATTCCGTTACTCTCATAATTCGGAGAGATGGCAATCCGACATGACCGATGAGAGATCGGGCGCAGAACCACCGGCTTAACGTGCTTTCCGAGGCACGGGCGTTTAATCGCCAATTTTCTTACTCCGGGCTGAGTACCTAATTTATATTACAGATAAACTCAAACAAAATTTTGCCGACCCCGGACTCGAACCGGGGACCTCTCGGTCCTATCGCATGCTACCAATAGACCAACGAGGCAGTATTCTATCGATATATCGCTGCTTTGGAAGAATACTGTGGTAACTCAAAATGAGTAAATTTTTCAGTAGAGCACTTTAAAGTTTTTTAAAATTTTCAAATGCCATAATTTTTTATTTATTGCGCAAATGTTGGCGGGACTTGAATTAAAACATTAAAAATATATTGAAAATTATATTAAGTAAAGGTTTTTCAGAAAAAAATACTTGTTTAGTACTCAAAATTCAAAACAACTACTTAGTCTCAGACTTACAACAAAATAACATAGACAAAATTTTGAAGATTACTGCCGCATTACAAAAAATACTAGAAAAAAATTAGGTTATTTTTAATAACAGAGGTGTTTTTCGAAATAATACAAAATATTTATTATATTCTTCTCAGTGATACTGATACATTTTGAGTTGTGACATCTTAGCTTTATTTATTTTTAAATAAATAGTGTGACGATACCAATTCGGTCATTGTTTTATAAAAATGCTTGCTGTGTTAAACATGTTTTATGGAAAAGTAAAGTATTAACTGGTTTTAAAGAAAAAATAGGAAAAATAAAAGTTTAACATCTTTTACAATAGCTAACACTTAAGTATTAAGTAACTTTAACGGTGAAGGAAAACATCGTGAGGAAACCTGCAAGCCTATGAAGAAATTCTAAGGGTGTGTAGTCAACCAACCCGCACTTGGCCAGCGTGGTAAACTAAGGCCTTATCGCCCTCGTTTAGGGTAGGCTCGCGCCCCAGCAGTAGGGACGTATATGGGCTGATGATGATGATGAAGTATTAAGTAATTGTTGTAATTTAGATTCTTACTTAAAATAAGGAGAATCTCATAAATTCTAAACACAAAGCTTAGAATTTATGAGATTCCTAATTTTAAGTTGATAAAAGTTACAGATAAAAGACACCTCATTCAAGTCTCTATTTTTTACAGCCTTTTTAAAAAGTTAGTTTAGTTTCTAGTGATTTGAGATTATAATAAACAGACCACATAACGCATTACTAATACGCAAAAAAAATGTGGCATATTATAATTACCTATGATTTCTGCGAAGACCTAATTAATATAATATTGATATAACGACGTAAACGTTTACCGTTAAAAGTTACGCTGATGATTATGATGATGATACAAAAATTAGATGGAAGTGTGTGGTTACTGAAAGAAATAATTATTATAATCTTTCTTCCAGTAACCATAACGCCGTATTGTAATTGTTACTCATAAGAATCAATAGAGTAAGAATTTGGAATTGTATTCCTAGGTAGTAAACATAATAATCCTCGTTTCTTCTTTTTACTCTTGTTTTTGTATCATCATCAACATCATCAGCCTACTTCTATCCACTGCTAGACATAGGCCTCCCCAAATGCACGCTACTTCTGACGTTCTTCGGCTACTCGCATCCAGCTCCTACAAGCCGTCCTGCGACAACCTGGCCTGAGGGCGTCATACACTATGTTGGCCGAGACGCGTTCTCCGCACTAGAACTCGTTTACCCCGGCGGTTGTCGGTTCTACGGGTAATGTGCCCAGCCCACTGCAACTTCAGCTTGCTTAACGATGAGCTAAGTTGATGACTTTCGTTCTCTGTCGGATCGCCTCATTTTTTATTCGATCCCGCAGACAAACCGAGCATAGCTCTTTCAATAGCTCGCTGAGCGATTTAGAACTTGTGGACCAGGCGTGCAGTCAGTGTCCATGTTTTGGCTCCATACGCCATGACGAGTAGGATGCACTGATTAAAACTTTCATCTTCAGGCTTTGTGGGATTGACGATAAGAAGACTTGGCGTAGTTTCCCAAATGCTGCCTTACCCAGCTGAATTCTTCTATTCACCTTGTCCTCAAAGTTGTTTCGATCCAACTGCATAGAGGACGGTGCCGTGAATCGCAATCGGTCCCAGTAGTACATGTTCATTGAACATGACCTTGGTTTTGTCCAAGTTCATCCGTAGGCCGATGCATGCAAAAGAATCAGCCAGGTCATTCAGCGTCTGTTGTACATCCTGCAGCGTCTCTGCCCGAACGACGATGTCATTTGCAAATCGCAGGTGAGAGATTAATTTACTATTTAAGTTAATAAGCTACGTCCTTTCCAGTTCAGCGTCTTGAACAAGTCCTCCATTGCATTTGTGAACAACTTTGGGGAGTTGACATCCCCTTGTCTCACTCCTCGATGCAATGGTATGGGTTTTGTTTGCTGATTCAGTACTTGGACGGACATGGTCGTGGCTTGGTAGAGAAATCTCATTACCTGAATGTTTACTTGGTATTGCTGCAGGGACTCCAGAGCTAACCAGATTTCAACCGAGTAAAAGGCTTTTTCATAGTCCACAAATGCTAGGCACAGGGTCTGATTATACTCCTCAATCCTCTGTAAAATCTTCCACAGTGTGAATGCGGTCTATGGTGCCGTATCCGCTCCGATATATTCAGGCTGTTCCAGTGATTGTATTCGCCGAGTCTTCGCTAAAGACAGTTCGTGATTACTCTAGAAAATAGCTTGTAGATGTGGCTTTAAAGGGAAATGGGTCGATAGTTCTTCAAAAAGGTTTTGTCACCTTTTCTGAAGAACTGGATGACCACTCTCTTACTTCACGCCTCCGGAGATTTCCCTTCGAACAGAACAGCCTTTGAGGACGAGATGAATAGAATAATTCAGCTGGGTTGGGTTTGCAGGGTGGCAGCATTTGAAAAACTACGCCGAGTCTTGTTATCGTCAATCCCACAAAGCCTTTATTCAGTGCGTCCTACCCGTAGGTATTGAGCCAAAACGTGGACATTGATGGCACGGCTGGTCCACAAGTGCAAAATCGCGGGCTATGGAAAGAGCTATTCTTGGTGTTTCTCTACAGAATCGAATCAGATATGAGGCGATCTGGCAGAGAACGAAAGTGATCGACATAGCTCATCGCATCAGCCAGCTGAATTGGCAGTGGGCTGGCCACATTAGCCGTGGAACCGACAACCGCTGGGGTAGCTTCCTAGTATGGAGCTAACTAGTAACTACTTGCTTAGCTTTCTATAAAAAGTTAATAGTTAAAAATAATAGAAGATACCTACTGGAACATTAGGTTCTTTATGCTCATTACAATTAGTTAGGTAAGTGTCTGACATTTAAAAAATAAATGCGTTTTCAAGTTACTTTTTATCTGAAATACTGTATCAAGTACTAAAATACGACAGATTGTTTATCAGATAAAGTCTTAATACGAAAAACACAATCACAGTCACGAAAGATTTTTATCTAGAAAAACGTCCTAATTTTAATTGTGCAAATACTATCCTCCCTATCTGTTATAAAAAACAGTAATATCTAATTTTATTACATTCAAGTAATACTTACTTTTTGCAGAACAATGCTGTTATTCCAAATGATACTTTGTTCATGAGAAGTGTCTAAACGTTCCTGTAGATTATTTTAAATAATAGTGTCACATCCCGAAATAACACAGTGTCCTCGATAATTGCGCAATGAAAATCTGTATTATTTTGTATAATGACCAAATTCCAGAAAGGTAACCGAGTGTTCACTTCAAAAGACAAGTTGTAACTGGCGATACAACGATATATAAAAAAAATGGCGGCCAAAATGACCAATAGGAAACAGTCTTTCGATGGCGCCACGCGAGCAATTGTTGTTATAGAAATACGATCTTTACTGAGTATATAAAACAGATTATTTTAGGTTGAATGGTGTAGAAAACTCAATTTTGTAGTATTTGGCAATAATACGCTATTCTTTCAAAGCAGCGAAATGTGTATCGAGCTACAACCCTAATCAGTAATACCCTAGCTGAATAAGTTTGCGTTAGCAATAGGTATTAGGCTACGGGCTGTATTTGGCTGGCAAATTTTTGCACCAAATGGTTTAACTCTAGTTTCCTCATTTCAAATAATCCGGAAATAAGGTCTAATATGCATTATGATCATAATAATCAGCCTCAAGAATTAATTCAGAAAAGATTTAACATAACCTTTACAAGACAGATTAATAGAAGGTAGCATTTGAATCTCAATAAACAATTACCGATCTTTACTAACTTTTTTTGTTATAATGCAAATATAACGGGAAAAAATCTCATCAACTATTTTGTGAAATTCGAATTCAACAAAATAAAATTGTGTTTGACACAATGTTATTATTACCTAGTTTGATATTAAAAATGTCCTCCTATCCTATTGCTTGTGACGCATTTCACAGCGAGGCATTTTCATAAAAAATCATTTCACGTGTAGTGTATCCATATAGTTTTAGTGGTTTTGTCCCCGAGAAACTACTGCACATTTTTTTATAATAGGCTAACAAGATGACCTCACTCCACCTGATGGTAAGCGGTAGTGAGATCCAAATATGAGGTCGACAGGCATAATAGTCCATATTTATTGAGCCAGTCGCACTCACCCTGAAGGCCTGCTTAAATGCCGTAAAAATTTTAAGAGTCCGCATAAACGATACTTTTAAATATAATTGACGTCTAGGATAACCTCATTCCACCACATGAGAAGCGACTGTCGGCTCCACATAAAAGGTATATTACTGTGGACTCTTACTACATAGTCACTTCCACACTTATATCAGTACGGATTCTCACTGCAGCCATCTTGCAGTGTCCACAAAATATAGGTGCACGTCTAAACGAACTTCGACCGAGCGAAAGTGCTGTGTTCGTGTTTTGAAAAGCGCATCGCAGTTTGCAGACTCTCATATCCGTCACGGAAATTTGACGCCATTCTTGTGGACATTTTAAAAACGTTTTTCAAATAAAATGACCCAGTACACTGAATGTGTGTGGCGTTCCGATTTGTTGCGATCTATTTGGTGTTGATTCAGAATATTTGGCACACAATATTTGTGTACGCTGCGAAACTAAATTGTAGCTACAGGAAATATTGAAAAACAAACCTGACTATGAAAATGTATGACATTTGAACGAGGTTCAGATTCATAACCTTAACTCAAACATATCATCTCAAACCGTGAAATGTACCGAGTCTACAGTGTATTATTTACTGCTACGATCAAAAATGCTTACTAAAAAGTTGCTACATACAAAAAAAATTGAGTGTAGTGAAAATGTAGATCTTAAATAACAAAAAGTTTTATTCAGGAACTTACTGGTACTTAAATACTATTTTGCTCATCATCATCATCATCATCAGCCCATATATGTCCCCACTGCTGGGGCACGGGCCTACCCTAAACTAGGGCGATAAGGCCTTAGTCGACCACGCTGGCCAAGTGCGGGTTGGTCGACTACACAACCTAAGAATTTCTTCTTAGGTGTGCAGGTTTCCTCACGATGTTTTCCTTCACCGTTAAAGCGTCGAATGATGGTACATATGAATTTTGCTATTTTGCTAGCCAAGTAAAAAAGTACATTGCAATAAGTTTAACATGTAAGTCTTTCTGTGACTATAAGGCAGTTATTATTTCCAATACACAAAATAAAATGGGCAAAAGGATAGAAATCACGTTCTATCGAGATCATCCTACCTGCAAACGGTACTTAGGCGGCACCGATGCGATAGACCAGCATTTATCTTCGTAATGGTCCCACTAACCTTTTGCCTTAGAAAAATAACTTGTTTTATTCGTCTGTGATTTCCGTTCATTCTTGTGGATTCCTTTCGCTGAAACCTTTTTGGGAGTTGTGTGTATTTATTGCTATGTCTTATGCTGATATTTGTTTAAGTGTTTACTCAGTTGATGTCCGGGAGAAGTAGTTTCTGAGACTTGTGAGATGCTGGGTATATTGTGAAAAATATTTTAGGGATGAGAGCAATCTGCTCCCCCGCAAGTCCGGTGATGATGACGAGGCTACTCCAAGCCATCGTCTTATCTCAGTCAGGAAAAAAGTGAGAAATATACAAACATAATTATCTCTCGGATAGTTTTTGGGCTGAGATTCAAAGTCTAGAAGTTATAGTTATAAATAAATATCACAGTACGTACGTTGGTTTTATTCTTAGCGAAGTTGCAATTATGTTTTAAAGAACATTGAGTGATGGTCTATAGATTAGAAACTTGAGTTTCGAATATGCAGTTGTTACCTTTAGTTTAGATAATTTGATAGCTTCAAAATAATTATTTCGCCGTGTTGCCTGACTTCGTATGCATAAATCTGTAAACGTCCAGGATATTTACCCTGTTCTTTTATTTTAATGAGTTGTCAACTAAGTTTTGACCCGTCATCATGGTCGGGAGTTTATTAAAATAAAACAAGATGGTAAATATCATGGACAGATTCAGTTTTCTAGTGTTACTATGACAGTTAAAAGTTAGTACCTATATAAATTCATTGAAGTAGAATAGTGTCTAGTTATTTTTTGATACTTTCATCTAGAAACATTACATAAAATAATATTTAAAAAAAAAAATTATACATACAGACGAATTGAGAACCTCCTCCTTTTTTGAAGTCGGTTAAAAATAGTCAGCATACGCTTACTTTGTTCGTATTTGGCTTTTAGCTGAAATAATATCACTTTTTTTCACAAAATGCGTTGATATAATAGGTAGATTAAAAATTAACCGAATACTTATTGGATGAAAGGTCAAATTCTTCTTTTACTGAAAATTCAACCGAAATTTTAATGAAACATCCAAAAGAATATGAATTGAAATCGTTGCTCTTTTCCTCATTTTTTCTTATTTAAAACAGATAACATTTCCCTTCTGTGAATGTAGAAATAACGTTATTATTTTGAACGAGATTTATTTGAATCTTATTACATTTTATATTTATGCTTCTTCCACGATCCTCGAATATATTTCCAAAATCTCAAATGACATACTATTAATAGAACAAAATAAAAAAGTATGTAAATAAGAAAATAATATATTTTTCCTTATACGTTTATGTAGAAAGTATTTAGCCGTTAAATTGCCGTCAAACGTCATTGTTACAAAGTAGGAGAATCACGATACCATATCAAACAAGAAATGTTAAATTTAGAGGGCTAAGAATAATAGGCAGTTATATATAACATAACATACATACATAGAATCACGCCTTTTCCCAGAGGGGTAGGCAGAGATCACTTCCTGTCATGTGCTACGGTCCTGGCACACCACTTTCGCTTCTTCCACATCCATCAATCTTTTTATACATGCTCGTCGGTTACGGGTACTTTTATTTTGACTTTTCTTCAAGATTTAACCTATTTGATCATGAAGTCTTTCTAGGTCTTTCCCAAGTAATATATAAAATTGTATTTTTAGCTTTTCATCTTTAATCTATATACCTAATCCATTAGTAGGTACCTCATACGTCTCATAATGGTAACTCTCGATTGTTCCAGATAGATTGTTTAGTAGATATCAGATAACCAATCTGCCACTTAGTATTAAGATAAGCTGGTAAACTTAGCTCTAAAGGGATGATAAAAAGATATTGCCGATAAAGATCGCCGATAAAGTGTGTTATGTGTTTGAAAAATAATTTAATTAATAGGGTCAGGGAGTGTGGTCATTCTAAACGCCAGATATAAGAAACCTTTTTAATGAGTCGCTGTTGTCGAATATTTAATATAGTATAAAGAAAAGAGAGCAAAAAAGAAAAATGTTTAATGACTACAACAAAGCCTTGAAAAGATACAATGATACATAAATACGCAAGACATAAAAACTCAACTCAAACAAAGAAATATCACACATAGACAAGGACTATAAGAAGTGGTCAACTAGGTACAGGCCTCACCATGTGCTACATCAGGCTGAAGACCGCTGCAACGTTGGTAAGTTTAATAGGCTTATATCGAGTATTCAGCATATAGTCAACTTTCCACTACTCAAATTATGACATGAAAACTTCCTGATTCACTCAAAAAGAAAACAATGATACATCACAGCGTGAAGTCGTCAATAAAGAACTCGCCCGAAGCTTGCACCATCCTTGAATAAGTTTCCAACATTTCGCACAACACCAAATGGGTTTGAGGAACTTCGGGGCGAGCTACGAAAATTCTTCCAATACTTCCGTACCTCGGTGATGTCGGATCAAATAATAGTGCAGTATTAGGGCGAGAAATATCACGTCAAATATATTTGTGTCGGTGAGTCCAGTACGAAAGCAGGGTAACATGGTTGGCGCAAGTGTAGAGAGAAATCTTTGACAATATTTTATAATTGACCTAATTTAATCCAGACTTACGATAATTTCACATAACCTAATCAATCTAAAACCAATTAGGCTTAAAGCTTGCTTGTAAGTAGTTAGGGTTTTCGCGTATGAGAAATCCACCAGATGGCAATACGTAGATATGATGTATAACTACTACATTATTAGTGAATATTAACATTTCTGTCATTGTCACATGACATCAGAAGAATCAATCATGCTGCAGTTGGACCTCACGCCTACGCATTGCTATCTAGTTCTTTCGCCGAAACCCTCATTTTCTTAGTTGGTTGTGACCGCTTTATTAGACACTGACAGTAAAGACTATTGAATATATTTTGTTACTTGGTGTTTTTAAACAAATAATAATTTAATAATAATAATCCTTTATTTGCCATAAACAGGCAAACAAAGATGTTAATAAATATTATGTCGCTAATACCTATTGAGCTATATACATTAAAGCATGCAATGCAAAACATCTTAAGCAAAGCAAGTCCGCGAAGTGTGCCTGGATATCCGATTGTACCTATATTATAACCAAAATCGTAGTTAATACAATCTTTAGTACAGTCTGTGGGGACATATAAAAGCCTCTGGTCTGCAAAAGGTGGAGTAGAAAATGTTTTGGCGTTATATTGCTTACGTATGGCAGTTTAATAGAAATCCAAGTTTTCGACCTCGGGGGGCGCATGCGCGAGCCGCCATCTTGAATTAAAGGTGCCGAAAATCGTATTTTTCTAAATAACGTCTAAACAGTTAACTGTATGACTAAAGTGTCTATGAAAAGCATAAAGAAGACAAAATTACTTACATTTCCTTCATACATATTTATTATGTAAGTCTTATAGGTAAAAGTTTACAAGCGATGGAAAAAAAAACGAAAAAATATTTAAATCTCCAAGTTCAAAAATGGTATTGCATTAAAAAAGACCCAGAAGACTGGGGCTGGAGATATAACACCAATGGGCTCAGTCCAATTACAACAACTGAGAAAGCTGCACCCCCAACGCTTTTAAAAGTAATTTCTTGCCACTGTAAAAAAGGATGCAGAAGAGCATGTAGTTGCAGAAAAGCTGGATTACAATGCTCTATTGTATGTGGGTTCTATAGTGGTCAGTCCTGCGGAAATGCGGTAGAGATTCGGATAGATAACGAGGACAACGATGACGACGAAATTTCATTGCTGGAAACCCATTTTTTTAGAAACAGCGACATTGAAACTGAAAATTCTAGCGAGATTAATGAAGATGTCGACCATTCACCTACCTGGGCCATCAAAAAGGTTTAAAAAATAATTAGTAAATTTTTTAACCAAAATTTTAATTAAATTGATGATTTTTGTAACTTTCTATTTTTCAACTGCTTTTATGTTTTTACCTATAAGACTTACAAAATAAACATGTATACAAAAAACTTAGGTAATTTTGTCTTCTTTATACCTCTTATAGACACTTTAGTCATACAGTTAACTGTTTAGACGTTATTTAGAAAAAAACGAATTTCGGCACCTTTAAATCAAGATGGCGGCTCGCGCATGCGCCCCCCGAGGTCGAAAACTTGGATTTCTATTAAACTGCCATACGTAAGCAATATAACGCCAAAACATTTTCTACTCCACCTTTTGCAGAGCAAAAATACCTGCGGACTGGAGTACTTGCCATTAAACCAATATAACTAAGTAAAATAAAACATAGTATGCAAGTGTGTCCATAAATTTAGATACGTCTGTCTATAGTATTTTTGTGAAAGAGCTAGAGCTTGTAGAAACAGATTGCTACATCTAAAATATTGATGAAAGTATGTTGCGAAATCAACAGATTGTCTAGACTTTCAAGGTGAGGGGATATTTATCTTCACCGCTAATTAATTTCATGTCGGATATTTCTAGAAACAAAAGTCTTTGTAAAACAGGTTTATCTTAATAGAATTCTTAGACTCTCTGGTTGCTATGATGGGTTTTCTGGATAGTTTCACTGAAGAAAATTGTTCTGAGTGTTAATAATAATGATCAAGGAATCTAATTAATGTCACCAAAACACTGCAAGGTGGAAACATTTTATCAAACAATTTGTTTTGACGTTATTAATAATAACCAACTTTCCGTCTCTAATATTCAATGATCACATTATGCCAAAAACCGTCGCCCCTTTAATCCTAACAAACTGCCAAATAAGGAAACACGGTCAAGGGGTCTTCAAAGACCCCGTCGCGTTACTAAGTGAAATCCGTCGATCAGTGCACCGATAACCCTCATTCGCTTGTCACAGAGATACCCCCACATTAAGATTCGTCTCACACACTGGTTCGATACAGAAAATTGAGTTGCACACTCAAACCCCTCTTGGTCGGGATAAAATATTTCTCGTCCACTCTTGAAGGAGCGAGAAGGGTTACAAATTATAAATGAGCCTGAATTTTTGGCGGAAATTGAAATGGGCATTAAACTCAATGATAACATTAGATGGGGTTTTTTGATGTGGGTTTTGGGAATTTGGCGTTGGGAGGGGAGTGCTCCGAAGGATAATGTAGGGTTTTAATGTTTTAGGTATTAATAATTCGCGGATTTTCGTATTTTATGTTCCGTCGCGTGTAAGCTGATTCAAGGTGACTTGTAGCGTAATGATGGGTGTAATAACGCATGATGGAGTATTCTGGATGCTAATTGGCTACATGTGGGTATTATGTGCAATGTCCCAAATTGGTAGGACCTATTTGTGCAGTGATCCGATATTAAAGTGCCTGCTTTTGTATGTATCAATTATAAAAATCTTGCGTTAACTTGATATCATATTCAACTAAAAGCAATCATGTTTAACTTAAGTTTTGTCTAAGAAAAAATAATAATGTTTTAAGAAATTTGCAATGAAAATGGTAGATATTTGATAGTTAGTAGCAATGTTTCTCCGTTCATAATTAAACTTTCGTATGCCCGTATGAAAATCTCCAAGCTGCCGAGTAGAATAGTTGATTTTTTAGTATTGTCTATTTTTATTTGCGCGAGCACTACACATTTGTAAAGAGCTCGAAACGTCGGATCTCTAAATAATGTTTGAAATACCAATACACGCAAGTTTAATCCGTGAAATTAGTTTTATTTCAAAGTTGATTTTTTATCAATTTCCATAAATATTTAATACCATTTTGCATATCGCCACGTTTTAAAACCAAAAATCACCCGACCACTACTCTATTTCCAAAACTCAAACAGACAAAGCCAACATCGAAAGCTGAATCGCGACAACACTGAAATAATTCGCAGAATTTACCACTGCCAGTATTGTAAGCTTGTTATCAACACCGGCCAGTTTACTTAACAAACCAAACAATCGTTTTCCACTCCACAAGTTACCGATTCACAGCATTTCTACCGCAAACAAGAGGAGGGGGGAGGCCTAAATCTCCTTAGTGGCCCAGTTCAGGCCTAAGCATGATATATGCCCCCAGCGGGACATAAATT
Source organism: Maruca vitrata (assembly GCA_039566165.1). Lineage (NCBI taxonomy): Eukaryota > Metazoa > Arthropoda > Insecta > Lepidoptera > Crambidae > Maruca > Maruca vitrata. The sequence continues at coordinate 5,624,720 of CM076934.1, read as the reverse complement.
GCAGTGCATGCAGTTTTCCAACTGTCAAAGTTTATACTGTTGCACCACTGAGTATCTAGATCTACTTACATAATGCAATAGTTTCCTATTTTTCCTGCCCTAAGGGTAAATCGTTTCTGTTTGAGAAATGTGTTTGGGGTTTTCGTGCAAAAGTCGTAATGTTGTTTTCAAATGCATTCTAAAGCTCTCGTCCATAGAAATCCATTTGATAAATAAATAAAATGTTGTGATGGTAGTTGCCTTAAATAAAGTAAACGTGGTTATGGATAAACCACAAAACGATGTTCTGAACTTTGATGTTCTGAAAAAATATCTTATGAAATAATTCAAGTTGATTTTTTAGCCCAATATTAATTAAATTGACCCCATATTTAGACCTTTACGCACTTCGTCCTCCAAAAAAACTCACCCTTATTTATGTTCACAAGAACATTAAGTCCAAAATTACTATAATTTCTTAAAACCAACCAATAACAAGCGATAGTGAGCCATAAATTCGACCCTCAAAGCTCGTCCCCTCAATACTAAATGTCCCGTGAAAATGTAATATTCCATTTTCTTATAAATTACAGCTGTAGACAAAATACTGTACCTACATTTTGTTAATTAAATTCTACGTATAAGAACAATAAGCTGAACTCTACCTTAATAATTACGTGTTAAAGTTTAGTTTTCTTTGTAAGCTCTAATGATCTTGGGGTTGGCTTAAGCAATCATGGGAAATAAGGGAGCAATGTGACAATCTCACCTCATAAATCGATAGGAACAAAGGGACTTTACGATGATATTGGCAAATTACATCTCAATTTGGTTTTTCAACATTTACGCTACGTAATTGGCGAATTTATTATTAGGCAATCTAAAGGTATTGAACAAAATAATTATTTAAAAATCAATTCGATCCAAATACACACTGACTCGGAATTAAAGCTTCCAAGGGCCAAATAATGACAATATATTGATAGTTTAAGTAAAGTATAGTTAACTGTTTTTTTTTTAATGAAAATAAAAAAAAAATAGTTCTTACTCTTAACTCTTAAACAAGTTCATATTATCTTTCTTCAAGACTTCTCTCTCTCTTTTAATTTTGTTTTAAAATTTAGAAAAACTATTACTCATACATGCGTCCTATTTGTACCCTGCACTCAGTTCTCAATATAAGCTTTGACTATGACTTTCACTAATTTGGAACCGCATTAACCAAAAAATAATAACTTAGCGGTGGATTGCTTGCTACAAACTGTAGTATCGTTATGTTGATATTCTCGATAAATCTATGGTTTTTGCTGAACAAAATTGCCCTAATTCAAAACAATTTTGGGGGTTAAATTTAGCTAGAGTTTTTATATTATTCTGATTTATTTTTAATGTAACTTTAAGTTCAGTTCGTAATGTGTCAAGTGTCACACGCAAGGGCAAATTTCAGTTCTAAAACAAAACACATTAGATGAGATTACGACTTTATCAATTACAATGCTATCAAAAGTAGAGTTTAGAAAGCGATATTAAAAAGTTTGCCAATTTGCGAGACGAAATCAAAACATATTTTATGCGAATAATTATTTAATGTTCACATAAACACTTTTTTTTTTAGGGAATTAGTGCAGTTTTAAAAGTATAGAAAAATATCAAACCATTTGGATTTACTTGTATAAAATATTTTTCTTAGAAAAAACACAAAGTTTTAAACATTTTGCTTAAGTTTAATGTTTTTCTTTCTACAGCCGAAGGTAACTTTTTATTAATTTTTTTTTTACTCTATCGTTCCATAACTTTCCATAAATTAGTTAAAAATTATATTATTAGAAAACAATAGAGTTAATGAAAGTTGATCATCATATAACAGTTATTATAAAACTGGTTACAAGAGATTAAAATTGTATGCAGAAAAATAAGTCCTCAAAGCTATAAGTGAGTGAACAATAAAGAAAAAACCGAAGATTTGCGTAGTGTTTAAGGTCGCTTGCCATGCAAGAGGTCGCCATCAAATGTTCGATTATTTGATTTACGGTGAAGGAAAACATCGTGAGGAAACGAGCACACCCACGACCAATCCGCACTTGGCCATCGTGGTTGAGTAAGGCCTGATCGCCCTAGTTTAGGGTAGGCCTGTGCCCCAGAAATCGTGTATATATGGGCTGATCATGATGATGATAAAGTTTACAAAGGTAAATTGAGACATTTTATTTATTTTCAAGGTTATGCATCATTTATTCCTTTTTTAAACAAACACCTATACTGAACCCATATTGATATATCGATACAACTACACGCTCCCTCGGTCAATGATGGCCAAATACAATATAGTGAATAGATACGGTACGGAACCATAGTGACTAATTGAGTTGGAGCTATTCAAATCAGTTTCTAGCCAACAATGGTGACCAGTTACAACTAGATTTAGGACAAACAGAACTGCATCAATAGTTCTGGGAAATAGATAGAGGTGCTGTCTGTGTGTTTAATCAATACAAGCCTTGCCAATATTGTAAACGCAAAATAGTATTACTCTGTTTACCTCTCTTACGCTTAGTCAGCAAACTGCTGAAACGATTTAAATGTACGTGTTTTGTTGATTATTTGCACGAACTCCACTTTTTTGAAAATAAAACTAAGTTTACGGATTGAACTGGCGTGTATTGCTATTCTAAATATATTAGTTACAGATCCGACGTTTTGAGCCCTTTACAGCCCTCGTGATCACGGGGAAGTTGTCTTTATAAGTTTAATCACTTCCGCCATTTGGTGAGATATTAAGTGCTTTCCGGTTCACGTACACAGAACTTCAATTAGAAGTCTTGCAATGTGTTGTCGTTTTTGATGGACCTGGGGGCTTGAAACGTCGAGCCTCTAAATAATATGTTTAAAATATATTTAAGAACATTTCAATGTAATTAAGAAATAGGCTACTTTATAATGTAAAGTTTAATGTTTATCTTTTGGCCTGATACTACACGGACGTAGTAAAAGGCCAAAAGATTGTTAATAATAAAAATTTGATCAAATAACATTTTAATGTGTGTGTTATTTAATTTACGAATCAGATTCAGAGTTTTTTCCGTTCAGGATGACCAGATGGTGAGCGATGAGGTCCACATGAGGTCGACACGCACAATAGATCCTACTGAGCCTGTCGCCCTCACCCTGAAGGCCTGCTTTGACGTAGTATCACGCTCTACCTGAAGAGCCCGGGATTGTAGGATAAAAATATAAGTTGGAAGGGCATTCCATGACTTAATGACACGTGGCAGAAAAGAGGAACTAAACCTCTTGGTTCATGCTACCAGCGCCTGAATTGTAAGATTATAATAATAACGACAGATGTCTAGATTATAGTCCAAGAGCTGGTGAACCCTGGGAGTAACGGTCTTCCTGTAAGGTTAGAAATTTGTATACTGACGATTTATGGCATGCTAAGAGCAATAGCCAAGACCTGGCAGGCGTCAGCCCTGCACGTCATCAGCCCCTTTATTTTTCAAACTGTTAAGTAAATGGGGTTTCAAAACTTGTTCCTGTAAGTTTGAAAATTTAATAGAATAAAGTTATTTTATTATACATCTTAAAAATAAATTGACAGGCGATTACAATAAGCAGAAGTATACGACAGGTCAATTAGAAAACGCACAGTTGATGAGTTAAAAAAAACTTTATCCTGTATACTTGAAATTTTTATATGTTTTTCAATAGACTTCTCAGAGTAAATATGTACAATGCCAGGCGGTTTTGAACAGCAGGCGTTCGAGTGAGAAGTGTTACATGAACGCATATAGTAAATGTAATGTATTTTATTATGTTTTATACAATGTACAATCGATGAAACGCAAACTGACGAATAATAATACGTTCAATTGTAAGCAGTAGGTTATGGTTCACAAATTTTCGACGGTTCACAATCTTGCTAGGTAGATAGCAATCAAGCGTTATTTACAATTTTACCGAGACATATACATGTGACACAGACATTTTAATATTACTACTTGGAAACATGGACCATCTCCACAATAAGAATTTTAAAATCTATATGGAATATGGCACTAATAATTGTCAAAAATCGATAAATATTTCTGAACTATATACAAAATTGGGACCTTCTATATGCCAAGGCTAACCTGGATTTCAAACATTAACCGGTTGCGATTTCAATCCGTCTTTTTCAAGAAGAGATAAAAAAAACCATTCCAAATATTGCAAAAATCGAGTATATATCAGAAAGCATTCAAAGAATTAGGAAACGCAGAAATAGTACAGAAGAAAGAAAAAAAAATCCCGATACTAGAGAAATTTGTATGCCAAATGTATGGTTTGAAATCTTCAAAATTAAAAATGCACGATATGAAAAGTTCGTTGCTACGTTCAACACAACTAATCCTAAAGTGTTTATGAAAAAAGTAGTAAGCTATGATTCATCGAATTTTGGTAAATTCGAGGGTGGTCCCTGCTAACGTGAACTACATCAACAATTGTTGAGAACTGCCTACATTACAAATATATGACGAAATTGTCATTTAAAAGAACCAACAATTATTACACCTGAAAATAACGGTTGGAACTTAATTGTTAATAATTCACTGGTCGACAGGATTTTGTAACAGATACCAATTCACTTTATTCTGAAGGTTTTTGATGTGCTAAATCTAATTATCTTCAGCAGTATAGTTCTAACACATCAGGTTTTCAAGTATCATGAGCCGAAAAATCCAAAAATGCGTTTTCGGGTCACTTTCTGTGAAATGTAGGAAACCTAATATATTTTTAGGCAAACATTTACAAAGATAGTCATTTAAATATAACTCTTGAGCCTTCAGATACCGGTGAGTTTGCTCCGATATCACTTTTCTACTACAAGATATACAACTTTGAAATTTGTGATTTTTTTTCCATACATTTATGATCATCCTGTTTGTAAGGGGTGAAATTCAAAAATTTCAAAATTGTATATCTTGATTTAGATAAAAGATATCTAAGCAAACCCAACGGTATTTATAGGAGCAATATTTATTCTTATATGACACATTTGTAAATGTTAGTTAAAATAAATATATTAGGTTTGCTACAAGTACCAGGAAATGACCCGAAAACGCATTTTTTGGATTTTTAGAATGAGATGTGTCATAAACTTGATATGATAGAGAAAACTTGTATAAGGAAACAATGTTTGGCGCATCGAAAACTTTCGAAAAACTTTAGTTTGGTTCCAGGGATCAAAAAAATGTCGAATATTGTCGACCAGTGAATCGTCACCATTTTAATTGGTTTGAGGGGCATACGGCTCCATCGTTTAAAACGACATACTTTTACAAGAACATGCTGATACTTCCACAGCACAATCGACTGAAACTGAGGAATGCATTTCAGGTAACATACAACTATTTTATTCTGTATCATTTAATATGCAGTCCTATGCGTTGAACTTGATATTTAATTCTCAACAACCATATTGATTCATAAAAATTTATTTTACTATTTTCAGATGAGGAAAACATTGTTGAAGAATCAGATGATGATGAAAACAGTGATAGCGAAATTTCGGATGATGCTGAAGAAAATGAGTGTTAAAAATAATGTACATTGTATAAAACATAATAAAATACATTACATTTACTGTATGCGTTCATGTAACACTTCTCACTCGCACGCCTTTAGCAGCTGTCCCCTCGCCTGGCAAGGTCTTATGCTGTTCAAAACCGCCTGGCATTGTACATATTTACTCTGAGAAGTCTATTGAAAAACATATAAAAATTTTAAGTATACAGGATAAAGTTTTTTTTACCTCATCAACTGTGCGTTTTCTAATTGACCTGTCGTATACTTCTGCTTATTGTAATCGCCTGTCAATTTATTTTTAAGATGTATAATAAAATAACTTTATTCTATTAAATTTTCAAACTTACAGGAACAAGTTTTGAAACCCCATTTACTTAACAGTTTGAAAAATGAAGGGGCTGATGACGTGCATGGCTGACGCCTGCCAGGTCATGGCTATTGCTCTTAGCATTCCATAATCCGTCAGTATACAAATTTCTAACCTTACAGGAAGACCGTTACTCCCAGGGTTCACTAGCTCTCCAGCTATTAGAAGGTCATATTCCACAAAGGACATCCATTTACATAGGATATAATATCCGTCAATTGTATATACTGCCCCGCTAACCGTGATTGTAAAACTATTCCCCTATACTTCCAGAACTATAAAACAAAGGCAAAGTCAGGGTTTCACTGGGCAGCGGCTGTCTGAGTCCCTGGGGAGCGATTTATCTCAATAATTGGCCTGCGTCAGTGTGGATGCTTGAGTGAGGATCGGTTGTACATAAGTAGATAGCGATAGTATATGTAGGGATATCGACGTATACTAGGTAAATTTCGATAGAAATCTGCAGCGAACATTATTTATTTATTTCAAAACATCATCATCAGCCCATATACGTCCCCACTGCTGGGGCACGGGCTTACACTAAACTAGGGCGGTAAGGCCTTCCTCAACCACGCTAGCCAAGTGCGAGTTCGTTGACTAAACAACCTTAGAATTTCTTCGTAGGTGTGCAGGTTTCCTCGCCATGTTTTCTTTACCGTTAAAGCGTCGAATAATCGTACATATGATTTCATTTAAAAACATACATACATAATCCTTACAGGCACCTAATACAATTATGTAGTTTTTGACGCTATATCAATAACTAATCGTACGACTTCACTTGGCGACTCTTAAAACAAATCTAATCTCTCCGCCATGGCATTGAAAGAAAGAACGAAAGAAAGAAAGAAAAAAAGAAAGAAAAAAGAAAGAATGAAAGAAAATTTATTGTCTAACTAATAATACAACTTGGTAGAAAGGAGACATAGCTTACAATAACAGGTCAGACAAAGGGAAGGGGCTCAGCTGATGCCTCCGCGGGCGCGTGTCCCGGTCGGCGCTGGTTTTCAGCTCCTCCCCTGCCCTCTAAGATCTACATTGAGAGCATAAGGTACTAGTTTGAGCAGTCGAAGCGCCCGCTTTAGCAGCTTAGTTAGTTACTTACTTATAGTTAGGTTCGCACAATATATAAGTAAAAAAATTGGCCAAGTGCTAGTCGGCTTTGTGCACGAAGGGTTCTGTACTAATATTCAATATTTATTGTTATAGCGGCAGGGAATAGACATACAACATCTGAGAAAACTTTGATTCTCTAGCTTATCACCGACAGCTATCTTGAGATACAGCCTAATGACATACGGACAGACGGACGGAAAGCGAAGTCTCAGTCATGAACTTACAACAAAATAAGGGATTTGGATATGAAACCCTGATATACGTGAAACGTCTGGACGCGATACCTGGAAGGACGGGTGTTCGAATCCCCGGTCAACAGTGGAGAAAAGTATATAGAAAAGTTTTTTTCCGATTTTCCAAAAATACGTCAAAAAGGTTTAATTAATTAACTTGTTAATTTTCTAGAAGCTTAAATGAATTTGGTAGATCCTAATTTTAAGCAAAAAATGTTGTAACACATTTGCCTTTGATTTCGTAAGTATTCTAAGTAAGTAAAAAATTCGTCATTAAAGCGCTCGACGCGTTACTGAGAATTTTCTTACCATTCGTTTTATAATGTAACTTAGATTTTGAATTGAAAATAAGAAAACATAACATATTGTAATATTTAGAAAAGAACGAGGTTTTCTAATACGTACAAATCTGTTGCTTGAAAGGAAGCTCCTACCACACTTTGCACATGTGTTACTGACTGAATAATTTAGATTTTTTTTTATTTTGATTTTGGTTTCCCAATTTCTATCATTCGTTTCCTTTGCGTTTCATTTGAACCGATCGAATTCAAACTAGTGAAAGCACTCGGATACTTGAGCCACTATAATTCACACTATCCTTCAATAAAACGGAGAAAGATACGAAGGTATCAGTAGGCAAACAAACTGTCTGCAAGGTCCCAGAAGTGCTATCTATCTCAATGATTTGGCTCCCCAGCCCTTAGTGAAAGACCCGTTTTGTTCTATTGACTTAAATCTCTGCTGGGATTTTGAGGAACAAGATTTGAAATGCGATGTTGTAAGATAGAATGTAAAGCATATTTTTAACTGTGTGCTGTATAAACTTCCCAGTCCGTTATTGTTATCGATTCAAAGAAAATAAAAAGAATTTTAAGTCGAATGTTGTCAAGTAGATTTTTCCGTCCAAATAATTATTTTTCAAAATATAACAACTACTTGCGCACTCAAAAGTTATGACAGGAAGGGAAATGTGAAACTCAAGTTAGCATAATTATTTTAAGGGTTCATACTTCTCATTAAAATATCATTCGTCTATTATGTATCAAAACAAATTATTGTTTTTTACCCACGACAGAACGGAGCAGGTATTTGCGTTTAGGGTGAGAGATGTTTGTTTGTGTGTTTGTGCAAAGTAATATTCCCACCTATCTTCTAAACTAATGATCCGATTTTGATGCGGTTTTCAATAATTATTAACTTAACATATGCTAGACTGTTTTTAGACACTAGCAATATTTTTATATTCTTTTTAGGGTTCCGTAGCCAAAATGGCAAAAACGGAACCCTTATAGTTTCGTCATGTCCGTCTGTCCGTCTGTCCGTCTGTCACAGCCGATTTACCCGGAAACTATAAGTACTACAGTGATGAAATTTGATGGGAATATGTGTTGTATGAACCGCTACAAAAATATGACACTAAATAGTAAAAAAGAATTGGGGTGGGGCCCCCATACATGTAACTGAGGGATGAAATTTTTTTTTCGATGTACATACCCGTGTGGGGTATCAATGGAAAGGTCTTTTAAAATGATATAAAGTTTTCTAAAAACATTTTTCTTAAAGTGAACGGTTTTTGAGATATCAGCTCTCAAAGTCGTAAAAGTATGTCCCCCCCTCTATTTTTATAACTACGGGGTATAAAATTCTAAAAAAAATAGAGGTGATGCATGCAAATTAACTCTTTCAACGATTTTTGGTTTGATCAAAGTATCTCTTATAGTTTTTGAGATAGGTTGATTTTTATTATATTTTGCTGCTACGGAACCCTTTGTGAGCGAGCCCGACTCGCACTTGGCCGGTTTTTTTTTCAATACGTTTTTTATATTTGCCATCCATTTATCAGTAAGTTGGGTAACACTGAGATCTTTTGCTTTCAGAAAGACCTCTGTATCAATGTGAACTGTGTCTAATAAACCTTTCAACTGAGCCTAAATGATTTATTTCTCTAAATTACTAGATCAAATCTTACACAAAAGTAATCTGTGAAATTCGTTATTAAATACGTTTGTGCACGGAATTCGAACCGAGGTCTCCGCGCGGCCTCCGGTAATGACATCAAGCAATCTCAAAAGTGCCGATGGCTTTTCTTTCGACAGATGCTTTTGTATGCGTTTGGTTTAAAATAAAGCTGTTTTTATTGAAAGTAGCGTTTTTTGTGCTGTATACAAGCACCACTTCATAGTATAAAACAAAGTCTTTGTCTCGGTGGAACAGTGATTGACCTTGGCTGGCGGTTCCAAGACTCGTGGGTTCGATTCCCACTCGGGATAAATATTTGTGACATTAATATTAGTATTTGCTCCATGTCTGGGTGTAGCGTCCATAGTACAAGCCCTGCTCAGTTTGGGGTCAGGTGTGGAAATGTCCCAGATATTCAAGAGATATATTTAAAGTCGCTTTTTCTTTTCCTATATCCCTATGTATGATTTAATCTTTACAACTACACAACGGATTTTGACAGGAAGGTTACTATGTCAAATTCTTCAGAAGCGTAGCGAGGACGGGTCATTTGTAGGTAATAATTACTAGATATTTACTAGCAAGAGATACAGAATATATTTAAGCTCACACTACAACAAAATTTAAAAAACATTTCCTCGAATTGAAATTCCTTTTTGAAGAGGTAAAAAACTGCTCATGTGAAACATTAAAACAAATATTTTTGGAAATACAGTCTTTCAAGCAACAAAACCATATTTACTATAAAACTAAGTTTTCTGTTGATAACTTTTATCACGGACAATATTAACTAAACTCCGCTTAAGCTAATAATTTGCACCTGAGCTTAAAATTTTTCTTTCACTTTTCCTTCAACAAAATTCTTATCTTGAGGATTCTTTGGATTACCGCCTCCCTAGACGTCGATTTGAAATGTAATTACCAAGGTTTATTTTAAAAAGTTAATTACGTTATCCACTTGGGGAGTTATTTTAATCTTCTGATAACTTCTTTCAACTGTATAGCTCGGTAATTTTGAGAACTGTGTCAAAAATACCCTTCGTAGAATTGTTAAGCGAAGTTAAATAAGAAAAAAATCGTGGAACTAGGTATTTTCTCTGAAATTGTCAGTTTATTTCAGAAGAAATCAGTGAGTAAAGTTTTATTAAGTGACATTTTAAACTGACTTCAAAAAAAGGGGGAAATTCTCAATTCGTCTGTATTTTTTATGTTTGTTACCTCAGAACTTCCGCCTGGGACCATGGGTCACTAACCACTGTTCCACCGAGCCAGTGTGGTTGACTAAGGCCTGATCACCCTCACGGTGTCGTGGTGGTTGAGCTATGCTAGGAACCATGACGCCGCTAAAGCGATGAGGTGATGAAAGTGACGGTGTAAAAGCGTCGATGGCCGAGTGGTTAAGGTCGTTGCTTGCCATGCGAGAGGTCGCCAGTTCAAACTCCGCCAGGTACCAATGTGTTTTTCAAATTTGAAATTCATATGTACCATCATTCGACGCTTTAACGGTAAAGGAAAGCATCGTGATTAAACCTGCACGCCTATGAAGAAATTCTAAGGTTGTGTAGTCGACCAACCCACACTTGGCCAGCGTGGTCTACTAAGGCCTTATCGTCCTAGTTTAGGGTAGGCCCGTGCCCCAGCAGTGGGGACGTATATGGGCTGATGATGATGATGAAAGTGACGATGTATACATATACATATTATATCCGAGCTATTTCTTAGGCGGAGGAGACCAGGGGGCTTAGACAAAATCGAAATGATAACGAAGTTCGAAAAGAACAAAATGTATGGGATTGACCACGTGATTTATCGCGCTCAAATGTCAATCTTACATTTTATTCTTTTCGAACTTCGTTATCGTTTCGATATTGTAACTTTGTCTAATCCCCTAGGTGGACGAGCCAAACATCATCAGCGAGATAAAGCTCACAGACTTCCCTGCCTTGGTCATCTTGACAGGATGCGTTAAGATCATGCTGTGAAACGAGCGTACATGAGACGTCCCAGTGGTCAGCGGCCAGTTGGACGTCCCAGGTACCGCTGGGAGGACGAGGTTGTGAAGGATCTCCGCGAACTCAACGTGGTTGACTGGCGGGAAGTGGCGCGGGCCCGGCCTAGGTGAGGAGCCGACTGAGTGAGAGAAATGAGTCGTGGTCTCCGATAATAAATTGGAGGCCAAGACTCATTTTGGGTCGCTGCGCCAACCTAGTTATTTATTTCTTTCCCTAACTGACTAAAATAATGGCTTCAAGTGGTTACTCGAGGCCATTATCATCATCACCGGACGTCCGAACTAGCGGTGGAGCGGATATCTGTCATATTATGAGAATATGAAACTTATTCCCAAAAAAATTTTACCTTTTTTCACACTTGCAAGTTAGTCATTCCGCTCACCAACAAACAAACAAACCGCACACCCAAATAAGTGATGTCTTATGAAAAGCAATAAACTAACAATTCGTCCAAAGCCCGACACTAAAGCGAGGTAAAAGAAAATACTAATCTAAAACAAGTCACAACGAAAAAGTTTTACAAACCCCAAAAACGGATCAATCATTCCCCTTTTCGATGCAATAGTCGTTCAGCCATAATCCCCTATACAAAAAGCATTCCAAAGATAACTCCCAACGTTTGGCGGAATTCCATAAAAGATTGCATTCTCCGAAAATGCAATGGTACACCTCTATGATTGTTCTACTTTGCTCTATGTAGCCGCCCCCACTGATAAGATATATTTTTTTTTCCTTACTGACTAACGATGATGGCTTGGAGCAGCCTTGTCATCATCACCGGGCTTGCGGCGGATGGCTCTCACCCCTAAAATAAGGCATCAAATTTTTTTAATTTGAATCTGTACTACCTTTTTCGGAGTATATCTATTGAAATATAAATAAAAGGAGAAGCTGACTGACATATTAACGCAGAGTCTAAACTATAAGGGAAACTTGAAATTTTGCATCGGGATTCCTTTTACATCGCCGTAGAGTACTTAGAAACAATTTGTTGCATAACCCCCTCGGTGTTAAGAGCTAAGAGTGCAAATCTCGTTAAGTTAAATTTCATTCTTGGAGTTATTCGAATGAAATTCAGTATAAATGTTCTTTTTTGTGAGTCATGAAACAAATATAAAAAGAACTAAAAATTAAGGGCGCAAAAAATTATATCAATCAACGACTTATGTTCGAAGTCACGGAACGGCTTAAACATAGTTGATAAATATTATTGGAATTCTTATAAGCCGCTGCCGTTCGCCCCATAAGTGTAGTGATCCAGTGGGTAAAAGTGGAACAATCTCTACTCTGCGTTACAATACTGAGCGCATACCTCTTCTGATTGTAGTAAAACTTGCAATACCCATATTGCGGTTTTTGAATGCCGGCACCGAAATTGCGTTCCCTGTTATATAAGAAATGATTTATATTTTAGAAGGGAGTTTTAGGGGTTCGCGCAGAACAAAACTATCCATTATACACCGTGAAATTTTAGTGGTTGTTTTCCCGTGGCAGAATGACTTGCCTTTAGTAATACTATCGAGTCATGCAAATTATACCGCGAAAAAAAAATTTTTTTTCGATTTTTCGGAATAATAATTTTTTCAACTCGAAAACGAGAGAAGCTATCGTTGTTTTTGAAGATGTGACGTATTCAGGTACTGCTTGCCGCATGAAATCGATGCTTAAAGCTAAAGAAGCTCTTCACCCTAAGTCATAAAGCGGTTCGAACGTGTTTTCGAGTTACGGTTAAACCTTTCGTAAAACCGGCATTTTTTGATTTTACCAAAAAGAACTGCACACAATTTTTTGTACTACTAAGATAGAATCATTTTACTGCGGGAAAACAACCACTAAAATTTCACGGTGTAGTTGCTTTTAAAACCTAAACGCATAAAGTGGGGTGCTAGAAGTTTGGTCGCTATGCGTGCGCTGTATACCTGTGACATTGTAGCTGAATGAATGCGTTCTTTCGTTACATACATACAAAAAATCACACCTTTTTTCCTAGAGGGGCAGAGATCACTTCCTGCTTGTGCACTTGTGCAGTGCACATTGCTATGTATTGTGCTACGGTCCTACACACCACTTTTGCTTCTGTAACATCCATCAATTTCTTCATTCATGCTCTTTGATTACGGGCACTTTTGATTTGACCCTTTCTCAAAATTTGACCTATTTTTTTCACAAATGATGAATTGATGTTTCTGTTACAATCAAAAAGTTCTTAAATTCTTCAAATTATGAACTAAACGACACAAACATTAAAAGGGGCTCCCGTACAGCAAATGTGTTTTCTTTTCCTTTTTTATTTGTCACTTTAAATGTTAATACAATAAAGAGTAATCATAGTAATATTAGAGAATCCTTCGTACACGACGCCGACTCGCACTTGGTCTTTCATATCGTTTTTAGGACCGGTTTCAAATAAACTGCTCGACATTCAGGCTAATGGAAGGTTGAGGACCTAACGACCAGTCCAGAGCGGAAGTCTCGATCTACATCGTTACTGACTGATAGGACGTAATAAGGGCTCATTAGAGACCGGAGATCAGAGATAACGGTCTCGAAGTACTTTAGGCATAGAATATGAGAGAAATTGTATGTATCTTCAATAAATTCATGAGGTGTACGTACATTTTATTTACAAGTGCGAGTCGGACTCGCGCACGAAAGGTTCCGTACTATCAACTATAATGGAAAATTACGTTTGTTGTATGTATTTATTAAGACCGAATAAAAATTGCTTAAAATTATGTTTGTTGGTATGGGAGTCCCCTTTTATTTTTTTTATTTTGTTTGAAAGGTTATATTCAAGTGTTACGCAAATATTAAGTGATATGACGGTATTTTAAGCGTCTTAATTCGTTAATAATTTTATTTAAAATAAGAAAAAAACACGATTATTGTATTAACGGGGTTCCCCAAATGTTTTGTTTCTTTTTTTTATTTCCTGCAACAGATATACATAATTTGTTAAATTTCAATTTTCTATCTATCACGGTTTATAAGATCTAGCTTGGAGACAGAAAGACGGACTGACACCTTTTAGGTACGGAACCCTAAAAAAAGCTTAAATGGAAGTTACTTCTCATACGTCCTACAACCATAGACTCTTCAGCCGGGGCCTGAAGTGGCATCTATGAAGGTCATCAGAGAGAGGGCTTCTACCGACAGTCTCAATGGAAAGATAGAAATAAACCCTCTTTTGTGCACCTTGACTTCATAATGTGGACCTCATGGCTGCTTGCCATCAGGCGGAGTGAGGTCATCACAATCATCTAATATTCAAACTGTTGTGGTGTGACGTCATATCACCACGTTCATTTTGTATGAAAAGTGCAATTGATCAAAACTTCAAACACGTATAACTTTTTTAATTTTGGTTGTATGTCGACACTAATTACACATGTCGATTCAGATTATCAAACACTTCAAAGATACCTAATTATCTAAAATCATTAACATTCTCTATTTCAAATGACTAATAAATATAATCATTTTGTCTGTCTGTCGCGATTTTACGTCAAATCTACCGATCTGATTCCAATGAAAGTTGGTTTATCTAATCTAGAGACTAAATAGGTAGTCAATAAATATCTTTCTTTTCATACGATCATTTACGTCACTATCGACGCAGTTTTTACCAAAATAAAGACTAAAAGATCACCACTAAAGCTGTCCAAACGAATTATTAGGGAGATAATAAGTATGTTCGTAATTAAGTTCTCTTACAATAACCGTACGTTTTGCTTAGGACTACTTAGGGCCACTAAGCGTGATGTTAGGGTCGGTTTGAGTCGGCAGAAATAGGTTAAAGGTAGTCCCACAATAAGAGTATTTACACATTGTAATTTGACCAACAGCGCTTACAGGTTGAATAAAAAAATTGTGCAATTTTTTCTTGAGACCTTTCCCCAGCAGTGGGATGGTAAAGGTTGAAATATATAAAAGTATTGCGCTTATTTTGAGCAAACCCTATACCTGTATTCGAAATAGTTTTTCGTATTAAACTCGCGTTTATTGTACTAATCTAATAAGACACAAACAAGTCGATGGAAACCTTTAACCTCAACTTTATTTCTTAAGGTATACTTATTTATAATAAAATATGGCTTATTATTTTTTTTTCAAATGGTTTATACGGAGAAACTATACGTTAATTT
The DNA here is from genome assembly GCA_039566165.1 of Maruca vitrata. Lineage (NCBI taxonomy): Eukaryota > Metazoa > Arthropoda > Insecta > Lepidoptera > Crambidae > Maruca > Maruca vitrata. The sequence goes on along the minus strand of CM076934.1, from coordinate 5,609,344 downwards.
TTTTTTCAATTTTTTTTGTCATCTTAAACGACTCTAAAAAAGGAGGTTGTCAATCGTCTTTTTTATGTTTGTTACCTCAGAGCTTTTTTGAATGTAAGCGTTGTTGGAGTAGAAGTTTGCACTAAAACCTTAGGGCGCAATACCAACTCGCGCTTGACCGTTTTCACTTATTAGGTAACAAGAAAATACTCTCACTCTGAAAATGCCTTTACCAATATTATCTTATAATAGTTCTTCAGAAAATTTGTGAATTTGTTTGTTCACTGAAGTTGTGATTAGCTTCGGAAGTTTTTCGGATTCGTATAAAGTTTTTAGAGCTTTGGTCAAGGTTGTTATCTAAAGCTCGTTTCTGCGAAGTCTAGATATAATGCTTATTCACAAGGAATATTAGGATCGAAAAGGAATATCAGTGTCCTTAACTTTGTCATGGAGCCAATGTAAATCAATATAACAATGAGAGTGTACGTACATTTATTGACATATCAACGCACATCCTAAACGGCTAAACGTAGACACTTAAAATTTGTTCTAATCTTAGCTCAGGTACCGTAGAGGTGCACTAAGAAAATAATCCCCTAAATTCCCACAGGAATAGAAATTAGCGCGATAATCATTTTGTGTGAAAAGTCTAAACCGCTTAAGTTAGACGACACTTGAAATTTGACCTTAGTAATCTTGAAGCTTAGTTGCAAGAGGATATTCTAAAATTCCTACATGAACGGGAGTGAGCGTTAGAGTTAACTTCAAAAATCTTCTTCATTTGTGTGAAAAAATCTAAACCGCGTAAGATAGATGATTAAAATTTGGCATGCAGGTACTTTAATAAACGTAAAGCTTACTTGCAACGCGATAATGAAAATTACCACTTGAACGGGAGTAATTGGAAAAATACGTTTGTATGTAAAATCCTGTAGTCCACGCGAAAGAAGTCGCGTTCACAGCTAGTACATACATAATCCTTGCAGGTATTGCACACATATACCTAATACAATTATTATACAGGTAAATACTGCACAATAGGACAGAATAAAACAAAAGCCCTGTCAAATTGATAAACGTTTCATAGGACTTGAAATCCAGACAGAACCCTTCTTTATTTGCGCGGAATTTCTGGCACGAGAAATATGGCCCTCACGTTGTAAGATCACGACCCGTAAGTAAAATGTGGTCTCGCTACTTAGGAGCCCGTTCTGCACTATTAGACAACGTTTTGGCCGAAATTCCACGTGAAAAAACCCCATCAGGATACCAGAGACTGAAGGCTGCGAGGGTTTTTGATGGTTTAATCAAGTGGTGTTTGAACCGGCTAAGTGCAATTCAGACTCGGTGGCTGAGTGGCTCGGTGGACCAGTGGTTAGTGACCCAGGTTCACTACCTACGGTTCCAAGAGTCGTGGGTTCGATTCCCACTCGGGACAAATATTTATTTGACTAACATCGGTGTTTGTTCCGTGTCTCGGTAATAAACACAAAAAATAAAAATATTAAATAACTAACGCCATACAATAATTGCTACGGAACCTTTCATCCGCGAAGCTAAATAATAAATAAATAAATATTGCACAACTTCACATACATTGCACTTAAGCTTAAGCACTTGTGTTACGGATATCAAAATCAACAGTGGATACACAAATATACTTAAAAATACTTAATACACACCCAGACACGGAACAAATACCGATGTTCGTCACACGAATATTTGTCCTGAGTGGAAATCGAACCCACGACTCTTGGAACCGTAGGTAGTAAACCTGGGTCACTAACCACTGTTCCACCGCGCCAGTCTAGTTAAATATATTACACAACATCACAAAAATTGTAATAAGTTATTTTAGTACTTATGTTATGGATATCAGCAACAACAGTGGTATACAAAAATTTCAAAGCGTCATCTACGTCGTGCCATCTAGTGGATTTCTCATACGTAAAAACCTTTTTTTTTTCTTAACTGACTAACGATGATGGCTTGGAGGAGCCTTGTCATCATCACCGGGCTTGTGGGGGAGCGGATGGCTCTCACCCCTAAACCGTAATTTGAAGTTAACTACGACCTCCTAAAATATATTCTAGCAATGTCTCGTCATAAAAGTATCTTCATCGTCCCAATTAATTTCTGAACATAAAACACAAAATGGACAGGAAAACATTCACCCATATTTTCTTGCTAACATTATAATATATCTTCCGCTTTTATACTGACAAAGAATACGAAAACATTCAACCGTATTATTATTTTGTGTAGCAATAAATTTTTATTAATGGCTTCACATGAGCAACGATTTAACTCGCTTGTAAATCTATCGGTGATCGAAATGTCTCACCTGGTGTCAGAGATTTGCAAAATAACCTCTATTACAACGGGGAAAGGTTCATTTCAACTTGGATTAAAGGAATACGTACTTTTTTCCCGTGCACAGTGTTTCGAAAATATAAATGGGTTTGTTTGTTTGTTGTAAACAACGATTGAAAAAGTCGCTTTTGTGTGACTCGGTGTTTCTGATTTTGGGTTCCGTAATTGAGGCTTTTTGTAAAGCGTTGACTGTTAGCTTGATATACTGATAATAATAATATAATAAATAGAATCAAGAGTAAGCCAACGTTTTTCGAACATCGGTGTTTGTTCCGTGTCTGGGTGTATTATTACTGGGTGTATTATTAAATATATTTAAGTTTATTTGTGTATCCACTGTTGATCCTGATTTCCGTAACACAAGCGCTTAAGCTACTTACCACGGGATCAGATCAATGTATGTGATGTTGTGTAATATTTATTGTTTCTGCTTTTTTTATCTTTTCATGAGACATACTCATAATTATACGCATTTCAAGCTTAAAATATAAATATATGTAAAAAAGTCATAGACTACATAAATCTTATAAAATAAAATAAAATCTTTGAAATTCAAACAACTGGTTCCAGAGCTAGAGCAACATGCATTAAGTGTAAAAGTACCTAATTGGTCTAAAATTTTTCCCCACAATTTTCTAACCTCCAATAAAATTCCACTCAGCTCTTACCATGATTCGTGTTTTATTACTATAATAATTCACACAAACCCACCGTTGAAACCAAATAATTCTGCACAATCAGACCCCTCCCGTGATAACTACATCAAATAGCTCTCTAACCCCAAAAAATATACGCTTACGTCATACCTAATTTATCAGATTACCCCAAAATTCGGGAGAACGTTATAGTTTTTTTTTTTTGCCACGGTCAGACGCTTATCTTAGCCTCTTATTGAAACTAAAGCGACCCCGTGGGGTTTGCGGAATGAAAAATGGCCTGTTTTATCCCCGTAAGGTAAGGTATAGAGGATTATCGGTCGGACGGATTAAGGGCCATAGCTGGGCAGTGTAGGAATGCTTGGTAGAGAGCGATTTTTTTTTTAATTTTTTTTTTTTTTTTTTTTTTTTTATAAAGAGGCTAACAAGATGACCTCACTCCACCTGATGGTAAGCGGTAGTGAGATCCAAATATGAGGTCGACAGGCACAATAGACCATATTGAGCCTGTCGCACTCACCCTGAAAGCCGTGAAAAAGGAGACCACTGCTGCGGCAACAACGAGACAAAGCGTGGAGTCTCGCATTGGTATTGAGCTGTGCGGGTCGGAGTTGGCCAGTCCGCTGGACGGAAGGGCCCCCGTGTCTACGGGTCTCCCAGGCCGCCGGGCTGACCCGCACCGCCCGCACTATACCGCCGCTAAGACTCCACTGGTCCGGCGCTTGCCGCAACAATGGTCCCCCCTGGCGCCGGTTCGTACAGTGCTGATCCCGGAACGCGACCTGACCAACAGAGGTCAGAGTCACTTGGCGGGTTTTACACAACTGTATGGTGGTAACAGCAACCGGTCGACAAAATGTCTCCCACCTGAAAAATTGATTGATTTCTGTAGACTGTATTTGTATGAAATTGCACAGTGGTTCTTTTGAGTGCAATCTGAGATTCTCCAATAGACATGATTTGTTATAACGCTTTCTTTTTAGTTTCGAAACGATTTTTTTTTTCCTAACTGACATACGACGATGGCTTGGAGTTTAGCCTCGTCATCATCACCGGACTTGCGGGGGAGCGGATGGCTCTCACCCCTTTTTTTTTTTTTCTTTTCCCGGGTTAAATCCTACATGGATGCCCAATAGTTCGAAGGACTAAAGGGGTATGTTAGACTCCTACTGACTAAAACACCCGGGGTGTTCCGCCTCTTCGCTCGTGAGAGTTGTCCTGGGAACGCACAGCCAACCAACGAATGGCTCTCACCCCTAACTGACTTACGATGATTCCTTGGAGTACCCTCATCATCATCACCGGACGGCGCGGTTCTTACCCATAAACGATATTTAGAATTCAAAGACCGGATTGTTTATTGTTTGTGTTCGAGTTAATGTCATAAAAGATTAAAATAAAAAACTTTATTTTATTTAACACAGTGTCATAAATATAAAGAGACTAGCTTTCCGCCCGCGACTTCGTCCGCGTAGAGACGTTTAACGGGTAAAACATTATTTCCTTATAGCACAATCGGTTAAAAAGTAGCCTATAACCTTTCCTAGGCTCTGGACTATATCTGTACCAAATTTCATTTAAATCGGTCCAGTACTCTATGCGTGAAAGCGTAACAGACAGACAGACAGAGTTACTTTCGGATTTATAATATTAGTAAGGATTTTAACATTCAATTCGAAAAAAATACATATATTTTTCATTAAGTAAGTATCTTTTATATTTGTTCAGAATGGGAATCGAACCAACGACTCTTGGCACAAGAAACCGGGGCACTATCCAATGCGCCATTCATAATAACCGTTTAATTTCACTCAGGTTTGTTTCCTGAGGTAACCTCAAACTTTGCAGACGGCTTAATTCCTCCATCTACGCCTAATCAATTTCCAAGGCGCTAGAGCAAGCAAATCGGAGCCATTATTTGATTTGAAAATTACACAAATATTTATAAAGCCTGCTTTAATTATCAGATGTAAATCGCTTTAGGCAATTCAGCTGAAACCGTATTTTGATTTAACAAAGGATTCTCAGTTTAATTATTGTATTAACATTGCCTGGAATTGAAAAGCATTTAATAGTTTCGGTAGCGATGATGATTGTAAAGGGAATATAGAGGGAGATTTATCAAAGATAACATGGTTGGCTGAACTTATTTTGTTTTGGTGGCTGGTTTAATCTAGGTTTCTATGATTATTATTTTTTAAGGTTTAAACTTATATTTATATTTTGTTTAAGAAAGATAAGTTATTTCTTGTATTTTTATAGATTCATCATCATCATCAGCCCATATACGTCCCCACTCAGCAGGGGGGACGTATTTATGATGGTGCCCCAACGGGTAAGGGCCTACCCTAATCTAGGGCGATAAGGCCTTAGTCAACCACACTAGCCAAGTGCAGGTTGGTCGGCTATACAACCTTAGAATTTCTTCATCCTTATCCTTGATCAGTATAATATTTTTTATCTTTTATTGCTTTTAAACCATGAATCAATAAAGTTTCAATTGTGGTGGCAATATAGTGGTTATTACCATTTGTCTCGGATGTATGTCCTCTAAAAATGAACTGGCCTAGTATCAACTAATTAACTAATTACTCTCACACCTATTAGGTCATTAACGGCATCAAGCAGCGTTGTGATATCGAATTTAATGGCAATTAGGATTACATGTCTCGCGAGCATGACATTGTTTAGAACAAGGTAATTTGTAAGTAATCTGATCAAGTGATTAGCGGAAGATCTAATCGTGTGAGATAATCGATGAGTGTGAGTGGCTGTAAGTACATCCTACTTTGATTTTAGCTTGCTCTAGAGATGCGCCCTCACTTTGTTTCAGGTATACCATTAAATTATTTTGACTGGCTCGGTGGAACAGTGGTTAGTGACCCAGGTTCATTACCTACGGCTCCAAGAGTCGTGGGTTCTATTCCCACTCGGGACAAATATTTGTGTGACGAAAATCGGTGTTTGTTCCGTCTCTGGGTGTGTTATTAAATATATTTAAATATATTTGTGTATCCACTGTCGTTTCTGATTTCCGTAACAGAAGTGCTTAAGCCATGGGATCAGATCGATGTATGTGATGTTGTGAAATATTTATTATTATTTATTTATTATTATTATATAGTATTATCATATACGTCCCCACTGCTGGGTGGGCACAGGCCTGCCCTATACTAGGGCGATAAGACCTTGGACCTTCGGCTTAGGTGACTGACGGCCACAGTGCAGATACATGTTTCATCCCAGATCAGGCGCATGCCATTTCTCCAGGGTACCAATGTCAGGGCTTCTTACCATCAGATCTGCTCAGGCCCGACCTCAATAACGCACGGAACCATATTGATCTGATTATATCATTTTTCGTGTCTGGGTCACATCTCACCCGGGCACGGAACGAACACCGATGTTCGTCACACAAATATTCGTCCCGGGTGGGAAACGAATCCTCGACTCTCAGAAGTTCGGTACCTACAGAACGAACCTGGTCGAATTGGTACGAACTTGGGTCACTAACCAGTGTTCCACCGTGCCAGTCAAAGAAAGTTCAGTCCAAATTCATTCTCACATCGTTCTTAATCCAAATAAATCAAAAAAAGAAAAACAAGAGAAAGGTGTAAAGCACATTGAATCCGAAACCAATTATTACTGTTCAAGCGCTAAAACGGTCTCTGACGTATTTGCAAAAGAACTTCCGGTGGCACCCAAAGGCTTTTTTCGCAGATTCCCACCAATTAAAATGGGTAAGGTATCTTTTAATTAATTCACAAGAACAGTGTTCGATGTTCCTTTTCTATACGTTTCGTTTTCTTTTCAAATGATATTCTGTTAATTTTACGTCGTATTTACTTAGTCTTTAAACGAGGAGGTGCGTTTTTAATTCATCAATTGCATATGAAGCAAACGTTGTCTATTTACTTATCACGGGAAGTGCCTTTAGGTGAAATGGAAACACGTGTTTAAATTAAAGCTTTTTAAAGGCAAAAATTGTTAACAAAAATCACAATATCAGATTGAATACGTAGTCGTAAAATTATACGTTTCGTCTTCGAAAAACTTATTCGCATCTCATCTAATTTATAAAAAATTTCAAAACTACATGTGCTTCCACAAATTTAATAAAATTTAAAAGAATTGATTTAGTTGCAAGAACTAAGTTTTTCTTTCTTCTCTTCCTTTTTTCTTCTTCTTTTCTCCCCCATTTGCGAAAGAGTTCATAGAAGGATTTGTAGTATCCTTATTTTGCGGTGGTTGCGGAACGGACTCCGTCGGTAGGGTGGACGCCGAGGCTGCTGCCTTTTTACCCTTCTTCTTTCGTACCACTTCCGTCCAAGGCTGTCTAGCTGGTGTGGTCGATGGAAGAAAGGAATCCTCCGTGTCTTTATGCGCTGTTGATGGCTCCGGCGCTTTTGAGGGTGGTGCAGCCATACGAGAACGCGAACGTGTCACCCTCAATGAGCCTGGTGATGGGCTCGCAGACAGAGCTGATGTGCGTGACTCCAGATGTTCTTTTACCTCGCTGTTTTGGCACCTCAGGTGTTTTAAAGAGGACAACACCGGCTTCACATTCATTCGCTCTCATCCTTGTTTCATCCTCCTCCCGCTTCTTGTCAGCGGCGAGTGGCGGACGAAGCCTCTTGGCAGGTAGAAGCCGGTCCTCTATCCCTTCTATAAGGGTCCGTGCAAAATTGCGGTCCGCATCTAGATGCTTCTGCTGCTCCTCCTCGCAATCTCATGTAAATAATAATATATAACAATTTCAAAACGACATGACGTGGAAGCACGTCACAAATGTAATAAAATTTAAATATTTTATTTAGTTGCAAGAACAACATATCTAAATTTATAAAAGATGGAATTGACTAACTGACTGACTGACGTCATATCAACGCACAGCCGTTACGGCTAAACGTAGGCACTTGAAATTTGGATGGAACGTATCTTAGGTACCGTAGAGGTGCACTAAGAAAGGGATTCCCGAAATTTACTCTGGAACGGGAATTAGCAGGAAAATCTTTTTGTATCAAAAATCTTAACCGCGTAAATAACTATTCCACGCGGACAAAGTCGCGGGCATAGCTAGTCTATGCGTAATAAAATATCTGGTACATTTCCACACACGGTCACCTGACCCCAAACTAAGCAAAGCTTGTACTTTGGGCGGCAGGAACTGATATTTATTTATATATATTTATTAATACATAGGTACTTAAAAACATAATCACATCCAGACACGGAACAAGCTCTGATGTTCATCACAAAAATATTTGTCCCGAGTGGGAATCTAAACCACGACTCTTGGAACCGCCAGCCAGGGCCACTAACCACCGTTCCGCCGAACAAGTGCAATCGATGTATTATTATAAACGTTGTAGTAAATCTAGCATGTGAAAAGGGATAGTAATTAGTAACTAAACTAAGCAGGTAATTTAAATAGCACATCGAACTAAATTACATAGGAAATACACAGATTTCGCAATCAAATATCCATGTGACTACAGATGTGCTGGACGGGCTGCAGTGACATTATATCCGTTTTGTTGGTGATCAAGGGCTTTGTGAAACCTCTGCAGTTACGTAGAGACATTGCAGGTCTAAGAGTTCTCTATCATCTCTATAACGGAATCTGCCCCGTATCATTAAGGCACAGAATGCCCTTCCAGCTTATGTTTTCCCTACCTCCTATAATCCCGGGCTCTTCAAGTGAAACGCCATTTGAGCAGGCGTTCAGGGTGAGTACGATAGCCTCAATAAGAACTTTTGTGTCTATCGACCTCAAGTGTACCTCACTACCTCTTACCATTAGGTTGAGTGTGGTCATCCTAAGAGTAATTTAATTCAAAATACATAAAGAAGCTACTCGACGGTCATCGACAAAGAGGAAGGCCGAAGTAGAGATGGCGAGATGATCTAGAGACGAACTGGTGGGCCTTGGCCGAAAATCGAGAGCTTTGGAGTGAGTTAGGGCCATTGCCTAGCAGTGGAACAGAACAGGTAAATAAAATAAAAAAAGCTGCATAAACGAATTTTCAATTTAGGTTAATTCTTTATCAGCCACGTCCCTATCTTTTAGCTTTCAAAATACGCTTCACTCACTTCATTTAGCGAATGGTCCTTTATACCAAACACGGTCATACAATCAGTGCTTGGGTTCGCATTGAGACAGAATACACAATACTAAGTCTGGACTCTGTCTGAGGATTCCTTGGAGACTAGCGTTTAATGGATTAAATTTAGACGGCTTAAATGGGTACGTTGATAATGTAGCTTAGTGGTCTCGGGGTAACATTCGTAGTAGATAAGGATGGGACCGGGAGATGTCTAATAAAAGATGTTATGCACGGGTGATCGTATAAGTATTGTAACTAACTTAATTTAGACTTACACTCTACTTATATATTACTTATCCTACCTATGTGTGGGGAGGTGTGTCACACCACTACACCACCCCCCTTATTTTTGAAAAAAAAATTAACAATTTTCTTGAATTAAAAAAAATATATATAAGTATTGCAAATTTTTAAATGAAATTAAATTAACTATCAAAACCAAAAACAAAATTATAAATTTTTCATTTCTCAAGAAAAAAAAATCAATTTGGAAACTAAACAACTGGACTTAATATGTACTTAAACGGAAACATTACGTATGTCTAGGTTGTAGACGAGTCCTTGTGGTAATAATATGTACTAATTTATTCAATACAAAACATAACATAAAAATTTATAAAATATTTTCTTTCAGTGTCAGTTGTTCTGTATCTGTATCCTGTCGTCTATATCCTGGTGTCATCTCATTCTTATCAATTCGTATAATTTTAAATAACAATTTAAAATTAAGTTAAATTTAACTAAAAAAACATACAAAAAAAGATTACCATTTCAATAAAAAAACTTGTTAAAAACATTTAATAACAACTTTACAGAAAAATATATCTGAATATGAAAACAATTAATAGTTTTTCTAACAATACCAAGAACATTTTATCCATTTCTCTTCCACCATAACCTTTCATTTCATTCAAAAATATATTTTGTCCCTATCTCTAAGGTAATGTCAAATCCATTAGTCACCTCTCACATTCAACTAAAAAAAATCACAATCATTGGTCACAGACATGACTCACATTTAGTATATCATTTAAATTATCCCTTTGGTTAACTCGCGCCATTTGGTCGCATTTATTCTCATATTATTTATTTATTAATACATCACTTTCTGTCGACATTTCATTTATATTATTTATCATCATTATTCATTTTCTTCATCATTATATTTATTCATCATTATATATTCTTCTTCACATTTTACATTTCATATCATCTTATTCTCTTTATACAGGGTCAAAATTTGTCCAACAATTCACACTGAGAGAGCTCGTCTACACTATGTTCAAATATGAAGGATTAATGCCCTTAAGTATCATTCACTTGATACATTTCACAATAACTACGGCTCTATATTTTAAGATTGTACAAAAATCTCCAACCGTCTTCACAGAGAACGAGCAGTTACACCATGATCAGAGGAAGGATTTGAGACCGAGTTTAATACCTAACCTAACGTCAATCCGGTATAATCGTCAATATCATTATTTATTTGACATTCAGTCAACCTTCCTTAAACTTGCTATAACAGTATCAAACAATCCTAGAATTCTTTATTATAAATGCTTGCATACACGTGGGTGATCAATCCAATGCATACAAAACATAAATAACTAAAGTACACTTACTCTCATAAAACTTTCCGAAATCCAAACAATACCTAACATAAAACATTTACTTCCTTTCAAATATTCAATCTTCCGCACATTTTAGTTGTAATGCTACTCTAATTGTCAGCAAATTTAATTGAACATTAATACAACATTTATTTACTCTACCTCATTCTGTATACTAACATTATCAATCTTCACTAAATATTATTTCCAAATTCCAAAAAAATACCAGTATTAAATTTTCTCTTATGCGTTTACAGTTAATAAAAATTCTTTAGTACATAGTCTTTACCTTTTCAAATAGTTATCATATCATCCTATTCAAAACATCTGACTAATTAGCTCTTGATTTAACTAGAACAACAAACAAACAGATCGAATTTAATCTTCTTGTTTATTCAATAACATCTAACACATATCTCCGCAAGGAAAAGAATTCATAAGCAAGACATGACACCGTATCAAATACTGCTGACGCGTAAGCGCATGACTTATTGTTAGCTTCTTAACAAATAATACAGGTTACCTATTTTGGTATGCAGTACCTACTGAATTCTTAACATTGTAACAACTCGAATTTCGATTTCGAAAATTTCGTAATTTCTTTACACAACAATAAAAACACATCAGGTTATAATAATAATTACTCAAATTCATAGAAATCATTGTAAAATATACTTATTACCAATGCACACAATCTTAACAGGAGAAAAAGAAATATTTAATATATTATGTCGCATCAATAAAAAAAAAAAATCTCGCTGAAAGTAATAAAATTAAGATTCATAATTAAGTTAAATTAACATGAAAAATAACACAATAATATTGTTTTCCTGCCTTTTAAAATCCATTAAGAAAATAAAAAAAATGTATTTAGAAATTTTTATATTCGCAAACATAAATAAAATTAAGTATTTTGATTTTCAAAACTTTATGACTGTCACCATTTTAATTGCATTTATTTAATATATTTACGATTACAAAAATGCAAAAAAGAAAACTAATAAGTCTTAAAAATAAAATTGAAATTTATATCGACTCGTCTACGTAAAATAAAAATTAACCTCTTAAAATAGTGCATTTTATATGGCACATAATTAAAAAAAAAAATAGTTATAAAAAGAATATAGGTACCTCGTGCAGGTACTATTAAAATAAGAATAATAAAAAAAAATCAAAAAAACTTGGGTGACGAGGCTGGAATTTCACCCGGCACCGGCGGAGTCCACATCTATCCTGGACTCCAACATTCTCCCGGCAGCCAGCTCAAACCCTCATCTGGACGCCATCATCTCCCGGCGCCCAGCAATAAAAAAACCTCCAAGTAAGGATGGGACCGGGAGACGTCAAATAAAAGATGTTATGCACGTTGATGATGTATATTGTGACTGATTAATAAGCCAATACATTTGCTTATATACTAGGTGACATGGAGAGGTGCTACGCACACTACACCTCCCCCGTATTTAAAAATAAAAAAAAATAAAAAGGGTTTATTTTTTTTTTTACAGTACAATATTTTTTTTTGTTGTTACATAACATTTGTGGCAAATTACAATGAAGTTCTTAATATATTTTATAATATTTTTTGACATAAAGAGATAAAAAAAAAGATTTAAAACAATTAAGCCACAATTTTAAATAATTTAACAAAATGTTTTTTTTTTGAAGTAAAATATCAACGACTGAAAATAAGAAGTATACAAAGTTACATATGATTCTTAAGCTAGAATAAACATTTATTTTTTAAAATAAACTAATGCAATATTGATCGGTAGACGGGTCCGTTTAAAATTTTAAAACATTACAATAAAATAATTAAGAAAGAAAAAAAAAATATCCACAATTAAGTTTCCATTTTTAAACAAGTAATTTTTAAGTTCCTTTTTTAAAACATCCAAATTTAATTAATTACCTTAACATTACACAAATGCCATTTCGTTACCAGTTTACCACGTATATTTCCTACTTTGTCAGTATTTATTTACTTTTACTCTTCTATAACATCAACAACTTTATTATCCTTAGATTGTGGTGATGGTGGTGGTGGGCACACAACTCTCATTATAGCTTAACACACATGGTACATATTATCAAAGTAGGTCTTTCCTACTTATCTAATGGGTTGGCCTATCCCATTTAAAAATACTTTTCTTTATATAGGTACAGACAAATAATGAGTCGACTTCTCATTTTATACTTATCATCACATTTATCATTTCATTTCTATTGCTCCTCTCAGCAAAATAAAACTTAGGGTCATGTTTTCAGATCAGCGATCTCCTAATATTTTCACGAAGGGAAACTCGTCCACGTCATGATCAAACAAAGGATCCATGCCCTAGTCTGTACCTTGTACCATTTACTTCATCATCATATTTAATTCTTTCATACTACGGCTCAAGTTTTAAGATCTCATTCATCTCCAACCGCTTACACAGAGAAATCTCGTTTACACCATGTTCAAACTGAAGGATCTGACACCGTGTATGTATACCTTTCAAAGTGTGCCCTACCATTCACTCAATTAATCATTCATAGACCATCTCTTAATACCAATACATACTTTCAAAATAAATTATTCAGTAAAAATAAATTACTTTACTCTCAGGTGATCAGTCCAATCGTAATGCAACATATATCTATTGAAATAATTTCCAACCATAAAATCTGCAAAACCATTCAAATTCATTCATTATTATTCACTATAATTCTTCCTTTATAAACTCTTTATATTAACCCGTTTCAAATATCTACTCAGAACAAAAATATCTAATCCTCATCCTTGACAACACATATGATTCGTTACTAAAACAATCTCTGAACTTTGTACTGACCATATTTTACAACAACAAGATAAAATTACATTTCTTTCTGGAACATAATTTCAATAACAATAGTGTAAGTAGACACTCGAAGCTAGAACACATTACGCTGACGCATTGACATTCGCTTGCGCTAGTCTGTATGATACCTAAATGCCACACACGAAGTTACAAGTGCATTCTCAAATCGAATGATGCAATACAATTATTATTTTAATTTGGAAAACAAACAATGGGGTTACAAACTTATTAAACACGATTCAAAAATTTAGTTACAATGTGAAATACAAACTAATAACATAAATTTCTGCAGCATGAAATGTGTATAAAAACGCGTAAATAAAATATTTGAAAAAATTACATTTGTTAAACAGTTCCCAAAAAAAAATGGTATAATTGAAAAAAAATTGAAAAGACTGTGATATGACCCGTCTCCGTGCATTTTCTATAATAATTGGATTACATATTGATATAATAATTAAAAAAACGATTATAGTTACTTAGCATATTAAAAAAAAATAAAAAATGTTCAGGCCACTTGGGTAGTACTTCTTCCTTTCATCTTCCTTCCTTCCAAAGACCCGAACATCACCCGGCGCCCAGGGACGGTATCCTACATCGGACACCATCTACGCCCGGCGCCCAGGATTTTCCACTCATCTGACGCCATCTTACTCCCGGCGCCCAGCAATAAAAAAAAAACTTTCACCTGGCGCAATCAGCGCCCAGCAGCTAGCTCCATTTTTTTTTTCCGACTTCACTTATTGTCCAATTCTTTATTCGCACTTAGTCCTATATATCACTTCACTCGATTTCCAATTGGCATTGATTAGCCATCAAAAACTGATTTATTTAACTATTGCGCAGCGCTGCCCCACAAGGCAGCACTGGCAGGGTCGCCATGTAAGGATGGGACCGGGAGACGTCAGTAAAAGATGTGTTCACGTTGATGATGTATATTGTGACTGATTAATATGTCAATACATGTGCTTATATAGGTACACGATATCGAGAGGTGCTACGCACACTACACGCTAAATGAACTTTAATGGGCGGAAAAACTTCATATTAAGCGTTTTGTAACCGAAATGTGTTGCTAAAACCATTCAATATCTCGCAAGTTATTTTATTTAAAGCTATATTAGCATTAAAGTTGTTAATAGCGTAAAAGTATACTTCCTTATAGACCAGTCAGTTATGATGTAGTTTATGTCCTTTATCATTGAAATCGATTCAGTAGTTTCGGTGTGAAGAGTGGTAGATAAACGGACAGTTATATTAGTAAGATCTGAAGAAAGATCAGTAGCAGGACCCGTTGGTCATTACGACTTAACTTGTTTTCCGTGACACACAAGTGAATGCCGAAAATTTCTTAACTCCGAGTTGAATGATTTCATTACAGAAAACTGACACAATTTTTAAAATATGAATAAAAATCAAATATTTAGTTATCAAACCACAACAAAATTTTACTTAGTGTAAGTAAAAGGAGATTCTTGATCAATACTCAATACTCAATACTCAATACTCAATACTCAATACTCAATACTTTATTGCTTCTATAAGTGTTTACAAGGTGTTGGGGATCAAAATAGATAACAGTTCTTTCTTGCACAAGCAATTCCCATAAGTCTCGTATTAATCCAAAAAGATTCCTTACAACTTACTTACAATAATTGAACCAACTTTGTTCCAACAAAGAATACCATCGAATACTCTCGTAAATTATCAAATACGGAAAAACATCCAGAAGCAGTCATAAAGTAGCACCGCAGGCCGCCGTTCAGAATTCCTAAGCGTTTCAGCGTAAGAATTCTCAGTCCATAAGGAATGCGGGCGAGATATTTAAATTATTCCTCACAACACTAACTCCGTATGTAAAGTGGGACGTTTTAACATAATATGTAGGAAAGACTTAATATTTCAGACTGTTATCTGCTGCAAAGAAACTTGGTGAAATGTTGTGTGTACGCCGTTTAAATACTTTATTGGCTGTCGATGGTCGATTTTGGATATTTGTTATACTTGTTAAAATTTTGTATAGGAGCTAAATAAAACTGCCTCGTTGGTCTATTGGTAGTAATATTAGGACCGAGAGGTCCCCGGTTCGAGTCCGGGGTCGGGCAAAATTTGTGAGTTTTTCTGTAATGAAATTACTCAGCCCGGAGTTAGGAAGTTGGCGGTTGAACGCCCGTGCCTCGGAAAGCACGTTAAGCCGGTGGTCCTGCGCCCGATCTCTCATCGGTCATGTCGGATTGCCGTCTCACCGAATTATGAGAGTAAGGGAATAGAGAGTGCACTTGTGTTTGCGCGCACTTGTGCACTATAATATGTCCTGCGCACTTGGCTGATCTCAATTGAGATCGGCCGCCATGGCTGAAATCGGTCGGACGCCTTATATTATAGGAGCTAAATAAGTTGACTATCTGGGCCAGCGTTTCCGTCCATTTTTTAAACATGTTTCATTGTTTCTTTGCTAATGGTCGCAGCGTGATGTTATATAGCCTTAAACCTTCTTCGGTAAATGGTCTACTCAATACAAAAAGAGCTTTTAATTCGTACCAGCAAATCTTGAGATAAGCGCGTTCAAACAAACTAACAAATTACTCTTCAGCTTTATAATATTAGTCTTCATCTGATCGTATGGTTGATGAACAACCTGATGTCAGAGTTTAAACCGCCCGTAGGCCTCTTACATGGCTTCACAGACCGTTGAAAAATCTCTCAGGTGTGCTGGTTTCCTCGCGATGTTTTCCTTCACCGTTAAAGCGTCGAATGATGGTACATATGAATTTCAAATTTGAAAAACACATTGGTACCTGGCGGGGTTTGAACTGGCGACCTCTCGCATGGCTAGCAACGACCTTAACCACTCGGCCATCGACGCTTTTTTAATATTCCTATCTATATTCCTACCTATATTATCTTGGGAAAGTCTACGTCCAGCAGTCGACGGAATGAATGAAGTAGGGTCGGATCAACTATTTAACTTTTTGAGCTACTAGCCCAGGGCGCTGTACACTAAAAATCAAGGCTATTGTTTACCACACTTATAATTAAAGAAGATAAAATAGTAGTTTTCCACCCGCCTCTCCGGCCGCGTGAAGAAAACATAACACTCTTATAGCGAAGTGAGTTGTTAAGTAACCTTAGTCCTTTCCGAGTCTCCTGACTATCCCTGTGCCAAATTTCATTCAAATCGGTTTAATACTTTTAATGCTAAAGTAGGACATAAACAGACTTTACGGATTATTTTGGCTTTAAATAAATAAATAAATAAAATAATAAATTTAAAAATATCAGCAAGTAAAATTATTTAGGTTTCAGAAAAACTTCAACACTGAACCTTTCCCGAACACCCTTTCGATCGAAGCCACTGACATTTATATGCCATGAATCTTAGATGCCTAACATAAACTCCATGAAAAAAATATAAACCTTTATCCCTCATTGACCAAACCGTTATAAATTATATTTACGGTGCGTAACCGAAAAAGCCTACGATACACGCGAAATATTTCGCCGGGAACTCGTATATCCGAAAAGTTAAGGGTTTAGACATAATATTATATCACTCCGGGCCACTTCAAAAGGATATGTTTACGTAGAGTAAGGAATGTAAACTATTTTTGTATATCGATCCGGAAAAACATGACCACAAATATGTGGTAGGTAAAACTATTTATACTTTTGAAGGGAGTTATGACATGACTATTAATAAGAATTCAACTTGTCGTTCACAGTATATCGAATTTTTATAACAATTTTTTAAGCTATTGCATAGCTTTTATCGCGGGCTTTGAGCGCGGCGACCGAACCAAGAAATTCCATAACGAAAAAAACCTCACAATCGTCTCACATCGTTTCAGTTCGGTAGACTTCGGCACGGTGTTTGTGTGCGTGCGGTTAGACGTATTGTACGACTCTACGAATCTCGCACGAATCGAGACGAGCTACTCCGAAATCGGACGATGCTATGCAAAATAGCTATACCGCGGCAGTCCCCGAGTGCCACACGTCTTTTACTTTTTTTTTTATATTTTTACTTCGAAGAATATATTTTTGCCAGCTATACTACGCACTCGAGACTCATGCGACTTTGTCCGGGTTTCCTCCCCTTTTTGACACATTTTCGATCGTTTCGTTAAAAAAAAGCGTCGATGGCCGAGTGGTTAAGGTCGTTGCTTGCCATGCAAGAAGTCGCCAGTTTAAACCCCGTCAGGTACCAATGTGTTTTTCAAATTTGAAATTCATATGTACCATCATTCGGCGCTTTAACGGTGAAGGAAAACATCGTAAGGAAACAAGCACACCTGAGACATTTTTCAACGGTGTGTGAAGCCATGTCAGAGGCCTACGGGCGGCTTAAAAACTCTGACACCAGGTTGTTCATCAACCATACGATAAGAAGAAGAAGATCGTTTCTTTACTGTTTTGGTCGCTGTGTGATGTTATATAGTCTAAAGCCTGTTCTGTTTTCAAGTGGAACCAGTATTCCTGAGATTAGCGAATACAAACAAACTCCTCAGCTTTAAAAGTTTATAGATTTAAATTTTTTATAGATTTAAATTTATGTGATTCCAATCGTATAAATTAAGTAATGTAACTTGAAAAGTAAATAAATGAGAAAAATATGCAATGCAATTAACACGAAATACTCTTAATTTTTCATTGTACAAACTCTTCCTTCGTTTAACTCAAGAAACATCAGGTTTCTTCTACGAATAATATTATGACAATACTCATAGTGCCACCTCAAAGTATTGCAGCGAAACGATCTAAGGTGGACTTCGAAATCTTTCCAATCAGCGTTTGGCTACGAAGTTTAATTAACTGCAACCATCTGAGATGCTGCACCAAGTTGAGGTTAGATTAATGTGGTGACGAGGCGACTCGAGGGAACAGATATGTGTGTAGTAGAATCAGACTTGTTTAACGAACGTACGGGAAAACACGAAGTTAAGTAGATTCTACGTAACTTTCCTTTTTTTCTAACTGACTACGATGATAGCTTGGATTAGTCTTGTCATCATCACCGGGATTGCGGGGGAACGGATGGCTCTCACCCCTATAAGTACCTTTAAGAATAAGTAACAGTAAGACCTCTTTCTATGTAGATAATAATTTTATTTTTATTAAATCAGCCCATTAGGAGTAAGATGGATATATTAAAAAAATATTCTTCATTATCATATCTATAGCCAAATTAGGTCCATCACTGGACAGGAAATGGGCATTCTTCAAAGTTAACAGCGTTGTTATAAGATAGTCAAAATAATAATATAATGTGCCCTGTCATTTTGACCATCCTATGTCCCTTGCGACGTCAAATATAACCTTAATTTTATATCATAAAATGTATTAGCAAACTGAAAAGGTCCGGGATATTTACCATGTTGTTTTGTTTTAATCAGCTCCCGATATTTCGGCACTGGTGCAAGCGCCATGATCACGGGTAAACCGTGTGAACTGTCAGTTCATATTCAGCTTTCTAATATGTGTAACCATTACAGTTGAAAATTATAATTTTTAATGCATGCATAACAGAAATTTACATATCAATACATAGTATAAAACAAAGTCGCTTTCGCTGTATGTCCGTATGTATGCTTAGATCTTTCAAACTACGCAACGGATTTTGATGCGGGTTTTTTTAATAGATAAAGTGATTCTTAAGGAAGGTTTGTATGTAAAATTTACCCGAAGCGAAGCGAGGGCAGGTCACTAGCTTTAATATAATTATGCATGTTCTAAAAATGATACAGCAAAGGATAGTCAAGCATTTAAACACAATCCGCTTCACACCAACACTTTTTTTTCCCAGCCATCTCTATATCTATCAACCGTCATATAAAGATTGTATGGGGATGATGCGTTCTGAACAAGGTACATAAATAACCCCGCAGATACGCCGTGTCACGGCCGCAGATCAAACAGTGGAGGAATTAAACTTTCCCACCAGTCATTGTAAAGGGTCAGACATATTTGTGATGTAAAGGGAGTTTTTGTTGCGTTTTTGCAGGCATGAGATTATTGATCTTCATATTAGTATGATACACTATGTAAAGGTTGTACTGGATTTGAGCTCATTTTTCATCAAAAGTACCCGTAATCGACGAACATGCATGAAAAGGTTGATGGATGTGGATGAAACGAAAGAGGTGTGCCAGGACCGTAGCACATGGCAGGAAGTGATCTCTGCCCCCCCCTCTGAAAAAAAGCGTGATTTTATGTGTGTATGTATGTTTCATGAATGAAAAACTAATGAAAAGTGTACTAGAATTTAATTTTTGTAGATAACTGCAAATTAGAGTTAATCTCTTTATTTGGTCATCAAAACATTTTAACTTGTACAGCAAGTCTTACTAAATCATCGATCATCCTTTATATTTAATCGCAAAACGAATTTATAAACGAGTTTCTTGCCTTTATTCTTTCGGTAGACTCAGCGTTCCGGATCGGTGGTAGAGTCACTTATCTATTACTTGATTGACTAACTGTACCGACAATTTATAAGTGTGTTTAAATACCTATATAAATAAAGTAATTTTGACTTTGATTAATTTATTTGATGCTTGACAAATTTACATTCATCAGTCATTGTTCAATTTTTTTTCTTCACGATTAAATTTCTTTTACTCACAGAAAAAATTATATTGTAGGTTAAAAGTGGTCACAAGTATTTACTGCCCAGAAGTTTAAAGTTATGACCAAATAAGATAATATTACTATCGCAATATTGTCAGTTCTACAGTTGAAAGTAACATTATGTTCTAAAAAAACTAGCTGTAAATGTCTCATGTGAACCGGCCCTTACCCAGAATCAGGAATCAAACGGCCGGCTTTTGTATTGTAATCAGTTTTGGGTTAATCAATGAAACTGGGCCAACGGGCGTGGACTTTAACTGAGGTGATTCAACATTAAGCTTTAGTTTTGATTGGGAGTTGCACTGATTTGTAGTAGGCTTGATAAGCGTTTGTTTTAGTGTTGTTAGGAACTGAAATGTAGTCGTGTTTGCAGTGTTTTTGAATATTTCGTAAATTATTTGCATGTGTATTATATTTTTTTTATTAATAGTTAATTGATCGCCATTCACAATTGCTTAGTGTTAGTTGTAACGGTCGAATACTGAATAAATAATTTCGTTTTTAGAAACATTAAGCAACACTTCAAATTATAATTTGATGTAATACATAGTTTAACGTATAAGTAGAACTAAATAATCCAATTCTTGTTTCAGAATTCCGCCGTAAGTGTCTCGATTATTAAAGTCTACATTACGCAAACCTTGTCCCGAATGGGAATCGAACCCACGACTTTTAGAACCGTAGATAGTGTCCATTGGTCCCTAACCACCGTCCCACCGAACCAGTCAAATAACACCAGCATGGTAAGATATGGTGAAAAAAATTACAAAAACAATTTAAAATTTTTGTAACCTTAAACGTCCTCTGACATAAATTTTGTCGTGGTAAATTTGAAAAGTGGATAAATCAGCCGCAGCACCACCTGTCGGTGGCTCTTTTATTAAAAAAGTTACCATTCTTGAGAAAATTAAATTCTGAATATTCGACCTCCGTCATCCGCGAATTAATTCTTCAGGCCACATCAAATCGGTCCGCAACTTTTTAACATCTATCTTCAGATGACAGAACAATTATTAGCATTATTTTCGACCAAAAATTTTTCCGTAAATTAGTGTGTTTTAATAACCACTTGACTGTGAAAATCAGAAAAAAATCCGTGCGGCCTGGCCGTGGACATAAAACTTGGTAAAGAAAGTAACTGTTTGTCTGTGATGCTTTTATGTATACTGAAACGTTTAAATGAAATTTAGTAAAAAGACATGCTACAGCCTAAAGCAAGGCTCCATAGTCTTCATAGTTCAAAGAAGGTTCATAGTTCACCGACTTGCACAGTCAATTCAAAGAAGGTAATCTTTGAATTGACTGTGCAAGTCAGTTGGTAGTAACAAGATACATTATAATGTGATAATTGACTCCAAAGAAGCGCGGAAATTCCTAGTAAAGTATAATGACAAGTTGTTGTTACGTTCAGAAGGCACAGTCCCATTCCACGTGTGTTCTAGAATTCTCAATAAGATCTATCTAAGAAACTCCGAAGGTCAGTTTATCTTTTGTTTGCTAAAGTCATTCCCAGAGAAGTTTCGTTTGTTGATTGTCATATAAACAGTAGCCTTTGAAGACTGCCCTGAATGAAATTTGTGACGAAAATATATTTAGTAGTCAGCTGGGTATATGTGAAAACCGTGTCTCTAGACTGTTTGTGAGAATTATGTGTGGCCGCTATCGTGTCACATACCTACATAGTAGCAGTACCTACCACTTTATTTTTTGGTCCTTTGAGCCGGATCTCGATTATATTTAGCAGTTAGTTGAATTGAGATGAACATGAGAAAATAAAAAAGAATCGAAAATCTCGGTTTTTACTGCCAGACGTCAATCTTGTGATTTCTTAAATAAGCTTAAGTGAGTAGATCATTATACCTTTGATGTACTTTTAAGGCTTAAATAAATGAAACGTATAAATCAACGACTGTAAAACTACTTTAGAAAAAGGTTTCTTACTGCTGAGATGAAGTTCTAAATCAAACCAGATGCTTATCGAAAACTAACTAGAAGATGGATAAAGATTGCATAAAATGAGGGTCTTAAAACTTATCTGTTAGTTGAGGAGTAGACAAGCTATTTTAAAAGTCTACTTAATCTATTAAATGGAGACTATTTCTTTCTGAGGCAGAGTGAAAAAAAGAGTCCATTCTCCTTTTTTTAAATTCATTTCTTTAAAACAATTATTTAACTTTGACATATTTTTATTTTTTTGTCTGTTAAGGATCCAGAGTGCGTATTACTACCTCTAAATTTAATTAAGTTTATACAGACTGAAATAACCCCTATATCATCTATGTCGATTTTGAAAAGAAGGCTTGTGATTACAGCTCTTTATCATATAGCTATCGATAACCTTTTCTAAACTGACTGGAATAAAGATGGCGTTATACGCCCCCTGATCTATACTTATGACACAACCATTGCTCTTATTAACATAATCATAATCTGGCATGTGCATTCAGAAAATCCTCCAATCTTAATCGTTAAAACAGAACATGAAACTGATATTCAGTTTTTGACACGTTATGAATGCGGAGGCTGAATCCAAAATATACGGAACAGAGAGCTCAATTTATAACCACTCTTGTCAAAAGATGTTATTTGTCGGAACCCTTCAGACCGGACCCACTCTTTATTGTGAAATCGTTTACTTGAGTTGCCTTTTATGTTCGGACGCAACGATACAGACGTAAGTACTATTCGAAATACTGGAAATATTTCTATTTCGAGATACATGTCCAGTTTGCTCACTCCTGAAATCATAATGAGGCAGTCTTACAGAATTTTATAACGTCTCTTATTGCTTAAGTCTAGTCTTATTTCATATAAAGAGGTAATGCTTAACTTTATGTTCAAAATTCGTCACAACCAGTGTCGTAACTACAGGGTGGCAAGTCGGCAAAATGCCACGGGCCTCCATCCGGTAGGGGCCTCAGCTGAAAGGGGCCCCCGGTCATAGCAGAATCTCAACCGCCAACACACATACACATAAAGATAAAAAAACGTGGTATGCACGGGGCCCCATCTGATGAATTTTGCTACGGACTTCAACGGGTATAGTTACGCCACTGGTCACAACCTAAAATGAGAACTTAATTCTATTTTAGCAAAATGACCTTTAGGAAACACTCTGAAAATGAAATGAAATATTTCAAAAGTGTTCAGAATTACTTTGAAACAAAAATTACTTTAATGCAAAGGTGTTGGTTGTAGGTGGCACAATGAGAAGAAAATTAAAATAAAGCCTGTATCATTTAACCGAGTGTTTAAAGTGTTAGAATCTCGTTTACAGCTAATTGCTGATTATATTTCTCAGTTGAAGTGTTAAAAGACGTGGATTATCCTCTTTATAATTTTACACCTTATACAAATACAATTTTATACTTAGGTACGTTTGTTATATATATCCCTTCTTAATTTCTTCATAAACTTGGATGACATTTTATTTATTCACTCCAAGTTATTTGAAATTTATTTCAAAATGATCAAAGCGACAACGATAACGTAAAAATTACTTTCAGCTTCAAATGTAGTGTATTTAAAAGTTGGACCTTGCCCCGGGCCAGATTTTGAATAAATGAGTTTCGGAGACGAATTTGAAGACAAGACAATTTCCATCGGAATATTTTAACTAGTAATTTGCAACCTCGTTTTTCCAATTCTACTTAGATATCCCCTGTTGAAAACGGCTCGACCGAACAGCATATTAGACTATTAACCTTCTAAATTGAAGATTAAAAAGAACTGTTTGAATATTTATGGTTTCAAGTAAAAGCCTAATTTGCAAGGTATTAATCCTGTCGAGATTAAAGAATCCATTAAATTTCGATTACGTTTCGTTTCACGGAAAGATTTTGTGAGTCACTGAAGTTAATTTTGCTTGAGATAACAGACGGCCTTTTTCCTATTAATCAGTGACTTCGTATTCAGTGTTTTAGACTTTTGATAACGCTCAAAAAATTCTATAGGTTTCAGATTTCCTATACCCGAGCCGCTCTAAGTTGGCCGATTTGCTACATGTCAGACTGACTGCACTAGTCTTTGAGTATAAAGCCACTGGAGATGCCTTACACTGGCGACCCCTCCGGCAAAGTACATTGGTAAACTGTTCAAACACGTTTAATAAAACTACTTGTCGCTGCACCACCGCCATTTTGCATTGATCCCTGTCGCGTGACGTTACTCTTGAAAAATGGTTAGTTGTGCAGTATTCTCATGTAAAAGGCGATCGAGAGCTCAAATTCGCAACAAGAGCGAGTTTAGTATCATATCTAAGTGTTTTTATTAACTTTTAAACGTGTATTTAAGAAGAATTGCCATTTAAATAAAAAGTCATTGCGGTACGTAAACGACAGAAAAAATAAACAAGAATACAGTGGTACGGGGGCTAGTGATGTCACAAAGTCAAAAAAAGCGACTCGACATTTGAATGAATCATTCACTCCCTGCAGTCAGTTGTATAATCCGTTTTTTACTTTAATTTTGAATTAAATAAAAGGTCTAAACATATGTTATATTTAAATCTTGTAAGATGAATTAGAAAAATTACTTTTTCTTTCCTCTGGTCATACGATATTGAAATTTAGTCTGAAAATGAAAAGAAATTCTGTGACTCCCTTAGAGATATTTTTAAAGACATAGATATTTTAACCGTATCCTCTCAGTACATTTTGGACTGTATCTTATATGTTTACAAGAACAAACAATCATTTAATATCGGATCCTCACCATTTTAACACCAGTAATAAACATAAGTTTGCCGTTTCAAGGCTCAGGCTTCAAAAGACTGGAAAGTCGTTCTTGGGTTTAAGCACAAAATTGTTTAATAAGATCCCACAAAATGTTATTGAATTACAATAATCAGTACAAGATAGTTCAGTTCATTCACCAAACTGATTTTATTTTATTCTTTGTGTCATCACTATTTTTTCGTATGTGTGTTGCGTAGTTACGTGAAAACTTTGTTTGTGTGCGTGTATTGTTTGAAGTGTTGAACATTTTTGTAGTGTGCGTTTATCGTTACAGCAAAATTTGTGTCTGTTGAGTTATTAATTTTTTGGTGGTGTGCTGTACGTGTTTACCTCGCCCCCGCTAAAAGTGGCGAAAAAATTTGTTAGAAGCGTTGACGTTATGGCATCTCCAGTGGCTTTATACTCAAAGGCACTAGTGAGGGACAACGGTAAAATTGCCGAAGTATATAAGTAACAGTTATTTCCACTTTATAACCAAGCAAGGTCTAATTATAACAAATTTTTATTAAAAACATTAATTCACATCCAAAAGATTGAATTTAAGTTCCTTATTTATAAATATATTTATTTTTAAAATACAATACTTATTAAATCCTTCATCCTATTTTTAAAAATACCTGGTGAGTATTACCCACTATGTCACTATGAAAACGTGTCAAACGGCGTAACCTTGTAAAAGCGTAATACAGAGTGGAAATTTTACGTTTTCTTTTTATAATTCAATTATTTTAGGTAATAAAAGACAAATAACTAGATAATTATACCGGAGCCGTTCTTAGAAGACTGATTTGACACTTTTTTATTTTATATTTTGCATTTATCCTTGTTAAGAGGAACATATTTACGTGAATCATAAAGAACAACTTTTAAAAATAATACGTTATTTCAAAATTTCAAATGCACATAATTATATAATTACTAGCTGTGCCCGCGACTTCGTTCGCGTGGACTACAGGATTTAACATATAAAAGTTTATCCTGCTAACTCTCGTTCCCGTAAGAATTTTTCAATATCCTGTTCCAACTAAGCTTTAAGTTTACTATGGTACCTGCATGCCAAATTTACAGCATCTAACTTCAGCGGTTTAGATTTTTCATACAAAAGGATTTTCCCGATTATTCCCGTTCCCGTGAGAATTTCGAGAATTCCTTTCTTAGTGCACCTCTACGGTACCTAAGCTACGTCCAGTCCAAATTTCAAGTGCCTACGTTTAGCCGTTTAGGCTGTGCGTCGATATGTCAGTCAGTCAGTCAGTCAGTTTCTCCTTTTATATATTTAGATAAGAACCCGGCTTGGCTCGGGTAAGATGTGATTCATAATAAACATCGAGGAGCAAAATATAGGTAAATATTTCCGTAGTCATCGGTTCTTCAAGGAATACTAAAGGATTAAACAGGACATAGATTCTTTCATTGAGTTTAATAAATCTAGTGAATAAAAATTGCAAAAATAAATAAATAAATAAATATTACACAACATCACATACATTGATCTGATCCCGTGGTAAGTAGCTTAAGCACTTGTGTTACGGAAATCAGGATCAACAGTGGATACACAAATAAACTTAATTATATTTAATAATACACCCAGACACACAAAAGTTTTTATACAATAAATTTTTAACATTTAAAATTAAGGAACATCAATCAACAAAACAAATTGCAATGAGTACTAATCCTAGAATTTGGCAAAGGTCCTTATAAAATTATATTATCTATTCTTCATCAGTATCTGTTATCGCCCTGAAAGAGTATATCATAAAAAATGTGTCAAAAACAATGTTTCCGCGAAACGTCAATGACTGAAGAAAAATAGTTTTGATAATATTCACTCAATTCCGGCAAGATGGTGACTGTGATTCGTCTGTCAACACATTTTGAATTTAGCAAAATACTCGACAATCCGAATTTTGCGGATATATGTTGTCGACTCGAAATCATTATTTTTTGATGTTTTATTATTCATGTAAGGTTTTAATCGAGTCTACCGTACCCCTTGACGAAATTATTAATATAGAAGATTACTTTGGAGCAAACATCTAAATCATTAAAACGATTGTTATGGGTAAACTATAAAAGGGAGACATATGCTCTCCCGGACATTTTTAAAGATAATGTTAAGATGAACAATTCATCCATAGAGCATTTTTGTATAACTTTAACTATATGCTCAGCGCACGCCACGGAAGGCCTCAGAAACGATACTTTCCCCCGTTTTTGAAACATTTTCGGTTACTGCTCCACAACTATAGGACCTAGCGTGATATTATATAGCCTATGTAACTTCTGAATAATGCAGCTTTCTAATGGTGAAAAAAATATTGCAATCGGTCCAGTAGTTTTTGAGTTTATTCATTACAAACATACAAATCTTTCCTCTTTATAATATTAGTATAGATTTGTCTTTTATTACCTAAAATAATTGAATTATAAAAAGAAAACGTAAAATTTCCACTCTGTATTACGCTTTTACAAGGTTACGCCGTTTGACACGTTTTCATAGTGACGTAGTGGGTAATACTCACCAGGTATTCTTTAAAATAGGATGAAGGATTTAATAAGTATTGTATTTTAAAAATAAATATATTTTTTATAAAGGAGCTTAAATTCAATCTTTTGGATGTGAATTAATGTTTTTAATAAAAATTTGTTATAATTAGACCTTGCTTGGTTATAAAGTGGAAATAACTGTTACTTATATACTTCGGCAATTTTACCGTTGTCCCTCACTAGTGCAGTCAGTCTGACATGTAGCAAATCGGCCAACTTAGAGCGGCTTTGGTATAACCCTAAAAAACTTGACTGATTTACTTGAGAATTGTATAATGAAAATATTTTTACTGATCAATAATGTTGTACCTGTTGTTTCAAAGTTACCAATACCCAGATTTTCGAGAATTTAGCTTCAATATTGATAAGAGAAGAAGAAAGAAAGAAAGAAAGAAAAACATTTATTGATCACATACAATAGCACGATTTAACACACAATTACATATACAAGATAGTGATCAACAGGTTCTGCCTCAGCATGTGCTGCAGCGCCTGCTAGGACGCTACAGCGCTGATATTCTGGCAGAACCTATGATTGGTTAGTTAGAAAACCAAGAACATAGAAAATAAAATAAAAAAAATAATAAATTAAAAAATTAAAATTCATAAAGACAAAGACAAAGACGAAAAAAACAGGAACAAATTATTTACACTACGAAGGAAGTTACAGTCTTACAATACTAAATAACAAGAATAATATATACATATATATGAACACAATACAACTTAAATAAAACAGGTAACGATAATGGCATTTTTAAGAATTGATTCGGTATACAATTTAATTTAATTTAATTTAATCTAATTTAATTTTAATAATTCAGCGAGCCAATTCGCTTTATATCCAGAGCCAATATCCAACAAAGAGTATTGTCTATGGACGTTGGCTCCGGTTCGAGGGTCATGGACAAACACAAGAAAAAAGAAAAAAAAAGTAAAGAAAAAAAGGGGTTCGCAAACACACCAAAGAGTATATAATCACTACCGTTTTACAAACACACAAACAACCAGAACATGTTGAGAGTGAATTATAAATTAAACTTTACATAAGCTGAGAATTTATGATAACAATTGAAGAGTAGATGCTGTTAGTATTATATCTCCTTGCGGGTAAGTGAGTGCGTTATTACAATGATCTGATAATTGCATAGTGTGTTACATTGCATAGTAATTAAAAAAGTTTGTGGTTGTGAGGTTATTTTGCAGGTTTTCACTAACGAAGCAGTTTTAACTTTTACAGACAGAGCGACAGCGTAGGATATGTTTATACAAGTTAACAACCTGGCACATATAAGTAGCGAAATTAATGTATTGTGTGGAGCACACACAAAAGGTAGAGAACAGAAAGAAAGAAAAGAGAAAAAGATAAAAACGATGAAGGAGGCCGCTCGTTTGTTACCGGCGTATGGCAATGGCGTATATCCAGACTCGTGCTTGGCGTTGCGGCGTGCCCCAAAGTGACTAGCCACCTCCCCCGGCGAAGACGTAGCCTGATGTGAATACCTAGTGATGTGAGTATATTGTTCTGTGCTCGTCTATTAGGTATTTTTTGAGTCGCTTTCTAAAACTGTGTATTGTTTCCAGGTCACGCATCGGTGGGGGAAGGTCGTTCCAGCACTTAGTGGCCGCAAATCTGAAGGATCCCCGGAACGCCGCTGTACGATGTTTGGGCATGGTGAAAATGTTTGTGCAGGCTCTTTTGGGGTATCCTTTGTTATCCCTTGCCCACAGCAACTTATTATAGAGATATGTGGGTCTCTCTGTTGATATGACCCCGAAGAGCAGCGTGGCTAGGTGCACTCTCCTCCGTGCCTCCATTCTTATGACATTAGCAGCGTTTAGGAATGGTGTGACATGTGATCTGGGTGGGATGTGAAAGCAGAAGCGTGCACAGGCATTTTGAACCCGCTGTATTTTTTTCATGGTTCTTGTTAAGAGGCAGGGGCCATACACTGTATCACAGTAATTCAGCTTGGATAGCACAAGTGATTCACAGAGCAACTTCCGCAGGTCGACATTTAAGTAGGGCCTGATTTTGTATAGGAGGTTTAACCTGTAGAAGCAATTTCGGGTGACTTGTGCTATATGGTCTTCGAAGTTGAGTTGTCCATCCATAGTTATACCAAGATTTTTGGCTGAGTCCACACTATCAACTAGTTGACCATTGATTTTTATGAGCAGAGGGGAGTTTCTCATCATACTCACGTTTCGGCTAGAACCCGTTAGTAACAGCTTGGACTTTTTGGGGTTTAGCACGAGGCAGTTGGTGTCACACCAGATAGCAATGCGGTCTAGGTCCTCCTGTATCCTCTCTGTCGCACTGATGTGATTGCTAGGTCGGAAAGAGTAATACAGCTGTAAGTCATCGGCATATAGATGATATTTGCAGTTTTTTATTGTTGTAATGATGTCGGCACTGTATAGGGCGTAGAGGATTGGTCCGAGGGTGGAGCCCTGGGGGACCCCCCGAGACACCTTCAGATGACTTGAGCATGACCTTGAACCATCCACCTTAGTTACCTCCACATACTGACTTCTGTTCGTGAGGTAGCTGTTGAACCACTTAAGTGCCAAGGGGTTAAGACCATAGTATGACAGTTTGGAAATCAAAAGGGCAGTATTAATAGAATCGAAGGCTCTAGAGAAGTCAAGCAATAGCAGAGCGCTTACCTCTCCCCGATCCCGAGCTGAGAGCAAGTTATCAATTACATCTGCCAGAGCTGTTGCTGTGCTGTGCCCCTTGCGAAACCCAGATTGTAATGGAGGTAACATGTTGTTTTGCTCTACATATTTGGTTAGTTGGTCGCAGACAATTTTTTCTAAAACTTTGGATAGACAGGGAAGTAGACTGATTGGACGCAGGTCACTCAAAGATGCAGGGTTGTTATTCTTTGGCAGAGGTTTTACCACTGCTAACTTCCATCTATCAGGGAAGATTCCTTTGGACAGTGACAGATTGATTGCATTGGTGAATATCCTTAATTATTGTGGCAGAGTTAGCAGGATCATCTCTAGTGATAAGCCATCACTGCCTTGAGCATTGGATTTTAAGGCTTTTATGGTACTCAGTACTTTGTCTTCGGTAACTGTGCTCATGGAAAACGTTGCCTCACTGAAACGGTGGTGTTCATAGTAACTGAGCTGTGATATAGATACTTGTCCATCTCCAGGAACTTTGAGGAAGTGGGTGTTTATACAGTTGGGGTCATCGAAGATGGGGGTGCTGTCTAGATGTTTGTTACCATGGATGACAGATTTTTTTAGATTGTACCATAGATTTTTCGGGTTTTTATGTTTGCTAAGATGTGGTTTTTGAAAAAAGCTTTTTCTCATTTACAATAGCTTGAGTTACTAAGGTTTTCATGTCTTTGTAGCTGTTTTTCAGGGAACCCTTGTTCGTAGTTTTAAATCCCTGGTAATATTTGTCCCTGATATGCATCATTGACCGAACAGTGTCTGTTATCCACGGATGTGGAGGATGTTTAAACCTCTTAGACCTGACTGGTGCATGCAGGTCGAACAGGTTGAATAGGCAAGTAGTCATTGAATTAACTAGAGTGTTTAGGTCGTCGCAAGCCAGCAAGTGACTCCAGTCAATAGAATCTAGGTCATTGTTCCACTGTTCCATTTGAATATCCTTCAGCGGCCTATAGGTTACCAAATCGATTAAGTAGTAAAAATACAACAAACAGACAGCGATACTTTTCCATCTATTATGTTAGTACGTGTTAGCTATTGCGCTCTTCAATCAAAATGATGAGAGGAATATAATATAGCAAGTTGTTTTAGAGAAACATTTTAATTATTATTTATTGGAAAACTGTTTCATCGCGCACATTAAATTAATTAGCAAAGAAAGATCCATCAATATCTACGTCAAGTATGTTTTTCTCTAAAAATGAAGTTACTTAAAGTTACAGCTTCCCTAGCTGAGTAAGTATTCTTGTAGCGAAGACAATGTTGAGCGTACAGTTTGATGGATTATATTTATTTTCCCACAGTTTTTCATACATCACGAACGCTGCAAAAATATGAAACCTAAAAATAATATGTCATTAAGATTTTTAGCTAAAGATCCAAGTGCGCAGGACATATTATAGTGCACAAGTATGCGCGCAAACACAAGTGCACTCTCTGTTCTTTTACTCTCGATAGTTCAGTGAGACGGCAATCTGACGAGAGATCGGGCGCAGGACTACCGGCTTAACGTGCGTTCCGAGGCATGGGCGTTCATTGGCCAACTTCCTTACCCCAGCCTGAGTAATTTCTTTGCACAAATTTCCCCGACCCCGGACGCAAACCGAGGACTAATTGGACCTTATGCAGCGCTTTCTACCAATAGACCAACGAAAAAGTGATACAAACTATACTATAATGTAATGACATGTAAGGATATATTTCAAAGGAATTTGTAAAAAAATATTTATGTTGTAATATTGTTGTTGTTGTTATAGAGGTAGCAACCAAAGAAAGCAGAGCGGTGGTCAGAGTTGGGGCAGAGTTTACCGAAGCATTTGAGGTGCACACGGGCTTGAAGCAGGGTGATGCGCTGTCCCCCATGCTGTTCAACTTAGCGCTCCAGTACGTAATGAGAAAAGTATTAACTCTTGATGGTGGAGTGCAGCTGAACGGAGTGCATAGGGTGGTGGGATACGCGGATGACCTTGCTTTATTAGGCGAAAAGAAAGAAGATGTGGTGCTGGCAGTGGAAACACTTGAGGGTGAGGCGGTAAAAGTTGGTCTCAGAATTAACCACCAGAAGACAGAGTATATGCACATGCGCCGATATAAAAACGTCAAGGTTCCGAGGCCAAACCTTAAAGCTGGTGAGGCCACCTACAGAGGGGTGGACAGGTTTAAGTATTTGGGTTGCACTATAACGGACACCAACACAAGGGGAGAGGAAATTGATTCCAGAATACAAAGCGCCCTCCGTTGCAGTGCAGCCTTACATAAGGTGCTGGTGTCCGGGCTTCTCAGTAAACGTACAAAAATCCGTATTTACAAGACAGTAATACGACCCATCTTGATGTACGGCTGTGAGGCTTGGACACTAACCCTTAAAGAAGAGTCCAAGCTTCTGGTGGCGGAAAGAAAGATATGGAGGAAGATTCTTGGGCCAGTACGCACACAGGATGGAGTATGGAAGAGGAGGAAGAACCTGGAGGTCGAAGACCAGGTGGACGAGCCAAACATTATCGGCGAGATAAAAGCTCACAGACTTCGCTGGCTCGGCCATCTTGAGAGGATGGACATGGACCGTGCTGTCAAACGAGCATACAGGGGACGTCCTAGTGGTCGGCGGCCGGTCGGGCGACCGAGGTACCGCTGGGAGGACGAGGTCGCGAAGGATCTGCGCGAGCTCCACGCGGACAACTGGCGAGAAGTGGCACAGGATCGGCCTAGGTGGAGGTCCTTATTATCGGAGGCCAAGACTCGTTTTGGGTCGCTGCGCCAGTCTAGTAAGTAAGTATTTATGTTGCAAAAATTTACCTCAGCAAATATATACGATTGCCTGGAATACAAGCAGATATTCTGCAGTTACGTAAAAATGTCGTTCTCCCTAAAACGTATATTTTTAAAAATGGCATCTCACAAGTATAATCTCCAAAGGAAAACATTAAGATCTTTTCATTAGAGCAACTTTGGCTTCCTTTAAAGTACGAATATGGAGTCTTGCTATCTGAATAATATACTGATTTTTTTAAGATATTAGACTTTCGCGTTCCATTACACTAAAATTAGTCTTTATGGGTCTACACGCGATGTGTAGTGTGGTCGCGAGCGATTGGTGTAACCCAGTCGAAACGTCGGGCATTAAGTAGCTATGTAATTTGCTACTCCTTATATCGCGTGTAGACCCATAAAGACTAATTTTAATATACTGAATTTCTCAAAAACAGGTATAAGAGTAAACATTTAGAGGAAAATTTCTGAAGGTTGTCCACAATTCTGACTAAATATAATTAAGTGTTAGTGAGCTCTGTTATCTAATAGAGAAATTGTATCCCTACGCTGGTTTTGTAGATTTTGTCAGAGGGCAACAGAAATATAGCACTAGGTTGTTAAACGATGTTGTTCACGTGTTTCAACGAATATTAATGTATATCCAGGAAGTAAATTTGCAAAGTTACGTAATTACTCTCGTACTATGTATGAAACTAACATGTCTAAATTCCACTCTGTCAACGTTTCAACATTTTGTATTAAAAAGAGTTTAATGTGGAACTCTGAGTGGTGGTTATTAAAATAAAACGTTGCCTAAAAGCTTTGCAAAGTCAACGTAACATCGCGAAGGTTTAGACGCATAGCGTTTATATTTGATTTATTTCGCAGAATTTTGCGGGATGAGACTAATTGATATTGATTACTTGAGTCTGGGTAATTAGGCTTTTATAGTTATTTTACTTTGACCTTAATAAATTGAAATTCCAGCAACGAGTGAATTAAGTATTGCAATTAATCATTTGAATTTGAAATTTTAACCAACATTTTAAATAGAAATTTAGATGTCTAATTGAACGAAGTTTTAGAAGGATAATTATTACAATAGAAGCTTTTTAAAGTAGTACTTTCTCTTATTTTTCGTAAATGTGTAATCAACAGATATATTGAAACAGCCTTTGTTTTATGATTAGGTTTCGCTGAATAAACGATGCGCGATAGCTCATTGTTTCAGGCAATATTATAAAATTTCATGAACATTTTAAAAACTAACTGATTAATCTAAAGTTTGTAAATTATTAAGGACATTTGAAATATTTTTCATGACCCTTTACTTGAGCTGATTGCGCCTTATAAAGTACAGTTTGATACTTTTTCACTTTAGCTAAAAGAATTGAAGTAATAAAGATTAACCTTCCATTAATGGCCTCAACCCTTTATGAAAACAGAAATATTCAGTTACCAACTTTCCACTCCATCGACTGAAGGGTTTAGCCACTTAGGGGTACTTAAGTTGTGTAATACTATACCTCAAGACAAACCATTACCTACTCGCTTACTCATTCTATGCAAAGTTAAGTTCACAAAGAAATTAGTTACGAACGCTTGCGAGAAGTGAGAGTGTGTTTTAATTTATTCACCCTACAATTTGAATACTAGAGTGAGAGCGTAGAAATGCAACGTAATACCGAGAGGTTTTCATTTAGTCATCCTTATTAGACGTGAGTGATGAGAATCTTGTATGAGTGAGTTTACGGAGTAGTTAGAGATTTTCTGAAGCGTTGAAATGTGTGATTTTGAGGTCTTTGTTGAACGTTAGCTTTCAGAAGTAATTGATTACGTAAAATATTACGTGCTCATCGGAAGTACTGTTAAATGCAGCAATTTCCTTTTTAATATCTTTACTATATGTATGTCAAATTTAATTTTAATGGGATTAGAAGTTTTGACGTGGAAGTGTGACAGACTGACAGATGTCATTGTTCATTTTCCAATTATATCAGCATTATTTAGAAATAACATCGTTCTATTCATGCGTTGCTGATTGACAAAAAAGCTAGATTTCAAAGGTCCAAAATAAAACATGAAAAGTTATTTTCAAATACAATGCAATTGAACAAACGTACATACTTTATCTTTATTATTTTTTACTCGTTTTTTTTAAATCTTAGTCTTTTATCTTGAAAAGTAAAATAGGAAGTGAAAATTATTTTTTGCTAGTGGTCCTGGTGAACTTCAGACCATTTTTTAACTTCTTTAGGTATTTTTATATTTTCATAAAAGGAAAAAAACACTGTTTCAAGATTGGTGTTTTAGCAACGAATTCAGGGAAGACGAAATTAGGATTCAAAATGGCCGCCACGTTTTAAATGGAATGCAAAACAAATAATCCCTCAAAATAAATTAATCACATTCCTGACTTCTATATACTTGAATGTACATCATGGAATGTAGAATTATTTTAATTAAAACTACCGACAAAGAACATTCAGCTAAGGCAATGTAAACCTTCTATTTCACAGGCTACATTTTAGGGCAAGTATACACTAGAGCATTCTCCCTTTTTCGATCTCATTTGAAAGCTTATTTTAGTCCCTTTCGGTAGGAAATTTATATAGTTTATGATTTCAATTAAATGATAAACAATTTATCAATGAGAGCTAAAACATATGTCTTGTTGTTTTATTTGAATGAGCTCCCGATATTTTGTCACTGTCACGGGAATATGATCTACTGTATATGCTGAAATTAATATATTTTTATAATTTTGTTTTTTTTTACTGAAAAGTTTTATTATTTTTTTTGACGTACACGATATATGAATAATATAAGCCATTTGATTACAATCTAGTCTTAAAGAGACTAATGGGTAATTTATTTTTAACTTAAGCTGCTAAAATAATTGTTTGTGTAAGAATGTGTCCATTAACACTTTTTTATTAAGGGGAGGACACTTTGTTCTTGTGTTCATATTAAGTGGCACTTTTTGTCACTTATTTACTAGCTCAAAAGGTTTTGTCCTTTTGAGTCTTCGCACTGTATTCATATTGTCGAGGAGCTGGATAGCCTCGACATTTACATGATGACGAAGTCGATGTTCATGAGCTTCAGCGAATTTCTTGATAATGTCTTTAACAAAGTCTACTTTGAGGTCCCGGTGTAGGTCTTCATTTCTGACGTACCAGGGTGCATCTACGACACCTCTGAGTACTTTATTCTGGAAACGTTGGATGATCTGCATATTACTATATTTGTACAGCCCCATAGCTGAATACCGTAGGTCTATACTGGCATGAGAACTTGTTTGTATAATAAAATTTTGTTATCAACTGACAACGAGGAATGTTTCCCAAGCAGCCAATACATCTTTTTGTACCGAATGAAAAACTGAAAAGTTTTATAGCAATTGTTTTTTTACATCCAAGAAACTATTGTGCAATTACAGTTGCAGTTAATGAGCAGAGCTTGAGAGACCGATGATACATAGATACTTAAAAATGCATACTTAAATACATTTTCATACCCAGACACGAAAACACGAATAAAGATCACATGAGTGTCAATCCCATGGTGGGGATCTAACCCAAACTCTTGGACTCTTGGAACCATGACGAGGGTCACTATATAGCCACTGTTCCAACAAGCCAGCCATAACACAGCACAGCCTGATGGAATATTAGTCTTTTTTTTATAAAGGCTTACAAGATGGCCTCACTCCACCTGATGGTAAGCGGTAGTGATCCACATATGAGGTCGATAGGAACAATATACCATATTGAGCCTGTCGCACCCACCCTGAAAGCCGTGAAAAAGGAGACCTCTGCTGCGGCAACAACGAGACAAGGCGTGGAGTCTCGCATTGGTATTGAGCTGTGCGGGTCGGAGTTGGCCAGTCCGCCGG
Source organism: Maruca vitrata (assembly GCA_039566165.1). Lineage (NCBI taxonomy): Eukaryota > Metazoa > Arthropoda > Insecta > Lepidoptera > Crambidae > Maruca > Maruca vitrata. The sequence continues at coordinate 5,572,514 of CM076934.1, read as the reverse complement.
ACGGAAGGGCTCCCGCACCGGCGGGCTGACCCGCTCCGCCCGCACAATACCGCCGCTAAGACTCGACTGGTCCGGCGCTTAAAGTCTTTATAGGTCTACACGCGTTATTAGGAATTTCAGTAGGGAGGATGGATTCAAGTTATCAATTAGATTAGTGCTGGTTCGGGGGAGGATTTAGAAATTAACAACCTCTGTGGCAGACGAAGACGGGTAGCGTCAATTCGCTCGCGACCATGATTGGTGTAACCCAGTCGAAACATCCCAGTAAGCAGCTATGTATTTGCTACTTCTATTAACGCGTGTAGGTAGACCCATAAAGACTAATTTTAGTGTAATGAAACGCGAAAATCTAAAATCTGACAGCCTGATTTGCTATTCTGTTGCAAATAAACGCTCTAGTCTATCTCCTCCCTTACGTGGCCAGAATAAACACACTGTAATCCACCCACGTTTCTAAGGGATTAATTTCACATACATTATTTCAAGTAGACCGCTTTCAGGGCAGAGTTTTTCTTGACAAATTCTTCGCTAAAACACGTTTGCTTAAGCCCTGATGTTGTATGCTGAAAAATATGTTCTTAACAAAAAGATGTGTGGATTTTCTTTTGCACTTCTTATTTGTGACAGGCAAAGAAGTTCATATTAAAAGTGGTTAAGAAGACACTCATTTTCATTGCTTTTTTCTTTTCAGGGTGATTTTCTCAAATATGAAATTATATGTTCATGAACATTAGTGGGGTTTTAAGTCATCGAGATTCCTTTATAGTATTTGTTTCAATTGAAACATTTTTTTTTAAATATGTAATTTAATTAAGATCGTTGATCGTAAGATAAATTAAGAATACATGCTTGATAGCAAATCGTGTTCAACAAAAATACAATGAAACCTTAAAAATAAGTGAAATGTAACATCAGAAAAATGTTGTAGTCATCAAAGTTGCTCAATAAGAATGCTTGCTTATTGCTTAACCGCCCGCTAGTTCACACAATAATTTAATTCCATTGAAGGCTTTACGGCATAGCTTTCGGTTAATTTAGCCATTACACCAACCCACATTGATCTCGTGGCAAGTTAATGGTTTAAGGGTTAAGGGTGTGGGGAATAATTTGGAGGCCTTTTGCTTTGTAAACTATGCATTAGGTATTTATTCCGTGTATATTGTTAGGGCTTCCAAATGACGCGTGAGATCACATGTTGGTCAGTGTAATTAATTGCGATTACTGATTCTTTAGTTGTTCATGTCAAAAAAATGCTCAAATATAACGCGCTGTTATAATAAAAAAAATTACGTTAAATTGAGTATAATGGAATGATCTGAGATTCAGACCACCTAGCCAAATTAAATACAACATCTAAGGTTCAACAAAACAGCCACTGTGAAATTTAAGTTTCATTAGTTTTCATCGATTTCTTTGTGAATAGTGGATCTTTATATAATCGATTTGTATAGGTACAACCATCGAATCTACTGGTGGATAGGAAGTCCACCACAATATACGACCAAACTAAGAAGATCTGCTAAATAAGAGTCCACTTAAAAAGCAAATCTATTAAGAGGAAAGTTCGTTTTCCAATTTTCGGATATAAATGACATAAAATGTAGCTTTTATTAAGCAATAGAAACTATAATTATCAAAACTCATACTTATGGTAAAGACGATCTGTGGAGAGGACCTTCGGGTCATGGAGCTCCATCTAGTGATTAGTATAAAATCTTATGTAAAACGTATGGTCGTGACTATGATTGGTGTAACCCAGTCGAAGCTTTGGTCAGTTACATGTATTTAAATACCAATATTTTCATCGCTTGTAGACCCATAATAATTCGTTTAAAGTACGGAACGCGTAAGTCTAAACTCGTAAATAGTAACTAAGTATAGTTAAGTCAAGGGATACCAGTCACAACTATTTGTCCGGTGGTTGGTGAACGGTATACGGGTAAGCGACCCCGGCTCCTCGAGCTACTATCGACTCAGTCCAAATCATCCGAGGCCATAGTATCCTTCCTCCCCTTTTCCTTCCTCCGTCATATATCCTTGCTACTCGTGGGAACGCAATGACTTTGTTAAAACAATGCACACGGCAGAATGGCGGCGACGTGGTCCACAACCCGTCACGTCACGTTTCCCACGAGGTGAAAAGTGGATCGCTGGAAGTGATATCTGCCTACCCCTCTGGGAAAAAGGCGTGATTTTATGTATGTATGTAAGTATAGTTACAGCTCTCTGTGATAGCTGAAACACTGAGAGTGCACAAGAAAATACTCTTATCAAAACTGAACGCGATCAAATTTTATGAACTTCGCGAATTGACGTTTAACCTCAGCAAGTACTTTAGTGCCATAGCGTGTTAACTCATAAACCCGTTTTTATTATGTCCTTTACTAGGGTTACCATAAATGATAGTGAATGATAAACAAACTCCTACCATGTAATAGGTTCGTCTGGATTTTTAAGCTATTGCATAGCTTTTATCGCGGGCTTTGAGCGCGGCGACCGAACCAAAAAATTCCGTAACGAAAAAACCTCACAATCGTCTAACCTCGTTTCAGTTCGGTAGACTTCGGCACGGTGTTTGTGTGCGTGCGGTTAGACGTATTGTACGACTCTACGAAACTCGCACGAATCGAGACGAGCTGCTCCGAAATCGGACGATGCTATGTAATAGCTATACCGCGGCAGTCCCCGAGTGCCACACGTCTTTTTTTTATAATAGACGTTCAGGATGACTCTTAGTGCCTGTTCACACCTAGCGATTTTTGGGCGATTTCGATCGCGGCAATATCGCCACGATTTCGCCGCGAGTTCGGAGCGTGCACGCCGCGATATCGCCGTGATTAAATAATCATTAATTAACTCAATAATATTAATATAATCCTTACTTAGATAGAACCTAGATATAGAGTCCCATCGATAATGCCTTAATCAACCACGCTAGCCAAGTGCGGGTTGATTGACTACACAGAATATTTTTTACATGTAACGCTTATAATTTTTAATGTTAATTATATTTTATTCTTAGCTACATGATAATTCTATATTTAAAGCTGGAAAAGACACATACTGTAATGTAAAGCGGTGCAAATTCGCAATCTATCGGTTGTATCAGAAACAAAAGGGTATACCCCAAATATACTTGAATAAGAGTATATTAATAATACACCTAGACACGGTAATGACACAGTAGTTAATCATTAAAATATTTGTTTGGAATGAGAATCAAACCCCAGACACTTAGCGCAAGAGACTTGGGCATTAGCCAATGCGCTATCAAGCCATATACCTGCCATCTGCACCCCAACCATGAACTAAAGACATACGAATGTATAATTTTAAGGGTCATTTAAGGTCCAGTACATTACTCTGTGGCCATAAGACGTTTACGACTCGGTCAACTGAATTTGATGCGTGCCCAAGATCAGTCTTCATACCACCAACATGATAGCCACCCTAACTTTAAGTGTCATAAAACGTGGGTAACATGTCTTTGATCTGATATTACGTTAAAGTGCTTCAAATATAAGCCCCGCTTAAGTAAAGTGTTGGCACAGTGTAAGAGATATTGGAGGATAGGTATTATATGCAAGTACTAGGCAATCTACATAATAGAACCTAGCCAGCTTCTTAATAATGTACCTACCCTGACCTTTGGTAGCGTATGACCTTTCGGTCTTATGATTAAATTTTTAGTCGTAAAATTTATACTAAGTCTGGAACAAATATTGATTTTAAGTATAAACATAAATTAAAGTTTCAGAAGATAGAAATACGGGAAAAATTAATAGTAGAAATAGGAGTCACCTTTCTTGAAGACGATTAAAAAAAGCAACGTACAGACGAATCGATAATTTCTACCTTTTTGAAGTCGGTTAAAAAAGAAAAAGATTATGTTTTCATTTACATATTCATCTTAATCACTAATTTACTAAGGTTATGGGTGGTGTTATTAACGTGGGTTAATACCTATCATGAAACCCAATGAAAGACGAAACTCTTAAATTGATATTTCATGTCATGAAAAGGCTTAACATTAGTCTTTATGGGTCTACACGCGTTATTAGGAGTAGCAAATTACATAGCTACTTGGCTATGTAATTTGCTACTCCTAATAACGCGTGTGCTTGGGTCATGGAGGTCCATCTAGTGATAAGTACAAAATCTTATGGTCGCGACCACGATTGGTGTAATCCAGTCGAAACGTCGGGCAGTACGTAGCTATGTAATTTGCTACTCCTAATAACGCGTGTAGACCCAGAAAGACTAATATTTAGTGTAATGGAACGCGAAAGTCTAGAATCTTACATAAAAAGGCTTCTCGAACATTCCAACTACCATGTGATCGATACTTTCTATTTCTGCAAATGTAATATTCTACTCATCTGCTTGTAAGCTGCTTAGTGAAGGGAAACCTTTAGCCGACTTAGCAATCACGCTAGACCGTCACGCGATGTAACAACCAGGTTTCCTACGTCAATATGCACGATTTGGAATAGGAATTATTGGAGTGATCTGTACATGAGTTATAACTGCCTCGTTGGTCTATTGGTACGAGGGTGGGGTGAAAAGTTCTCGGCCTGACATAGAAATATTATTCCAATCAGTAAAAATATATTTTTCCTGCCTGGACACACTTATCTTTGCTTTGTATGACAAGTTTCAACTTGTTTTGCTCGGTAGTTTAATCACAAGGATTTTTAAGGAAAACCCATTACGTGGTAATCGTTAAAATGGATAAAGTGGAGTATCATGTGGTCATAAAATTCTTCGTTTTGGATGGATTAACCCCTAAGGAAATTCACCCAAAGTTGACAAAAGTTTACGGGGACTCTGCTCCTTCAATATCAACCGTTAAAAAGTGGGCAGCTGAATTTAAACGTGGTCCCACATCCCTCGAATGACCCACGTGAAGGACGGCCAAAAACCGCCACTACACCGGAAATCATCGAAAAGCTCTGCGCAAGGTGGCTGCCGCATTTGTTGAATGCTGATCAAAAGCAACTGCGCAAACGCCTTTCGCAGCAATGTTTGGATGGATTTAAGAGGGCGGAGACCGATTTAGTGCGGCGATTTATTACCATGGATAAAACATGGGTTCACCACTACACGCCAGAAACAAAACAACAGTCGAAGCAGTGGGTGGAAGCCGGTGGTTCAGCCCCAAAGAAAGTGAAGTCGATCTTGTCTGCCGGAAAGGTCATGGCCAGTGTCTTTTGGGATGCGAAAGGGATTCTGTTAATTGATTATCTTGAAAAGGGCAGAACAATCACAGGACAATATTACGCGGGCCTTCTTGACCAGCTGGACGCTAAAATTCGCGAAAAAAGGCCTGGCTTGGCCAAGAAAAAAGTCGTCTTTCACCAGGACAATGCGCCTGTCCACAAATGTGCTTTGGCGATGGGAAAACTCAGGGATTTGGGGTACGATTTACTCGACCATCCCCCATATTCTCCGGATATGTCACCATCAGACTTCCATCTATTCCCTAACCTGAAAAAAATTGTTTCTGGGAAGCGTTTTGCATCCAATAAAGAAGTTCAGAGAGCAGTAGACGAATATTTTGACAGCCTCTCAGAGTCGCACTTCCGGGAAGGAATTCTTAAGTTAGAAAAACGCTGGACCAAGTGTGTTGAAGTCAATGGATAATATGTAGAAAAATAAAATCATTTTTTTCTTAAAAATATAAGTTTTTCATGGTTAGGCCGAGAATTTTTCACCCCACCCTAGTAGCAAGTGCTGCGTTAGGACCGAGAGGTCCTCGGTTCGAGTCCGGGGTCGGGCAAAATTTGTGTGAGTTTTTCTGTAATGAAATTACTCAGCCCGGAGTTAGGAAGTTGGCGGTTGAACGCCCGTGCCTCGGAAAGCACGTTAAGCCGGTGGTCCTGCGCCCGATCTATCATCGGTCATGTCGGATTGCCGTCTCACCGAATTATGAGAGTAAGGGAATAGAGAGTGCACTTGTGTTTGCGCACACACTTGTGCACTATAATATGTCCTGCGCACTTGGCTGATCTCAATTGAGATCGGCCGCCATGGCTGAAATCGGTCGGACGCTTTATTTATTTACATGAGTTATAAGAGTTTTATTGTTGCGGACTGGTCGACTACACAACCTTAGAACTCTTTCATTGAGGGGTAGGGGGTCTCGTGTATCGGATCCCTCGTCAGCCCCCTAGACTAGGGGTGTGAGCCTTCCGCTCCCCCGCCAGCCCGCTGAAGTTGTAGAAACCGTCTGAGGCTCAGTTCTTTCGAAAAAAACAAACAACAATTGGGATTAGGTAGTAGGAGTCTGTTTTGGGCAATCGCCAGTAACGTCGTGGCAGTAGAAGACTACACATGACGCCACCAAACGGCGATAAGGTACACCGCGGTGTTTTAGTCGGTAAACACCCTGGGCATTGCACCTCGCCCAGGAGCCGCAGCTGGCATTACCATATCTTCCCCAGCCGCTGGGGAGTCCTACACACCACTGGGTGAGAACCCCCTCTCCCCGTGGTGATGCGAAAAGCATTACACTGCGACTAAAAAGGTGTGACGGTTTCCTCACGATGTTTTCCTTCACCGTCAAAGCGTCGAATAATCGTACATATGAATTTGAAACACACATTGGTACATACGTGGCGGGGATTGACTGGTGACCTCTCGCATGGCAAGAAACGACCTCAACCACTCAGCCATCGACGCTTTTCTCATTTGAATAGTTTTAAATTAGCATCTCCAATTTAGATATTAAACCTGAAATAGTAATAAAATATTTTATAAGCTCGCATTAAGAGAAATAATAAATGCAAGGATTCAATTAAATATTAATATAACTTTGATACTCGTATTTAATACTTGAACTCGCTATTTCATTCCATGTTTTTTCAATTATTTCGTGTTTTATTACTATTTTCAAAGTTTTGTTAAATTACCTTGGAAATTAATGATAGTATTAATTTCATACTGTATGCTTATTATTGAAGGTAAGTATAAGTTAATCTAATTACACTAAAATAAGCTTAATCATTTAGTCTCATTTCGGGCTTATTTACAGTTATTATAATAATTAGTAATGAAATACAATATTTTTGTAGCTTTGTAAACATTTCTAACTTTTTTCAGAGAGAATTCAAAAAATAACTAGCGACCCGCCCTCGCTTCACTTCGGGAAAGTTATATGTGTTAGCGAGAACAAATAAAAATCATGGTGGTGATTGCAAACTGTGTACTTATCGAATGGTACAGAAAATTAATATGTAAATAGGTCACGGGCCAGGGACGCGTACGGGTCGTGTGTGCGTGTGGAGCCGCTGGGTGTGGTGCGGCGACTGGGGCGCGTGCGCAGGAGCAGGGCAGCATTCCTTGCGATGCTTTGTCTCGCTCGCGCGCGCGAACATGCTGGGGGCCCTTGAAAGCTTCAGCTTTCAAGAACTTCCTGTGTCGTGAAGAAGACAAAGCTTATTCAGTGCTCGACGTATGGTGCCGCTGGATGTCGACACGTCGGCAACTCTTGGGACTCCATCAGTCCCAGGATGAAGTTTAGTGACGCGTCCTAAGCGCCATAATAAGGGTGGAAGGCCATCTTCCTTAACAATTACTAGATCATCTGTCTTCAGATCTATTTTCCTTATTCTCCATTTTTGACGGGCTTGAAGCTCCAGGACGTACTCTGATTGCCATCTCTGCCAGAAATGTTGGCGTATTTGCTCCAGGTGCTTGTATCGGTTGAGCTTCGTGGCGTGGTACTGCAGTAGAGGAGCCTCGGGGAGTGACGTCAGCGACCTGCCAAGGAGAAAGTGTCCCGGTGTGAGCGCCGTAAAATCATTAGGGGAGGAGGATAAGGGTAATAAGGGTCGGCTGTTTAGGACGGCCTCAATTTGAGCAAATATGGTGGACAATTCCTCAAACGTAAGGTGAGTATTGCCCAAGATGCGCCTGAGGTGAAATTTTGCAGATTTGATGCCTGCCTCTGCGTAACCATTGAAATTTGGAGCGTAAGCCGGTGAAAATATGAACTTTATGTTTTGATCAGCTGCAAACCCTGTTATCGAGTCTGAATGAGATTTAAATAATTCGTTAATTTCTTTGGCAGCGGCAACAAAGTTTCTGCCATTATCACAAAAATATTTCACTAGGCCTACCTCTGCGTGAAATGAAGCGTCGCAGTGAAAGTAAAAATGCGTCTCGAGACAGTTCACTAACGGCCTCTAAGTGAACACATTTATATCTAAGGCATATAAACAGACATAAATAGCATTTAGATATTTTGCAGCCGCGACCACGGCGGTCTGTAATTAAGAAGGGGCCAGCAAAATCTACTGCTACGGCCGCGAACGGATAATCAGGCATTAGGCGTTGGGCCGGCAAGTTTCATAACATTTGACAATGATTTGCCATATTGTCGTTTACAAACAACGCATCGACGTGCAGTGCGTCGAGCCAAATCTCTGCCCCCTATGGGCCAGAACTGCTCACGAACGGATGACAACATGAGCTGCGGTCCCGCATGTAGGAGGCTTGTGTGTTTGTGCGTGAATATGAGTTTGGTTAATGTGTGTTTAGCTGATAAAAGTATAGGGTGTTTTGTTGAAAAGCTGTACTTGGACTTAAGTAGTCTCCCCCCCACTCTCAGGATCCCCTGAGAGTCTATGAAAGGAGTTAGAGAAGACACTTGTGATTTGTCGTGTAACTGCTTATTACATTGAAGTGTATGCAACTCCTTTGAAAATGTGTCTTTCTGTGAAAGCTTGATCAAAACATTTAATGATTCGTCAAGTTCTGTTGAATGTAAAGGGCCGGTTATTGTTTGCTTTCGGCATTTAATTTTTATAAACCTTAAGACATAAGCGACACAGTTTTTAAGACGTTTAAGGTTAGAAAATTTGTCAAAGTCTATAATGGATGATGGTTCTGTGGATTTACAGAACAAAGAGGATATCGTTGGCTTAATCTCTGGTGTGTCTTTAGTTGCAATTACTTCCAGATTTGGCCAGTTCGTTTCGGGTTCAAGTAAAAAGGTAGGGCCATGCCACCATAATGAGTGTGTCAGTACGTGATGAGGGTCGACTCCTCGAGAAGCTAAATCTGCAGGGTTATGCGTTGTAGGCACATGACGCCATGAACTACCTTCGGTATGCCTTTGTATGGCGGAAACCCTGTTAGCAACAAACATTTTTAGTTTACTTGGACACATTTTTAGCCAAGCTAATGTGACTGTGGAGTCTGACCAAAATATGTGGCGATGTATGTGTATGCGAAGAGCTGCGGTGACAGCTGAGCTAAGACGAGCACCGAGGAGAGCTGCGCATAGCTCCAAACGTGGAATGGTAGTAATTTTGGTGGGAGCTACGCGTGATTTGGCACAGAGAATGTTGCAGGTGATCGCACCTGACGTAGAAATGGACCTTAAATAAATGCAGGCTCCATAAGCGGTTTGTGATGCATCACAAAAACAATGCATCTCCATAAGGGCAGGTTGATCAATGAATACAATCCTAGGTACAGAAAGAGACTTTAAAAAGTGAACATTGTTTATAAAGTGTTCCCAAGTGCGTATAATTTCATTGGGGACGGGTTCGTCCCAATCTAACTTAAGAGCCCATAATTTCTGCAAAAGTACTTTAGGTTTAATAGTGCATAGGGTCAGCAAACCCAAAGGATCAAATATCTTGAATGTGGTTGCTAGGATGTGGCGTTTTGTGATGGTTTTAGGTGGCGAGTTTGATTCCAGGTTTATATCAAAATGAAGTAAATCTTGGCTTGGATTCCATCCTAAGCCAAGTATGTGATGTGATTGGCTAAGAGATAAGTTATTGTTATCAAGATTGCTGAGTTCAGATTCGATGATGGATTGAGAGTTAGAGCGATACTTTCGTAATTTGAAACCACCCGATAGAAGTAATTTAGAGATTGTTTGTTTTATGCGAAGTAACTCTGTTTCGGTTTCGCTTCCACAAAGTAAATCGTCACAATAAAAGTCACGTTTAATTATGTCTTTTATGAGTGGCTCTGGTGACTCATCAGCTAATTGTTGCAAGCACCTTGCTGCGAAAAAACTAGCACTAGCAAAACCATATGTAACAGTATTTAAAGTGAGTGATCTAATAGGTAAAGATTCATTTTCACGCCATAAAATCATTTGTAAGTCTCTGTCAATCTCATTCATAACTATCTGCCTGTATTGTTTTTCTATGTCACCTGTAAGTACATATTTATAACTACGAAATCTGATTAAAATGTTAAAAAGCGAATCTTGCAGGTTGGGGCCAACCATTTGAAGTTCATTAATGGAGAAACCTGATGAAGTTGGGGAGGATGCATTAAAAACAACCCTGAGTTTTGTCGACTCGCTGCTTTCCTTTAGCACAGGATGATGGGGTAAAAAGCAGGAGATGGTGGGTTTTGAACTTTAGAGTCGGAAAGATGCCCTAAATCATGATATTCTTTAATGAAGTCGGAATACATTGTTTTAAGCTCTGGATTGGTATGAAATCGCTTTTCTAAGCTAATGAATTGTTTTTTGGCTATATGATAAGATTCACCAAGGCAGTCGGGCGAATCTATTAAAGGGAGTCTGACGCAAAACTTGCCATTAGGTAGGCGATAGGTATTTTCGATGAAGTGTTTCTCACTATCTGTAATGATTACGTTGTTATTGGACTGAGGTTTATCCGGAAAGTCTTTCGTATTCCCAAAACTTCATCAATTGCGAGTTGAAGTCATTGTGATCATAATTATGACTCACAAAGTTACAGTGTTTGTAAACCCTGGGGGCCCTTGATAGAGTTTTAGTATTAATGATAGGTAAAGGTCCTGCTATTAACCAACCTAGTAGTGAGTTATGAAGGATGGGCAAGTTATCGCCAAGGGATTGACGTTCTGAGCCAATAATGTGCCAAAAAATGTCGGCGCCTATAAGGATATCAATTTGAGATGGTTCATAAAAAGAAGGATCAGCTAACAGTACATGTGGTGGTAGGTTTATATGGTGTACATCTATTCGATGCTTAGGAAGTTTTTGTGTAATTTGGGGAAGCACTAAGAAGTTATGAAGTAACGTAAATGTACTACGTTTTGAGATGAGTTTTGCAGCACATTGCTGCGGAATAATATTGATGTTAGTATCACAAATACCCAACAAATTGGTGGCACTAGAGGGCTGAGAAGTCAGTTGAAGACGAGACTTTAAAGTGCGTGGTTATGAATGAAGACTGACTTCCGCTGTCTAGTAGTGCCTTTGCGGTGACTACCTTATTGGTAGCTGGATTTAAGATCTCAACATACGCTGTTGATAATAGAACTTCCGTTGCGCTCACCGCTGTCATAACAGTGGCAGAAGAGGAAGGAGATGGTGTACTTTCAACGTTCCCTAGGGTGTCGTCATAAGTGCGACTAAAGGAAGCCTGGGATATGTTTGTGTTTGTGTTGTGTTTATGTAAAATGGTGTTGTGTTTATGTAAAATGGTGTTGTGACGCCTCTTACATACGCGACAGCCGCTCACTAGCTTGCAGCTGCGCGTGTCATGGTCCGGTCGCAAGCAGTTGTGGCACAGCCTCAGCTTTGCTGCTCGCGCCCATCTCTCGTCAGTAGACATGGCCCTGAAGACACCGCAATCAAAAATGCGGTGACTCCCTTGGCACACGACGCACAACCGCTTTGTCGAGGCGTCATCTGATGAAATCATAAGAGACGTCCTAGTGTTATGCTTTAGTTGAATATTAGGTTTTACATATGGTTTAAATTCTCCTTTAGTGCGCGATAATGTTTCTAAGATGTCTGCACGAGATTTTAAAAAGGATTTAAATTCATTGAGGTCTGGATAGTCGTTCAAGTTATTTTTATGCTCCTCCCATTTAATTTTGGACACGTGATCTAATTTTTGTTGCAGCTATATGTATGATGATAGCATCCCACTTATCAGTAGGCAATCCCAAAGTGCTTAAGGCACGAAGATTTTTTGTAATGTGATCACCCAGATAGCGTAGTGACCTGTCTGAGTCACGGTCTCGTTGAGCCTCAATGTTAAGTAAGGAGTTGAGATGAAAGGAGATTAATTGACGTTTATTATTATACCGATCATATAAAAGTTTCCAAGCGTCATGATAGTTATCAGCTGAAATTTCTAGGTTGTAAATAACGCGAGCAGCTTCGCCTTCGAGATACGCATTCAAATAATGAAACTTATGGATTGGCTGGATATTATCATTGTTGTGTATGAGAGACTGATATGTGTCTCTAAACTCTAGCCACTTGAAAGGAGATCCGTCAATTTTTGAAATGTTTATTTGTGGAAGTTTGAAGCCAATAGGTGCATGAGAACTATCATGACAGCACTCAGAGGTAGAAGTCCCAGGTTTTTCAGTGTCCTTGGGGTTACCTTTGTCAAGAAGACATTGCGCTGTAGCAAGAAGAGAATGGAGATTTTTTTTAATGGAACTCCCCTCCCTGATTTCCTCATCAAGATCTAGTTCATTCAAGACTTCTAAACGGGTTTGTATGCTTTCAAACTTGATACTAAGTTCTGAAAATTTAGCTAACTTCACATTTAACTCGCAAATTTGAACATCAGATAAGGTTTGCACTTTCATAATTTCCTGAATGTAATTGTTAAAAATAGTAATTTGCCCCTTTACGGATCTACGTTTAGCTTTAAGTTCCTTGAATTCATTTTGTGAAGGAATTAGTAAAGGGGACAATTTAGTTGGCGATGGTTCAGTCATGATGATTTTGAAGGAAGCTTTAAGTCAAATTGCGAGCTAAAGGGAATTTTTAAAAAGTAAAAAATATTCAACTAAAAAGAAATTGCGAACGGCTTACGCTCCTTTTGTTTCCCAGCGCAGGGTAGGCAGCAAACGTGTTGCGCAGTGAAGTAGGTTAAGCGGAGGCAGGCCGGATGCGATTGAGCCGCGCGACCACGTGGCGGCAGCGTGCTCACAATTTCCAATTCTCACTGAAATGCGTAAATGACAGGGTGTATGCAAAGCGTTATCAAGCAAAGATGCAGAAATATGAATAGTATGCGAGGAGATAATAATTATGAATAGTGATGGATAAGTAACTAGGTAAGTTCAAATGTGCACACATAAAAGTAAGCGTGGTAAAGTGACAAGGCGCAAGAAAATGGGCAAGAAAAGGGCAAATAAATTGAAGCTTGCTAAAAAAACAAGAATTAGGCAGCTGTAGCTATCGTAGAAGTGGCAACCACAGTATAAGCTCGTGCAGAATTTATGCTGAGTGCGCTGATAGCTCGATATTTTGTTTTATGATGATAAAGATAACGATATGATATGTATGTAAGATTAATTTTATTATGAAGGATGTTACTTTAATATGTAGAAGTATGCGCAAAATAAGAAGGTAGACATGTAGATGTGAAGTGCGCACTTACTAAATTATTCACCAAAATGCTCAAATTAAGAAGAGGGGAATAATTAGAAAGGATGATTGGCTCACGACACGCTCCTTGGCAAGTTGAGATGCAGAGCAGAAGCGTAGTTTCTTCTCCTTACGGACCACGTGTGTGGTGTGGCCCTCACAGCGACCACGTTTCCTCTTGACGGTCTGGGCCGGTAGACAGTCTGCGATACAGATGATAGGTGCTGCACCGGAGTCTTCTCAGGCACCCAGAGGATCTTCAAGGCGTAGGCGTTGACGGCAATGTACGAAGGCGACGTCGACGGAAAGATGGCGGACGAAACGTGGAAGCGACGCGCGACCTATTCGTTAGATTAGATGGGACTCGGCACGCGATGCAGTTACCAAAAGGAATTTACACGCGACTCGTGCCCACCCGGGGGCGCCACTTTTGTTAGCGAGAACAAATAAAAATCATGGTGGTGATTGCAAACTGTGTACTTATCGAATGGTACAGAAAATTAATATGTAAATAGGTCACGGGCCAGGGACGCGTACGGGTCGTGTGTGCGTGTGGAGCCGCTGGGTGTGGTGCGGCGACTGGGGCGCGCGCGCAGGAGCAGGGCAGCATTCCTTGCGATGCTTTGTCTCGCTCGCGCGCGCGAACAATATGTATATAATACTTTCACGTTAAATTCTTCTATCTTCTAAAATCGTTTTGTAAACAGAAGTAGATATTTAACACTAGCTGTGCCAGTGACTTCATCTGCGTTTATCCTCGTTTTTTTACACATTTTCCTTTCGAACAAGTAGTTCTTGAGATAAGCGCGCTCAAACAAACAAACAAACTCTTTATCTTTATAATATTAAGTATAGGTGAACAATTATAAAGCAATGTTTAATCAACCTTCAAAGACCATCGCCACAGGCAATCAGACAATCTGACGCAGACCACGAAATCGATTCACACTATAAAAATAAATGGATTTTCAAACAAGTATAAAATTTTCCAACAAACTTATTAGTGATGCAATGAGCTAGGCGGAAACATAAAACTTCCATACTCTGCTATGTTGCCAGGGAAACAGGCAACTAATAATTTTAAATCCGGATCGAATATTGAAAAAATTTTCGGAGTCCGTACATATGTTTACTTTGGGCGAAATAAAAACATTCACGAGTAACTTACCAGCTTTTGCGAAAGTAGAGATCGGGCGCAGGACCACCGGTTTAACGTGCTTTCTGAGGCACGGGCGTGCAATCGGAAACTTCCTAACTTCGGGCTGAGGAATTTCTTTACAGAAAAAGTCACACAAATTTTGCGTAACCCTGGACTCGAACTGGATCGGTACCTCTTAGTACTTACGCAGAGCTTGCTAACAAAAAACCAAGGAGGCAGTGCTTATTATACATATAATGATATTCTATATGTATACCACTCTATCTGTCCATACAAAGTAGTAAGCTGTTAACGTTACTATTGCCGATTTAGAAAATTGTTGCAATAACGAAAGGGACGTGTCTGGAAATAAAACTTTTATAAAAGGTTTGAAATGAAGATGATATTATTGCATTTTTCCACCACTTTCGAGTTTTACAATTATGAGGCTGGCTGGAATATCTTTAATATATATAAATGATTTAATAATTATAAGTAATGTGAAAATTTTGCATTATATATAATGTCGCGGGAACGGGGTACGTTTAATTCAAGATACGCCAAAAGTCACCAAAAGACAATTAATTTATTTATCGACTAACAATTACACAATTAAACACTTAAAAACACAATTAAAAACACTTAATTACAACACTAAACACGGAACACTAAATTACACTAAAGCACTGAATCACACTAATACACTGAATTGCACTGAAACTATTCGCAGGTAACGCACTCGATCACTCTTAGTTCGCAGGAGACTGATTCGCTTCGCTTTCCCAAATCGGAACTGTCCCGTCGGGTCGTACATCCCGCTTTTATACACAGCAAGGACGAACTAGTCTCTTCGCGTAGTGTTGAGAATGTTCTCGAACGGTCCGGGCGGCGAAAACTCTATTATTATTATTACTAGTATCTTCGCGTAGTGTTGAGAATGTTCTCGAGCGGTCCGGGCGGCGAAAACTCTATTATTATTATTACTTTTTCTAGAACACGCTAGAGCTCGCTACGACCGACCAGAGAGTGTGACGTAATATCGTGCAAGCGAATATAGACCTTATCCATACGACTATAAGACTAATTCCGCTTGCACGGTCTCTCGTGGTCGTAACATTATCCCCTCTTAGTCATGCTCGTCCCGAGCATCATTTGACCCATGGTAACGAGCCAATCGATCAATGTGAACAATTTTCGGCTTGCTTCTTGTCCCTTGTTTGATCCGATAGGTTAAGTCATTCAGCCTAGTGATGATCTTGTATGGTCCTTCCCACCTGGGCTGGAACTTCGGTGATTTGCCCTTCTTCCTGAGTGGGTTATGTAACCAAACCAGACTCCCTTCATCGAAACCATCGGTGTTAGCTTTGCGGTCGTAACGGGTTTTCATTCTTTCGCTAGATTTTAGACTGCAGTCTCTAACGAGAGCATGTACTTCATCCAGGCGCTTCTGTAGGTCAGCCGCGTATTCGGTTACTGGTTTCGGAGCTTCTGGCGGTGTCCCAGTCAATGCATCTACCGGAAGCCGCATTTCTCGACCGAAGTTTACCATTGCTGGGGTTGCACTGGTGCTATCGTGGATCGCAGATCGGTAGGACAGCAAGAAAAGCGGTATGTACTGGTCCCAGTCTCGTTGATGCTCGTCCACAACTTTGGCCAAGTGGTTTTCCAACGTTTGGTTGAATCTCTCGACCATGCCATCGGATTGCGGGTGTGCTGGTGTAGTACGGGTCTTATGCATACCCAACAGTTGACAGACCTCCTGGAACAGTGCTGACTCAAAGTTTCTTCCTTGGTCTGAATGTATCTCAAGAGGCACACCAAATCGGCAAATTACCTCGTGGACTAACTTCTTGGCGACCGTCTTTGCTTCTTGATTAGGCGTAGCGAAGACTTCAGGCCACTTAGTGAAGTAATCTTGGACCACAATGATGTACTTGTTTCCCTCATCGGATTCTGGAAAGGGGCCAGCTACATCTACTGCGATTCTTTCCCATGGAGCGCCGACGTTGTACAGCTTGAGTTTGCCCTTACTTCTGGTTTGTGGGCCCTTTACTGATGCGCAAGTCGTACATTTCTTGCACCAGTCTTCGACGTCCTCCCGACAGTGTATCCAGTAGAACCTCTGTCTCAGCTTCTCTAGGGTCTTCTTCACGCCTAAATGTCCCCCGGATACCCCATCGTGTATGTACCTCAGTAGAGAAGCAACTTGTTTACGAGGTACAATCAGCTGTAGTGTTGTTTGATCCCCTTTTGGTGTTTCCCATTTCCTGAAGAGTACTCCATCCTTAATCTCCAAACTGTCCCATTGTGCCCAGTAACTTTTCGTGATGGGGCTTGATGATGCCACATGGCTCCAAGAAGGTTTCTGACCTACCTCTTTCCATTCAAATATTTTCCTTAGGTCATTATCCTCTTTTTTGAGCCTTTTTGATAGCGTCTTCGCTCCATTCATTATCAAGTCCCTGGGTGGTAATCATCCGGACTTCTTCTTTAGTCTCCGTCTTAGAGCAATGACTGCAGGCCACAGGACAAGGTCTCCTTGATAGGGCATCGGCATTCAAATGCGTTCTACCACTCCGATGTTCTGTTGTAAAGTTGTACTCCTGTAGTTGCTCTAGCCACCGCGCCACTTGTCCTTCAGGGTTCTTAAACTGCAAGAGCCATTTTAACGCAGCATGATCTGTTCGCAGGGTAAACTGTCTTCCAACGAGATACTTGTTGAAATGCTGTAGAGTCTTCACTACCGCCAACAGTTCCTTACGAGTCACACAGTAGTTCCTTTCGGGTTTTGAAAGTGACTTACTGAAATAGGCGATCACCACTTCCCGTTCACCTTGCTCTTGCGACAGAACTCCGCCTATGCCAGTATTGCTGGCATCGGTGTCCACGATAAACCTTCCTTCTCTGTTCGGGTAGCCAAGTATAGGACTGGTGCAGAGGTGTTCTTTTAATCTGACGAAGGCTTGATCACATTCCGAGTCCCAGGCGAATACTCGTTTATCTTCCGTGAGCCAATGAAGAGGTTTCGCTATATCAGAGAAGTTCTTTACAAAGCGCCGATAGTATGCGCATAAACCCAAAAATGATCTCACGTCGGTCTTGTTACTGTACTGTGTTGTACTGGTATAGGCCATTCTTGGACAGCTTTTATCTTCTCTGGGTCTGTCCTTACACCTTTCGATGAAATAATGTGGCCTAAGTAGGCGACTTCCTCCTTGAAAAACGTGCATTTCTTTGGGCTGAGTCTCAAGTTTGCTTCTCGTATTCTGGTGAAAACCTTCCTCAGGTTACTGACATGCTCTGTGAAATTTCGACCCATGACAATGATGTCATCCAGATAGACCAGGCATGCATCACCCAGAAGTCCAACCAGTACCCTTTCCATCAACCGCTCGAATGTCGCCGGAGCGTTGCAAAGACCAAAGGGCATGACGTTGAACTGCCACAATCCATTCCTAGTTCCGGTCGTAAATGCCGTCTTCTCTTTGTCTTCTGGATGGATATCAACTTGCCAGTAACCGCTCTTAAGGTCCACTGTTGAGAACCACTTCATGCCGCTCAACATGTCCAGTGTGTCGTCTATACGGGGCAGAGGGTAGCTGTCCTTCTTCGTTGCATTATTCAACAACCGGTAGTCCACACAAAACCTGGTGCTGCCGTCCTTCTTCTTAACCAGGACTACTGGCGAAGACCACGGGCTCGTTGAAGGTTCTATGATGCGGTTCTTCTGCATCTCGGCAACCATGTCTGCTACCTCCTTCTCTTTGGCAAATGGAAGGCGTCTAGGCCGCTGCTTTATTGGTGGCGCGTCTCCCGTGTCTATTCTGTGTTTAACGAGACCTGTCCTTCCCAAATCATGGTCACCCTTCGAAAATATGTCGTTGAAATCTAGCAACAACCTTTTAGCTTGCTGAAGTTCCCGCTCAGAGAGCTTGTCCTTACAATTTGCTAGGAGCGGTGTGACGTCATCTCGTTGACAGGATTCCGGTTCCCGGGCCCTTTTCATCCTTCTGATGGATTGGCCTGCATCGCACCGTCCGATGACACAGTTTCTTTGTAGCTGCACTTCATCTCCGCTAAGATTGATGACTCGCACTAGCGCTCCTTTTCCGGTCATGGCCAGAGTTCTTGCTGTGATCCAACTCGGATGGTCGCCGCAGTTTTCTATGACGACGCTTCGCCCTTGACACGCAGTGTAAGGGAATCTAACTTTGACCAGAGTTTCAGATCTCGGCGGTAGGGTCGTGTTTTTCAGGCAGTAAACTGCGCATGATCTCGCTCCCTCTAGGAATACTTCTTGTTCGGGAAACTAAGTACTCCTTTAGCGACGTCTACCACACACTTCTGGTCTCTTAAAAAGTCCAATCCGATGATGCAATCGTCCGTGATGTCGGCTATGAGAACGCCGTATTCAAAGGTCTGTTCTCCAATGGTGATCTTCGCCGTCGTTTCACCGAAGACGGTAACTGGCTGGCCTGTTGCTGTTTGAAGCTGAACGGATGGTCTTTGATTCCACACAATAGTCCTTTTCAATAGCTCCGGACGCACTATTGTTCTTGAAGCACCGGTGTCAATAGTAAAATGACACGTTACGCTGTTCAGCTGTCCAACCACTGTAAGGTTGTTCCCATTACCCATCTGTGAAACAGTGACGGTAGGGGCTCGATGTTGACCAGCCAGCGCCCGTCCCACGGCCCTGGCTCCTTCTAACGACAGCTCTTCTGCATCCACCTGTGTAGAGGACGCTACTGTCGTTCTACGTGGCCATCTTCGCTTTGGGCAACTACTCCGAATATGGCCCCTCTCGCCGCAGCCATAGCACATCGGACCCAAAGAAGGTTTTTCCTTTACCACAACCTCCTGAAGTCGTTGAGTTCTAGCGTCTTGACGCACGGCTTCCACCTCCAAAGCATGGGCTAGAGCTTCCTGTAAGGTCTGATGATGGCTCAGTTTCACGGTATGCCTGACGTCTGCGTCTCTAATTCCATCACAGAAAGCTTGCGGGATCATTGATTCTACCATTGTCGGGCATGACACGTACGCACGTCTGACTAGCCTTTCGATTTCCGTTGCCCATTGTTGCAGACTCTCACCAGGCTTCTGCTGTCGATCGCGGAGTTGTGCTCTATACGCGTGTTCCAGGTGTTTGTCGCTGTACCTGCCCTCTAGTGCTCTTTGGAGAGCACCTAAAGTTCGATTATCCGAAGGCAGGTTTTCCAAAGTGAGCAGGGCATCTCCTCGAAGAGCCAGAGTCAGAGCTATCAAGGACTCTTCCTCGTTCCACCCCTTTCCTTTAGCCACGGTCTCGAACTGGTACCAAAATGCTGCCCAAGACGTCGTTCCATCGAAGTGGGGTACTTCGATTTTCGGAGAATCCGACACTACCGGAGCACCCCGGGTCCCCACTCTTGCCATTTTGGTATGCAGCTGTCGCATCTCAGCATCCACCTGACTCAATCGATCCTCGTGTTGGGTGATTCGATCTTCATGTTGGGTGAATCGATCTTCATGTTTCATCACATCATCCTTGAGAGCATCAATCTGCTTTTCTAGTACTTCGTGCTTCTTTTCAATAGCCCCCAACAAACTCTTGCTTAGCTCTTCCAGGTGGCGGGCTTGCTCCTCCTGGCGAAGGTCTTGCTTTTCCTGGCGAAGGGCTTGTTCTTCCCTCAGTTTAGCAAATTGTGCTTCCTGAAGTCGGGCTAACTCCTCCTGGCGGCGGGCTTGCTCCTCCTGGCGGCGGGCTTGCTCCTCCTGGCGGCGGGCTTGCTCACGGGCTTGCTCCTCCTGGCGACGGGCTTGCTCCTCCTGACGGCTGGCTTGTGTCTGCAGCATTTTAAATAAATCTGCAAGCTCCACAGGCCCAATCGGTGTTTGAATCGATCCCTCCGTTGAAGCACCTTCACCCTCTTGCAGGGCCGCGGTTTGACTTCTTGTTACTCGACCCTCACTGTCTTCTCGTGGTGTAAGAGGCATCTTGAATCCCACTTCTGACACCAATTGTTGCGGGAACGGGGTACGTTTAATTCAAGATACGCCAAAAGTCACCAAAAGACAATTAATTTATTTATCGACTAACAATTACACAATTAAACACTTAAAAACACAATTAAAAACACTTAATTACAACACTAAACACGGAACACTAAATTACACTAAAGCACTGAATCACACTAATACACTGAATTGCACTGAAACTATTCGCAGGTAACGCACTCGATCACTCTTAGTTCGCAGGAGACTGATTCGCTTCGCTTTCCCAAATCGGAACTGTCCCGTCGGGTCGTACATCGCGCTTTATACACAGCAAGGACGAACTAGTCTCTTCGCGTAGTGTTGAGAATGTTCTCGAACGGTCCGGGCGGCGAAAACTCTATTATTATTATTACTAGTATCTTCGCGTAGTGTTGAGAATGTTCTCGAGCGGTCCGGGCGGCGAAAACTCTATTATTATTATTACTTTTTCTAGAACACGCTAGAGCTCGCTACGACCGACCAGAGAGTGTGACGTAATATCGTGCAAGCGAATATAGACCTTATCCATACGACTATAAGACTAATTCCGCTTGCACGGTCTCTCGTGGTCGTAACAATAATTTAGAACCTGAAGTTTCAAATACTTTTCAGTGATTGTGGCCACACGAGACATTTAAAGATGAAATATTAAAACAACAAGTGCAAGCATTACCTTAATTGCCAGTGTCATTAATTATGTAATTTATATTTCTGCAATGTAATGGCTACGGCCGTTAGTGTGTATAACTTACAGATGATGTCGCCATCTGAGGCTAACAGGTAATATGCGGGAAAAATTCGACGGCTTCAATAACTTTTAGATGGTGTAACGGTTCGCACGTCTGACGGGTGTTCAAATTCCCGGTTAACAGTGGAGCAATTTAATTAGACAGTTTCTTGACGAAAGTACTTATTATAGAATTTATACCTACCTACCTTTTTAATTTCATATTTTAACGTAACAGACTATAAATTGGATTGATCGGAAGTTAAGAGACAGGATGCATGGGTTTCAAAGGTTTAACCGTATAAAAACCGCTGGCAATTTTAATATCTTCTAAGTTGTTTACATCAGGCTCTGGTGTTTTAATACCCTAGACGGCTCACGGGTAGCTTACAGATAAGGAAATTTAGTTACGAGATAGTTAATAGGGATTTAATCTTGAATATGTCAACCTAAAATGCTTCTGTATTTGTAGTGGTGGTTTCTGAATATAAATCGTTTTAAAGGGTGAACATGATACAACATGTTAGATTTTATGTTACATTGTTTTGTAATATTTTTTTGTTTAGTTTTGTTTTAGGTACCTACATCTACAATAATAATATTATATTATGTACTCGTACCTACTACGAATATTGATAAGGGTAAAAACAAGAGAAATAAGTAGTTGATTAAAGTTTACCTTTTATCCTAATAACTAAATAACGAAAACCCTAAAAATCTATCCGGTACTTCCCAATTTCACTTTTACTTCTATTGCGTAAAAAGTTTGACAGTCATCTCTTGTGTATAGAAAGTTTCAAGGCGATACTCCAAGAGACTACCAAATAGCCGACAAGTTTTGTTACAGTATTATTTTTTTAAATAAAATTTAAAAACATAAAGTAAAGGGTAAATTGTAGCCTTTAAGTTGTTGGTGTGTAAATTAAACTAATTTTATATTGTTGAAACGTAAAATGTGTTAATCTGTTCTCCGGTAGACAAAATAATACCCACATAGTTATATAAATGATGATGTTAATAGAAAGTTTTAAGCTATTGCATAGCTTTTATCGCGGGCTTTGAGCGCGGCGACCGAACCAAGAATTTCCGTAACGAAAAACCCTCATAATCGTCTAACGTCGTTTCAGTTCGGTAGACTTCGGCACGGTGTTTGTGTGCGTGCGGTTAGACGTATTGTACGACTCTACGAAACTCGCACAAATCGAGACGAGCTGCTCCGAAATCGGACGATGCTATGCAATAGCTATACCGCGGCAGTCCCCGAGTGCCACACGTCTTTTTTTAATGCTATAGTTTTGTTTAGTAGATTAGCACGCCCATTATTTGTATTTGTATATTTTTTAGTTATATATTAAAATATATGAAATTAACAATAATATCAATTACCTAAAATTCAAAATAGAATAATAATCGCTCTAGTTTAGGGTAGGCTCGGGCACGGCCCTGCAGTCAAGTGAGGATGTATATGGGCCGATGATGATGAACATTAAAAAAGCAGTTTACATAATTACATGACTTTACTTATTATTCATATACCTCTAGTTGCATAACTACTGTCGGGACATCGATTTATGATTTTACTTGGCTGATTGGCCTGTGTTAAATCTCTTTAATGTACATCGATGATATTAGACTTTCGCGTTCCATTACACTAAAATTAGTCTTTATGGGTCCACACGCGATGCTAAGAGTAGCAAATTACATAGCTACTTACTGCCCGACGTTTCGACTGGGTTACACCAATCGTGGTCGAAAGCGAACTCTATTTTTAGTTACATCGATGAAGCAAAATAAAAAAAAAACACTTCAAAATAATCCTTGAAACACTTCCTGTGTTCCATGTCACCTCGACTAAGGCATCTCGTTGTCGTTTTAATTATTCAGAAAGCGAATTACTTAGGGTCGTGTTTGGTGGCTTCCGAGTTTCCGAAGAAACCACATGGCTTTGTCGACTTCTAGTACTTTGTTTGCGGCTACCCCGTTTCCCTGACACCTGCAAGGACTCGGGGACTGCTGCGAAGTTCAAGGGCGGAACAAGTCCTATAATTTCCCTGAGGATTTGTCGTTTTACAGTGCTCCCAAATGGTTGGAAAGTGCTGACCGTTTTTGTGAGATGTTTGACTTTCAGGTTCTATCAAATAGAGGGTTCGATCGGTTTATACGCTGCCCGGGCAGATTTAAATGGAGTTAATTCAACAGCAAAAAGCGTCGAAGGTCGAGTGGTTAAGGTCGTTGCCAGTTCAAACCCCGCCATGTGTCACTGTATTTTTCAAATTTAAAATTTATATGAGCGATTATTCGACGCTTTAACGGTGAAGAACAACATCGTCAGTAGGTAAACCTGCAACCAACGAAAAAATCTTAGGTTCTGTAGTCGGCCAACCCGCACTTGGCTAGTTTGGTTGACTAAGACCTCATCGCTCTTGTTTAGGGTAGGCCCGCGCCCCAACAGTGGGGACGTATACGGGCTAATGATGATGATGATGTGAAGATTTAGATGACAGTATAAGTTATATACAAGTGATTTCGGAACCATATGGGCGCGAACTCAACATGCACATACAGCCTTTTCCCTTTATCATTACGTATGTTTCCCTTTAATTCCCCAACAATCCGATCTCACGTAACACACTATAATTCAAACTACACTGAAAATTGGCTTGCAATTTGCTAATTTTCAACTCAACACTCTCGCATCGCGCACTAAATCAAAACTGTAGATAGAACCATAATGGGATTAGCCCTCAAACGAACCGAGAGAGCTCTAGATCTCCCATTAATTTTCCTATCAAAGTTAGTGAAACTGTAAGCGGTTTGCTCAACACTGATTCAAAAAGCGGCCAAGTGCGAGTCGGATACGCGCGCAATGGATTCCGTAGCATGCAAAGTTGTAATGTTGCTGCCATTTATCAGTGACGTAATTGCTATGATTTTTGGTTTGATTGTTAATATATCTACCTAACCACAGATTGGCTGAAGTGGGAAGAATAGGACGAGGTCTTTGCCCAGCAATGAGATAGGGCTAGATTAAAAAAAGACGTGTGGCATTCGGGGACTGCCGCGGTATAGCTATTGCATAGCATCGTCCGATTTCGGAGCAGCTCGTCTCGATTCGTGCGAGTTTCGTAGAGTCGTACAATACGTCTAACCGCACGCACACAAACACCGTGCCGAAGTCTACCGAACTGAAACGACGTTAGATGATTGTGAGGTTTTTTCGTTACGGAATTTCTTGGTTCTGTCGCCGCGCTCAAAGCCCGCGATAAAAGCTATGCAATAGCCTAAAAAATATTTTGTAGCAACCACTGTAATTTCCGCGTAACCCATAGGAATTCCTGTTAAATATTTGTATAGTTAATTACTATATATTTTTGAATATGATTTGTATTGCAAAATATCCTCTGTATATTCAAGCACCTATTTGTTGCTTTTATTGATATCGACTAAAAGCTTCCATGAGATTCCCTTAGTGTATTTGTTTAGTATTCGCTAATGAGTATAAAGCGACAGTAGAAATACAATAATTATGTGAAAATATTATCTCTTACTATCACGGTTCGATCATGATGCAAGACAGATGGACTTTGATGTATTAATAACAGGGTTCCGTTTTTGCGTTTTAGGTACTGAACCCTAAAAATGGATATAGTTTTCACTCCCCCTACGCAGAGTTTAAAGCATCTCACTTTACACAAAGTAAAGTTGCATTCACTCCAAATTATACTGGAAGTATTTTGACGGATATATACCTGGAGAGATAGGCATGTGATAGTATTAAGAGACGTATAAAGTAGCTATTTAATGAGTAAAAAATAAGTATTTCACAAAATCATATACATCGATCTGACCCGTGGTAAGTAGCTTAAGCACTGTGTTACTGATTTCAGAAACTACTGTGGATACACAAATAAATTCTACTAATATTATAAATCCGAAAGTAACTCTGTCTGTCTGTTACGCCTTCACGCATAGAGTCCGAAAGTAACTCTGTCTGTCTGTCTGTTACGCTTTGACGCATAGAGTACTGAACCGATTTAAACGAAATATGGTACAGATATAGTCCAGAGCCTGAGAAAGGACATAGGCTACTTTTTAACCGACTGCGCTTTAAAAAAGTAATGTTTTACCTGTTAAATGTGTTTACGCGGACGGAGTCGCGGGCGGAAAACTAGTATAATATAAAAAACCCAGACACGTAACAAACACCAATGATCATCATACAAATATTGGAGGAAATGAAACCACGACTCTTGGAACTGCAAGCCAGGATAACCACTGTTCCACTGAGCCAGTCAAACATCATTTGGCTCGATATGGATTGATGAACATCGGTGATTGATACATGCCTGGGTGTGTATTTTATACAAATTCGTACGTTATACAAGTGCTTAAATATCTTAGGTTAGTGTTGTGTAATATAATAATATTTAACTCAGTCGCAATCTTTAACACTAACTTCATTAGTTAACTCAATTTGCGCTATATTCTTAGTTCAGTAAAGTTTGTTTTGATTTTTTGTATTTGGTTGGTGTTTACATAATTTTGGTATACTAGAGATTATTAAACCACACCTAATTTTGATCATACGATGTCGCAAACCTATTTGGTAAATAATAGTGTACCACATTATTAACTAAGGCAGCAGTGGGAACGTACCTATATGGGCTGATGATGATGAGTGTATAACATTATATGTGGCCATCTCCTCTTTATAGTTGCTCCATGGTCCCAGCTGTACGTACAATGTACATACTTTAAGACAAAGTTTGTGGAGTAACAGACTTGGCTACTTTTTTTTACTTTGTTGTTAGTTTCCTTTTCGATTAAACTACAAGTGCTTCTTTGTTCACGATCTACTGTTCTCTGGAATGACAATACAATAGTAGACAACTCAATTATTTATAATGCAATCATTGTTATAGATTGACTGCTTGCTGGATCAGTGGTTAGTGACCCACGGTCACTATCTACGGTTCCAATAGTAGTGGGTTCAATTCTCACCCGGAACAAATATTTGTGTGACGAACATCGGCTTTGTTATTAAAAATATTAACACATAATTGTGTATCCACTGTTCATTCTGATATCTGTAACACAATGCATAGTGCTTAAATTAGGTACTTACCACGGGATCAGATCGATAAATGTGATGTTGTGTAATATTGATTGATTGATTTATTAGTAACTAGCTTTCCGCCCGCGACTCCGTCCGCGGAGAGCCGTTTAACGGGTAAAACATTACTTCTTTATAGCGCAGTCGGTTAAAATATAGCCTATATCCTTTCCTAGGCTCTGGACTATATCTGTACTTTATATCTAAATTTCGGTTAAATCGGTTCAGTAATCTATGCGTGAAAGCGTAACATACAGACAGACAGACAGCATTTATAATATTAGTAAGGATTCAGTAATTTGAAACAATTTTGATAGTTCTAGTTAGATCTGCTTGATTTTTTCAGTGTAATCTGCAGAAAAGCGAAATAAACATCTACGAGTACAAATGGTATTGATTCTAAAAGATCCAGATCGAAAGTATAATTACGCAAACAGTTTTTTCCATCTACGAGGGTACTTTTCGAACGCAATTTATTGGCAAACTTCACCTCAAGAGATTCCTTCTTGCCCAAGCCGTCCAAATATCACTTGTATCTTCTCACATAAAAAGGTAAAAACCGCCTGAAAGCAGTTTCCCTAAAGTTCCCTTTATGGGCAGTTTTTGTGGAGTTATGTGAGATCTAGCTATAATGAACGACTACTCCTGAGATTGGCCCTTTGCTTTTCTGATGTCCTGACAGATATCTTCTGCTATGCAATAACCAACTTTACTGTGTAACTAATAAGGGTGACCGGATCTAGGGCACTGAAGAATATTTGGTGAGGTCAATAATTTTGCCTTTGTAAGTGTTATGAAGGAATTATATTAAATCGAATGGGTTAGTTAGTGGTCTTGAAAGTAGGGCATGCGAAAATTAAATTTTAGAACAGTGCGTGCAAGAGTTGGAGGCCTTAAAACATTCAGACGAAATGAAAACCTCCTTCTTTTTTTATACAAGGCTAACAATATGAGGTCGACAGGCACAGGGATTTTTTTTTAAGTAGGTCAAAAAGGAAAAAAAAAATGTTTAAATTGTACAAGTACCTGAAAATAAATAGTATAAGTTTTTTTTTTACCATTATATCATTACCAACAAAAATTGTGCTTTTATTATTTTATTAATAAATATTTAAATATTACGCAACATCCCATACATTGATCTGATCCTGTTGTACGTAGCTTAAGCATTTGTGGTACAGATATCAGTTACATGTTCGTAACACAATTGTTTGTCCCGAGTAGGAATCGAACTCACGACGCTTAGGTAGATAGTGAGTCTGGGTCCACTAACCACTGGTCTGTCAAGCCTGTTAAAAAAAGTAAGATTTATGTCATTACGCTTATAGTTCGATACAATAAAAGAAAATACTTAACAATTTCAACACATACGTATATTGAAATCATATTCCCGTAACCAAATTAAATGTGCATTACAGAAACCTGTAACCACATTTCCTAGACTGGCTACTTCTAAAACGCTATCTAAGTTCTTTGTAATTTTCTCCGCGATAAAAAGAAATTAATTAAGTTTCCCGTCCAGCGAGATTTTCTTTTTTCCATGTCTTGAACAGTCTCTCGGCACCGCAAGGAAACAATAGCAAAGCAAATAAGATAAAAGGTTTATTGCAAAACACTCGCTATAGTACTTGATCTGATTGTTTTTTTTTAGTAAGTGATAATCGATGTAAACTGGATTTATTTGTGCCAAGCGATCAAAGGTCATAAGGTCATGCTCACTCAACAAAAGTATGATCATTTCCAATATAAGATTAAAAATTCCGGGTTTGGAGGTTTTCCTCAAATTCATACTAAGAGCAGTTTCATACATCATCGAAATAATTTTATTTTGTTAGGTAAAAAAATAATAATCTATACTACACTTTATTACAGTTGAAAGTGGCCACAATTTTCTTCAGAGATAATGCCTGAAATCATGATAATTGTAACTTATCTATATTGAAATAAATAACATGACACAAATACTAGTTCCATTTAAGTAGCAACACCTGTGTATATGACCAATTACTTTTACTCTTTTATCTGTGTCTATTTTTGTCTTTAGTCTAGTAAGAATAAACTCCCTTTTTCCCTAATTGACATATGATGATGATGGCTTAGTACCGAGTAGCCTCGTCATCATCACCGGACTTTCGGGTGAACGGATGGCTCTCAACCCTAAAAAATGCTGTTATGTAATAATCTGTATCTCATGTAAATAAATGAAAAAGGTATTTTACGGTAAAATATTGATAAATGTATTTTATATTGTTTACATTTACGTAATTTAGTAACAAATATCATGGTTTTTATATTTTTTTCTTGTATTCTTGTACAATAAAATGGCGACTAAACATTTATAACAGTAGAACATATAGATAGATATAATCTACCCGTTCCCTTGATAACCTTGTTTTGTCATAACCCAAATCTGTACAAAAAGTAAAAGACATTGCCATGGAAAAACCTTTTGCCCGCAAAAATAATGAGACTCAGTGGGGGCCCAGCTGTTTCTGACAGATCTCAATAAGAATTAAAAAGGCTACTGAGGATACCGCTGACAGTTCTTCTGTAAGAAATCCGAGTGTAAAAGAATTAAAAACAATTCGCCTTACAAAGCGCTATTTGTGAGGTATTGTGGGTGAAAAAATAAAACTTATGTAACTTTTTCAATAATGTGGTTTTATTTTGTGGACAAATAAAAAATAAACAAACGTATAAGTATATTTTACACAACATCATATACATTGATCTGATCCCGTGGTAAGAATCTTAAGCACTTGTGTTACAGATATCAGAATCAACAGTGGATACAAAAATATATTTAAAAACACATCCAGACACAGAACAAACACCGATGTTCGTCTCTGATATCCGTATCACAAGTACTTAAGCTACTTACTACAGAATCAAATCAATGTATGTGATGTTGTGTAATATTAATTTATTTATATTTTTTATTGTTTATGAATGCATGAATGACACTTTATTTTATTTTTCATTTGCCCTGCAACGATCAACTTAAACCTGCGTTTGAATTCAACAGGGTTAAGAGCACGAGTGCAATAAAAGCATAATGCATTTCGCGTCGCTTGCATACAATGCACTCAGTTAATCTGTGCCACGTGCCAGCGAGGAAAGTTCATGCTCGGTGACGGATCAAGAATGCTGTGTGACACAGATGATTTTTTATTTAAGTAATCGACGTTAAAATATCATGAAGTGAGGCTTCATAACATTTTGCCTGACTCGGTGGAACAGTGGTTAGTGACTCGAGGTAACTACGTACGGTTTCGAGAGTCGTGGGTTGTCCTTCCCAGGGACAAATATTTGTGTGACGAATACTGGTGCTATTTCGTGTCTATGTGAGTTATTAAATATATGTAAGTGTAATAGTGTATCCACTGTTGATTCTGATCCGTAACACAAGTGCTTAAGCTACTTACAACGGGATCAGATCAATGTATGTGATGTTGCGTAATATTGATTTATGAACTTTACTCAGCCAACATTGGGCAGACTTACTTATATACACCGAGTGAGTATAAATAAATATAAACTGCCTCGTTTTGGTCTATTGGTAGCAAGCGCTGCGTAAGGACCGAGAGGTTCGAATCCCCGGTTCGAGTCCGGGGTCGGGCAGAATTTGTGTAAGTTTTTCTGAAAATGAATTTACTCAGCCCGGAGTTAGCAAGTTGGCGGTTGAAAGCACGTTAAGCCGGTGGTCCTGCGCCCGATCTCTCATTGGTCATGTTGGGTTGCCGTCTCACCAAACTATTAGAGTAAGGGAATAGAGAGTGCACTTGTGTTTGCGCGCACACTTGTGCACTAAAATACTTGGTTAGTCTTAATTGAGATCGGCCGCCATAGCTGAAATCGGTCGGACGCCTTATCAATAAATATTCGGACTTCATCCACAAAGCTGGAATCCTAGGTAAACCCGAGTAAACCAGTAAAATAAAGTAAGTAAAGTACCTAAAGTAGTGAGTTCGCTCGCGACCATGATTGGTAATCCAGTCGTAACGTCGGGCAGTAAGTAGCTATGTATTTGCTACTCCTTATAACGCGTGAAAACCCATAAAGACTATAATTTACAGTAAAATAAAGTTATCCTGTAGCATAACCTGTAACATTTCATTTTCATCATTACCATTACATATTGAATTTCGTTCATCCATTTGCAACGACGTTTTTAACTAACATTTTCTACGATATATTTCGAGTCACGGACGCCTCAAAGGATATTAAAAATATAAAAGCGTTACTGATACATTATTGATATGTTCTGATAGCGTTACTCCGAATTTTATCCTTGTATGTGCGTCGGCTGAATACTAAGTTCTCTTTGAGAATATGTGATGTGTACAAGAGGTGAAAAAGTTCTGATTACAAAATTCTCTATGTATGATTTTACTGGTCGACGAAATTCCATGTTTTTTTCATCATTGGGACCAACGTGTTATTTATGAAAATTTTTGATGCGCCAATCATGGTTCTCATAAACAAGTTTTCAATTCTCTATTCCAATATGCTTTTATGAATTTCCTGTTAACATGGGGGCGAAATTCAAAATTAATTTTTTTTCGTAGAAAAATAATAGCTGAACAAACCCAACGGTATTTACGAGGCAAGAGTTTAAATTTGTGAATTGAAGTAACCAGAAAGTGACCGATAATGTACTTCTTGGAATTTTAGGTTTATGTTATTCGAATACCTGATAAAAATTATATTTTGTACATCGAAAACCTTTAAATATATTAATAATAATTAAATGAATTGCTATCTAAATGTTAAAAGATAATAAACGGGAGTAAGCGGGAAATAAAAGATGTTTCCTAACTACTCCCGTTCCCGTGGGAATTGGACAATATCCTATAGCAACAAAGCTTTAATTTTACTAAGGTAACTGCATGCCAAATTTCAAGCGTCTAACTTAAGCGGTTTAGATTTTTTATACAAAATGATTTTCCTGTTTATTCCCAATCCCGTAGGAATTTCGGGAATTCCTTTCTTAGTGCACCGGTATCTAAGTTACGTTCCTTCCAAATATCAAGTGCCTCAGTTTAGACGTTTAGGCTGTACGTGGATATGTCAGTCAGTCAGT
Source organism: Maruca vitrata (assembly GCA_039566165.1). NCBI lineage: Eukaryota > Metazoa > Arthropoda > Insecta > Lepidoptera > Crambidae > Maruca > Maruca vitrata. The sequence continues at coordinate 5,541,084 of CM076934.1, read as the reverse complement.
TTCTCCTTTTATATTTAATAACACACCCAGACATGAAACAAACACATCCGATCACACAAAACATATTTGTCCTGAGTGGAAATTGAACCCACGACTCTTGGAACCGTAGGTAGTGAACCTGGGTCACTTACCACTGTTCCACCGAGCCAGTCTTATATAATAATTCTCCTGGATTATTTGATGCATTTAAAATCTGACTATTATTTAAATGGAAATAACTCTCATTCTACGGATTAAACTCGTATGTATCCTAACTGGAACGCACAAAATATTTCATGTACTGGCAGAAAGGTTAAACTTACAAGATAACTGTCATCTTAAGCCTTTCCCGGCCGAGCCGTGTAAAGATTCTATAAACGTCGGATCTTTAAATAATCATTGTTAAATATACACAATCACACCTTTTTCCGGGAGGGGTAGCCAGAGATTACTTCCTGCTATGTGCTACGGTCCTGACACACCACTTCCGCTTCTTCCACATCCATCAATCTCTTCATGCATGCTCGTCGATTACGGCTACTTCTGATTTGACCTAGATTTGCCTTATAATGGATAGATTTAGAAAAATACACTAATTTAACCCATTCAATTAGTTTTGTCCCAAATGTTTAGTGTTCGCGCAAACGACTGTCAATATTGTGACATTTTCATTATTTTATCGATTTTCAAATAAGTGATTTCAAAGTACATAGTTTATTATGGACGGCACTTCGCTACTATTTATTACATTGCATGATAGTAATATGTTTTTTTTTCATTCAGTCATTCATTAAAAGTCATGCGCATATCAAAAAGGCGGTATTATCTAATTAAACTTTACCTGACGAATATTAACCTAATGAAAGCTTGTATTCCGCATTCAACGGTGAAGAAAATGTATTCCCGCATTTTAGGCTGACATCGAATCCTGTTAACTCCAGTTAATGACTGGCCGTTTGGCTCATTAATCCGATTGTCCCTTTATGTGCCCTTCCGTGGGACATTCGTTACTTCCCTCCTTGGCTGATTTTGGGGGTGACTTTTTTTAATTTTCACCGTACGCTATAGAATATGGCCAAGTTGCTCAGTTTTTTGACTTATAAAGTAGATTTTTTTTTAAATTAGCTTGTACTGCTGGGCGACAACCATCCTCAAATCACTTCAAAGCTGTCGATCTCCGACAATCACTAATCATATTATTTAAAAAGCTTAAATTCAAAGACGTTGCAGATAAAATTATGTAGTAAAATAAGGTCAAGCTAAGTTGACAAAAGTAAATGGGTACCTTTGATGTCTTTTTACAGACGGCTTTACAACTCAAGTTCTAATTTCTTATTAAAGTTGCAACAACTACTTAAAATAATTATGTTCAATAATTAACAACAAGTACAACACCTTTCTAATATCTTAAGTAATAATTCATTACTTAGCCTTCTTTAAAGAACTTGTTTGAACAAGTGCTTTAAAATGATAACCGATATAAATGTCTAGCTGTCTCAGTAATAGAAAGAAAGATACGTACTGGGACTTTTATGATAAAAGGTATCCGACTAAAATTTCTTAGTAAAGAAACTCCGCTGAAAAAATAGGTAGGCAAAGGGTACGCTATCTTTATCAAGATAATATTGTCTGTGAAACCTAAGGTGGAGAAATATTATTATTGCTGTTTTTATTCCTATACGATTTATTACAATTTATCGTATGTGAATAAACGTGTATGCTGTGATATTGTAATCAGTTTTACAGATGTTTGTATTGTAGCATAAAACCTTTTAGCTTAATGGAAGACAACATTTTCTGACTAAAAAGAATTGGTGAAACCATTCGAGAGAATCTTAGGAATGGAAGCTTTTTGTGATTTGTTCTAATATTGTACATGTATCTTAATTATTGTGTTTTTATAGCTAAAGGCATTTTATACCTTTCAATTAAAACACTTAATATACAAGTCCATTTCAACTTTCAAACTTCTCATTAAAAACGAACAAGCCACAGGTGTCTACTCAAACCAAATTCGCCAGAAACAATACTTTTTTCAGTTAAAAATGCGCATATGAACCGCATTATTCCGAAAAAAAGGAAGAACAAAAACATCGCCATATCATTTCCGGGTTGTGTTTAAATTGTTTTTATCTCGCATTGCGACGCGAGACTTTGCTCTATTTTTACCGAGTCCCGTACGGTGTTACCCGCTCTTTTTTGTGGAATGCCTATGTACAGTCGGTATGTTTTAAAATTCTTTTGTACACGTCGTGGTTGTGAATAATTTAGACACCATTTTGTCACGCGCTTCGGATGCCTACGCCAGTTTTTGGAGTTCCGCTTTAGTGTTTTGGATCAAAAAAGCTTTAGCGTCTACTTTGCGATTACGACGATCTTATCTCTATCTCTTTAGTATGAAATAATTTGATTAGCTGCAGAGTTGATCGTCGGAGGCCAAGAGAATTCGATCACAGTTATTATTTTGATATTTATTAATAACAGATATTTTCGACTGGCTCTGTGGAAGAGTGGTTAGTGACACTGATACTCGCCGGTTCCAAGAGTAGTGAGTCGCGGGACAAGTATTTGGAAAAAAATAACAGACCTACTTGATTTTGACTTTGGGGCGATGACATTTTGTTTACGGTTACGATTGATAGAAAAGAACAGCTTTGTTGAAAATTTCAAAATGGAGACTTTCTTTCCACTCGGAACCGGAAGTACGGAACCGTTGCTATAATTTTACTTGCACTTGCCGAGTTTATAAAGATATCCATACCTTTTTGCTAATGACTTGCTTTGCGAGAACCTCTGGTAGCCGTGTTTAATGAAAGAGGTCGCATTATTTAAAGTAGATATTTTACGCGTCATTTGAGTTTGTTGCCTTTTTAAGATGTTTACGTTGGAATTTTGGATCAAAAGCTAACAAGACTATTTTGCAAGAATTAAACGTAAGGAAATAAGTGTAAATATTTTTAATTATTAGGACCTCACACGTTTACGAATCTGAATAACTGGGTGTGACCCATTTGAAACATCGGGCAGCAACTAGCTATTTTAAATGAATCATTTGTAAATAACCAGTGTCAAAAATTGCTATGATATTTTTTTTTATTTCTAAAGAAGCCTTTTTTCATACATACATACATTATATACAAAAACCACACCTTTTTTCCAGAGTGGTAGGCAGAGATCACTTCCTGCCATGTGCTACGTAATTTTTTTTCATGTATGGATTATTAATAGACAAACAACTTTTTACGATTCTTACGATTCTCAAGTCCTTAAAATAGCCCCACATAATAATTCTCAAACGATATCATTATTGAACAGAAATTGAACGTAATTTCCTTAAATTCTAAGTTAATTTTCTGGGAAAAGCAAAGTTTTGATAGCTGCATTTAAGTAGACAATGATCGTTATAATGATTTGTTTTTTGAACTTTTAATGAGGAAATTATGAAAGTTAATTCCTTGGAAGATTTCGATGGTGTTACTTCGGGTGAATTTTAAGTCACTTCCGAGTTTATTCCATTTGAGTCTAACTTATATGTAACTTAGTAAATAGGGTGACAATCTACGCGGGACGGCTGGTTGGAGCTGGATGCGAGTAGTATAGAAATAAGTGGCGAGCATTTGGGGAGGCCTATGTCCAGCAGTGGACGAAAGTGAGCTGATGATGATGAAATAGGGAAGATTGAAATAAAGGAACTCTTTTATACAACCATGCCTTCTGTCTGGCTACATCTCTCCGTTTGGCAACAACTCACTGCTATATCCCTCATCGCTGCCCCTGTAGTGAAACGGTCTATGCGCTTGGTCACCACGGACTTTCATGCAGCAGAAGCGCCGGAGACTACCCCGGCACTCTGGACGAGACTACGACATCATCCGTCGGGCCCTTGCTAGTGCTTCGGTTCCAGCTGTGCTCGAACCGAACGGTCTGACCCGGAGCGATGGCAAGAGACCCAGCGGTCTGACTTTGTTCCCCTAGAAGATGGGAAGGCCCTTAGTGTGGGATGCCACTTACGTTTGCATCACCCGGAAACTTCAAGGAAGGCCAGGGCGCTGCATGTGCTGCGGAGTCCAAATATGTAGACCTTAGTAGCTCTTACATGTTAGAGCCGTTTAGGGGAATTATTTTTTAATCAAATTAACTCCTTTTATTTTACGCTCGTTGTTACTTATACAATAAATTACTACTATTATAAATGCGATTAAATTTATTCGTCTATTTGCCGAGCTGGTACGCGAATACTACTTAGACGATTTAAATAAAGTTTGTTACTCAGACAAACTTAAAAAGGACATACTAAGAAAGGCTAGTATTTAACCGATTTTATTATAAGAGCGTATTTATTTGTGTAAGTAATTCGCGAGATACGACTTTATGCCGACGGAGTCGCGAGAGGCTAATAAAAAAATAAATATTTTAAGCGTATTCATTACGATTGAAATTCGTTCTTAATCGTCCTACAGACTGTGCCCTTGCAAAATGGGGGCTCCGTCCATTCTGATTACCATTTATTGACGGTATCTACGTTTGACAGATCAATCGAAAAGTTGCGCCTATATTAGATATCGACTGGTAATAATATAATATTTAACTCATCACACAAAACAATCTGTACATTCAGAAAACCTTTCATTTCTGTAACCGAAATCCTTCATTACATTTCGGAGGTTAGTCGGCAATCCGTTTATAGTAATTACTGGACTTGCTAAATACAAGTTGAGTTGTTGAGTCGATCCAGGTTTGGCACTAATTCGTGTGAATCTAACATTTCAAACCTTATTTCAGTTAGATAAAGCTGTAGCACTAATTTAGGTTCACTGGTTCGCGAAAAGTAAAACAACCTTTTTAGGGTAGCACTGGCTACCGTTAAATTATTTAATAGATCCCAGTTTGTCAGTGTTAACCGCAGACATAGGTTTTGGAGGGCTGAAAACCCTTCCCAAATTATCCCGAACATTTTCGCTAGTTTGATGAAGATCTAGTGTGATGTTTTTGCTTCCTCACTCGTTAATTTGGGCAAAGTTTTTGATGAGTTCTGTAGGTTATTTTAAATGATACTAGTGAGTATCGTTTGATGGGATTTAATTATTAATTTAATTCAAAACTTTTTACTGGTATAAGTTATATTTATTTTAATGATGCAGGATATATAACCTAATAATTAAATGATTATAAGATTTTTCAGCGCTGATGTGCCAATTAGGATATCAATTTTTTTTAATCAATTAATTTTGTCCAGTATTATATTACTATACATATAGGCTGTGTGAGAATGCTAATGATGGTGCCTAAAAATCTTCTAGTTATCATCAGTTTACAGTAGCGCTACCATGAGTTTAATAGTTACGGACTCGATATCGCCTTCGTAAATATGTCTATGGAAAACTTGTACAGCGCCCCTGGTTACGCTAAGAACTAAAATTGGTCGTATAAAAAAAAACAACTCGATAGGTTTTTAACGTACGTAAGTTTTCGATAGCAAACTCATGGTACCGCTACTGAGCCAGAGAAAAAACTTAGTTGCGTTTAAGATCGAATCTTGCACGTACAAGAAAAAATTGTCAAACACTTGCAAAATTGCATGCATGACACAATAAGAAACAAAAGCTTTCAAATATGAAATCGTATAACAGGTGTCGTCTTATTGGCGAGCTTCCAATGGAGCCTGAATCGGTTTCCAGGTTGTAAAGTAACTTAAGGTTATGCTATCACTAACTTTGGCTCGCGATTTATTCCCTGTGATGTTGTTTAAATACCTACTTTAACCAGTCTTGTAAGAAGTAGCCCAATGTCAAACGGTCTATATTACAGTTCATTCGTGACTCTATCAACCTTATTCAAATAAATGATTAAGTCAATATGACAGGTGATTTTATAAATGATACATAAATAACTCAAAATGTAGGTTCGACTAATATTATGTCCTCCTTTTTAAAATACGTAAAGCTCTTTTTTTTTTGCTTTTCCATAACCAATATAACAAACATAATATACGTACAGTGGAGTTTGTTAATTGTCTCAATTAAATAGTGGAATATTATACGTACATATAAAACTAATTTATGTAAATTAGTTTCAAAAATGTTTTGGAACTAATTTACGTGAAATAACAAAAAAATATATATTATTTACTTTCCTAATGTACTGCATATTGCATTGTGACTTCCTATCACTATATTCAATAGTGTAAATATTTAGAACTTTTAACACGTCTTCAATTTTGGCTGTATGGCGAAACGAATAACACAATATCGATTCAGTTTATCAAATCCTACAAAGCTAACTATGTTTGGACAATATTCAATTTAGGTAATAACTAAATAGCTAAACATTTCCCATTATAAATACAGTCGGACACACTATACAGCATTCTGATAAAATTACTCGCCTTACACAAACAACCAAAATAAATCATAGATTGAATGTTCGTCAAAAACGTTCCTAGAATTCTAAAAACATTTCAGAATAATTCCATGAAGTTCATGATACAACCCGGGTTGGATAAATAATAGTTTGCAGAGCTTTACCTACTTAAACTTGAGCTTATCTGTCCATTTCTTATCCGATCGGATTTCAACTGGCGATTCGTAAAGATTTTATTCCTTCATTGTTATGATAGGATAGACTAAGGTTTTTACTATTCTGCTATTGTGATTTTACGAATACCTAGAAAATTGGTTAAATCAGTAGCCCGTTCACCTATTTCGGTAAAATTCATTTCTGATTATTATAATTCACACAATAAATGAGAACCTTTTGGTGAGTTGCACATCAAAGGTAACCGTTGAAAGAATAGCCGAAAAATTCCAGTTGATATCTCACTCCAGCAAAACAAAATGTAATAAATTTGTAGATAGTCATCCATTACCGACAATACCGACATGCATAGCATTAAAATATTTATGTATATTACAAATGTAAAACTAATTAATCATGTCTTTCTGTCACTCTTACCTAAATTTGGCAAACTTTGAACGGACTGTACCAAGGAGTAGTAATTTTGGTGATATACGACAGCAGTCTGCAAGTGGACAGAGTCCGTCAGACAGAGAAAGCTGGCTGTTAATATAACCTATTCTTGCCTTAACCATAGAGCAAAGGAATTGCCAAATAAAATGTTTAACAGGTGTACCGAGGTCAAAAACATTGTATTGGCGCAAATCCAAAGAGCCGCTACGAAGTCTCGAATAAAAAACGGAGCCACTAATGTCTGACAAAAAAAGAGTACAAAGAAATCGTTTCTTTCTCTTTGCACATGTTTCGAAGTCAAATTTGGCCAAATTCTCATTGGCTCGGTGGAACAGTGGTTAGTGACCCTGGCTGGCGGTTCCAAGAGTCGTGGGTTCGATTCCTACTCGGGACAAATATTTGTGTGATGAACATCGGTGTTTGTTCCGTTTCTGGGTGTAAATGTGTATTTAAGTATGTTTTTATAAATTGTATTTATATCAGGCTCAGACGCCCAGATTACAATATGAACGTGTGTGGAAATGTTTCAAGTATTTATTTATTTATTAAGTGTTGTTTAAACTATTAAAATTTTCTTTTCAGTTTTGGATATGAAGCTAGATTGTAATAAAGGCAATTTGACATTAGGACAAAAAGTTTAATTAATCATCGCATTAAAGATGTGTGTGTCAAATCTCAAAACTAATAATATCAATCTTAAGGCATATTCCACTTCTATTAATAATTGCGTCGTTGGCTTTAAGTTGTTTAAGAACCTGCATCGAAGTTCTTAAACAAATTGTAGGCGGAACGGTGAAAAATCCCCCAAAAATCCTGATAAAACAGCGAAATAACTTGAAAACTGACTCGCATTAACTCTTACTTGCGAAGCAATTTGTTGTGCCTCAGCAGCCAAGGTAAAACGTCCTAGCCATTAATTTTAAAATCAGGTGAAAGCTAAAAATATAATAAAGGACCTTTACTTAGCGCTACATAACTTAAACACCCTACATTATGCTTCCTAAGTCTATCTTTGTATACGGATGCGAAGTTAAAAGTTAAACTTTTTCAGGGGAAATTGGACTTTCAGCCTCCGAAAATAAAGGTCATCGCGGGTTTCGGTACACAAAAACTCGGGAATGCCCGTTGTGCTTAAAAAACCGCTTTCATTTGTCACCGGCAGATGCAGTCGTATCAGATTCGTGGCCAGTAAAATAGCGGGGGATTTGCCTAAGAATTATTTTCTCAGAACCAGGACAAATGAATTTTGACGCGTAAAATAAAAAAGTAGGTACTTCTTTACCAATGACAGCTGTCAGATAAATAAATACATATAAGCATTGATATCCATACTATTTGTTTGAACGCGCTTATCTAAGGAACTACTGGTTTGAATTAAAAAATATTTTTGTTAAGTAGACCATTTACCGAGGAAGGCTTCAGACTATATGACATCACTGTTAGGACTTGCTGCGACCAATAGGAGGAAATAAACAATGGGACATGTGTAAAAAAACGGGGGAAAGAGCGGACGAAGTCGCTGGTACAGCTAAAAATAAGACTTGACGCTTAAAAATACTGTGTACGAGTACCTATTCACCATGAGAAATGTCGAATAAATATGTATCACATGCATTGATCCTGCGAGTAGCAGTTTAAGTCATTGTGTTACGGATATAAAAAACAATAGTGGTGTGCACAAATGAACTTAAAAACATAAATAATAAACACTTGTGCTCAGTGAGATTCGAACTCACGACTCTTGAGACATGAGACAGGTGTAACATTCATGTCATCTTTGAGCCATTATCATTACGTTTATTTTGACTCTACTATTTTGTTTAGAGATTTTTATTAGCGTTTTTATATCTAACCATATACTTATAACTCGAGTGTGACTGACTCACATAGTGATGTGATCTATCAAGCCCAAACTACTGAACTGATTGGGCTGAAAAATGGCATGCAGGTAGATGACAAGTTGAGGGCAAGTCATAAGTTACGAGTATTATTATCACTCAATAGTATACAGCAAAGTCGTTTCACGTATCTGTATGTTCTTATGTATGCTTATCTTTTCGTAATGGAGGGATTTAATACGAATGTTTTTATGGAGGGTCACTAGTTATTATATGTATATATTTATAAAGTATATCCTCTGTCTGTTCGCTTAGTGGCCCCACCACAACAGTCGCGTGATTGAGCGGTGTCCTTTGACGCGGCCCGAGCGAAAAATTACAGGGTTTTTGCGAAGAATCAAGGTAAGTATTATGGCGGAGTTATATGAGTAAATATTACTTTACGACCTGTTTGTATCACCGTGGAATCGAATTTCCTTATCACTCTACCAGGAATAGGAATAGATCGCTATAGGAATAAAAAATAGGATTTATAGATCGCTCATTCATTCTATATTATATTTATCTTTTAAAAGTATTTATAAATAAATATTTTCACAACATCACATACATTGATCTGATCCCGTGGTAAGTAGCTTAAGCACTTATGTTACAGGTATCAGAATCAACAGTGGATACACAAATATACTTAAATATATTTAATAATACACCCAGACACGGAACAAACACCGATGTTCGTCACACAAATATTTGTCCCGAGTGGGAATCGAACCCACGACTCTTGGAACCGAAGGTAGTAAACCTGGGTCAATAAGCACTTTTCCACGGAGCCAGTCAGAATTTTTGAATATAAATATAATTTCCGAATTTATTTTATGAAGGTTGACTTCACTCGGTCAATCTAGGAGTTCCATCTGATAGTAAACGATCGTGAAGTCCACATATAAGGTCGACAAGCACAATAGACCCTATTGTTCCTTTCGACCTCTCCCTGAAGGCCTGCTAAGATGCCGTTTCATGTTTAAAATTATTTACAAAAAATACCATGCCTAAAGTTTTGGCATCAAGAAAGATGATCATAGGTCATAAATGCCGGCAAATTATTTTCATAAAAAAAATGTTGAAAAAGATCTTAAATGACCATAAATGCCACTTTATTTATGGAAAAATATTTCTGAACTATATAAAAAACCCTCACAAAATGGATGTAATATTTTTTCACTCTATTGATAATTGTATAAACTTTTATACGTAAGCACTTGTAAGGCAAACTATGGTCACTGTTTTTGATCGACTCAATTATACAAAGTCAAAGTCAAAGTCAAAATTTCTTTATTTATATAGGCATTCACATGCACTTATAAATCGTCATTGCATTAAATAAATAAGTAATTCTACCACCGGTTCGGAAAGCCGATTCTATCGAGAAGACACCGGCAAGAAACTCGATAGTTACTCTTTTTAATCGATTATCACATAAACTTGTTAAATATAATTGCCATGTCGTACAGTTTGAGTATGTCACAGTATCAAAGAGGGAAAAAAACTTATACTACAATTACTGTTAATAATAAAAAATAGAAAAAAAAAGGTAAGATCGAACAGTCCAGGGCCCAAGAGTAGCACCTGATCCGAATAATGACAATTCGAGCCTTTTGGACAATAATTAAAATCATAAAGAAACAAAACAAATCAATAAAATAACTACAACAATTCCAACCTGCATGACATAGCTTACATAGAGTAGAATCTTAATACTATATGACTGTATTACAACAATAAATTAAAATACATTATTTATAAAAAAAAATATTAATAACAACAAAAGTTCATAAAAAATGTCAATGATTAAAATAATTTATATATTAGAAAATTTTTATTGCAAATGTCAAATTTTAGTTAACGCAATTTGTCCAAGCATTTTTATCATTAAAATAGTCTTCTACTTTATAGTAGCTCTTCATAATAAGACCCTTCTTAATACATTCTTTGAATTTTTGCAAAGGTAATTTAGTAATACTTACAGGTAACTTATTGAACATTTTTACTCCTAGTCCAACAAAGGAGCTATTAACTTTATTAAGTCTGAAATGTGAAATAGCAAGTTTATGCTTATTTCTAGTATTGAATCGGTGAGTATCTGATTTTTTAGGAATGTATTGTATATTTTTATACACATACATTAAGCAGTCTAGAATGTACTGAGAGGCCATTGTGAGAATATTATACTCTTTAAAACGATCTCTGAGGGAATCGCGTGGTTTGAGTTTGTAGATGGCCCTTATTGTTCTTTTTGCAATACAAAGATACTATCAATATCAGCTGCTGATCCCCATAAAAGCATGCCGTAGGATAGAATACTGTGGAAGTAGCTGAAATAAACTAATCTTGCCGTTTCAACATCAGTCAATTGTCTAATTTTTCTTACAGCATATGCAGCAGAACTAAGTCTTCCTGCCAGGGTACCAATATGAGGTCCCCATTGCAATTTGGAATCTAGAGTGATTCCAAGGAACACCGTTGAGTTTAGGACTTCAATGGGTTCATTGTTCATTATGATTTTAGTATTGACTTGCTTTACATTAGGCATTGAAAATTTTACACATTTGGTTTTTTTTGGCGTTCAACATAAGATTATTAGTAGTAAACCAGTGCAAGACTCGTGAGAGGGCTTTGTTTACGTCGTCAACATTTTCTTGCTGTCTATCAATCTTAAAAAGAAGTGATGTATCATCTGCAAACAAAACTATCTCACATGTGTCTTCAGTAAAGAACGGAAGATCATTAATATAAATAATAAATAATAGAGGTCCTAATATCGAGCCCTGGGGCACTCCCATAACTAACGGGGCGCCGGAAGAACTAGCCCCATTTACATTGACTTTTTGGGTTCTGCCAGTCAGGTAAGACTGAATTAGACTAAGTGCATTTTCTGAGATGCCATAATGGCGTAATTTGAGTAGAAGAGTTTGATGATTAACGCAGTCAAACGCCTTGGATAGATCGCAGAATATGCCTATGGCATCTTGTTTTCTTTTCCCATGCATCAAAAACATGTTTTATAAGAGCAACACCAGCATCTGTGGTGGATTTACCTTTAGTGAATCCATATTGGTTTTATTTAACAAGTTGTTTAAATTAAAATGGCAAAGCAGTTGACTAAATACAATTTTTTCAAAAATTTTACTAAATGCTGGTAGTAAGGATATGGGTCTGAAATTAGATGGGTCACTGTCATCGCCTGATTTGAACAAAGGAATGATTTTGGTTGACTTCATCAGATCAGGAAAATGACCTTCATTAATACATTTGTTGAATATCATCGCCAATAGTGGAGCAACTGTATATATTATATTTTTTAACACGTCCACTGAGAGTCCCCATAGATCCTCTGACTTTTTAAGTTGAGTTCTTTAAACGCTTTCACAATTACTTGAGCATTAATGTAAGCAAAATTGAAAGAAGATGTGCATTCACTTACATGGGACTTTAAAAGTGAATGAGCAAGAGCCGGACTGGAAGACAAACTACTTGTCGTTGTTACAGCTATGTTGGAGAAAAATGATTGAAATGCATTTGCTATATCAGCATCAGAATTTAATATAATATCATTCACTTTCAGGGAGATCTTGTGATTTTGTGTTTTGTTTTTACAAGTCTCTTTATTGATGATTTGCCAGGTTGCCTTGGTTTTGTTAGTGGCTTTATTTATTTTATCTTTAAGATAGAGCGACTTAGCTATTGTACACAATTTTTTAAAAATCTTGGAATAATTCCTAATATAGTCCGTAAGAGACGGATCTTTAGAGTAGGCTTTGAGATCATACAGCTCAAAAAGCCTCCGTCTACTTGTGAAAATTCCTGTTGTAGCCCAATCACTAAATTTAATTTTTGAGCTATTAATTTTAATTTCCTTTTTAGTGAATATCCCATTAAACTCTTTTTCTACAACATTAAATAACTTTTCGTATAACTCATTACTATTTAGGTTAGGTAGAATGTTCATTAAATAAACTTTATGGCTAATATTATCTTTGAACTTTTCTATACGACTAGTAGTTATTGGTCTGCAAGTTATGACAGCCGGCATAGGAGTCCAGTGATACTCAAATGCAGCCATTTGACCACAGTGGTCAGAGTTAATAAAATTTATTATAGATTTATCTTTTACAGAACAGTTACAAAAAAATATTATCTATACATGTTGCCGAGGTAGGAGTAATGCGAGTTGGTTCATAAAAAATTTGAGTTAAGTTAAAAGATTTAAAAAGATTTAAGAACCTTATGGAGTTCATTGATTTTTCTAAGATATTTATATTAAAATCTCCACATACAACTACCTTTTTATTGCTGGCACATGCTTTCCTTAAAGCTTCCTCCATAGTCTCCTCAAATAAGAAATAGTTAGCTAATGGAGGCCTATATACACAAATAATAATACATTGTTCTAATTCTACACAAGACAGCTCAATTGTACGTTCAATGGACAATGATACAATGTCTCGACGCTCCTTACATTTAAGCGAATTTTTTAGTAAAATGAGTGACCCCCTCTAAGTACTGTTTTTCTAATGAAAGAGCTACTGACTATATAATTATCAATACTAACGATTAATTCATGTTGTCTCAGCCAATGTTCAGTGAGACATAACACATGGACATTATTTTCGTTTAAAAAAGTTCTAACTCTAATTCTTTGCCAGATAAACCCTGTATATTCTGGTGTATTATTTTAAGATTATTAGGCTTCTCCTTTGTCATTGAATGGCTAGAGACGTCCTCTATTGTCTTACATTTAAATTTAAATTATTTGGAACAAATTCCAAAGTCTTAATATATAAATTAAGTAAATTATTTACATTATATGCTAACAATGATGTTAGCTGTTTTTTTATTTTAAAAGGCAAATAAAAGGTTTTGCCAGTCAACAAAAACTTATTATCTATAAACTTATTTGTGTCAAAAAACACAAAGTGGTCGCTATGACTATGGGATAAATTATATAATTGTGTATTCAATATGTGAATACTGTTATTTTGTTCCATTGAGTAACATTTAGAGAAAGGAATAGCACACAGGATCACTTTTTAACATTTAGTGCTAAAAGTTTTGAAAATGCATATAATATATCTTTTTTACAAATATTTTGACCATCACCTATCATTAATATAATTATAGAATTTTTATTATAGTTGGAATTAAGTATATATTTTATAATTTCTTTAAATGTGTTATTAGGGTAGCAATGATTTACCACACTGCAATTTAATTTAGTTGTTAATAGTGAACCAAATCCTACCCCTAATTGATCAGAAAATAATAATATATTGCCTCTTTGTTTTATTTTATTATTAGAGACAGATGTGCATGTGGCTGTTATACTGCTGGTATCTAGTGCTTTTCCATTTTCCTTGCTAATAAGTGGCTGGTCAGAGGGACCAGAGTCTAAGACACAACTCTGCTGTTGAATAAGCACATTTGCTGCTAATATGTGCTCATGGATTTGAGCTTGAGCAGACTTATATTTGTCAGTCATGCTTTCTAAATTTTTGTGAAGCCGTGAAATATTTTCATTTAACTCTGTTGTGTCATTTTTCATACCTACATCTACTGTTTTCTAATTTTTTACTATAAAGCTCTAGGCTGTCTAATAAATCAGCCCGTTGCTTTCTTAAGGCCACATTTTTGTAAAAAGATTTCTGACGTTTAATAAGTTTGTCAGTTTTTTTATATATTCGTTAATTTTTATATACTTCTTCAACTTATTCCTACTGTTAAAACTAAAACTAGGCACACTATTAACTTGGTCTAAACAATCCGCTACAGGAGGGCAAGAGACAATATGGGCTGCCGGAGACCCGATAAGTTCTTCATACAAGCTCTGCGTATTGGTTAAGTCTTGACTGCGGATGTCCTCCTCATACTGCTGTATGGTCTTATTGGCATCGCGGAGATCCACCTCCAAGTCATGGATGCGCTCCAGGGTCCGCTCATATACATCACTGCACTGGTCAAAGTTTTTGACTGTGCCGAGAAGCTGGTCCCGTTGATCACTTACATCCATAAGTTGTTCATGGAGTTTCGATAGTTCAAGCTTGAGCTGTGTATTAGAATGAAGGATCTTCAAGGATTCCTCCTCATTTTCCTCGCGTTCCTGAAGAAGTTGCTGGTTGTCCTTCTTCAATTGCTCTATTTCCTTGAGTGCCCGTCTGAGTTTCATGTCCAAGTCTTGTGTTGTAGCCTTCCGGGTCATCATATTTGCGTTCTTCTGTGTAATGTCCTTTCCTGAAATTGTTTAAGGTAGTTGTGTATAATAGATGTGTAGACAATACTTAGCTATAGGTTGCAATTATAGAAATTACAACAAACAAAGAACAAATTCAAAAATGTCTTACTATAGGTTAAATTACAAAGAAAAAAAAAATTATGCAAATAAAATCTGTAGGTAGGTAATGTGTAAGATTGTTATTATTGTCTTAATTTACAGATAAGTTATATAGTGGATGTGTAGTATGTGTTTGTGTAAGGCAGGGGGTTGATAAATCTCAACTTTACTTCACTCTCGTCAAGCAAAGAGAGCCACAACAGTGCCGGTGTCTATGATATTAGGCGAATCTCGCGTATAGGCGAAAAACACAATATCACTTGTTTGTAGTGTGTAGGCCTGTTGTTATATGTCATGTAAGGAAGGTTAAATGGAATAAAAAACAAGTACTCCCCCGGTTTAGGTGTGTAGAAGTCCACTGTTTGATCGCTGGATCGCCGTTAAATTTCGAAACGCAACGAAGATTTTGCTAAACTTGCACTTTGTTGTTGCGAACACTTTCATTTATAGCTTAACATTAACTAAGTATAATTAAAGCGAATTTAGTAATTATTTGTCACTTAAAACAATTTATTTTAAATAATTAAAATCAGCTGTGACATTTGACGTCTACTTTGGCCAGTGTTGCCAGCTAAAAAAAAAAAAGTTACACTTTTTTGTCGTGTTTACATTGCGTAAACACGACAAAAAGTATATTTTACCACCGACTCAAAAAAGGGGGTGCTATAACCAACCATCTAACATAAAAAGGCAACTGACCGGTTTCGACCATGGCGGCCGATCTCACTTGAGATCAGCTAAGTGCGCAGGACAACCGCCAACTTCCTAACTCCGGGTTGAGTTATTTCTTTACAGAAAAACTCACACAAATTTTGCCCGACCCCGTATTTGAACTAAGGACCCCTCTCGGTCCTTACGCAGCGGTTGCTACCAATAGACCAGCGAAGCAGTTACATAAATAACCATGTAACATAAATGAGCAATAAATACGTAGAAACATATTCTGCGTAGAAACACTTTTGATATCGACGGTTATGTTAATTGTGCCAGAAGGCTTTGATCAAGGCACAGTTCAAAAATTCTGATTTCCCACGAGAATTTCTTTGATAGCGAATTAGATGATGGGTAGAGTTTTGAACTCTCAATTTTCAGATTTTGTCGTCATAAACGCATGTTTTGGGATATTTGCCTACTTATTCACAATGATACGAACATTTTTTCGTAATATTATGTATACTTTTTTCATTAATTTGATAATTTTCAATGTTAGGCAGCGAATTACATAAACATACTGTACAGTTATTGGGTACCACCAATAGCTTTGATATTTTTCGTATTTATTTTCCCTTTTTTAAAAGATTGTATCTCAACAAACCACTTGTAATATTGTGTCAATGATAGGAAGGTATTGGCTTCTGTAACACAGGTTCTCCTATTTTAGAAGTCATGGCTACATTAATATTTGTATTGGTGCTTGTTTCAATAAAAATCTTTTTCACTTACATAAAATAATCTCTAGCTAGCCATTAACATTAACCACTTTTCCATCGAGCCAGTTCGAGTCAATAATCGTAAAAGGAAAAAAAAACAAATAATAAAGATTATTGTTTGTAGATGATATTATTACACTACAATATGACTACAATACCTAAACATCCAGCATTACTAATTAGCAAAACGATAATATCCGCAAACCAATTACATGCCCGTACATTTACAGCACCAAAATCAACAAAAGATATCGTGAAGCCATAATATTTCACCACCCGTGATAAATACACACTACGCATTGTGTTCGCGCCGCAAATACCTATTTTTGTCACATTTCTGTTTTTCTCCTAAAATATATAGCACTCAGAAGTGTAATATATCTTTGTTTTGTGTACAAATTGCTGTAGCAAAATCCTAAATGTTGTTGCGATAAGTTTTTAGTGTTTCGCATTAAATTCACCAAATCGGAATGCGAAATTATATTTTGAGCCGATGCTTTTAGCTAACTAAACTTGTATTTTAGGCGGACTTGTTCGAAAATCGGATTAGAAATGAATACTGTGTTAAATGTTTCGTCCTGATAGCGAACTATTTGAGTTCCTTTTATTAAAACTACCATTGATGGCAACACAAACACCGATGATTAAAAAAATACCTGAATTATTTGCAAACGTAGCTGCTTTTACGAATAAAATTCAACTGAAAGTTAAATTTTATTCGTAAAAGCAGCAAACAAATTTTCTGCGAATCGATTTTAAGTGAATATTGAAACGGATGTATAACGAATACTTTATAAGTCACCTGTAAAATCTTTTAAATTAATTGTATGATATCAAAATGAACGCGAGTTCAATCTAAAAATGGATTTGTTCTTTACTAAAATTGGGAGAGTTTAATTTAATACCAACTACCGCTTACCATCAGATGGAGTGAGGTCATCTTGTTAGCCTATACAAAATTGCTACAGAACCTTTCGTGTAAGAGAATAATGCCGAGATCTTGTAACTACCATCCTTACCATGTAATAACCTCAACTATTGGCAGGACAGCTATTCCGAATTGGAATGTCAGATAGATTTTATATTTATAAAATACTTCCAGGATGACCTCATGATGGAGCAGCAGAGATCCACATGAGGTCGACAGGCACAATTTACTCTTTTGAACCTATCGCCCTCATTATCTAGACCTGCTTAGATGCCTTTTCATAGAATTAAGTTAAAGAGGCGGATTTACCAGTTTCCAAAAAGGTAATACTCAATAACCACTTAGGCCAATACTAAGGCCGTATCGCCCTAGTTTAGGGCAGGCCCGTTCCCCACAAGTGGGGACTTTATGGTCTGATGATGATGATGATGATTATGAATACTCAATTAGTCACTGCAAGATCTAAAGACTTCATCATCTTCTCAGCGTTTTCCCGGTTGCATCCTTGCGGAGCCCGGGGTCCGCTTTCCTACTCTTGTCTCTCCACTTCGCATGGTCTTCGGCATATTTCACGGAGAGTTTGTTGGCACGCATGTCATCCACTACGACGTCAAGCCAGGCCTTTTTGGGCCTTCCCCTTCTGCCGGCAAGATCTAAAGACTTCATCATTGATAATCACAATATTAAGAATACTCTATGCCTTCGACAAGCACAATTTCCCTCAGAGATTACGATCTCCATAAACAATCACCTAGTGAATAAATTAACTTGCATCACAAAGGCAGTTTTGGGACGGGAGAAAAAAAAACTCGGTCCATTTCCTTATTGTGTGATTTCTATACCCATTTGTCATTTCGTGTTGTCGGGCGCTCGCTCTGATGAATACATTATCCGTGCCCATTCTTTGTTCGGATGGAAGTGAATCAAATTGCCAACGGCAATCTAAACGGTTTGGTGGTTTTTTGCCGTTTCCAACTTGCGTTCGGATTCGTATTGCTAATGCGGAATCGGTGGGCGAAAGATTGTTAATTGAGTCTGTGGTTGCTTTGTTTCGTTGTTATTGGTGGGTATGGGTAGTATTAGTTTTTTTTTTCAAACCGTTTATGGTCAGTACTGGTTTTACTTTTAACTTGCTTTTTTTGGTATGGTATCTTTGAATTTTACTCAAATCCTCACTCTAATATTATAAATGCAAAATTTACTCTGTCAGTCTGTGCTAAGACTGCTGAATCGATTCAAATCAGATTGGGTACACAGATTGTCTTTTTACTGATAAAAGATGAGGGTTTGTGACTGGCTTCGCTAAAAGAAATGAATTTTGCGCACTATATACGACTGTACAAGATAGTAGGTAAATAATATTGTGGCATTACTCGTAACAATTCTTAAGAAAACTAGTAAAAATCCAGTGATGTGCAATGATGAATTATTGTTTTAATCAATACGAAAGAGTGTTTAACTCTTACTGAGAGATGGGCTATCTACATGATAGAATCTGTACAAGTAAGCGTATGTACACACATCACATAATGTCCCTTATTCCGAGATGTTTACTTAGCAAATTTTACTGATCTGTTCCGCCACTTCTTGTTTCGAACAAGGAAATAAACATTTCGATAAATATTCAGGCGCATTATGTTCCTATTCAAAAATGCGATTCCCATTTCAGAGACCAAGGTGATTTACTAAGTAACCGATCCAAAGTATTGTATTTCAGCCATATTGCTCTTAAAATTGTGTGTCTCTTTTTCCTACCCTTCCGAGATAATATAATGGAAAATGAATTACGGTTGATTGATCGTATTCTCGTACTCCTCCATATAATATTCCTGAGATGTAGTCAAAATGGGAATACAATGTTTCCTGGCAAGAACGTTTTCATTAGTCTCGATGTTTTTTCTGCACAGCTAAGCATTTTGGGAGGAAATCGTTATATTATTTAAAAGGGAGACATAAGACAACACGTGTTTTAGAAGGATTTCTCAAGCTCTGTTTCCAGGTAAACCTGAGAAAATATTATATAGTTAGGTATGCGTCAGGGGATACCAGTCACAACTATCTATACGTGTAAGCGACCCCGGCTCCTCGAACTACTATCGACTCAGTCCAAATCATCCGAGGCGATAGTATCCTCCCTCCCCTTTTCCTTCCCCCGTCATACATCCTTGCTACTCTTGGAAACGCAATGACCTTGTTAAAACAATGCACAAGGCAGAATGGCGATGACGTCACGTTTCCCACAGAAGTAAAAGTGGATCGCTGGAAGTGATCTCTACCTACTATGTATATTATATAGTGCGTGTATTTGTAAAAAGAAGCATAAGATTAAATATATTCCACCAATTTTGAGTCCTGTTAATTTTATGTATACAGAGACGGAAAGAAAAATATCAATGTCACAAAAATCATACAGCAATCCCGAACAAATCTTTGATGATTTTATCTTTTCAGTGCTTGTACGAGTATATGGAAGTCATACTAAATTGATATGAAGTGATCGTTTCATCAATGGTAATTTGCGATAATTGCTGAGGTGTCAAGTGCAGATTAATGATCTAGCCGAGCCATGTATCATCTTGTTTAATTACGTTGTCTTTGCGTCCAAAAGCTAGGTGCCTACTGTTTTGGATTGATTGCCTGGGAACATTTGTTTTGAAATTCAATAATTTGGCAGTTAGTTCAATACATCATTGATAAAAAGTCTCAATTATTTTTCGTACGGAATTCAAGAGTATAAACGAGAATATAACTGTCTGTCTTTTTGTCACGCACCTAAACTACCGATATAAACTAAATTCGGTACATTTAAGATATAAAAAAACAATACTACGGCTACTTAGACTCTGATCGGCTCTGTGGAACAGTGGTTAGTGATCATGCCTCACGGTTCGACGAGTCGTGGGTTTGATTCCTATCCGGGACTAACATTTGTGTGACGAACAAATGTTCGTTCGATGAAACACCGATGTGTTTGTCCCGCATCTGGGTTTCTTATTAAAAAATATTTATGCAAGTGTGTATCCACTGTTGATTCTGATATCTGTAACAGAAGTGCTGAAGCTACATACTACGGAATCAGATCAATGTTTGTGAAGCTGTATAACATATTATTTAAAAAAAAAACGATTTTATGCCATACCTTAAACTTTTGCAGCAAGTACTAAACTTAGAACCTTAGAACGGGCAGTGGTATCAAACGCAACCATTAGTCGAAAAATTATCCCAAAAACCGGAACCTAATACCGAAATTCTAATATGTACCTACGTATATTCTGTGTGTGTGTGTGTATCGCCTCAACTTCGCGGTTACTGTAATTCTTTGTTATTAAATTTTTACCTGAGGCACAGTAATGTTATTTGACACATATATGTATGTTGCCAAAGTGAAGAAAATGGATGTTGTTTTTGCTAAAGATGGCCGTGTTAGTGATTTTTCAAACTTTCTAGGCCCCTTATTTTCTTGTTTATAAAGTTAAACTATAAAGTATACCGATAACGTCACCTTTTACACCAAAATAAGAGAAGAAGATTATTTTCGAGTACAACATACGAACGCACCAAAATGTTCTTCAAAAATTTCTAAGTATTATAATATTAATGTGTAGAATATTCCCGGACCAAACTTCTGCACTCAAAAGGTATTCGAGCAATTGCTCTTTATAATTCATACGCTTCATTATGAGTTCCTTTCTAAATTCCGGATCTTAACGACAGGCCCGGCATTGAAACTTACCTAATTAAACTTGAACCCAACAGTATCCCTTGGTGTATGCTCTGTCCTTGTTTATCTGAAAATCAAACAACTTGCCTCTAAATATTGTAGGGATGACCCCAATTTGTTATGTGATATTTTAACGAGCTACTCAGTGAGGGAGAAGGATTCGTTTCAGTTTCAATGATAAGTATTTGGATGAAAAACATTTGGAAAATTCTGATATTAAGCATTACTTAGAATGAAGCAGAAAAAAAGAGGCAATCTTTTTTAAATTCAATATTATTTTACCAAGCTAAATATCTGTTACGAAAAATGTTCAAATTTAATTAAATGGATCGGTTACAGATTAATTAGACACTGCCATGTTAAAATAGGTAATTTATTTTTAACTCTCATCATCAATGCTGAGTATTGTCACGGTAATGTTAGATACATGACCGTTATACTGTTTAGAGAGAATTATTATGCTGCTTATCAAAATATACCAACGCCAACTTAATATTAGTTAGTATAGCAGTAAGTAAATGAGTTCCAGTTAAAAGTTTTCATTTGAACTTGGTCCAATTCCACAGATTTGTTCATTCAAGTCCGCTGTATCATAATATAAGAGAATTAAAACAGATCAACCACACCACAAGTTTGGAACCCCAAAATACTCCCAGGGCAGTCATACGCTCGTGTTCAAACTCTTATCTCAATGCAATAAGATTCAAAGTTGTATGTATTTGAGAATATGTTAGTTCACTTGACTATATGCTTAGAAATCCCTAACAGCATACGAGAAAGTATTCAAATGCAGAGGTTCTACGTTGTAACGCCCTGAAGCCGTGGATGTTTTCTTAAGTCGTGAGAACTGTCGGCTTTATTTTGTTTAAATTTTTTATCGGTACGCTAAATGTATATATTTTTAGAGAGACCGTATTTATTATAAGGACTTGCTGTAGTTCGTGTATGTCGGCATACTGTATCGCAATAAAAAACCTTTTGCCACTTCAACAACAAGTTAATATTAGATAACTGAAAGTGTCCGGGATATTTATGTACCTTGTTGTTTTGTTTTAATCTGCTCCCGATATTTTGGCACTGCAGCAAGCACCATGAACACGGGTGAACTAAGATAAGGGGGGCTCAAACTTAATAAAAACAGTTAATTTATTACAATATATGCACGGCCCCCTTTTCGCACAAGTGCTTTTGGTACTTGGCTGATTTAAATATAATTTTCATTTTAATATAAAAACAACTCCAATTGTTTTTGCATCTTTATACTTAGTATTGAACTTACGACCCCTAAGATTTTAACCTTGTAACCTTCATTTGAGCGTCCTACAGTTTTTTACTGAAAACAAAAAGTTAAGTAAGGTTTTCTTAACAAATGGCTCGTATACACCACTCCGTTGAGTCTTGGTACGAAAGAGTAAAACCTCCATTTCTTACGAGTTACAGTAGGCTGTTCGGGATTTATTGTTTGTTCTATTTGTAAAACCTTTTTGGGATATTTGCTGATGAACGTAGGATCGCCAATGTTCGAAAAATAAATGGTTCAACTTTAAATCTTTAAAGGTTCTTTAAATATAGTAATTTAAAGATTGTATTCACTTATTATAAGACATCCAATGCGGCATTATCTTCTCAAAGTGATCTTTCGTTTATCATTTATTCAAGAAATTCAACAAAATACTGAAATCTTGTCAGATACGGATTGAAATTTGGAAATGCTTTGTTTACTTAACCTGAACGATTACAGTGACATAACATACAAAGTTTCAATTATGTTTTTCAACAAATTGATTGTAAGTAAATTTTTCCTTGTTAAGATACGGAAAGGCATTTTTATAATCCTGAGCTATTTAGACTGGTCGTTAAACAACATCTATGCAGGCCTTCAGGGTGAGGGTGACAGGCCTAATAGGGTCTATTGTGCCTGTCAACCTCATAATATGTGGGCCACACGGCCGCTCACCATCAGATGGAAGGTTAGGTAACCTTCCACCGTCAGTTCAGGTGAACGTCAATTAAAAAAAAAAACATAGGTAATATCAAGGACAGTTTATCGCCACTTACGAATATGAACACTGAATTAAGTGGAGCGAACAGTCCTCTTTCTCGGTGTGCTGTTGATTACCGTCATTCCACGAAACGCTAACGGGTGGCGATACTGTTCACTTGTTCGTCATTTTATTATGACTCTCGTATGCGTCAGTGATTGTTAACCTTTTCAAGTACAGATATTAGTAAAACATTCATAGTATTGTCAAATGATTTTTTTAAACTTCGACGCGCCTACGGTGAAGGGAAACACCGGCAAGAATTCTGAGGTGTGTGAAGTTGACCAACCGGACTTGGTCAGTTTAGTAGGCTAGTAGAGTAGGCTCGTGCCTTATTAATCGGGACGTATATGAGCTGATGATGTTTATTTAAGTAATCAAAAATGCTTATAGTAAGGCGTTCCACCGATTTCTGCCATGGCGGCTGATCTCGATGGAGCTCTGCCAACTGCGCAGGACATATTATTATAGTGCACTAGTGTACGTCCAAACACAAGTGCACTCTCTGTTCTCTCATAGTTCGGTGAGATGCCAATCCAACATGACCAATGAGAGAACGTGCGCAGGACCACCAGCTTATCGTGCTTTCCGAGGCACCCGGACCGAGTAAATTCTTAACAGAAAATGGCACACCAATTTTACCCGACCCCGGATTCGAGCCGGGGACCTCAAACTCTAACCTCGGTTCAAACGCAGCACTTGCTACCAATAGACCAACGAGGCAGGAGATGCTTATAGTGTGAAGATCATAAATCGGGACTTGTGGTTCATGGACTACAGTTTGGGAACCTCTGTTCTTCGTTAACAGCGCACGTTGGAGGAGGATTAAGGAGTTATCGCGTCACGTGAGGGAAGCGATGTAAATCGGTTAACGGCTGCTACTAAATGTTGCATCTGCTGGATTGAGCCCGATATTCTGGAACTTAGGTATAACGGAAATGGCGGTACTAAGTTTGAGTTTGGTACTCTTCATAAAGTTGTAGTTACTTTTTGTACACTTAATTTTGTACAAGCCCGATCATAGTTTTCATTTGGTGCTCTTCAAAAATGGAATACATTTTCTTAAAGGTCATATCTTTTTTATTATTTTTCACTCATATGTCTGTTTTTTACATTCCCCAAAGTCTCCATAGTCAAATTAACTCCAAAACCTCAACAATAACTAATCTCCTTAGCTTGAGTTTGGTACAAAAAAATGTAAATTCTCTCCTTTTATTTCAAGAAGAAAATTACTTCCTGACAATTATTTATGTAGATAAATCCAAATTGGTACGATATCAGTGCAAAAATAAAAATGTTGCGGGCCTTTTTCTAGCATCTTTTAGCTAATAACAATCTAAATTTTATGTAGAGCTCATTATTGTGTCCAATAAGTATACCAACTACTTGTTTTTTTGGTATCGATTAGGAGTACAACAGAACACAGGTGTTATACCGGTTTTAATGGACTTTCGCATAAACAAATTAAATCAGCCGTGTAAACAAAAAGGCTGGCAAAACGTAAATTAAATTAAGGGTGTTTCGTTAAATACATATTTTATTATATTCAAAAAAATATCAATCCTGTCCTAGGCTTCATTAAATTTCATGCCGAAATTTTCGGGACTTTAATATGACCGGGTTCCCGGGATTCCGGGATTGGACTCCCCAGCGGATTACGAGAAGATTGTACAAACCAGCTGCAGCTCCTTGGTGCAGTGCAATGCCAAGGCGGTACACCGACTAAAACACCGGGGTGTACCTCATCGCCTATTGGCGGTGTCGTGGTACGTGGCAGAGCCTTCACTCACAACTCTGCCAGAGATGAGAATACTCCTTTAAAGTATCGTGAACCTAAATTCCACATACAAATATTAGTATCATACAAATTACTTAACGTAGTCAAATATTAAATCTCGTCCCCTATTAAGAGGTGTTTCCCTTTCCCTAGCAATATTCATGTAAAATATTAACACTACAATTCAAATTGGTTTAGATGAAGGCCCTACTACCGGTTTCTCACTTCGCGTTTTGTGAGAAATTAAAATACTTTTATTTTTTTTAATGTCATGGCTACACACATTACAACTAAAAACCGTGATCACATTGCAGGCGCTTGTGACAGTGACTGATTAAAATACTACAACATGGTAAATATCCCGGACATTTTGAGTTTTCTATTACTTTTATTGGAAGACATTAATTGTACCTTATTTAAGAAGTATTTTATTGGAACTATTATAAAACCATTACTTCATAGTGCAATACGAGTAATATAAAGAATTAAAATACAAATCGTCTGTTCATCAATTTTATTTCAAACCTGGTGCTTTGTGTGTGGATTTTGAGTTTTAACAATAGCATTACAATCTTATTATTATCTTTTTCTGAATCATGTGCACGAAAAATCTATGCTTTGCTCTACAAATTGTTATTTTTTAGGGGTAAGAACCATCCGCTCCGCCGCAAATCCGTTGATGATGACGAAGCTACTCAAAGCCAACATCGTATGTCAGTTGGGAAAAAAAAAAAATTAAAAAGCCTTAGCCAAACATTCAATCGAGTTCCCTTAGTAAGCGAATGGGTCTACGCCAACGATTTCCCCCGGACTTTCCCAGTAGTTCGCCACACCTGTACCTTAATTCCCTATTGCCACATTTACGGGTCTAATTCGCCCTTAATATGGGAAGTGTTTAGCTTGAACGCCACTGTTTTTGTCAACCGGGTCGGTCCGGTTTCGGATTACTTGTAATTAAATGCGCTTTCGTACCGGCACGTTTGAAACTTGATGATTAAATAGATGGTTATGTATAGAGAGGTAGTTTCAGATTAATTTAAGTTAGCTCCCATTTTCGGAGAACTCCGAATATGTTGTTTTCTTCGCGTGTATGCTTTTCACTGCTGTGATTATTTTGGTCCTACTCTGTTGGTCTGACAGGTTAAGTTACTCATCAAATAAATAATAATTGATATTAATACGAGTACATCCTATTTAAGATATTTTTTTTTTGTATAAAAAACCTCTCCGTGTTATTTAAATGTTTAAGTATACGTATCATCATATTCATCACCACTGCTGGGGCACGGGCCTACCCTAAACTAGGGCGATAAGACCTTAGTAACCACGCTGGCCAAGTGAGGGTTGGTCTACTACACAACCTTAGAATTTCTTCATAGGTGTGCAGGTTTCCTCACGGCGATTTCCTTCACCAGTTAAGCGTACATAATTATGAATTTCAAATTTGAAAACACAGTGGCAAGGGGGGTTGAACTGGCGACCTCTCGCATGGCAAGTAACGACCTGAACCATTCGGCCATCCAAGCTTTTTTGTGTATACGCATTATGTTTCTGATATAAGCAACTTACTTCAAAATCGGAACATTGCATGTGATGTTATGTGCTATTTGATATTCTAATTTTCATTACCAAACGAGTCCAGCGACTTGTTGTCAGACTTCTTTGAAAATGTTTCTACACTCGTCCAAAAAGATTCGCAGTTCCAGCACCCCTAAAACGTACTGACACCAAAGCGTAGTTTGTTTACGCCGCTTTCGCACAAATTGCTAAAAGTTCCATTGCGCGCCGCGTCAAAATGACAAGGTTAATCTCAGCAAAGTTCTCTCGGAATTTTCATCAATGCCCGCCACCAATTTCCTTGGTCTTCTCTTTATATTGTTTTTTTTTTTTTGCGGCAAAACCGGTGGCGTCAATTCAGAGATTAATAAAATGTAAATGTAGAGACACAGGCGCGCTTCCGAATAATTTCTCAAAGACATTTTTAAGTGGTCGCTCTGGAGCTCACTTTAGATGAAAATGAAATATTGGATTTTAATGAGTAAATATTAAAGAACTTTGACTAGCAATGAAATACTCTTAGCTGTAATTGTGAAAGTCCGCTGAGTAATGTTGAGATTTGAATTTTAATTTAAGCTTATCTTTACATAAAAGAGGGAGTTAGGGGAGTTAGGGGAGGCCTATGTCCAGTAGTGGACAGAGATGGTCTGATGATAATGATAAAAATGATTGAATTTTGAGGTTCTGTTATGGGAATATAAAATTGAACCCGCAGTTCACTCGTGATCATGGCGCTTACAACAGTGCTGAAATATCGGAAGCTAGTTAAAACAAAACAACAATGTTAAATATCCCGAACCTTTTAGTTTTCTAACTTAAATTTGATCTTTCAGTTGTATTTCATTCGTGTTATATTTTTTACGCCTAGTTTTTGCAACACATACAGCTCAGGCAGACGATCTTTGTTAGTTCAGAATGTGTTGTTTCAAACTAGATTTGCAAGTAGTTACACTGTTTTTTTTAAAACAAATGTTACAATCCACATGCTACCTTTGTGTGGCAACCATGTTAACAACATCACCAACCATTCCATCCAATATTCATCAACCGCGTGCCGGCTGAAGAAAGCAAACACTATTATACACACATATATATGTTATGTACTATGTATAGTCGGCCATGCGTCACTGGGATTGAGCAGTCTTTCTTTTTTACGATCTCACGTTACACCGGTCAATGCCGCACCTCTACTCAATAATTCCGACCGAGGCGTGATCGGGAATCGAATCCGCTATACCGCTGCGACGGCGATTTTTTATATCATTGCCTCTTGGACATCATAACTTTAGGCTCATATAAACTGGTTCATAACATGAATATGTCGTAAAGACGGATTGTGAGTTGGAAAAGTGTATTGAAAAGGGATTTATATGCGGGAAGACGGTATAAAGTTCTGGCTCTATAAAAATGAGAGGTTTCAAGTATTGGCGTTTTATCTTTGTAAGTATAGTTGCGAAATACAATTTCAATTTAGACAGAACATGATCATGAAATAAATAAAAAAAAAATGTAGCATTTAATAGAAAATTTGTCCATAGAACTATTAAATATTAGTCTTTTTGGGTTTACACGCGATATTAGGAGTAGCAATTACGTAGCTACTTACTGCCCGACGTTTCGACTGGCTTACACCAATCATGGTCGCGAGCGGACATAACATGCGAACATAAATAGCTATGTAATTGCTACTCCTAATTTCGCGTGTAGACCCATAAAGACTAATATTTAGTGTAATGGAACGCGAAAGTCTAAAATGTTACATAGAACTATTGCAAAGTATTTGTTAATTTTTTAGGAAATAAGAGAAACCTGATCAATGAATGATGATGATTAATGGAATAAATGACAAAGTTGACCGGTGATTATGTCATTTGCAACAATAAGAACATTTCGAGTAACACATTTTTAGCCCACAGAGTTATAATAATTATATTAAATTACATCAGATAACTAACATTAAACTTACATGCGTAAAAAATGTGTGTTGTGGTGTGATATTCATTTACTATTGTTATTATTAAATATCCGGTTGAAAAAGGTAGCACTAATGCTTTAAATGTGATTAAAACCTATGCAAAATTAATGCAGGCTATTTTAGGCAACCTATCCTCGAGAGACCTGTGTGGGAGCGTAAGTCTTTAAAGCCTTACTATAAATTTTAATAGCAGACATTTACACACTGCAAGCTTGTTTACTATTAGAGGCTAATTAAACAAGAGAATGGTCATTTATGTATATGTTAGCGCATACGTTAGAAGTAATATCACCTGTTTTAAGTATTAAAATTAAAAACATAATATGTATAATTGTATAAGGTTCACATTTTTTTTTATTGGATCTAATTTTTTATTTATCTAAAAGTTTTTTTTGTATTTATATATTTTTGGTAGAAAAAAATTATTTGATTAAATTAAAGGTACCAAATCTTTTTACCCCTTGATTATTCGGTTATTTTGTTTTGAGTATGAATTGTTATAGCGGCAAAAATAGCTATCGCTGTTCTTGAAGTACACAGCCAGGTGACAGACGGACGGACGGACAGCGTAGCCTTACTCTAACAACCTTAGTAGCGTACGAAACCCTCAAAGCAAACAAACCGACAAAGAAACAGTCAAATCGAGTCACAAAAGCATCGAGGGCCGAGTGGTTAGGGTCGTTGCTTGGCATGCGAGAGGTTGCCAGTTGAAACCCTGTCAGGGATTGGTGTTTTTTAAGTTTGAAATTTATATGTACCATCATTCGACGCTTTAACGGTGAAGAAAACATCGTGAGCAAACCAGCACACCTGAGAAATTTTTCAACGGTGTGTGAAGCCATGTCAGAGGCCTACGGGCGGTTTAAAAACTCTGACACCAGGTTGTTCATCAACCATACGATAAGAAGAAGATCGAGTCACGAGTCAAATACACCAACTAACCCCAGTTCCCAAACCAACCGCTCCTAGAATCTAAGCCGCCACATTCCAACAAAATGGTGACCAATGAATTTGAACGCAAAGCTCAAGGGACCCCTTTCTAAATGTCTTATGATCCGTCACGTTGTTAGTTTGACGGGTACCTCGACGTTCCAAGGGGTACCGTTGCGACAGATTAATGCCTCTCATTTATCAGAAACTAGCGGTTCAAGTTTGCAAGAGAAGTTGGGCATACCAAATATTTAATAGATACCGACACTTGTTTTTCAAAATGAAACCAATTGGGCATTTCTGGGTTCCGTATCTCAAGTGGATATATAATTTCTACTTCAGATTGGACTACGTGTTTAGATTTTATTATTTAGTACCTGTTGTCTCGCAACACGGAAAATATTTAGGGGTGAGAGTCATCCGCTACCTCGCAAGAGATTAGACTATTAGATTACATGTTACTTGCCTGTTTGTATGTTGACTTAGCCGGCGTATGCGTGCCTTCATTTATCTTGGTGATAGCAGCATCGACATCTTTCAAAACACCGAACACACGCTTA
This sequence comes from Maruca vitrata, assembly GCA_039566165.1. Taxonomy (NCBI): domain Eukaryota; kingdom Metazoa; phylum Arthropoda; class Insecta; order Lepidoptera; family Crambidae; genus Maruca; species Maruca vitrata. The sequence continues at coordinate 5,510,996 of CM076934.1, read as the reverse complement.
AGACGAAGTGTAAAAAGTTGCTCGAAGGAAACAAGACTGGTGCCTCATAGTTCCTGCTTTGTTTTCAATAGTATAAGTAAAAGTTAGTTTTATTGTATTCATTGTATTAGTTGGTACCTTACTTAGTCGATAATTTAAAAATAATTGATGGTTAAACAAACTTACCTAAAGTGAAGTTTGACCGTAATTGTACGAGACGTTGCATCCGAAGAGATTTATGATAACACTTGTAGTCCACTCTTCAATGTATTAGGCATCGAACACTATTTTAGAATACTGAAAAAAATAAACTATTAAAAAGACATAAGTCATCCTCATTTTACCGCTCACCTGTGACATTGACGTCTTGTGTCATTCGTTTTAGAGCTAGTTTTGCAATAATGATACTTATAAAAGGGCTATTAAGGGAGGGTGGGAACTTATCATAAATCTCTTCGGATGCAACGTCTCGTACAATTACGGTCAAACTTCACTTTAGGTAAGTTTGTTTAACCATCAATTGTACTTCGACGTTGCATCCTCGAGATTTATGATAACACTTGTAGATGTTCAGAGTACCTACAAGTTGCAAAACACATCTTTAAATGGAAACTTAAGTGTTTTAACTTATTAGTTTCAATCATAAATTATATGGGTACCTAATAATTCTATATTTTAATTATCATGCACATAATCGACTACTGTGAACAGCCTGTGCAATAGCATCATGATTTTTTTTTTTTTTTTTTTTTTTCAAATAATCTTTAATAAAATCTGTTAAACACCTACGAATCGCCTGTCCAATTCGCAGTTTTCCTTAAGATTTTTATCCGAAGACCCTGTCTGTTTGCTGCTGAAATCGAAGCATGTCACAAACTGATAGCTCAAAAAACTTAAGTACTTGTATCACCGTTAAAGTGTTTTATTTTTATAACGACGACTAATGGTAAATCTTGTCGTGTGTAAAATGGTTTTTACAAGTAAACAATAATATCTCACGATAAATATCTATAGTTCGTGGTGAAAACAAAACTGCCTATTATTTCGCAAAGTTAATTTGAGAAGGAGCGATTGAGGTGGTCACCAATCGGAGCTAAAGGTCTAATTAAATCATCTATACAAATACTATTAAGAATAAATATTTCATTGTTTGATTGTTTCATAGAAGAGGCTCTGAAACCACTTGAAGGATTTCAGAAAACTTCCATCGTTAGAAAGTTACACTATCTGTGGTGAACATGGGATATCAATTTTTAAGTGTAATTCTTTCACTTATCTTAGTTATATTGTTAAACGGATTAGGGGCCCATAACTAAATATATTGAAGTGAATATAGCACTTCACTTCATATTGTGGTATGTAACTTAGTCTATACCAGCCCATGATTTAATACAGTTAATAAACAGATGTGTACCAAGGAACATCTTGACAATTCCCGGTCCCACGTTAGTACAATATGTAATGTAACCCAAGGTGTAAAAAAAAGAACCGTATAAAACGTTTTTTGTCGCATGCGCTGCTAGACTATTGATATACTATCAGTATATTTTACCATATTAAGGAACGTATTATCAATATCTATCAAAAATATGCACCAGCATATGTCTCTATCATTGTAAAAGCCACGTCACAAAATAAATATACCCGACGAGTCTATTATGATTTCAATGTTAGAGAAATAACTCCAACATTACTAACTCAAATTAGAGATGTGGTGTTGGTTGTCAACAAAGTTTATATGGGTATAAATAATACTAGGATACCAAGTTGTTGTGTACTTTGGCAAACAAGGTTTGGTTTTATAAAGACCCTTAAAATCGTTTTCCAGGCATTTTGAACGCCACTCATTCGATCTCTTAACGACATGGCAGTCGCAATGTCCATCCTGAGCAATCTGTCCATAGCGTGGCTTTCTGCAAACCAATTTGCTTCCAAGTTGTCTCCATCTCCAAATACAAGTATGTAGTTAATATGCATTTCTGCATCAACAGTAACCCTCAGGCGCGTTCATCTTGGTAACAAAGGAAGGCCAGAGATAAATAACAACCGGTCAAAAAAGGTCATAATTATGATTTCCACAAATTAAAATCTTCCTTTAGGCAATCTGCTAAGTTCATTTTCCCATTATTATCCTCAGAGTAGAAAAACATCCTACCATCCATAACTCATCAGTGGTATTTTAATTAATTCTTGATCTTATAAAGGCCTTTTAATAATAAAGCACTTTCAAGCATTAGAAAAGTTGATAAAAGCTTCCCCATATAAACCACCAGTTAGGATTTCACCCCAACGTTTAGAGACTCCATCTACTATTTCTGGTTCAAACGGTATTTACCCGACCATTGAGTCACTCAAAATATCTAGAAAGTCCGCAGATCGTTAGCTTCCTCGAAGGTTCAGCATATATTATAGCAGGTCTAGCGTTTAAAAGGATCGTAGTTTTCCTTCGTACAGATCCAAGTCGTGCTCTTGTGCCACTGTAACTACCGATCGCAAGTCAATCCAATTCTGTAGTTCCTCATCGTTTCGGTATTATCAACTCCCGCTGGCGACGAGCTGCCCGAGCGCGCTGAGTGGCCATCTTAAGGTTTAGACATAATTTGTACTTAGTAAAGGCTATAATCATGTCAAGGTAGTACACAATTTGTACATAGAAAGACCATAATCTCGTCATGGTACTACATAAGTTGTACATAGAAAGACCGTAATCTCGTCACGGTACTACAATTTGTATTTAGAAAAGACCGTAATCTCGTCACGGTACTACATAATTTGTACATAGAAAGACCATAATCTCGTCATGGTACTACATAAGTTGTACATAGAAAGACCGTAATCTCGTCACGGTACTACAATTTGTATTTAGAAAAGACCGTAATCTCGTCACGGTACTACATAATTTGTACATAGAAAGACCGTAATCTCGTTACGGTACTACAATTTGTATTTAGAAAAGACCGTAATCTCGTCACGGTACTACATTCTTTGTATTTAGTAGTGACTATGGAACACTACATACTTAGTACTGTCATGCCAAATTCAAATATTTATTTGCATACAAAGTGCAGTTACATAATTTAAGTCAAGGTATTACATCCTTTGAATAAGTATATATTTATTTATCCTTAACACTCTCTGTACTAGGGTTGCCATCACCTTACTGGTGATGCCGGATAAACACAGCAAAATCCCGGACATAACAGCAGTTTCGAAGATCATGAAGATTGTCGGTCACATTAGGTAAAACCTGGGCACTTAATTGATCCGGTGAAATCCGGACGAATGGCAACCCTATCTGTTACGCAATCACAGCATAGAGTACTGAACCAATGAAATTTGGTACAGATATTGACCGATTTTTAATCGACTTCTCTAAAAAGAAGTAATGTTAAACGTCTCCACGCGGACGGAGTCGCGGGCGGAGCGCTAGTATTATATATACTTATGTATATTTTGATATATTTCATAATAGTTGCAGTAGCCGAAAACGGCTAAGAGTCATCATCAAATTGTGATATGACATCACAATACTACATCATTAAATATAAACCAAGGTATATAAGGTGTATGACTCATCTTTTAGTAACGTCGATCTATTTGCTCATTCCAAAGTAGTGTTTAAACACACAATACTGATCAACAACCACTAGCATGTTTTCAATCACTATGGGAATTTTTACCACATTTATTCACTATTCTCTGTAATGCATATATGTGTAAAATCATATTTAATAATGCCCATATATATACTATATATAACAATACTACACACATCATATAATATCACCTTTATGCACCTCCCAATATGTATTTCCATTTATTACCTATTCATATTTCAATTCACTTATATATATCTTCTATATATTTCTTCTTATATCTATTATTTACACTATGAGTGTCTTTATTTATACTGTGTTGTATCCATAAACATACTGTCCATAATATTTCAAGAGTTTTTACTCTATTTGTTGTAATATCCAATTATTGGCTTTGTATCTTCAATCATGTGTAATTTTTACTTATGGATTTGCTGTTGGATATCCAAACAAATATATAATAATACTAAACACATCATATAATATCTCCTTTATACACATCCCAATATGAATTTCCATGTTTTACCTATTCATATTTCAATTCACTTATATATATCTTCTATATATTTCTTCTTATATGTATTATATAAACTATTTGTGTCTTTATTTATACTGTGTTGTATCCATCAACACACTGTCCATAATATTTCAAAAGCTTTTAATATATTTGTTGTACTATCTTAAATCATGTCCGAAGAACAATGGAGATGTGATTGACTGTACACCTAAACGGGGGTACAGGATTGACTTGGCCAACTTGGACCAATCATTATTCCTGTGGTTTTGTCATTTATTATCTCCCTTAAGACATATTTAAATGTTAATGAAGATGGAACAAATAGGATTATAATCTACTCATGCACTTTGCATTTACTCGTATATGGGTGGCAAAATGATCTTTATCATAAGGCGATGGTGATAACTGTCATCAGTATCAATAATAATGAGTCGAGATTCTTTATCTGTCTCCAGACCATTTTTGAACTCAATATATGACACACAACATGATTGACTGTCGTGTGATTTTGTTTAAGTTGACATCCAAAGAAATAAATAATTTATATGTTCTTGTTACAATATTATATAATTTGTATTTAGAATAGACTGTAATCACCTCACACATAATTTCTCTTAGTGTAAACTATCATCACAGTATAACATAATGTGTATTTAGTACAGAGTACGTCATGGTACTACATATTACAATACTAAAACACAGATTAAACTTTAGCCATAGCTAAATATTCCCACCAAATTCTGAACTTTATTCTTTTGACATAAGGTTCAAACCCAATGAAAATTTTCAACAGGTTCAGTCCGTTGCAGGATTAAAAGAATAACTTATAAACAAGTCATATGACTCACTACAATAATTGTTTAATGATCAGTAATTTTAATTGTTATAATAATGTTCTATTTTACTTAAATTTTAAGTTGGTTTATAATGTTTATAAAGCTAAAATATTATTTTTATATATTTATCCTTTATGTGACTAGCAATAAATGATTTTGCTTTGATTAATTGTTCTCAGTATGGACCATAATCCTATCATGGTACTATAATGTGCTGTGCCAAAAGGCTAGACAGAATAAATATTCCAATTTAAGTTACGTTTTAGTTAATATAGGGGGAAATTGTTTGTGTAAAACAAAACATCCATAACCCTACTTTTTAGGTGTCATAGTCATAAGTTATGTTTATTTTACATAGTAATTTATTGTAATTTATAATTACGCTTACTGCACTATTATTATCCACACCGCATTGAGCGTGTAAAACCTTTGGAAGTGATAAATTTAATCAATGTAAAGCACTTACCGGAATCACTGGATGTTTGTTGTTTAAGTAACTTTCTTTCGAGATTTTTTGTGATTAAAATGCTCGAAATCCTTACTTACGTTTCCCTTTCTCATAATTTACACTTACACTGTTTATTACTGCTTAATTACTCACTTTAAACAATAAATTACATGGATAAACATAAATCGATGCCCAACACGAAAAGCGAATGACACAAGACGTCAATGTCACAGGTGAGCGGTAAAATGAGGATGACTTATGTCTTTTAATAGTTTATTTTTTTCAGTATTCTAAAATAGTGTTCGATGCCTAATACATTGAAGAGTGGACTACAAGTGTTATCATAAATCTCGAGGATGCAACGTCGAAGTACAATTAAGATTATTATTTCGTGTATGTTGTATTTGCCTGTAATAGACATATCTTTTATCTATAGCTAGTAAATAAGTATAATTTCAATGTATAAAGATAGTGTTGTTGGCGAGTCTTTGAAATAAATAAATAATTAGATTTTAGGACAAGGCATTATTTAGCCGCATTATTTACCTGTCGCCCCGAAATACCAAACTTATTTTCTAGCTATTATTAACTTAACTTATTTTCTGTGAGAGTCATCCGCTACCTGGTAAATCTGGTGATGACAACAAGGCTACTACTACTCCAAGCTATCATCAAAGTCAGTTTGAAAAAAAAAACATAATCTATTGGAGTGACTTAAAACAATTTTTTTAACAGGTTTTTATTAGGTCGACCTGTATGTTAATATGTGCTCAAATCTAAGAAAACTATTTAACCGCTAATTTAACCACCTTCTAAAGATCGTAGCTTTATGAAAATTGGCAGTTGTATGTGATTTTGATGACTTTGAAATAATATTTTCACGTAAAATTGTCTACCTGATAGAACATATTATAAAAAATTGTAAACAAAAAAAAAACCGCCTTCAAAAACCCGACTCACTAAAAATTACAAAATAATATAATACAAACATTTATAATCATCTGGGTATGAATTTTATATGTTGTTGAAGGCGGTGCCGTTTATATTTCAAACAGACAAGCACAGAGTGCTTCTTTTTCCTCAAAATTTTGATTGGCACCGCCTTCAAAAACATATAAAATTCATACCCAGATGATTATAAATGTTTGTATTATATTATTTTGTAATTTTTAGTGAGTCGGGTTTTTGAAGGCGGTTTTTTTTTTGTTTACAATTTTTTTTCATACTTTTTAGTGTTAAATCTTTTGTTACCCTATTAGTTCAGCTCACCTGTAATACTACTGATATTATAACTAGTAGTCTTAATATGTATACAGTATTGAAAGAATTATCCTTTTACTCCAAACAATTAAGGAGTTGACCTTCCATCATCAGCTCAGCATCATAACATTATGATTGCAAGAAGCAATGCCAATATCACTTCAGAAAATATATAAAACGCGGTACATGTGCCTATAAAATTTGAGGGTTGCCCTCGATTTCTCCTGGATCCCATCATCAGATCCTAGACTGGTCATCCTATTAGTTCAGCTCACCTATAATGCTACTGATATTATAACTAGTAGTCTTAATATGTATACAGTATTGAAAGAATTATCCTTTTACTCCTAAGTATTAAGAAGTTGACCTTCCATCATCAGCTCAGCATCATAAGATTATGATTTCCAGAAGCAAATGCCAATATAACTTCAGATAATATGCAAAACGCGGTACATGTCCCTATAAAATTTGAGGGTTGCCCTCGATTTCTCCTGGATCTCATCATCAGATCCTAGACTGGTCACCCTATTAGTTCAGCTCACCTATAATGCTACTGATATTATAACTAGTAGTCTTAATATGTATACAGTATTGAAAGAATTATCCTTTTACTCCTAAGTATTAAGAAGTTGACCTTCCATCATCAGCTCAGCATCATAAGATTATGATTTCCAGAAGCAAATGCCAATATAACTTCAGATAATATGCAAAACGCGGTACATGTCCCTATAAAATTTGAGGGTTGCCCTCGATTTCTCCTGGATCTCATCATCAGATCCGGGACTGGTGAAAATGGGACCACCTCGGAAGTGAACTGTATCCAACCAAAAAAAAATTTTTGAAATCCGTCTATAATTGACGAAAATATCGGTGAACATACATAAAAAAATATTATACATACAGACGAATTGAGAACCTCCTCCTTTTTTGAAGTCGGTTAAAAAACAATAAATAACCTTAATAATTGCTGCTAGTTTTGAAAACTTTGTGAAAGTTTGTGTTTAATACAAAATTATATAAAAACAAGGGCAGTAAGCTAGATTTCCAATGTAGCATTTGACGTAGGTCCTCAGTATCCCAACAGGCCGGCCGAAGACATTTATTTCATGGTTTTTGTTCCAGGTTGCAAGCTTGCTTAATTGGGAATATTTGTAAGGGGAGGGATAGGCCTTCATGAGGAGATCCCTCAAAGGGATCTATAGCCCTCCAAATCCTATAAAGGCAACGCTTTAGCATCATCTTAGCAAGTCAGAGATAATTGAGATGCTTTTTTGCTGAACAATCATCATTATTTTTAGTAGCTTATAATATTGTAAATTTTAAATTTTGAAAATGTCGCAACCGTCGTGATGTCGGGAGGTCCGGTGGTTCAAGTCCCCGTTCAGGCGGGGTCATGAATACGTTTTTTTTCAAAATTTTAAATTTACATTGAGCTTTAATATAACAAAAAAAAACAAATAAAAATACTACATATTATTGTGTTAGGGGTGAGAGCCATCCGCTCCCCCGCAAGTCCGGTGATGATGACAATACTACTCCAAGCGACGATCGTAGCCAGTAAGTGAAAGAAAAAACTAAAGCAAAAATACCTGAGATGCCCAAAAATAGCAGAGTGTCGACAGCAGAGAATAAAATAAACCATTTTTACGTTCTGCAACTTAATTTATGGACTTACTGTGAACCTTTTTCGCCTATCATCATAACCTTAGTACGTAAGATAAGTAATTTTGAGGTGAAACTTGTGGATATGAGCTTGGGGACCGAATCTGGTCCCCTTCATAAATATAAGGACATATTGCCCCGTATAATACCTGGCTTCGTGATAGAGAATAGGATTTTGGACTGAATGTGTTGGTGATAAGGTTGTTATTGGTTCAGGCTCGATGGCAACAAATGAACAACTTGGCTTAAGTGATGAGCTAACACATTGGTGGTGCTACAATGGATGTTGTAAATTAATTTCTGTCTGGTTAAGTTTAGTTAGCAATGGCGCCGTTCTTACATTCGCATTTTCAACGACTATTGTGGTTTTGGTTAAGATGGATATTTTTAATTTATTCTCCTTGGCAAGTATTTGAGTAACGAAATGAAAACAACTTTGGTACGAATGTTCACAAAAACATTTACATAGTGGCAATAAAAACATCAAAATTGCTTGGAATAAAATTAGAAATCTTTTATATATCACAATATTTCAAAGTAAAACAACTTTAACTTTAATTTTGATAGAGCTTTATGTTCTAATTGATTTAATTTGATACATTTGAAATAAAATTGTTATCATTTTATTCTGATATCACATATAACAGAAACTCTATGATTAAAAGGAAAATTATCTTTTCGTCCCCATGTAAGGCATAGAATGCCCTTCCGGCTCAGGATTTCCCTCCTACTGGGCTTTTCAGGCGCGGAACTTTGAGTAGGCCTTCAGGTGAGTGCGACAGGCTCAAAGAGGTCTATTGCGCCTGTTAACCTCATATTTGGACCTCACTAAAGCCTACCATAAGGTGGTTAAAGAAAAGGATATCTTCATTGAACAGCAATAGTTTTAAAGTCGGTATTTTTATCATTGTAAAAGAAAGCAAAAAAATGCCTACTTAACATCCCTAATAATTGTCAGTGAAGGAATAAAAAAACCAAAACAAACCAAATAAACAATATCAGAAAAGCATCTACGAGTAACACTGGCCGTTTAGCAAACAAAAAAATTCAGCCAAGGTCGTCCCAGCAAAAATACGTCATCCAACGTTGAATTTTCTGTAAACAAGAGTATAAACCTTCAGTGCTGCGTTACCCAAGTTCATAACAAACAACCCAACTATTTACAACGAGTAGTATTAGGGCGGTTTAAATGCCAACATTACTGCTTACAAGCGCTGCCAAAGGGTACGGCCTTCTTATGGGAGTTATGAAGGGATAGGGTAGAATGTGTAGTTTTTAGAGTTTCACGTCCGGGCAGTAACGACGGCTTTTATGAGACCATTTTGTTAATAGGTTGGCGGATAATTGTATCCGCCAACTTACGTATGTGTGAAGTATTCTGAGTACTAGGTTGTATTTTGATAGTTTTGGAGTTTTGATAGGATAGAATGGAATAATCGACTTATCGTCTATTTAGTGGAAATCATTAAAAAAGCCTAAAGAAAGGATTTAAAGTCGTAGGTCCTGCTCTTAATCTTTCTTGATCCATGGAGAGTTACCGTGCTATAATCTTTTATTGTTCCTTGATCAATGTAGACACAGGAAGACAATTAACCCGTCAGAAGGCGCGCCTAATTTTCATACACGAGGAGGCGCGCGTGAGCAAAGTGCTCACACTATCGCAAATGTTCATATTTTTATAGAATTTATATTTATTGGCTTATAATGTATGTAAATTAATAAAACAAGGTTTAGTTAATAAGAAAATGAGTATTTTTATCAAAACTATTAAACATTAATGCAACTTCTATACCAAAAAACAAAACAACATATTATTATGAAAAAAATTTGGTAGGTTTCATGTAAATAACAATAAAATCTTTTTCAAATTACTATAACTCAAAAAAATTCATGAATTTGATTACTATTAATGTGCTTCTCAAAACACGCTGAATACATGTGTCTAGCATGTTCGGTGCAAAGTAATTGCTTGTGCGAAGTACATGCTTTTTGACCTTCTATTTTTACGTCTAGGACATATCGCACAGAGAATCATTTTGGTCCGTTTCGTCCGAATGACAGAACTATCACTTTCTATTGTGTCAACACAATATTGTTCTCCATTTTCAAGGTTCTAATCCAAAACGTCACTAGAGACTTCTTCCAACAAGGAACTAATTTGTACTTGCATTCGACCGTCTATATTATAAGTGTGATGTAGCTAGAAATAAAATAATAATAATAAAATTATTGCTAAATAGTTTTTACATGATTATCAACGCAAATAAATGAAACAAATGTAAAAATATTGAAGAAATTACAACTACACTCATTTAAACCACAAAAATAAATACTTACACAGATGGGCGCGTAATGAGCAAATTGCCGCACAATGGTACGCGGCTTACAATAAGGCTTGGCTGCTCAGGCGCAGCGGAACTGATCTTCACCAAAATTGCATCAGGCGAAAGGGATGAAAAGTTAGGAAGGTACCTAGGTGCTTAAAACGGTAGTGCGAGGGTAAGACCATAAATGGTTCAGTTAAATTGTTGTGTGAGCAAGTTGCACATAGCGCGCCTTCTCACGGGTTAACTTGGAATCAGAAATAATAACTTGATATAATACGTTAATTAAAAGTCGATGGCCAAGTGGTTAAGATCGATGCTTGCCATGCGAGAGGTCGCCAGGTCAAACCCCGCCACGTACCACCGTGTTTTCTAAATTGAAATCCATATGTTCGATTATTTGACGCTTTAAAGACAAAGGGAAATATCATGAGGACATCTACACACCTACGAAATTCTAAGGTTGTGTAGTCAACCAACCCGCACTTGGAAAGCGTGGCTAACCAAAGCCTTATCGCCCTAGTTTTGTGTAGGCTCGTGCCTCAGTAGTAGCGACGTATATAGGCTGAAGATGATGATGATGATATGTTAATTATTGTAACGTACTAACCAATATAGGTAGTATCTGTATGAATCTACATAATTTTGTATGTTGTAATTTTTCAGTTCCAATAAATAACCCTAGGTTATTTGTCTCTTACGCGAACACTACAAGCATACTAAAAAACTCATTTAACGGATTAAACTCGCGTCTAATACTTATAACAAGCACTTCAAAGAGCCCGAAACGTCGGGTGTCTGAATAATTATGCTATGATTAGAATTACCAACGAGTTTAATCTGTGAAATTAGCTCTTATAAGAGTCTTAAAATTATAATTTAATGTTAAAAGTCTTTAAATACAAAATTCGTAG